>JARFJA010000046.1:617500-1294458 GCA_036326145.1 Rhagophthalmus giganteus | reverse complement strand
GAGCTGTAAAAATGTATTCTTCCCTAAATTTAATATACGATTGCGGGTGTTCCATCGCGTTACGGACATTCGGGTTCGTGGCGTCACGTCCGGGAAGGCGCCCCGAACATTTCGCGACCGTCGAAACCGCCAAATTGTAAGTTTAAAAAACTTTTCTAAAACAATCTCAAACGGGGTTCTTTAATTACGTGTTTTTTCAAGCGCATTTGCGAGGGGAGGTTCGCACGCCGGACCCGCGGAATCGGCTTTTCGTGTCCTAGTAGACATGCCGAACGGGCCTGCACGAAAAAATTCCCGAAAATTTGCCGTTACAACGTTCAAATAAATTTAATCACCCCTAATTTAAAAAGTCGACTGCGGGCGGCCGTTACGCGTTACGGAGGTGCAAAAACCGCGGGTCCTGTCTGGGAAGACGCCCCGAACACGACGCGACCGTCGTAGCTGTCAAATTTTCGGTTTAAATCGGTTTTTCAAAAAACCGCGTTCGAAAACGTCGGAATTTTAACAATTGCATTTACGAGGGGTGATTCACTCACCGGCCTTGCAAAAGCGACGTTTTGTGACCTGGGCGGCATGTCGAACAGGCCTGCACGAAAAATTTCGGAAAATGTACCGTTTGAGCTGTAAAAATGTATTCTTCCCTAAATTTAATATACGATTGCGGGTGTTCCATCGCGTTACGGACATTCGGGTTCGTGGCGTCACGTCCGGGAAGGCGCCCCGAACATTTCGCGACCGTCGAAACCACCAAATTGTAAGTTTAAAAAACTTTTCTAAAACAATCTCAAACGGGGTTCTTTAATTACGCGTTTTTTTCAAGCGCATTTGCGAGGGGAGGTTCGCACGCCGGACCCGCGGAATCGGCTTTTCGTGTCCTAGTAGACATGCCGAACGGGCCTGCACGAAAAAATTCCCGAAAATTTGCCGTTACAACGTTCAAATAAATTTAATCACCCCTAATTTAAAAAGTCGACTGCGGGCGGCCGTTACGCGTTACGGAGGTGCAAAAACCGCGGGTCCTGTCTGGGAAGACGCCCCGAACACGACGCGACCGTCGTAGCTGTCAAATTTTCGGTTTAAATCGGTTTTTCAAAAAACCGCGTTCGAAAACGTCGGAATTTTAACAATTGCATTTACGAGGGGTGATTCACTCACCGGCCTTGCAAAAGCGACGTTTTGTGACCTGGGCGGCATGTCGAACAGGCCTGCACGAAAAAATTTCGGAAAATGTACCGTTTGAGCTGTAAAAAAATGTATTCTTCCCCTAAATTTAATATACGATTGCGGGGTGTTCCATCGCGTTACGGACATTCGGGTTCGTGGCGTCACGTCCGGGAAGGCGCCCCGAACATTGCGCGACCGTCGAAACCGCCAAATTGTAAGTTTAAAAAACTTTTCTAAAACAATCTCAAACGGGGTTCTTTAATTACGTGTTTTTTTCAAGCGCATTTGCGAGGGGAGGTTCGCACGCCGGACCCGCGGAATCGGCTTTTCGTGTCCTAGTAGACATGCCGAACGGGCCTGCACGAAAAATTCCCGAAAATTTGCCGTTACAACGTTCAAATAAATTTAATCACCCCTAATTTAAAAAGTCGACTGCGGGCGGCCGTTACGCGTTACGGAGGTGCAAAAACCGCGGGTCCTGTCTGGGAAGACGCCCCGAACACGACGCGACCGTCGTAGCTGTCAAATTTTCGGTTTAAATCGGTTTTCAAAAACCGCGTTCGAAAACGTCGGAATTTTAACAATTGCATTTACGAGGGGTGATTCACTCACCGGCCTTGCAAAAGCGACGTTTTGTGACCTGGGCGGCATGTCGAACAGGCCTGCACGAAAAAATTTCGGAAAATGTACCGTTTGAGCTGTAAAAAAATGTATTCTTCCCCTAAATTTAATATACGATTGCGGGGTGTTCCATCGCGTTACGGACATTCGGGTTCGTGGCGTCACGTCCGGGAAGGCGCCCCGAACATTTCGCGACCGTCGAAACCGCCAAATTGTAAGTTTAAAAAACTTTTCTAAAACAATCTCAAACGGGGTTCTTTAATTACGCGTTTTTTCAAGCGCATTTGCGAGGGAGGTTCGCACGCCGGACCCGCGGAATCGGCTTTTCGTGTCCTAGTAGACATGCCGAACGGGCCTGCACGAAAAATTCCCGAAAATTTGCCGTTACAACGTTCAAATAAATTTAATCACCCCTAATTTAAAAAGTCGACTGCGGGCGGCCGTTACGCGTTACGGAGGTGCAAAAACCGCGGGTCCTGTCTGGGAAGACGCCCCGAACACGACGCGACCGTCGTAGCTGTCAAATTTTCGGTTTAAATCGGTTTTTCAAAAAACCGCGTTCGAAAACGTCGGAATTTTAACAATTGCATTTACGAGGGGTGATTCACTCACCGGCCTTGCAAAAGCGACGTTTTGTGACCTGGGCGGCATGTCGAACAGGCCTGCACGAAAAAATTTCGGAAAATGTACCGTTTGAGCTGTAAAAAAATGTATTCTTCCCCTAAATTTAATATACGATTGCGGGGTGTTCCATCGCGTTACGGACATTCGGGTTCGTGGCGTCACGTCCGGGAGGGCGCCCCGAACATTTCGCGACCGTCGAAACCACCAAATTGTAAGTTTAAAAAACTTTTCTAAAACAATCTCAAACGGGGTTCTTTAATTACGCGTTTTTTTCAAGCGCATTTGCGAGGGGAGGTTCGCACGCCGGACCCGCGGAATCGGCTTTTCGTGTCCTAGTAGACATGCCGAACGGGCCTGCACGAAAAAATTCCCGAAAATTTGCCGTTACAACGTTCAAATAAATTTAATCACCCCTAATTTAAAAAGTCGACTGCGGGCGGCCGTTACGCGTTACGGAGGTGCAAAACCGCGGGTCCTGTCTGGGAAGACGCCCCGAACACGACGCGACCGTCGTAGCTGTCAAATTTTCGGTTTAAATCGGTTTTTCAAAAAACCGCGTTCGAAAACGTCGGAATTTTAACAATTGCATTTACGAGGGGTGATTCACTCACCGGCCTTGCAAAAGCGACGTTTTGTGACCTGGGCGGCATGTCGAACAGGCCTGCACGAAAAAATTTCGGAAAATGTACCGTTTGAGCTGTAAAAAAATGTATTCTTCCCCTAAATTTAATATACGATTGCGGGGTGTTCCATCGCGTTACGGACATTCGGGTTCGTGGCGTCACGTCCGGGAAGGCGCCCCGAACATTTCGCGACCGTCGAAACCGCCAAATTGTAAGTTTAAAAAACTTTTCTAAAACAATCTCAAACGGGGTTCTTTAATTACGTGTTTTTTTCAAGCGCATTTGCGAGGGGAGGTTCGCACGCCGGACCCGCGGAATCGGCTTTTCGTGTCCTTTTTTTTTTTTTTTTTTTTTTTTTTTTTTTTTTTTTTAAATTTAATATACGATTGCGGGTGTTCCATCGCGTTACGGACATTCGGGTTCGTGGCGTCACGTCCGGGAGGCGCCCCGAACATTTCGCGACCGTCGAAACCCCAAATTGTAAGTTTAAAAACTTTTCTAAAACAATCTCAAACGGGGTTCTTTAATTACGTTTTCAAGCGCATTTGCGAGGGAGGTTCGCACGCCGGACCCGCGGAATCGGCTTTTCGTGTCCTAGTAGACATGCCGAACGGCCTGCACGAAAAATTCCCGAAAATTTGCCGTTACAACGTTCAAATAAATTTAATCACCCCTAATTTAAAAGTCGACTGCGGGCGGCCGTTACGCGTTACGGAGGTGCAAAACCGCGGGTCCTGTCTGGGAAGACGCCCCGAACACGACGCGACCGTCGTAGCTGTCAAATTTTCGGTTTAAATCGGTTTTCAAAACCGCGTTCGAAAAGTCGGAATTTTAACAATTGCATTTACGAGGGTGATTCACTCACCGGCCTTGCAAAAGCGACGTTTTGTGACCTGGGCGGCATGTCGAACAGGCCTGCACGAAAAAATTTCGGAAAATGTACCGTTTGAGCTGTAAAAATGTATTCTCCCTAAATTTAATATACGATCGGGTTCATCGCGTTACGGACATTCGGGTTCGTGGCGTCACGTCCGGGAAGGCGCCCCGAACATTGCGCGACCGTCGAAACCGCCAAATTGTAAGTTTAAAAACTTTTCTAAAACAATCTCAAACGGGGTTCTTTAATTACGCTTTTTAAATTTGCGGGAGGTTCGCCGCCGGACCCGCGGAATCGGCTTTTCGTGTCCTAGTGACATGCCGAACGGGGCCTGCACGAAAAAATTCCCGAAAATTTGCCGTTACAACGTTCAAATAAATTTAATCACCCCTAATTTAAAAAGTCGACTGCGGGCGGCCGTTACGCGTTACGGAGGTGCAAAAACCGCGGGTCCTGTCTGGGAAGACGCCCCGAACACGACGCGACCGTCGTAGCTGTCAAATTTTCGGTTTAAATCGGTTTTCAAAACCGCGTTCGAAAACGTCGGAATTTAACAATTGCATTTACGAGGGGTGATTCACTCACCGGCCTTGCAAAAGCGACGTTTTGTGACCTGGGCGGCATGTCGAACAGGCCTGCACGAAAAAATTTCGGAAAATGTACCGTTTGAGCTGTAAAAAAATGTATTCTTCCCCTAAATTTAATATACGATTGCGGGGTGTTCCATCGCGTTACGGACATTCGGGTTCGTGGCGTCACGTCCGGGAAGGCGCCCCGAACATTTCGCGACCGTCGAAACCGCCAAATTGTAAGTTTAAAAAACTTTTCTAAAACAATCTCAAACGGGGTTCTTTAATTACGTGTTTTTTTCAAGCGCATTTGCGAGGGGAGGTTCGCACGCCGGACCCGCGGAATCGGCTTTTCGTGTCCTAGTAGACATGCCGAACGGGCCTGCACGAAAAAATTCCCGAAAATTTGCCGTTACAACGTTCAAATAAATTTAATCACCCCTAATTTAAAAAGTCGACTGCGGGCGGCCGTTACGCGTTACGGAGGTGCAAAAACCGCGGGTCCTGTCTGGGAAGACGCCCCGAACACGACGCGACCGTCGTAGCTGTCAAATTTTCGGTTTAAATCGGTTTTTCAAAAAACCGCGTTCGAAAACGTCGGAATTTTAACAATTGCATTTACGAGGGGTGATTCACTCACCGGCCTTGCAAAAGCGACGTTTTGTGACCTGGGCGGCATGTCGAACAGGCCTGCACGAAAAAATTTCGGAAAATGTACCGTTTGAGCTGTAAAAAAATGTATTCTTCCCCTAAATTTAATATACGATTGCGGGGTGTTCCATCGCGTTACGGACATTCGGGTTCGTGGCGTCACGTCCGGGAAGGCGCCCCGAACATTGCGCGACCGTCGAAACCGCCAAATTGTAAGTTTAAAAAACTTTTCTAAAACAATCTCAAACGGGGTTCTTTAATTACGTGTTTTTTTCAAGCGCATTTGCGAGGGGAGGTTCGCACGCCGGACCCGCGGAATCGGCTTTTCGTGTCCTAGTGGACATGCCGAACGGGCCTGCACGAAAAAATTCCCGAAAATTTGCCGTTACAACGTTCAAATAAATTTAATCACCCCTAATTTAAAAAGTCGACTGCGGGCGGCCGTTACGCGTTACGGAGGTGCAAAACCGCGGGTCCTGTCTGGGAAGACGCCCCGAACACGACGCGACCGTCGTAGCTGTCAAATTTTCGGTTTAAATCGGTTTTTCAAAAAACCGCGTTCGAAAACGTCGGAATTTTAACAATTGCATTTACGAGGGGTGATTCACTCACCGGCCTTGCAAAAGCGACGTTTTGTGACCTGGGCGGCATGTCGAACAGGCCTGCACGAAAAAATTTCGGAAAATGTACCGTTTGAGCTGTAAAAAAATGTATTCTTCCCCTAAATTTAATATACGATTGCGGGGTGTTCCATCGCGTTACGGACATTCGGGTTCGTGGCGTCACGTCCGGGAAGGCGCCCCGAACATTGCGCGACCGTCGAAACCGCCAAATTGTAAGTTTAAAAAACTTTTCTAAAACAATCTCAAACGGGGTTCTTTAATTACGTGTTTTTTTCAAGCGCATTTGCGAGGGGAGGTTCGCACGCCGGACCCGCGGAATCGGCTTTTCGTGTCCTAGTGACATGCCGAACGGGCCTGCACGAAAAATTCCCGAAAATTTGCCGTTACAACGTTCAAATAAATTTAATCACCCCTAATTTAAAAAGTCGACTGCGGGCGGCCGTTACGCGTTACGGAGGTGCAAAAACCGCGGGTCCTGTCTGGGAAGACGCCCCGAACACGACGCGACCGTCGTAGCTGTCAAATTTTCGAGTTTCGCAGGCCTGCACGAAAATTCCCGAAAATTTGCCGTTACAACGTTCAAATAAATTTAATCACCCCTAATTTAAAAGTCGACTGCGGGCGGCCGTTACGCGTTACGGAGGTGCAAAACCGCGGGTCCTGTCTGGGAAGACGCCCCGAACACGACGCGACCGTCGTAGCTGTCAAATTTTCGGTTTAAATCGGTTTCAAAAACCGCGTTCGAAAACGTCGGAATTAACAATTGCATTAGGGGTGATTCACTCACCGGCCTTGCAAAAGCGACGTTTTGTGACCTGGGCGGCATGTCGAACAGGCCAAAAAAATTTCGGAAAATGTACCGTTTGAGCTGTAAAAATGTATTCTTCCCTAAATTTAATATACGATTGCGGTGTTCCATCGCGTTACGGACATTCGGGTTCGTGGCGTCACGTCCGGGAAGGCGCCCCGAACATTGCGCGACCGTCGAAACCGCCAAATTGTAAGTTTAAAAACTTTTCTAAAACAATCTCAAACGGGGTTCTTTAATTACGTTTTTTTCAAGCGCATTTGCGAGGGAGGTTCGCACGCCGGACCCGCGGAATCGGCTTTTCGTGTCCTAGTGACATGCCGAACGGGCCTGCACGAAAAATTCCCGAAAATTTGCCGTTACAACGTTCAAATAAATTTAATCACCCCTAATTTAAAAAGTCGACTGCGGGCGGCCGTTACGCGTTACGGAGGTGCAAAACCGCGGGTCCTGTCTGGGAAGACGCCCCGAACACGACGCGACCGTCGTAGCTGTCAAATTTTCGGTTTAAATCGGTTTTCAAAACCGCGTTCGAAAACGTCGGAATTTTAACAATTGCATTTACGAGGGTGATTCACTCACCGGCCTTGCAAAAGCGACGTTTTGTGACCTGGGCGGCATGTCGAACAGGCCTGCACGAAAAAATTTCGGAAAATGCTTAAAATTCCAATTATGGTCTGTGGTGCGGAGCCCATCAACCAATATTAAAATTTAAAAAAGGGTTTATTTTTATTGGGTCGCCGAGTTTCGCAGGCAAAATCCAAATTCTATAAAATTACCCATTAAAAGGGCTTGGAAACGGCGGACCCACAATTTGTTAAGTTTAAAACTAAAGATTAATTTGGTCGCTAAATTTCGGGAGCAAAATTGAAACTTAAAATTCCAATTATGGTCTGTGGTGCGGAGCCCATCAACCAATATTAAAATTTAAAAAAGGGTTTATGTTTTATTGGGTCGCCGAGTTTCGCAGCAAAATCCAAATTCTATAAAATTACCCATTAAAAGGGCTTGGAAACGGCGGACACAATTTGTTAAGGTTTAAACGGTTTTCAAAACCGTTAAAATGGAATTTTAAAATTCATTTACGGGTGATACACCGGCTTGCAAAGCGCTTTTGGCCTGGGCGGATTCGAAAGCTGACGAAAATGTGAAAAATGTATCTTCCAAATTTAAAATACGATTCGGTGATTCCATTTACGATTGCGGGTGTCCTCGCGTTCGGACGGGTCGCCCCGACTTTCGCGACGGAACCGCCAAATTGAAGTTTAAAAACCTCAAATAATCTCAAAGGTTTTTAATTACGGTTTTTTCAAGCGTCTTTATGCGAGGGAGGTTCGCAGCGCCTGCGAAGGCTTTTCGTGCCGTACATGCCGAACGGGCTTTCGTGCCAGAAAATTCCCAAAAGTTTGCCGTTACAACGTTCAAATAAATTTCCCCTAAATTTAAAAAGTCGACTCGGCCCTAATTTAACAGTCGAGGGGCGCCGTCGGGTCCTGTCTGGGAAGACGCCCCGAACACGACGCGACCGTCGTAGCTGTCAAATTTTCGGTTTAAATCGGTTTTTCAAAAAACCGCGTTCGAAAACGTCGGAATTTAACAATTGCATTTACGAGGGGTGATTCACTCACCGGCCTTGCAAAAGCGACGTTTTGTGACCTGGGCGGCATGTCGAACAGGCCTGCACGAAAAAATTTCGGAAAATGTACCGTTTGAGCTGTAAAAATGTATTCTTCCCCTAAATTTAATATACGATTGCGGGGTGTTCCATCGCGTTACGGACATTCGGGTTCGTGGCGTCACGTCCGGGAAGGCGCCCCGAACATTGCGCGACCGTCGAAACCGCCAAATTGTAAGTTTAAAAAACTTTTCTAAAACAATCTCAAACGGGGTTCTTTAATTACGTGTTTTTTCAAGCGCATTTTTTTTTTTTTTTTTTTTTTTTTTTTTTTTTTTTTTTTTTTTTTTTTTTTTTTTTTTTTTTTTTTTTTTTTTATACGATTGCGGGGTGTTCCATCGCGTTACGGACATTCGGGTTCGTGGCGTCACGTCCGGGAAGGCGCCCCGAACATTCGCGACCGTCGAAACCGCCAAATTGTAAGTTTAAAAACTTTTCTAAAACAATCTCAAACGGGGTTCTTTAATTACGGTTTTTTCAAGCGCATTTGCGAGGGAGGTTCGCCGCCGGACCCGCGGAATCGGCTTTTCGTGTCCTAGTGACATGCCGAACGGGCCTGCACGAAAAATTCCCGAAAATTTGCCGTTACAACGTTCAAATAAATTTAATCACCCCTAATTTAAAAAGTCGACTGCGGGCGGCCGTTACGCGTTACGGAGGTGCAAAACCGCGGGTCCTGTCTGGGAAGACGCCCCGAACACGACGCGACCGTCGTAGCTGTCAAATTTTCGGTTTAAATCGGTTTTTCAAAAAACCGCGTTCGAAAACGTCGGAATTTTAACAATTGCATTTACGAGGGGTGATTCACTCACCGGCCTTGCAAAAGCGACGTTTTGTGACCTGGGCGGCATGTCGAACAGGCCTGCACGAAAAAATTTCGGAAAATGTACCGTTTGAGCTGTAAAAAAATGTATTCTTCCCCTAAATTTAATATACGATTGCGGGTGTTCCATCGCGTTACGGACATTCGGGTTCGTGGCGTCACGTCCGGGAAGGCGCCCCGAACATTTCGCGACCGTCGAAACCGCCAAATTGTAAGTTTAAAAAACTTTTCTAAAACAATCTCAAACGGGGTTCTTTAATTACGCGTTTTTTTCAAGCGCATTTGCGAGGGGAGGTTCGCCCGCCGGACCCGCGGAATCGGCTTTTCGTGTCCTAGTGGACATGCCGAACGGGCCTGCACGAAAAAATTCCCGAAAATTTGCCGTTACAACGTTCAAATAAATTTAATCACCCCTAATTTAAAAAGTCGACTGCGGGCGGCCGTTACGCGTTACGGAGGTGCAAAAACCGCGGGTCCTGTCTGGGAAGACGCCCCGAACACGACGCGACCGTCGTAGCTGTCAAATTTTCGGTTTAAATCGGTTTTTCAAAAAACCGCGTTCGAAAACGTCGGAATTTTAACAATTGCATTTACGAGGGGTGATTCACTCACCGGCCTTGCAAAAGCGACGTTTTGTGACCTGGGCGGCATGTCGAACAGGCCTGCACGAAAAAATTTCGGAAAATGTACCGTTTGAGCTGTAAAAAAATGTATTCTTCCCCTAAATTTAATATACGATTGCGGGGTGTTCCATCGCGTTACGGACATTCGGGTTCGTGGCGTCACGTCCGGGAAGGCGCCCCGAACATTGCGCGACCGTCGAAACCGCCAAATTGTAAGTTTAAAAAACTTTTCTAAAACAATCTCAAACGGGGTTCTTTAATTACGTGTTTTTTTCAAGCGCATTTGCGAGGGGAGGTTCGCCCGCCGGACCCGCGGAATCGGCTTTTCGTGTCCTAGTGGACATGCCGAACGGGCCTGCACGAAAAAATTCCCGAAAATTTGCCGTTACAACGTTCAAATAAATTTAATCACCCCTAATTTAAAAAGTCGACTGCGGGCGGCCGTTACGCGTTACGGAGGTGCAAAAACCGCGGGTCCTGTCTGGGAAGACGCCCCGAACACGACGCGACCGTCGTAGCTGTCAAATTTTCGGTTTAAATCGGTTTTTCAAAAAACCGCGTTCGAAAACGTCGGAATTTAACAATTGCATTTACGAGGGGTGATTCACTCACCGGCCTTGCAAAAGCGACGTTTTGTGACCTGGGCGGCATGTCGAACAGGCCTGCACGAAAAAATTTCGGAAAATGTACCGTTTGAGCTGTAAAAAAATGTATTCTTCCCCTAAATTTAATATACGATTGCGGGGTGTTCCATCGCGTTACGGACATTCGGGTTCGTGGCGTCACGTCCGGGAAGGCGCCCCGAACATTGCGCGACCGTCGAAACCGCCAAATTGTAAGTTTAAAAAACTTTTCTAAAACAATCTCAAACGGGGTTCTTTAATTACGTGTTTTTTTCAAGCGCATTTGCGAGGGGAGGTTCGCACGCCGGACCCGCGGAATCGGCTTTTCGTGTCCTAGTGGACATGCCGAACGGGCCTGCACGAAAAAATTCCCGAAAATTTGCCGTTACAACGTTCAAATAAATTTAATCACCCCTAATTTAAAAAGTCGACTGCGGGCGGCCGTTACGCGTTACGGAGGTGCAAAAACCGCGGGTCCTGTCTGGGAAGACGCCCCGAACACGACGCGACCGTCGTAGCTGTCAAATTTTCGGTTTAAATCGGTTTTTCAAAAAACCGCGTTCGAAAACGTCGGAATTTTAACAATTGCATTTACGAGGGGTGATTCACTCACCGGCCTTGCAAAAGCGACGTTTTGTGACCTGGGCGGCATGTCGAACAGGCCTGCACGAAAAAATTTCGGAAAATGTACCGTTTGAGCTGTAAAAAAATGTATTCTTCCCCTAAATTTAATATACGATTGCGGGGTGTTCCATCGCGTTACGGACATTCGGGTTCGTGGCGTCACGTCCGGGAAGGCGCCCCGAACATTGCGCGACCGTCGAAACCGCCAAATTGTAAGTTTAAAAAACTTTTCTAAAACAATCTCAAACGGGGTTCTTTAATTACGTGTTTTTTTCAAGCGCATTTGCGAGGGGAGGTTCGCACGCCGGACCCGCGGAATCGGCTTTTCGTGTCCTAGTGGACATGCCGAACGGGCCTGCACGAAAAAATTCCCGAAAATTTGCCGTTACAACGTTCAAATAAATTTAATCACCCCTAATTTAAAAAGTCGACTGCGGGCGGCCGTTACGCGTTACGGAGGTGCAAAACCGCGGGTCCTGTCTGGGAAGACGCCCCGAACACGACGCGACCGTCGTAGCTGTCAAATTTTCGGTTTAAATCGGTTTTTCAAAAAACCGCGTTCGAAAACGTCGGAATTTAACAATTGCATTTACGAGGGGTGATTCACTCACCGGCCTTGCAAAAGCGACGTTTTGTGACCTGGGCGGCATGTCGAACAGGCCTGCACGAAAAAATTTCGGAAAATGTACCGTTTGAGCTGTAAAAAAATGTATTCTTCCCCTAAATTTAATATACGATTGCGGGGTGTTCCATCGCGTTACGGACATTCGGGTTCGTGGCGTCACGTCCGGGAAGGCGCCCCGAACATTGCGCGACCGTCGAAACCGCCAAATTGTAAGTTTAAAAAACTTTTCTAAAACAATCTCAAACGGGGTTCTTTAATTACGTGTTTTTTTCAAGCGCATTTGCGAGGGGAGGTTCGCACGCCGGACCCGCGGAATCGGCTTTTCGTGTCCTAGTGGACATGCCGAACGGGCCTGCACGAAAAAATTCCCGAAAATTTGCCGTTACAACGTTCAAATAAATTTAATCACCCCTAATTTAAAAAGTCGACTGCGGGCGGCCGTTACGCGTTACGGAGGTGCAAAAACCGCGGGTCCTGTCTGGGAAGACGCCCCGAACACGACGCGACCGTCGTAGCTGTCAAATTTTCGGTTTAAATCGGTTTTTCAAAAAACCGCGTTCGAAAACGTCGGAATTTTAACAATTGCATTTACGAGGGGTGATTCACTCACCGGCCTTGCAAAAGCGACGTTTTGTGACCTGGGCGGCATGTCGAACAGGCCTGCACGAAAAAATTTCGGAAAATGTACCGTTTGAGCTGTAAAAAAATGTATTCTTCCCCTAAATTTAATATACGATTGCGGGGTGTTCCATCGCGTTACGGACATTCGGGTTCGTGGCGTCACGTCCGGGAAGGCGCCCCGAACATTGCGCGACCGTCGAAGCCGCCAAATTGTAAGTTTAAAAAACTTTTCTAAAACAATCTCAAACGGGGTTCTTTAATTACGTGTTTTTTTCAAGCGCATTTGCGAGGGGAGGTTCGCACGCCGGACCCGCGGAATCGGCTTTTCGTGTCCTAGTGGACATGCCGAACGGGCCTGCACGAAAAAATTCCCGTAAATTTGCCGTTACAACGTTCAAATAAATTTAATCACCCCTAATTTAAAGTCGACTGCGGGCGGCCGTTACGCGTTACGGAGGTGCAAAAACCGCGGGTCCTGTCTGGGAAGACGCCCCGAACACGACGCGACCGTCGTAGCTGTCAAATTTTCGGTTTAAATCGGTTTTTCAAAAAACCGCGTTCGAAAACGTCGGAATTTAACAATTGCATTTACGAGGGGTGATTCACTCACCGGCCTTGCAAAAGCGACGTTTTGTGACCTGGGCGGCATGTCAAACAGGCCTGCACGAAAAAATTTCGGAAAATGTACCGTTTGAGCTGTAAAAAAATGTATTCTTCCCCTAAATTTAATATACGATTGCGGGGTGTTCCATCGCGTTACGGACATTCGGGTTCGTGGCGTCACGTCCGGGAAGGCGCCCCGAACATTTCGCGACCGTCGAAACCGCCAAATTGTAAGTTTAAAAAACTTTTCTAAAACAATCTCAAACGGGGTTCTTTAATTACGTGTTTTTTTCAAGCGCATTTGCGAGGGGAGCTTCGCACGCCGGACCCGCGGAATCGGCTTTTCGTGTCCTAGTAGACATGCCGAACGGGCCTGCACGAAAAAATTCCCGAAAATTTGCCGTTACAACGTTCAAATAAATTTAATCACCCCTAATTTAAAAAGTCGACTGCGGGCGGCCGTTACGCGTTACGGAGGTGCAAAAACGCAGGATAAGAAGGTTATAAGCATACGTACTTATTCTTTCATTACCATCACTAATTTATGTTGAAAATTTAAGACAAACTGCCACTTACCCATTAACGTCTTTACGACACGCGTCGAAGGATAATACGACGAGGAAGGACTGTTGGATATTGTTTAAATAACTTCTGCACAACTGCCGCCGCGACTAGTCGCCCGATGAAGTCGAAAATCATCATCGACGACACAACTGCGAGGTTTGTAAGCTTGTCTTAACGATGCGTCTAGATGATTTAACATTCTTCGTAAAGGGCATCCCCAGCCTCAAATCGGTCAAGGACCGTCTGTATTATTTTAGCAGGTAGTAGAATACACCCAGGATAAATATGAATCTGCAAGTGAGAACTTTCGTCTACCATTAAATTCATCAAAATTACATAGAAAAAAATAAAATTATTACTTACTCAGCATGTTGTTAAAACCGCATAATCCGGTTGTGGAATTACATCTATATCCGTTTCGCATCAAATTCGACATCTATTCGGCGAGACCGTTCGAACGAGTGGTAACACGTGGTTAATATTTGATCTAGCGTCCTTTTGACCACGAAATCGTCATCCGCTCGTTGAGCCCTCTGAAATGAATAGTCGCATGATTAACTATTCCACCCTCATATCGGAGCTAATGCCCTTTCGACATCGTTATTATGGAAAATAATGACACACATATTTTTTTGTACACATACACAAACGTCATCGGCGATTGTTTTCTTAAATTTTTATTAGCAATTTTACATCATACTTACAGAGAAGCGTTTGCCAGATGTTGTCGCCCCGAACAACGCGATGAAAGGGAAAGAATTCAACGAAAGTTTCCCCTTTTTAAAGTTCTTAACGTAAGATTAACTCATGCGCAATACGGGGATTGTTTTTGATTTTTGTTAAGGCGGTACATCCCAAATAAAAAGATTGATGTTTTCATGAAATAAATTACGTTTTCCATAGATTACAATGTTCTGATTCACAGAAAAATACTTAAAAAAATCTATCATTTCCATAACACCTTTAAAAACCTTAATGAATGTGTAAAAAGTACAATTTTACTGCAATCATAACTCAAAACTGGGGTAACCAAAGTTTGCAAATTAATAACTAGTGGGTAACGTAACATTCCCTCTACCGCACAACGTGCTCTTTTGCTTAATAAATACTTATTTTAATTAAATAATTGCTTCGCAATTTTTTAAAATTTCAATGTGTGTTTTAACGATCATTTGAATAAATTGGAGAAATTTTAGCACGTCTTGCCGTAAAGAATCACTTCTGATGATCATTTTCGTTTTACATCAATTTTTATAAATAATCAAAAGCAGGTTGTTGGAAGTTTTAATTTTGGTTTAAATGTTGACGCCCAATATCGGACAATGGTTGTGGGTCGTCCCACAACTATTGTTAAATACTGGGTAATATGACTAGACCTCCCTATTTTCATTGTAAAGGTCATAAATTTTACAACCTAAAAATCTAACGCGAGCATTGGTCACTTAACAGCATAAATCAAGCGAAACGTTCTCCTTTTAAGTCCTTTAAGTCAATATTGTGAATTTATACATAATTTATTGTAACATCAATAAACGGTTAGTATATAACATTTTACATACATTTTAGAAACGGAATCCTGATTAACAAAATATTAATCACGATTAGCTATCTCATTACATCGTATATTGTACCAATAAAATGTCTTAAATTTGAGAAAATTAACAATGAGGAATTCGCAAGATCACTTGAATACATCAATTTTGTTCTTTTTTCTTGCTATTTTGTAACTAAGTTTTTGACGACTATTTTGCAATTGAAGTTCTTACGATTTGCCTTTTTTTTGTATATGGCACCTTCTACTTTTGACATCATTATTTAATAAATGGTCTTTATTTACATGTACATATTTATAAAACTTTGGCGGTGTAATACAAATTAAAATACTAGAAATAGGTATATTACCTACATTATTAGTACGGAAAGTTACATTTTCCGACGACCATTATGAAAAGTGCATAATTTCACACCAATAAATGTTATGGAAAGTTGACCATTACAAACAAATAGGCTAACCGTGCGTAAAGAAACTCGTTAGCCAATCGAAAACGTTGCAGCCTGTGTGCGATCATTGCACACGGTCAATCAAAGTCTTCTACATTGTCATGCAATTACTTTACGCATAAACTGTTTGATTATCAAATTTGACATTTTATTAAAATGCCATTTAAATGACAATTTAAATGTAAAATGACATTTTATTAAAATGTCATTTAAATGACAATTTAAATGTAAAATGACATTTTATTAAAATGTCAAACGAACTTTCGTAAACGTCAAAAATTAATTTTTTTTAATAAAAATACTTGTGATCGTCGGAAAAGTATAGTATATAACACGTGCGGAAAAGTGGATATTTTAGCATAGTCATACAATATTACTATACTATTTACATTCGAGAATAAAAGTTTTCTGCGAGCGCTAGCGAGCAAATAAATAATTCGAGAATGCGAAAGCATTTCGCAATCGTGTATCAAATAATTTTGATAACTGTCCCAAAATTAGTAAAAATGTGATTAGAATGTTTGACATTTACGATTAATTAATTTGAGGTTAATGATAATAACAATCCATAATATTTCGCGTCCCGAACTGTCATTTCGCATTCCGTTCGCAGAATACCTCATTTCGCGTAACAGAAACAATAAGAATAAACTTTTATATGCAATTATCGAAAAGAAAATTTAATAAAGTTATTTAACTTTAATTTAACTTTAAATTTAATAAAGTTATTTAACTTTACATTATTAAATTAAATTAAACATTATTACAATTTATACGAGACATATTCTTTTAAAATACATCTACTTAAATTACAATTTTCCTAATGTAATACTTTTCACATGTGAAATCTACTATTTTTAAAATCAACATTTTTGATAACAATACAATTACCGAGATCCGTTCGCATTCAATATCCTCGAGAACGCCCTATTTATATTGTTATAATAATAATATTATTAATTATTAATTAATTTTCTAATTTCAATTAAAATTAAAGTAGATTATTTATTAGCGAACTTTAAATAAATCAGTTTTTCAGATCAGTAATCTCAGATTTTTCCTGTACTTAACATTAAATCTTAACTTTTGTATTGCGAATTTTAAAATCGTCTTCGAATACGTTTTAATGTAAAAACACCGTATCTAAACATTTATACCCTTAGCTTCAAAGCAGGTAGATTTTACGACTTTACAGAGGCAGCCTATTTCAACCAAGAAGGATGGTCTGTTTAAAATTTCTCTAAAATTCACTAACAGTGCCATCTACGGATTATCGTTTGGCGGCAGTAGGGACCGTACGCCCTTAAGTAATTTACATCGTACTTACCGAGGACCGTTTTTGTTTTCAGTCGTTAGTCCCCCGGACATTGCGATTGTTTAATAAAAATAATATTTGTTCAGTTGTTGTTAAAACAGATTCAACTAAAATATAGATTTTTAAGACAATTATTTAACCTATGGAGAATTTGATGATAACAATGACATTATATCGTCAAATAAGGCTAAAGGAAATTCAGAGACGACTTTGTTCCTGAATTGTTAAATAAAATTATCTATTGTGTACTTATGTAGCGCGTGAGTAATAGTGAAATCATTCGGTTTCTTTACGAAAAAATTCAAATAGCGGTGGGTATGTTTTAAAAACTCGAGTGTTCGATAAAACGATAAATGTGTGCGAGAGCAATTATTGAAATTTTCCTTGTTTTAGAAGGTTCGACGTCTAAAATCGGCAAGTCCCGTTACTTGCGTGTTTTGTATTTTTAACGAGGAGATGGATATTTGGCTTAAATAAAAATCCATCCGTATTTAATTACGGAATTAAAAAATATGACGTTATTATTTTAAAATTCGAAATGCGTCTCCTAATTTTTAAATTTTTAATTCGAACTGTCAACGTTAATTTTTATTAAATACAATTTATTAAATCTGCGAAATATTATACATTGTTAAATTATTTATTAAGATCCAGACGAACAGAACTAAAAAAAAATATTAGTTAACGTTTCTATTAATTAACGTTTTACTATAAGTAGGTATCAGTTGCAGCAGGGGTTTAGTGAATATTTTGATACAACTGCGTACAGATTTGACGTAATTAAAATGGTATAACATTAAAAGCTGATAAACTTCATTAAATAAATTCCTGAGCTTTAATTACCTACATGGATTTTGTATACTATTTTAATCCTTGTTTGTATATTTATATTTGACCAGACAAGTCAGTGGAAAACGGTCCAACCTTGTACCACCAAAACATTTTTGATTCGTTAATCTGGTATAACGCATGCGACCCGAAGGTCAAAACTACGTATTTTTAAGTAAAAATTGTTTTATAACATATGGATAGTCTGTTCAAGTTTTATTAATTTTAGTTTAGAAACGAGTTAAATTTATGGAAGGCATAATTACAAAAAAACAAATATATCTAATTTGAATTAAAAAAATGTGAATTAGTTAAATCAGTTTTATCTGAACAGGTTCGTATTTAGTAAAATTTGCTAAAAAATACAAATGCACGTTCGACGAACGTTTCGACGTTTTCGAATCAAAAAATCGTCCGCTAACGCCCTAAAACGCGATAAAAAAGATGACAGTGTCAGGGCCCGACTTTCATTCGACCTCTACAACGGAGGAATAAAATTTCGTCATACGTGTTGAAGCGGAATCAAGTTTCGTGGTGCCCGTTCTCTGGAAAAACGCCGTTTCGGGCCGGGAAACTCACGCATCGGGTTCCTGCCGTACCTTAATAATTTCCGAGAGCGATTTCGCCCCAGAAAAAAAACGCCGCAAAAACGGCAATTTCGCAAATCCCCCGTTCGATGTGATGCGATCGTCGAACGAGAAACAATCGAAATTTCACTTTGTAGGCCCTCGGAAAATTGCTTTTTTCGACGTTTTAACGCGAACATTTTCTAATTCCGGGTAGCGCGACCCTACTAACATTTGCTCCTAGCCGATAGTGAGAAACTGGTAAGTTTTACTAGACGACTGACCAGTATCTTACTAGTAAAACTAACCGGTGACTAGTAAGAAGTGTAACGCTACTTCTAGTGAGAAACTCATTGCTCGGAACTCATGAGATACTGGTGAGTAACTATTATAATAACTAGTTATATATTGACGTGATTATTATAGGGTACAATAGTACCTTATTACCGAGCCTGTCGCAATTGCCGACAATCCATTTTCAAAGCTCAATATATCAATCATTTAACAATAAAAAATTCATTTAAATAGTCATATTTGTAATATATTTTAATAACTTCTTGTAACAAATGGAAAATTGGTATAAAAATACAGATAATTATCTTTTCGAATAAGTATATATTGCAATTTATCATCAATTAAAATATCATCATAATCCATACTTACAATAAACTTGTCAGTTACTATACAAAAAATATTGAGCTATTTTAAAACGAATGATAATCCTTAGTAACTTACAAGTTTTCATTGTCGAAAACATTTATAAAAAAACCTTATGAGAAACTCTTTAGTCACTAGTCAGTATATCTATGTCTAGTTTGACTCGCTTAAATCTGGCTAGTTTCTAGGCTGAACTAGACAGAAACTCGGCAAATGTTAGTAGGGGATGACCGGTTAAAGATCCAAATATTCGATCGCGACCATCCGCCGCCCTCCGCCCTTCCGATCTTCTCAACCTTTAGCCCCCGTTTTGCCCGGAAATCGGCGAAAAAGCGACGCTTTTACGAATCAAGAGTACCACTTAGCATATTGATAGTAAAGTCTTCAGCATTATGAATTTACGTAAAATTGAGTAAGGACAGGGCCGTACTTAAAATTTGAAATGCAATTTTCTCGAAAACTATCAATAAACTATATAAATATGTTGATAAGGAAAATGTGTTTTAAATTATTTTATTAAATTAATTAAAAGGTTTAGGCTTATTTTAGTTACACCCTGTATATATGTAGTGCTCGAATGCGGATTAATAATAAATTATCGCAATATTGTCGGAGAAACGTGTGGGAGTCCTCCCTCCCTCCCGCCTCATTTTGCATAATGACTTGGAAAGTTATTTTACTAATACGAGCATTTTCTTAATTTGCGACAATTTCCAACTTCTCCAACTTAATCAAACGGAGAGAGCTTTACATTAAGAAAATTGTCAACGGCCGCGCACCCTAAGTGAACAATAAATGGAAGTTACTTCATCGTAATAAACAAATGGGACCGTAACATTTATTTTTAAAGAAATATTGCAGGTAGGTAATTGGCAATTATAAGCTAGAAATTTGATTGGTTTCGTATAGTAACGGTTGAAATTAATTTTGCGCCCGATTGTTTTCTTAAACGTTTGTTTGTCGTAGAACTTCGGGGGGGTAGATTTTTATTGTTTGTCATAAAGTTTCATGTTAATCAATTGATTAAGGACGTGAGTTCGATCATGGCGATGCACGTACCTACATTCAAAAAATCAATCGGCGCGGTGGACGGGTAAATATATTTAGTTCCTGAGAAATATAAGAAGTTTATGTCGAGTTTACCATCTCGTAAAGAGTTCATTTTTATAGAAAGAAAAACTGGCCTTAATAAATTGGCCGAGTCTTCATATATAAAAATGTTATTTTTTCTGTTACCTACATATTTAGGATATATTTCGATGTCACTTTAAAAATAAAGAATTAAACTTGAAATCGACGATAATTTTATGGAAAATCACTTAGTTTACAGTTACGATCAGGTGGGGTAATTGTAAATTAGGGGTAAATATAAATGACTAATTTACGTATCTACGTCAAAAAAGCAAACATTTTTAATTTTCCGCAGATACTTGTTTGTCGTAAATGTTATGAGTATCTAATCGTCCTGTAAAAAAAAATATCTGTTTTGAGATTAAAGTTTATTTAGTATCATTAATAATTTAAGAGTATTTTCATCCTTTTACTGAAAACATACAAATTCTATTTACAATTACCCCACATGACCTTATAAATTTTTTGAAATATCTACGCGTTCTTAGCCATATTAGTCCAATTGTTTTCAATTAAATTTATATTTTTATTTAAACAACGCAATACTGAACGAAAGAGCGTATCGATACGATGCATTTTCCTTAGCCACATAATCTTCATTGTTTTGTACTTTATGTGGATGTCTTTGCATAGCAATTTTTTTTTTAATATTACATTTTTTTTACGTTGCAATTTTCTGTTTTAATATCTAAACCGGTTTGAACGTCAATAAAAAATTCGCCGAGAAAAATAGAAAAATTACAAAGGAACTGGTTTCTGTAAATTATTCGAAACGGTAATTTTTTCAATTCGTTTCGTGCAACGAGACTTTAATATAGTGTTACATAGTATACCATCAAGTTCTCTCACGAGCTTCATGCGCCTTCAATTTAATTTTAAGATAGAAACATTTGCGCATTTTCTGTTTTTCGTGTATTCTTTTTATACGCAATTTCGTTGTAAAATTTTGGCATTTTAAGCATTCAAGTTTACCTATTTAATTCGGCTAGGTTACAGAAATAAAATAGATTGCAGAATATCTGGAGATTTATGTTTTTGTTTTGACACGAAAAACGTTTAAGTAATTATTTTGTATATAATTAAATGACCGAGACAAGGAAACTGAAAACTTTTGACATAATAACCCGGTTTTTACGGTAGAAACAAAAAGTAAATTTATAGTGGTGTAGTAATTACGCACCGAGAAATAAGGAAGAAATTGTGTCCGACATCGCCATTAATACCCTATTTTTTTCGCAGTAATTTTCCCCAACGGCGCCAAACCATTCACCCTGAAATAGATACACCTTCCTAACAATAAGTAATAGTAGATAAGATGTCGGCACGAGTTCGAAAACTTCTAAAGAACCCATACAACGCTCGGAAGCGTGCGATACCGATAAAACACAAACAACGAAGTCGTGATTGATAAAGTTATTCAATATCGCGCCCTACAAATTGATAGAGAGACGTAAATAGGCGCTGCGGTTCTTCGATTGCTATTAGAAACACGCGCTTCTTCAACGGGACGGCGCCCCGTTAGTCGAATTGTTATGTTACGTGTGCGATGAATTGATTGCTGCGCGAAAAAGTTTAAATTTAATTAACCGATTAAACCGTGAAGCACATTAGCGTCATTGAAATTCTGAAGTACTTACGATAATAAATAATCAAGGTCGTTCAAAATTTAGGTTGCTTGATAAATACCATGTAAAATAAAATTAACATATTGTGCATATTTAATTTATAAATCGTGTAAAAGTACAAGTTGAAAAATGTAGGGAAGACCGGAGCATGTTGTTACAATTTTTGGGAAAATGAATAAAAACATCTAGTTCTCACTAGATGAAAGACTAATCAATTGTTCACATATTACATTAATTAAAAGTCGAGGTGAATGCATAATTTTAGCAAAAAAACAAATGTTTCTTATATTGCCAATTGTACCAACGCGTTCCAGGTGCGTGAAGTTGGCACGTCATTAAAAGCACAAACGAAAAAAATTATGCCAATCGTTTGTGCTTTGTTTGTGCACGATATAAAAATTTTGCACGACACGCCGTTTTCGAGTTATTCAAAAATCAAAATGACGTGCCAACTTCACGCCCAGCACGTCGTTTGGAAGTACAAACGAAAAAAATTGTGCCAATCGTTTGTGCTTTGTTTATGGACGTTTGTGCACGATATAAAAATTTTGCACGACACGCCGTTTTCGAGTTATACAAGAATTAAAACCTGACGCTTAGCACGTCGTCGTCGGAAGTATGTACAATCAAAAACAATATTGCAGTATTTTGTAATATTTGTAATCATTGAAGAATTTTAGCATGGTAGGCCGTTTATTTAGGCGGTACGGAGTAGTATGGCCGTACCGACTATTACCATTTTTTAAAATTTTAGAAATTAAAAATTAACAAATCTACTTAAGGGCGTACGGTCCCTACTGCCGCCAAACGATAATCCGTAGATGGCACTGTTAGTGAATTTTAGAGAAATTTTAAACAGACCATCCTTCTTGGTTGAAATAGCCTGCCTCTGTAAAGTCGTAAAATCTACCTGCTTTGAAGCTAAGGGTATAAATGTTTAGATACGGTGTTTTTACATTAAAACGTATTCGAAGACGATTTTAAAATTCGCAATACAAAAGTTAAGATTTAATGTTAAGTACAGGAAAAATCTGAGATTACTGATCTGAAAAACTGATTTATTTAAAGTTCGCTAATAAATAATCTACTTTAATTTTAATTGAAATTAGAAAATTAATTAATAATTAATAATATTATTATTATAACAATATAAATAGGGCGTTCTCGAGGATATTGAATGCGAACGGATCTCGGTAATTGTATTGTTATCAAAAATGTTGATTTTAAAAATAGTAGATTTCACATGTGAAAAGTATTACATTAGGAAAATTGTAATTTAAGTAGATGTATTTTAAAAGAATATGTCTCGTATAAATTGTAATAATGTTTAATTTAATTTAATAATGTAAAGTTAAATAACTTTATTAAATTTAAAGTTAAATTAAAGTTAAATAACTTTATTAAATTTTCTTTTCGATAATTGCATATAAAAGTTTATTCTTATTGTTTCTGTTACGCGAAATGAGGTATTCTGCGAACGGAATGCGAAATGACAGTTCGGGACGCGAAATATTATGGATTGTTATTATCATTAACCTCAAATTAATTAATTGTAAATGTCAAACATTCTAATCACATTTTACTAATTTTGGGACAGTTATCAAAATTATTTGATACACGATTGCGAAATGCTTTCGCATTCTCGAATTTTTATTTGCTCGCTAGCGCTCGCAGAAAAACTTTTATTCTCGAATGTAAATAGTATAGTAATATTGTATGACTATGCTAAAATATCCACTTTTCCGCACGTGTTATATACTATACTTTTCCGACGATCACAAGTATTTTTATTAAAAAAAATTAATTTTTGACGTTTACGAAAGTTCGTTTGACATTTTAATAAAATGTCATTTTACATTTAAATTGTCATTTAAATGACATTTTAATAAAATGTCATTTTACATTTAAATTGTCATTTAAATGGCATTTTAATAAAATGTCAAATTTGATAATCAAACAGTTTATGCGTAAAGTAATTGCATGACAATGTAGAAGACTTTGATTGACCGTGTGCAATGATCGCACACGGGCTGCAACGTTTTCGATTGGCTAACGAGTTTCTTTACGCACGGTTAGCCTATTTGTTTGTTATGGTCAACTTTCCATAACATTTATTGGTGTGAAATTATGCACTTTTCATAATGGTCGTCGGAAAATGTAACTTTCCGTACTAATAATGTAGGTAATATACCTATTTCTAGTATTTTAATTTGCATTACACCGCCAAAGTTTTATAAATATGTACATGTAAATAAAGACCATTTATTAAATAATGATGTCAAAAGTAGAAGGTGCCATATACAAAAAAGGCAAATCGTAAGAACTTCAATTGCAAAATAGTCGTCAAAAACTTAGTTACAAAATAGCAAGAAAAAAGAACAAAATTGATGTATTCAAGTGATCTTGCGAATTCCTCATTGTTAATTTTCTCAAATTTAAGACATTTTATTGGTACAATATACGATGTAATGAGATAGCTAATCGTGATTAATATTTTGTTAATCAGGATTCCGTTTCTAAAATGTATGTAAAATGTTATATACTAACCGTTTATTGATGTTACAATAAATTATGTATAAATTCACAATATTGACTTAAAGGACTTAAAAGGAGAACGTTTCGCTTGATTTATGCTGTTAAGTGACCAATGCTCGCGTTAGATTTTTAGGTTGTAAAATTTATGACCTTTACAATGAAAATAGGGAGGTCTAGTCATATTACCCAGTATTTAACAATAGTTGTGGGACGACCCACAACCATTGTCCGATATTGGGCGTCAACATTTAAACCAAAAATTAAAACTTCCAACAACCTGCTTTTGATTATTTATAAAAATTGATGTAAAACGAAAATGATCATCAGAAGTGATTCTTTACGGCAAGACGTGCTAAAATTTCTCCAATTTATTCAAATGATCGTTAAAACACACATTGAAATTTTAAAAATTGCGAAGCAATTATTTAATTAAAATAAGTATTTATTAAGCAAAAGAGCACGTTGTGCGGTAGAGGGAATGTTACGTTACCCACTAGTTATTAATTTGCAAACTTTGGTTACCCCAGTTTTGAGTTATGATTGCAGTAAAATTGTACTTTTTACACATTCATTAAGGTTTTTAAAGGTGTTATGGAAATGATAGATTTTTTTAAGTATTTTTCTGTGAATCAGAACATTGTAATCTATGGAAAACGTAATTTATTTCATGAAAACATCAATCTTTTTATTTGGGATGTACCGCCTTAAGCAGTGTACATTCAACTTTCTTAGATATAGATTACAATTGTATAAATCTTTAAAAATTCTATTTGATATTTCTGATACTGATAAGCAAGTTTATGAAAGATACATCTACCTATACTTCGTCCAAACCTATATGCAATTCACGTCATCAATAAAAAGGTTACTAGATGATGACGTTTCACACAGTGCTGTCACCTCGTACCTCGTATTTTGACAGTTCTAATAAATTGTAGTCTTTCTTCATATCATCTAATATGTGCGCAGATAAATCATCTATAGAATATGTCACTTTCCAAACTTTAAACCGAATTACAAATAAACAATCTAGTAACTTTTTTTTGATGACGTGAATTGCATATAGGTTTGGATAGATCATATCAAAATCGTATATTTTTATTTCGTCTGTATGTGTTCCTTTGCGGTAATGGAAAGTTCCTTGATATAGAAATACGGTGAATTATTATTTTATTTTTGCCATAGATATTTGTGGTATTTTATGAAATTTATGTACAGTGTGATATAATAGGGGAATAAAATTAAAGTAACTATTCTATTCATTGCTTAATAAG
The DNA here is from genome assembly GCA_036326145.1 of Rhagophthalmus giganteus. Taxonomy (NCBI): domain Eukaryota; kingdom Metazoa; phylum Arthropoda; class Insecta; order Coleoptera; family Rhagophthalmidae; genus Rhagophthalmus; species Rhagophthalmus giganteus. The sequence goes on along the minus strand of JARFJA010000046.1, from coordinate 1,269,185 downwards.
GGGAAATATACAAAGCTGCAAAACTTAAATTTTGCGCCTTTATTAATGAACTAATTTGTATGAAATTTTTAGGATATATATTTTAAGTTTTGCTCTACATAATGGTAGGTAAATTTTAAGAAAAATTGTACTGGTACAGCAATTTTCAAAATTTAAAAGCTGAAAATCAACGTTTTGGACCTACCAGCGTGTTATAACTTGCACATACCTATTGCGCCATTTACGACAAATCTTACTAACCTTCAATGATACCTACCTACTATCTATTTACACACATACCTACATTATATAGAGGTATAGGTACTTAAAATTAGAACGAAAAAAATATAGACGAAATACAGACGACGAAGAACCAAATGAGTAGGTATATTAATAAATGTTAGGTTTTATATGCGGCCCGTGATAACTTATCATGAGCTCAATGTGGTCCAGATATAGATAGAAATAGATGTAAATTCTATATGCTTAAACAACCTACTTATCTGGTTTAAACACCTAAGATAGGTTACAAAACAGTTTAAAATCAAACAGTTTTATGTAATAATTAAAATGTGACTTAGGCCGATCTTTCTATTTTCAGCTAAAATCTAACAGATATTTACCATGAAAACAATTGTCTGAACAAACGTTTCTATGATAAATATCTGTCAGATAAATTTATCAGGAGATGGAAAGATCGGCCCTTAGTACACTTTTATTCTGAGGTACAGATACAGGTTTTTTCCAATACACCACCAAACCAGTTTGCGAACTGTCTGGTACATACCTTCAACTAATCAGAATTTTAGAATTTACTCAACTGTCAAATTCTAAAATTCTAATTGGTTGAAAGCATGTGTCGGACGGTTCGCAAATTGGCGATGTGTTGGAACAAACTTCAAGTTCTATTGATAATAAATAAACAAAATTATATTATAACGTCGATTTAAATTTAAATTTTTTTTAAATTTTATTAGTTTGTAAGTAAATATTAAGTTAATCTACTTGTGCATATAATAAATGCATGGCTTTTACGTTAAATATATTTTTTTATTTGTTAGATATTTGATTATGTTGTAGGTAGTTATTTCGTTGTTTTTGTATTTTATTATTAAAAGTAGATTTGAACATAGTAAATATAATAATCAGTATGATGTCGAGATTATAGGTATGTGTACTACCTTTGATTATAGGTACTACCTAATTAGAAATCTTCTCAGACTAGGATGAAGTAGAACAGTGAATCTTATCTTTAGTAACTTATATTTAGATTTAATCTTATCATTAATATTAATAAGTTTTTGTACCTAAGTTATATGGTAAATATAAGTGTTTTTAAATTATTAGAAATTATTAATCGTTGTACGTTATTTTTAACTTAATCCAGATAGTCCTGAACTATCTTACTTTATATTGTTTTTAAAATTTCCAGTTTCTCTCCTGATTATTTAAAATTTAAAGATAATGTTACTATTCAAAATAGGATCTAATTTCAAAAAGACAGTAGGTATACAAGTTTTAAGAAAATAGATATGATGTGATCTGCATTCTTGTACTTGTACGAAAATCAACTACTTTCAGTAGAAGAGTTCGTTTACATGACTTGAACGACCTTGTATAAATAGTTAATATTTTTTGACGTGCTGATTATAAAATTCCCGATAGTTACAAATATTCCAAGAAGTATTTAGATACCTACTAATGAATGCTGTAATATTGTTTTTGATTGTATGTATCTTCAACGACAACGTGTTAAGCATCAGGTTTTAATTTTTGAAAACTTGAATAAAATTTTACAATGTTCAGAAACGTTCATAAACAAACCACTAACGATTCCTATAATTGTTTTCGTTTGTGCTTCCAAATGATTTTTTATTTTAATTTTTAAATAACTCGAAAACGGCGTGTCGTGCAAAAATTTTATATTATGCATAAACGATCCCAAACGAAACACTAACGATTGCCACAATTGTTTTCGTTTGTGCTTCCAAATGATTTTTTATTTTGATTTTAAAATAACTCGAAAACGACGTGTCATGCAAAAATTTTGTATCGTGCACAAACGTTCACAAACGAAGCACTAACGATTGCTACAATTGTTTTTGTTTGTGCTTTCAAATGACTTTTTATTTTGATTTTTGAATAACTCGAAAACGGCGTGTCGTGCAAAATTTTTATATCGTGCACAAACGATTGGCATAATTTTTTTCGTTTGTGATTTTAATGACGTGCCAACTTCACGCACCTACGCGTTCCAAGGCAGGGCCAGTTGCTACGCATACGGGCATACATAGCATTAAAATCGATGACTTTCAAGAAAAACAACTAAATTATTGTAATACTTAAATTCTAAATGATAAACTAATTAAGTTTTTTTAATAATTCTTGCAGTCATCAAGTTTAATCTATGAGATTCTGCACGTTTAGATTGTCTTTCTAATGAAGCCCTTTCAAAGATTTCTATAGCTGTGGGCTACACAGCGCTAACGTGGTTTTGGAAAAAACACCAATTATCAACACTCGATAAACATTAGGAATAAAAACAAATCGAGGCACGGGGGTAAAAGTTTTATCAACTGTGAATATGTAAAAATGTGTCCACCTTCGGATCTTTTTTGACGTTTTTGCGTTTTTTCTAAAGGTCAGTGTGTCAGAGGTTATTTAGGGTGGATAGTTTTCATCGAAACGCTCTGTCGATTAGAATCTGTGCGGGAGCGAGTAATTCGTATTGTCGAAAGGGCGCTGTTTACACTAGTCGTGTCTAAGCTAAACTGTAACAAATAGCCCCGGTCTCTCCTACGTTAAAAATCGTAATCAAGCCCAAATTTAACTCGAGATCCAAGCCATGTCATAGTAAAAAGTATGAAAGTATGAAATGAAATTAACTCGCGAAAATTAAATTAACCGATTCCCTCGTGAAAAAGGTTTAACAGTTGAAACGATCGTGATTAGAAAAAATGACCTATCATTGGCATATTATTTAAACATAATGTTTATATACATCGGGATTAATTATTATCGTCAACTCAAATACTATATTTTAGTCGAAAACGTAAAACGAAATCACCTATCAACATATCATTAAAATTCTCACGTCAAATTCAAAATAAACGGCACAGCCACCTACCTAAACATTTTAGATGATGAATAAGAGAGTTTAATAACGTACAAAAAAATTTAAATTCGCAACTGTTCAAAATGTTTATTAATTTAAGAAAGCCGTTAAACGGTTAGGTATTTATTTATTCCGATGTTATTGGAGAATCGAGACTCACCCATTCACCTGAACAAATTATCAAATTATTAATACCTAAAAATGTAGCGAACAAACATCCCGACTTTTATACTAAAAGTTTACAACGATGGGATTCGCGAGAAAATCTAAATAACCTTATAAAAAGGCGGATATAGAAGATAAGAATACTAAACGACCGATCTATTTTAAATATGTAGGTGCGAATTGAAAAAATTCACCGATATTCTACAGACACACGCTCGTTGTGTTTTCTAAACCGAAACACGTGCGCAAATACAAAATCTGAAAAGAATTGCAACAAAAACCGCCCATAAATCTAATATTATTTTCGCAACGAGACGGATAAAAGAAAACGGCATATCGAGAGAAAAACAAGCCCGTAATCTAAAATGAACTTTGAATTTATGAAAACAATAAAAAAAAATTATAATAATCAGTTATGTAACCCGCATAAAAAAAAAACTCGATTTCGGCAAAACTTTCTCACGCTCGCACACATTAGATCTCTGAACATAGGGTTATTAAAAAACTTCATCAACAGTGTTTTAATAATCGGCTCAGAAACAAAAAAAAAACTCTCGCCGTTTTATTATAATTTACAGAAACTTTTTCCAACGTCACGTATATTACGCAACACAAAATTGATGACGTACAAATTAATTTTTTTTTCACAATTTTCATCGTTCTAATTTAAGGGATGGATCTACGCGGCATTTGCAACGCGTCACCGAACTGTACGCAAAAAACGACGATTCCAAGAAGTCAACTTTCACGAGCACGAATTGAGACCGATGAAAAACCGTAATCTTTTGGGCCATTGGTTCAACGTAGACTTGAGGCTCGCGATCATGTCAAGGTCACATTTTAACAGGCACGGTACGCTTACATAATTTACCGTAAAAAATTTGTAAATGAAACGCGAATAGAATAGAACGAATAGAACGAGAAATCTTCCGAAGACGTACAGAACACGTCAAAATAAAACTTTAAGTTTCTATGTATAAAATTTTTTCTTACGACGTTCCCCTGTTGAGATATTCACCATCAAAGTTGAAAGGAAAAAATCAATTTGTTTAAACAATACCTACTTTTATTTTTTATTAAACTTTAATCACGTTTGGTTTACATTCCTAATAAATAAATTATTTCAAAACAATTTACCACCTCAATGAGAGCAATGAGCAATGGGTATGCCTACCCCTAACTTTTCTAATTGCATTTTCCTTGGCTTAATTTAAAAAAAATGTTGTCTTCATTGTCGGATTTCCCAAACGTTTTAAAATAAAAAATGTACTCTTCTCCACTTTCTATAAAATGAGTCATATTCGAGAAAATCCCATTTAAAGGGAAATAGGTGCAGCATTCATTTATAACTCTAGGTTTTAAGTGCATAAAACTTACACTTTGTGCTACGAGCATGAAATTTTAGGGGTATATTCTATACCCTGTGCACACACCCCTATGCCACAATAAACGTCAGAGCCATTTGAAAATCACCATTTAATTCAACATAAGCCCCTTTTTAGTACACGACGTGCGTAGCAGTATAATTATCAGTTATTCTAAAATGTTTGGGAAATCTGACAATAAAGTTAAAATCTTTTTAAATTAATCGTAGAAAAAAAGTTTATAGAAATTTAAATTTTATTTTGACGTCTTAAGAATATTTCTCATCGTAGACAGCCTGTATTATAACGCCCCCCCCCCACCCCAGATTATTAATTTGAATTATATCTTGCTAATGAGCATGCTATTTATTTGTAAATAATTACTGAAGAAATGTTTTCAGTTTACGCAACTTAAGAAATCAGAACTTGATCAGGGTTATGCTTTTAAACGAGACAACATAGATAAGTATTCATAACTATCTTAATAAAAAGTCATCATTTTAGTGCCGTCGAATTACACAATTTAATAGCGATATTTAATGTATATAAATAGATACATACCTAAAACTTCTTTTCTTCTGTTTCGACCCTTGTTTTTCTTTTTCATAATTTCCATGTCACTCGCGGTTTTGCGCCGTCTGTAGTCAATTTTCGAAAATCACGGTCCTTTACATCGTCTGGTCCAGCGTTTATCCGATTAATTATCGATAAGAGCCTATAAATAACAAAGTTACTACGTTTAAAAACTAATAAAAATAAGTCTCCCTCTTTGGATGCTTGGGATGTGATATCACATAAATATGATTTCGACAAAAAACAATGAACTTAAATTGAATTAATTAACAATAAAAAAATATAAATGAAAATTCCAACAGCAATATTAAGTTTTCCTCAGGAATCTATTGTACCAAAAAAAAAGATATTAATCGAATAAATTAAGCAATATCATATTATACAAATATGTGTAAATGTAAAGCTGGATGACAACCGAATGCGGAACAATCTCCAAAGATAAAGACGACGGTTGATTATCTAAGTTTCGCAGTTTACGTAAAATGAAATAATAATGATAAAAGTTGGATATTGTGTAACATGTGTCCAAGATCACAATAATTTTAATATTAATATCGAATATATTACATAAGCACGTATAAATTCCTGCATTTTCGTATTCATTTTTCACGTGTTTTTTCAAGTTTTTCCTTTTTAATCACGCGTTTCTACTGTCACGTGGTCTTTTCAGAAATAAAATTATGTAGACATGTGGAGTGTGGGGCTACTTCGCATTATTTACTAGGAGCATTTCCTATGTGTAGTAACTTCAGTGTATATGTTGTAAATGAGGATAGCATTCGTTAACTTGCCTCTCCAACGCTAAATTTTTATGCAAAAAACATTTCGCACTAAAGATAATAATTAAATGCAGGCTTTCACGGCCGTTGTCAATTTCGATGGCATCTATCGGGTTCGTTTAAGATTAAAATTAAAATTAAAACTTGACGTTTCGTCGATTACAAATACTGTCAGCTTCTTCAGAAGTTTTATTCGAAACGAAGCTGACATCATGATCGGCGAAACGTCAAGTTTTAATTTTAGATGAACACACAGCGTAACCCGAGAGATAATATAAAATAATGTTATATTCGGGGAGGTATAGAGAGCGAGTTAACGCTCGTCCTCGAATTTCGAATACAAAATGTTTCAAACACGCATTCGATATTCTTACATTAACACCAATTTGTAAAAACTCGCGCTAAATTGATTTAATAGATAGGTAATCGAGAAAACTTAAAACCGAGAGAAGATAGTTAGAGGTAAAATTATTTACGTAAAATAATGTTTTAATTTTCCATAAGTGCCTACTTATCTATGTAATTTAAAATTTAATATCTTGGCGCCAATATTGAAACATTAATGCGAATTAATAGGTTGAAATTATAACTGAAAAATAGAATAGACGAAAAAGAAAACTCGACAAATTAAATTAAATTAAATTAATTAAACGAAAATGACTTTAATTAAGTTATAATAATAGCATGTTTTATAGTTTCATATTAAGTGATAGCGCAGTGACCCGCTTCTCCATAACTCCATCAAATTAGCAGGAAGGGCAATACAATAACTGCTGAAATCTAATCAAATAACTTATTAGTAACAAACGACTCGGACAGACAACGCCGTAACGAGGACGTGACGAAAGAGGCGCCCGCCACGTGTGCAACTAGATTTGGGGCGCAAAAACGTAAAAAAGAATTCGTTATAATACCGTAATTATTAAATTAGTTCGTTAAACTTCCTTATTGTCCAAATAAACAACTCAAACAGCTATATAATGGCTGGAGATTTCAACGATCGCGTAAGCGACGAACCCGAAAATTACAGGGTGTATCTACTACCTTGAACCAAGAAATATGGGCGATAGAACTCCAATTTTCTCAAAGTATATGATAATGATATGATATGCGGTAATGATTTATCTCCGACGACGTACCTAAATTTAAATACGTTAGTGATCCGCTTTCACCTACTTGCCACGAAATTTGCGCTAAAGAACTATTTTTGTTTCTTAGAAAAACCAAAAATTAAACTATTAGATAATTACCTAGTTGAAGACAATTAAGAATTGAGGTCAACAAACGTTTAAAAAGCAATCGTATCAATATCAATAATTAATACCTATATAGATACAATAAGCATGCTCGCGATGTAAAACGATTTAATTACATTTTAATTACAATTTCGGGGCGCAAAAACGTAAAAAATGTAAATTTTTTAATTGTTGTCGTTTGGATTAGAGGGGATGCAAGTTACTGACATGCCACAGCCACTTTATACGACGCCGACGTTGCGAACGAAATAAGAAAAAGAGCGCTAAAATTACGGCAATCATTAATAAATTAAATTAAAATATGCAGATACCTAAATATAAATTTAAAATGCTCCACGATCGATCGGCGTATCGAAACACAAAACGAATGTGATTTTCCGTACTTATTTACATACATTCATAGGTATGTACATACTAACGCATGCGGCCTCGCAAGGTCGGCGATTAAAATAATTTCCGCACAATTTTTACAGTACAGGATGGACTAGAAATAGTTGACGATTAGAAATATCGAAGAAGCTTCTTTTGTTTAAGCTCTTCCCACTACAATTGCAAAATCTTAAATGAAAATTTAAAACTTGTAACATTGTAAAACCTATTAAAAATGAAGCTCCGTAAGATAAGTACATAGGTACTTATTATTTAAAACGTAGAATCGAAATCGAAAATAATTTTTCTATTACCTTAGCCGCCTGTCAACCAGGGAACTAAATTAGAACTGGCTTTTTGTAAAATTGCGCTAAAGGGCGCCGAGTCTATAGTACTAACGAGTGCACGTCCTCTTGTCATTCCCGTAACATAACATTATTTTACAGCTCAGCCATTATGGAGTTAATTGTAATTTTTGTGGCGCTAGCCATCGCCAGTTAATATTGTGCTTTTATAGAACGAAACGTTTTCGCATAAAAGTTTTAGTGCGGGAGAAGCAAGTTAACGAAGATGCGAGAATAAAGAAAAGAAATGCGAATATAATATAACGAATTTGTTGTATACACGATAATTATATGCTGTTTAATTAATTTGAAAAATAATTTAGATATATGTAGGTGCCTAAATAATTCTGAAGTAATTACGTAGTTTCGATCTTTAATCCGATCGAGTTAAATGCGATCGAAACTCTGAGCTAATCAACTAGTGTCTTGACGAAGTGCGTAATCGAACTGAACCGTTTTCTCCGAACTCACTGTTTTGCACGTTTGCAATCTTTAAAAATACTTATTTTATTCGGAAATCATAAAAATATATGTATAGTTTGGCTGAGTTTCGAGCTACAGAAGGAAAAGAGATTAAAAGAGTTAATCCAGAGTAATCCCGTCATAAATTACTATTAAATTTTCAATTTTCATATTTTACAACGCACCTTCAAAACCACCGTCGAAATTATTTACAGTTATTTCAACTTTTATGCGCACTTGGGTTAGTATAAAGTGCTCAACAACTATTTTCATACGGCCCTCCGAGGGACAATTTGACCAGCGACCGTTGTTGTCGGCATCTTAGAAACAAGAGCAAGAGCGAGGCCTTACGTGCCATGCGAATAAATAAATAATCGTAGTAAACTTGGTAAACAAATGCCGCATTTTAACAAGTGCCGTAACTACATCGCGCAGTAACGATATTACGCCGATTGTCGCCGCGATAAATCACTTCTCATAAAAATGTGACGCGCGAAAAGGAAAAACATTCGTCTCTTTGAATCTGTTGCCGGAACAGAAAAACCGGAGAAGTCAGTCACCGCTCATTTTTTAAATATGACACACTGCACCACTAATAAATACGCATTTTCCATTTAATATTTATTCATTTCATTTCCGTTGCTCCAAATTCCGATATAATTTGTAAGAATTTGGTGATTGTTTTGTTTTTGTTTTATAAATATAGGTGCGTTTCGAAGGACGAATTCTAATCGATGCGCGTCGTGTCTCAGTTGTGTTCAGTTCAAGCTTTTCCTAGTTATAAAACCGTAGATGATAAAAATACAAATTAATAGCGAAAATATTAAAATGAGAGCTGAACGTTTAAAACGTTTTAATGCGTAGTCGGGGAAGTTAGCCCCCTCCCCCCCACATACTTTCGAATTTACGTTTAGAACCTGTCACGACTTTATTCCACTTACACTACACTCCACTACAAGATACAATTTTTAAACAAAGATCAGTTTACCTGATACTTTTATTTAACTAACCCAAAACAATAATTCTGAAGAAATTTCGTTGGAACGTTCCATCAAATACTTAAATTAAATCTATCCTGGTTTCCTGGTTTCTTTTGTTTTTTTTGTGCCTCTTGACAGTACTACTTGAATTGGAGACCAACAAAAAAAATGATATATGTCCCCTTTTTATGGAAGGACGACACAACGAGAAGCGATATATTGTTCCTCCAACGATAAGAAGCAAACAAGAACCAAACAAAATCCCATAATAAGAATATCTTTAAAATTGTGTTTAAATGGGAAATTACCGCCTACCTTCAATTATGAAGGATTTTATATCTAATTTATTGTGTGTTTAAAATCCAGCTTTTCGCCGATTACTTGGGAAATAATTATTTTGTTATAAGTAAACTTCCCTTAATCCGTTTAGCACGATCGGTAATTACTTAAACAAATTCTTGTACCTTTTTAGAAAGTTCTATCTACACATTTTTACGATTCAAAATACAATGCCAATGTTCGACCAAAGAATTAATATCTCGTACTTGACCTCTACCTATCTCCCAGGTTAACCTTTACGTACAGGATAAATTAAAAGGCAACTAAAATCGTAACAAATCCTATACCAATATTTAGTGTTTAATTCGAGCCTCGTCCGTTTCCGAGAGATTTAGAATTTTTGTTGTGGGGGAGGGGGCGAATTTGGGCTGAATTTGTCGATTCGGAAATCTTACGCTTTTCAAAGAATTTCCTTGACAAAAAATTGTAAATTAATATCATGTCGGATTGTTCTTCAAACATGTATCGCTGGGCCATGTTGAAACAATGAAATGAAATAGCAAACTGAAACACAAAAATACTAAACAAAAACATCAACGAATTTCCTGTCATTAACTGTTTTCGTTTAATTTTGGTTCTAAAAATATGTGGTATCATTTTGTACACTCGTGAAATTGATCTGCTCCGCATAGAATCTATAATATTTCAGAAGTGAATGAAGCACGAATTAGGCACTAAGTATTGGCGTAAGTTCGAATCAAAAATACGGAAGTTGGAGGGGGGCGGGGCGTCTAACTTCACGGACCCGCGTAGATACTTGCACTACGAATAATTTAAAATTCCAAATTAAAAAGGCCAGAACGAAATAAAAGTGAAAATACATTTAAACAGTAAAACGGTTCTATAAGCAATATTACAATTTATAATTTCGACACGTACAGATTCATTTTTTACTTTGATTATCGTATTTTCTATGAGTATAATATTAATTTCTTTGTTATATTTTCGATTGCCAAGTTTTGTTTGTTTGCCCGGATTTTGTCTTATTGTTAACGAAGATTTCCGAATTCCTCATTGCGGATAGTTTAGAACTGTAATTAATTTGCAGCAAATTGATTCCTGGAATGAACTTTGGCAAGTCAGATGGAATTGAGGTTCGCATTTACGGGCACGATGTAGGTACTTATTGTTAGCCGCTTCGATAATTGCTTGCACTAATAACAAGATCTGGAGAAACTTGTTCCTCTATTTATAAAAGTTATGTATAAAGAACGACCGTAACAAATCTAAATAGTTAAAAATAATTAGGTACAGAACGTGTGCATGCAATAAATTTGTATCGGTTTGTTATAAGCCTTTCAATGTCGAAATTAAGCTTTAAATTGTATACGTTACCTATAGGTAGGTAGGGTACCGGGTAGTGCTCTTATAAAAAGTAGGTTACAATTATTTTTCATTCTATGATTGTCGATTGCATGAAAGTAAAAAAAAAACACAAACTGTAAAAATTGCGCGTAAAAATTTTTTTTAGATGAAATCTTTCGATTTAAATAAATAGATATTATTTTAACAACTTAAGCCAGTAGCTTTTCCTCGAAATTAATTAAGTGAATTTTTTTTAAAGACGGTTACGAAATTGGAATATCTACTCAAAAAATTTATTATACTTAATAAATTTTCGAGACGGGTAATATTCTTTTGATTAAAACTCTAGTAAAATTAAATTTTCCGCATAACGATACGCGCAGGGAGGAATTCTCCCTTTGAATATTCGATATTAAAAGTTAAATGAATAAGTGATTATTGTAATACCCTACGGTAGAACTTGGCGATTAGGAATATACTAAATAAATGGAAAAATTGTAAGCACCTCGCAAAATGTAATACACTTTATTATTAACAATCTTATTCTGCGATATTGCTAACACCCCTTGCTCAACCATATAGTTCAAATATAAAAAAACAAACTATAAGCGAAAAATTATCGGCACTACACAAACAATTACTCATAGGTACTTCTCACTTAGATATATAGATAATTAGTAGTTGAATAACAAGTACCATGAAAATTCTATTAATGATAATGAAATTATACGATGATAAAGTACAATCATTTAACTATATCGAAAAAACAATTCCAACACGTCCCATAAAGCCTTTCGACAACTGACTTTTGTAAGTGCATGTACCAAGTGATAAAATTACGACATTTTTAAACTAACGCAAAGTAAGGTCAGTTTTATCAAATAGAGTCCCCATAATATTGACTGAGGTCTGTAGATCAGATGTAGTCACCAGTCGGGAGCACTTCACCAAATGCGACGATACCTATAGTTATTTATGCATAAAATTGATTTTAGTAAATATACACTCACCGACACAAAATTCGATCCATGCGGTTAATTGATGTAATTATTTTAGTTTATAAATTGGTTATATTTACACACAGTTTAAAGGGTGTGTAAAACAGATGTTGAAGTGTAATTAAACCGACGGGAACATTTTTATTGCTCTAACAACAAAAATACGGCAACATCTCATAACTAGATAAAACAGTAAACAACATTTATTGTACATAACAAGTAAAACAAACATGTCCCAAACATGTTCGATCGGATTTAGATCGGGACTTCTTGCAGGCCACATCATACGGTGGATTTTTACTTCTCTCAAGTACTCACAAACAATTCGGGCAACATGCGGACGGGCATTATCATGCATTAGCATAAAGTTGTCCCCAATAAATGGGACGAAAGGTACGACATGTGGTTCTATAATGTCCCTAATGTACCTGTCAGCAGTCATCGCCCCTCCATTTACTACTACTAATTCGGTGCGAGCTTCCATGCTAATACCTCCCCATACCATGATTGAATCACCACCAAAACTAAGCTTTGGCACAATGTTACATTGGGCGAATTTTTCTCCAGTCCTGCGCCATACTCTTTGACGGACATCCGCAGATCTTAAACGAAATCTCGACTCGTCGGTAAAAAGAATATGACCCCAGTCATCATTATCCCAATTTTGGTGTTGACGTGCAAAGTGAAGCCGCTCCACTCGATGTTCTCTGGTCAATTATGGGCCGATTGCGGGTCTTTTTGCTAGCAATCCGTGTTCCTGCAACTTTCTTCTTACAGTTCTTTCACTAACACTTACACCCCGTACTTCTTGCAACTCATTACGTGCATTAACTGCAGTAGTATCTCTGTTTCTCAGAACTTTTAATGTAAGGAAGTGGTCATCCCTAGCAGTTGTACACATTTTCCTGTCTGATCCCACTCTCCTGGTGTAGCCTCCAGTTTTTCGAAAACTTTCTACAGCTCTCTGAATACTACACCTTGAAACACCAAGGATTCGAGCGCCCATCTTGAATCAAAGCAATTGCTCTGGCAGTATCGGTTGGATTCAACACCATATTTAATTTTTACAGACAGTAAATTCAATTGTATTTCCAACAATTAAGACTAATACGCGTAATAAACTTAATAATAAAGTACGCTCAGAATTTGACTATTACAATTTGATACCATCCAAATAAACAAACTAACTAAATTCCCCAAACGAATAAAATTTTATCGCACTAAACATGTCATTGGAATATGAATTTTCCCCATTATTAGATAAAACAAACGTTTATCGCAATTTTTTACTAAAAATTGTAGATGGATCGAATTTTGTGCCGGTGAGTGTATAATATGAATTAGATATAACTTCGTCGTCAACTAAATCCTCGAAATCGTTCAAACTTTGAACATTGTTAAATAATCGACGAACGCAAAACTAAAGCATCTATAAAGAAATAAACCACTTCATTATTCATTGCGATGGTCGGAAATCGAAGGGGATTTTCCGAAACGAACGCGCTCCTACCGAAGTTGGGGGTTGGAAATATTGAATATGCATAAACGTGAATTTAACTTCGTGGCCGTCCAAAAATCAATCGAACCTACTAAAAAGTATAGCGAGAGGAAATTTGGAAGAACGAAATGCTCTGGAAATTAATGGTCCGCGGAAAACTGAAATAATACAATTTAAGTGTGTTATTATACATTTTAAAACGTCGGCATGTATTCGATTTATTTTTATAGCGACATTCCGAGGGAAAGTGATCGCGACATTTTTAAGTTTGGGAATCGGACTCGCACTCGTACAACGAGTGTAAAAGTACAGGTAACCCACCGATATACGGCCACTGGCGATTACCTCCAAAAATTAGGGTTAAACGTTTCAATAACACATTTTCTATTTTAATAAAAATTTTCTAAATACACGTCGATTTTAATTAACGCTAAAATTACTGCGCCTACGCAAATATTTAACGTTTCAATTGACGAGAACCTAAAAACCTTAAATATTATAATAAATTCGATACTTCTACAATGTACCTATACAAATAACGCTCCGACTAAATAAACGACTTTCTTTTCCTGATCTCTCGCCGATCTCCAATAAACTTCGATGTAATTTGTTTATAAGTTAATCAACCTGTTGAGGCAATTTTTCGACCTACGTGCTCTAGATTTTCTCTTAAAACAGGGTTAACTCGTGCGCAAACTTGCTCCTCGTTACAGTGATTCAGCCGATGTTTTCAACAATTTCGTTTTTTTTTCGCATTTATAGTTTATTGATCGAAGCGACGCGACGTTATAAAAACTGTATTTTAAGTATAATTCGATTTGTTAGCCTGATACTCGCCCATTTTCAACTAATTCGCGATTGCGACCGTAAATAATAGACGGACGCGGACGGTTCCGGATCCCGCAGCGTATTTTTATTAATTTATTATAGTATATGTGACGGAAGGAAGGCAAATATTACTAGGTGAAATTATTTACCGACCATAAACTTGACCGCCGCCACCTTCGCGTCTTTTAACATTATTGGTAATCAAACCTTGTGAGCAGCGTCATCGTTGCGGACGAGCGGCACCGTGACCCGGATTCTTCAGGTAGCCAACAGCTTGTTGCACCTTCTTTAGAGTTGCGAGACTGCAGTGTTGCAGAGGAACGGAGTCGGAAGGTTTTCAAGTGATTGAAATATCGTTTTAACACGTGTACCGCTTTATGTTAATTAAAAACTTGTGCCACGGAACGAGATTTTCTTCACATGGTACTCGAGGGTCTTAAGGTATGTCCTATTCGATAATGCGTAGATTTTTCATTGTCGTTGTTTTAGTTATTAAATTTACGAATCATATAATATTAACCTAATTTTTAAAAGCAATTACCTATGTCTTTTTTTTAATTTCGTAAAGGTACAAGACATAATTAAGACCGTGCCACACAACTAAAATAAATGTAGTCCACCACGAATATAAACTACAAATTACCGGTACATACCGCAGGCCACGCTTCATAAAATACCATCATACATAATTACATAAATTACCTTCATATGTTACTGTCCTCTCATCGACGTTTACCTATGTACGTATCAACTTAACCATTTCAAATTCAAATATGAACCAGTCCAAATTTCCTGTTTTATTTTGAATCTCTACCGTTTTCTGTTCGTAAACGAGAGCATCTCGTGAAAATCGCAAGGATTTTATCAAATACATTTCGAGTCTAGAGGAAACGATTAGCCGAATCTTTTTCAAATGCGGATGTTTTTAATATTTTAATCACTTTTAATGGATGTATTTGTTTGCTGCAATAGTCGGTATTAAATCGGCCTTTTAATAATGCCCTACATATCTGGAATGTTTTTTATATTGTTTTGTGTCGAGTGTTTTTTTTTTTTAGGAATATTAATACGAAGGCCGTATAATATCTATGTATTATTAATTTGGTAAACGGTGAAATTCGGTAAAAAGGGGCCTTGGGAAGTCCTTGATTAGTTAGATAAAAGGGGAAACAATTGTTTCTAATAATCATTTCTATGGTGATCGACTGATGGTCAGGTTTAACTGGCGATTAAAAAGCCGACCCCTAAATAGGCAAGCGGCCCGGCAATTCATGTCATTAATAAAAAGTTACTAGATTGTTTATTTGTAATTCAGTTTAAAGTTTGGAAAGTGCCGCATTCTATCGATGATTTACTTGCACACTTATTAAATGGTATAAAGAAAGACTATAATTTATTAGAACTGTAAAAATACGAGGTACGAGGTGAAAGTACTGTGTGAAACGTTATTATCTAGTAACCTTCTATTGATTATGTGAATCGCCAGACCGTTTGGATAGGCCATAGCTTACTTATATTTACAAGCACTTAAGCGAGCACTTGTTTTTTATATTAATTAAATTGTTAATTTAAATATTTCTTACACAGGCAAGTTTTGAATTTTTATGTTATTTCGCGCATTCATAAAGAAATTGCAATTTTCAAAATCAAGACTACACGTAAAATAAGAATCATTTTTCTTATTGGGCAACACACTCGATCTCGACGGAAACGCATTTAATACAACATTTTCCAACCAGCAGTGTTAAGACCGACGATCGTACGTAGGCACCTCGTCTGAGAGCGCGCAGGCCGCCAAACCAGATCGAGAATTCACGGACTTAGCTAAGGGAACGCTAACAAAGATACTGAATTGTTTTTGAGACGAAATAAAAAGATTTAGTTCGCGCCAAATTTTTTAAAAACCATGTACTTTTTAAGGCATTTTAATCGAAAATTTTCGAAAACTCGATCTCGACGAAAACGTCTTTAATTAATTGGTTTATACTTGTTGTAGGTGGAAATTGATATTTCTCGACGTACGGAGGCAAAACAAAGGCCTAAGGCTTTTTTTCGAGATTTCGCGAAAATTTTAAATCGACGGAAACGCGCATAGTTTGTCAATTTTTGTCTTGTTTTACTTGAAAAACGACTTTTCAAGTTGTTCTTGAAATATCTTCTTGGCATTAAGTTAATAACTGCTTTATTTCATTGTACCTACTTATACACAATATCAATAGTGCTTATTGCCCTTTGTTATCGCGATTTAGCTCAAAATACCCTAACCTAATCTAATCTAATTTGATAACGATGAGCATTGCTGACATTTTTCCGGATAATATCGACTCTGTCCGCTTTGCGAACTTTGCCTGTATCATATAAATAACAAAGTGATAGCGAAAGGATTCGAAAAAGACGATTAAAAAATGGAACGCCGTAACAAGAGCGTGGCGAAAGAGACGCCCGACACGGATGCAACTAGGTTTAGGGCGCGAAAAAGTAAAACACGTAAAAACTAAAAATAAACAATTCATTAATTGATATAAAAGTCCCTAGTTTTAAATTTGTCGTTATTGGATTAGGATAGCGCAAGTTAGACACTTATTATACGGCGGAGGTTGTACCTATTTTAACACAGACAATATTAAGATCTATAACACGTTATAATACTGTAATTATTAAATTAGTTCGTTAAACTTTTCTGTTATCAAAACAGGCTATTCAAACAACTATAATCGTTGGAGATTTCAACGATCGCGTAGACGACGAACCCGAAAAATATACGAGTAAAACTGATATTTTTAATTATTATAAGTACGTGAACATCGCATTTTTAAAATTGTTCTCCTTATACAAAATGATAAAGATTTGATTATTTATTGTAAAATCTATCAAAATTTCGAAATTCACTCTTTCGCGTCAAAAATATCATATAAACAAATCGGAGGGATGCCACGTCGTCGAAAAAGTCCGCTATTGTATTGTATTTTTAAATTTTTGTTATTTTTGGATTATGGGGCGCAAGTTAAAACACTTGCCAGTTCGCGCACTCGCGTTACGGCGTTGACTAAGCGCAATCCTATAACGGGAAAAAAACATAGAGAAACGCGTATCGATGATTAAGAGTTTTAAATCGTTACCTACAAATTTCTTAAATGTTTTAATTCGCGTAAAAACCACACTTTTCCTTTTCAAACGGGGATTAATGTGAGTTTTTTTTTTAATAAATAGAATAGATTTTTCACGTGCGATAGAAATCGAAATACGTACTTATGTTGGATGAAGGTGTTCCGATTCCCATCTAAATAAATATAATTTCTGGCCGCCTTTTATTTATTCGACGATTTTTGTGGTCGACAACACACCCCGAAAGCCCCTTTAATTATCCAAACAGCTAAACCAAAAGGTTGCCTTGTACTTAATTTCTTAAGCTGATAATTTTTAAGTCATTTAAAAGTCAACAACTTTATTGCAAGTACACTTTTATCTAATCTCCCTTTTACCTTCTTAAAATTCAGTTTGTGATCAAATAATAATTTGCCAATTTAAATTGGCCCTTAAACGTTGATTTGTCGACGTAAAAGATTTATCGTTGATAGGGACAGGTATGGATTTTGTTCAATTACGCGGAAATATCGCTATATTTTTGAGTTATTCAGATGTTATTGTTCAGATGTTGTTGAGTTATTCACATTACGGCGATTACAGTTCAAAGTATACTGAAGAAAGTAATTTTTTATTTTACTTATTGTTAGTTTCTTGTATAAAAAGTACTTATAAGGAGCTTCTTCTCGCATATTTTTGTTCATATTACTACATACTTATGAGAAACCCATTTTAAATTTCAATTCGCAATTATTCGGATTACATATTGAAAAGAAAGTAAAAGCGATAATTATTTTCAATTTCGTAGTTTATTTCTATAGCTAAAGAGGAACAAACGAAAACGATTAATGTTTTAACTTATTTGAATTAATTTTATATCTACAGTTGGCCCTATGGTATAAATCAAATAAGAGATAATTGTCATTAATTTACATATTTCAGGTATGAAAAGTGAGTTGATAAAAAAAACTAAGTCGACTAAAGGTCGACAACAAAACCTTTCGGGGGATGAAAATCAAAACAGGGGCCGCCTTTGATTCCGTTTAACGTCCTCTAATCGACAGACATCTATTTCTTGCGCTGTTACGGAGACGTCTGTTCAAAGTGGGCGCCGGGCCGCGCGCTGGCCGAAGGCGTCGTTTTTTTTTTGAAAAATACCTAAAGATCGTCCACGGAAAGTAGGTCTTCAAATGTTTTAAATTAAACGATATAATGTGTGACCGTGAACTTGTTTGTGCGAACCTGCTCGAATCGTAAGCGACGAAACAAAATTTACTTGGAAAACTGTAAATTCGTCATCTCTACGGCGAAAAATTCAAATGATGTTGAATTTTTTATGGAAATTTAATAGTCACAGATTTGTTATATTTAGCCAGTTTTTGGTAGTTACTGATGTCAGTTTTAAAACAATAGGAATCTGAACATTATATTATAACCGCTAAATTGAATATAAAAAAAATCGTCCACAAACAGGACACGGAAAAAACACAATTTACGTTTATAATTTAATTTTCATTGTTGAAATATGAGAACAACGTAGGTAGGGTACATCTACCTATATTTATATCGTTTTACATCGTATTTTTATAGTTACGTTATTTATCGTATTACATTATGTGTAATCAAATTTTCATTGAAACGTGATATGTTTATTAGGTAGGGTAGGTATAAAATTTCCTAACTTCTTTTGAAAAATTGTGAAATTAATTTCAGTATAAAAAAAGACGATCCTTATAAATGCGCACGTCGTTTCCTTTAGAGATTCAACTATGTAATACAAACTTATTGACGTAATCTTCAAAATATCAGATAAGAATTTGGCCAATTAATGCTACACCATCAAATCTCGTTTGTAATCTCAGTACAATGTTAATTAATTTACATTAACAGTTTCTGTTATTCTAGAATTAATGTTATTTATACTCTCGCTAAGGGTGGGATTTTGTTCCGTCTGCACGTTCCTAAAATAGTTCTAAAGTTTAAATAAAATACTGTATAAAACAAACCCTAAGGCATATTTCACGAGTGGGAGCTTTTAAAAGATCATAAATTACGATCGCGCATTAGAAGAACAGATACCGTATTTGCTTACTAAATCTTTTACATAATTATTGCGGTTAATACTTTAATTTTTATTTACGGCCGTATTTATTGTGTTAATCGACACAAAAATGCAGTCGACATAGTTTCGAGGCTAGTCGCTCCGCACATACCTATGTAACGAGGTTATAGCGAACTCGATAATCAACTAATAATACAGGGTTTCTCAAACGTAAGGGGCTCTATTCGAATATGCTATAAACGGTTATTTTTATATATTTAATTAAAAATCATACTTAAGAGACCTAGAAAGAAAATTTTAACTTACATGCAACGTAATTTTGTAACGTCGACGTAACTGGCTACATAACGAGCATTTATCCTACATATTACTTTCTAAACTTAATACTAAATTACAATAGAAGTAGACAACGTCGACTAGTAACAAAACAAATGGAATAAATGTGTTGCTATTCCGGCCGCGTGTGAAGCAAAATAAACCAGTAGATTTATTATCGGTATTCAACTGTTCGAAATAATATGTAACCGGGATTTTCTCGCGCCACCGCAGATAAGACTAACTAATAAATTTGTATAAACACAATATGAATGAAATTCATATTGTTTTGTTTTGTTATTGTTTAATGAAATTACATACGTAATAAATAATTTTAATATTACCTACGGTTTGTCATTAATTGTAAATTACTTTATTAACAAATGTGATTTAGTTGGTGCAATTTTTAGACTAACGCGCGCACAAATAAACATTTCTTTTGTATTATAATCTGTTTAAAAGCGGTTGTCAAAGTCTCTAAATTTCGCTGCCACTTAAAAATTTGAAAAATACACATCGATCAATTTTAACTTCGACGAAATTGAAGTACTAGTATAAGTACTTACAAGCGTATCTACCTCGATAACTGATTTACAAAACAATTCTCAATGTACCGAATTCAATTAATTTACTCGAAATTTTATCGTGACACCATCCATTATAATATCGGACAGTCTCTTAATTTTTTAAACTTCAGTAAAGGTCAAAATAAAAAAAAAGTTTTAGGTAATAGCGTACAATTAATTAAATGTTCCCCAATTCGATTATTTTAGTGCTCGTGAATTTATTCGATTAATATAGTTACTCAACTTCTAGTATGTAATTATGTTGTTGTTCGTTTACGTTTACGTGTAAATCTAAAATGCTAAGAATCTACCCGATGAACATTTAATTATTCTATAAGATTTGTGATGTAGGTCATACTTAAGTATATTTTATATGGAATAGACACGAAATTTAATAAAACTAAACGAAAATATTAAGGTTTATTATTGGTTCAAAGTTCACATTTTAGTGATTTTTGTGAAGACTTGAAGTTTTCCGAAAAAATTGATGATCAAATAGAAACTTAACTTTTCATTATTACCACTTTTGATCATTGCATTATTTATCTAAACCTTAACCGTACTATTAAGCTTCTAAAGCCGTATTCTAGCTTCAAAAATTATTCTTCACCTTCGCTATTTCTATTCATTTATTATTAATCTGACTTCCAAAAAATATTATTTATCTACTATATTCTACCTTAATTTTTTTTTTAAATCAATCTAAAATTAAATTAATTAGGTACAAAACTTAAAAAATTCAACACCTACTAGATCAGGTATAGTTAATATTTCCAGGAAATAAATAGCTAGGTATCTACCAGTTTTTTTTCTCTAATCCAATGTAAAGTAACAATAAATGGGTACCTGTACTTTATTTTCCGGTTTTGATATTTCAAATTTCTTGAGTTACTGAAAATTTAATCTTAGGTACCTATAACCAATTAATTCGTCAACTACTAAAAATAATTTATTTCCTTCAGTTTAACGGTTTTCTTGAAATATAGCGCCATGAAAATGGAAAAAATTAGCCAATCCACGAGTTTTAAAACATGAACTTGAAAAAACGCACCGCCAATTAATTTATAAAATGTCGTTAAAAGCCTTAAAGTTAGAAACCTGGGCGATGAAAATTTAAACAAAAATTGCGAGAAACTGAAAAAAAAATTGAAATAGGTATAATAACAATAATATTTTTCTCACATTTCTTCCACATGCAAAATTTTTGCAACAACCATTTCCGAGCGAATGAACATTTTGAATTTTCATTCAAACTATATATAGGCACCGAAGGAAATAAATTTAAGCGTAGGTACGTGAGATTTTATCAATAAATGAGACGGCATTTAATGTAACGTACAAGTAAAATCCGGAGTTTCAAAGAGTTTCCGTTTAATTTACTTAAAATGATTGCAGGAAACTTAATCGCCATCTTAATTGATATGACATCGTGTACGGTACCGAAAATGGCACGACAATGATAATATCGTAATAATAAGCACGGCGTCATTATAAAACATGAACGGGGGTCGTTTACATTTAAATGAAACATTCAGAAACTGTATAATTATCTATTTTGTTTATATTACTGTATATGTGAGTTCCGAGAGATGTTAAACTTTCTTGCTTTTCTAAAATTAACTATACGTTATGTTAAAGTTCGGTTTAAACGCGCAAAAATAATTTGTAGGATTTACGTTTAAATAGTATGTTGTAATATACTGAAATATCCTTTCGGCACCTTTTTCGTCAACCACAAGTATTTTTATTAAAAGTTTTGATTTTTTAATAATACACAATTAATAATAATACTGTTTGTGCGTAAAGATATTGCGTGGCAGGCTAGAAGGCTTTTGATTGGTCGAGTATCGTATGCAATAATTGCACACGGGTTACAACCGTTTTCGATTGACTAACGGCCTTATTTGTTTGCAATGGTCAACTTTGGGTAACATTTATTGGTGTGAAATTATGCACTTTTCATAGTGTTCGTTGAAAAAATCAGTTTTCGGTCTTATTATTACGTTTATGGTACACAACGTTTAATCAAATAATATCCAAACTTTTGTCATAAATTAATATACGATCATTTGCAAAGTAATCTCCTTGCGGAGAATATACAGTTGTCGCTGTCGTTTTTACTTTTAAAAGTACTCTTAGCAAATAGCACTTAACGAAATTGTTTTCAATATTGTATTTAGTCTACTGTTTGGAATACGCCTACCTTTCTTTATGATGTTTTCAATTCGGGAAACAAAGAAGACAAGTCCGGCGAGTAAGTCTTGATTTCGTTCTCTTCGCAACCTTTGGGACACCTCTTGCTCGTGGTAATGATGTTATTCAAGAAACCTGGATCGGCCTTTCCATCACCAGCACCTGTAAAATTTCCGTTCGTTGTAAATACGTTGATTGTTCAAAATGGGAGGGAGTAATAAACTAAAACGGCAAAACGATTTGACAATTTAACGTTTCGATTGCAACGGGGCAGTTCAAAATTTGACTTTCTGAAAGTTGACGACCATTTACAAATTCGAGGAACGACAAAATTTAAGAAATCTTCCGTTTTCATTTCTTATCGTCTTTGGATAGAAAATTTGAAACGTAGGTATACGTAATTCAATTAAAAAAAACTAGTTTGCTAGGATCAATTTCGAATTAAAATTATTTTAGACGCGCCTTCTAGACAATCGAAACGTCTATTATCCGCACACAACAAAATTGTCACATAACGTATCTTCTAAAATAGATAAATTTTAAATCCCGAAAACTAAACGTTTTCAAATATCGCGCCGGACGGATATAAATGTTGGTAATTTCTCCTTTCCCGTTGAGATAATAATAAAACTGGAGTAAGTGCTTCGCAGAATATTGATCCCAAAGCATGCCGCTTTGGGAGTTTTTAGTGACGACGCTTCACATCTAAAAATGCCCTTGTCTTTTTAAAAGCATTTGACGGTAACACGTATCAGGCGGGACGTAATATATTTCGAATATTTGCGCGAACGGTTTTCGTTTATATACTTTCGAGACATAATAAACAGAGATTAGGTTGTATGTTTCTGAAACCGCCTTTGAAGTTTTCTTGTTGACGTAAGGGGTAAACATGTAAAAGAGCAACGCGGGCATCAAGTTAAAATTCATTTATACATTAATATATATATATTGTCTCGCTTAAATTTCGTTTGTAGCGTTCGCAAAAGGTTACCTAGAAATTTATTACTTACTTCGTTTATTTAATTAAGCGAGCACGCTTAATTATTCTCGGAGAGTGTTATTTTTACATAATCATGAAATATAATAGAGGCATGTATGTAGAGGCCGCGAAGGAGAGAAAGAGGATTTGTTCCAATTTTGCACTTGGAAATCGTTTTGTTACTACAACACTGTTAGGAAAATCACGTAAACGTATAGGTAACGTAACGACGCGAATTAGCATATTATTTGCAGGCATCCAGCACGTAGTCTGCTCCTCGAAGCATGCGAGCTTTGATTTTCAGTCGCTCCTAATTAGAATTGTAATTTTCTAAGTACTAGTACAGAACAACCTTTGTATTTGTCATCTAAAAAGAATGCGTACGTCAAAAGCAATAACGTTATCCTTTAACCTTATCTTGCTAGATACGGCCATAAAATTAATATCTACTTCTAGTAAACATAGAAGTGTAATTTATCAAAGTATTTCATTGAATATTTTAATGGTATTATAAAAATCTTTGAGCATTTTAGAGGTAAAATAACAATTGTCGCGGTTCCTGATTTATTAACCACACGTACCTATACGAAACGGTTTCATTGTAAATTTTCAAATTTAAAAATTTTTCATTGTCAAAACATTCATTGTGAATTTTGCAAATCTTTCATTTCAGATTCATCTGTGGAAGTCATATTTTAGAGCATCATATACATAAAAGTATTATAGCATAAAAATATATTTATTAAAAAAGAAAATGTCCAAGCCAATGTAAATGATGGCGCTTAATCATTTCAAATTATGGTTTTTCCCTAGTAAAAATTAATCACCGATAAAGTTACGTATTTGACAATAAGCCAGTAAACATTTTTAATATAAAACTTTCAAGTAAAAAACGTTGAAAAGCTACATAAAAACTGCACAATTCGGTAGACAAAGTAGGTAAATTAAAACTTTTCGTAACGTTCAAACCGTTAATTTTTTTTCGATTTTTGTTTTTCGTCGAAATATTTATATTAAAACATTTTTCAGCCTTCAGTGTTTGATACAATATTTTATTCTGTAAAAATAGCTATTTTAGTACTTGCAACGAAACATGAGAAGTGATTTGTTTTCAATTTTAAAATTGAAATCGATTTTGAAGTGAGAAACGCGTCGCGAATGTAAAAAAAACACTTTTCCTGGCGATTTGTAGGTGCACAAGATTTTGTAAAATTCGTTAACGTTAAAAACGTTAACTGAATATTTAATTTATTGTCTATTGTCATCGCATCAAGTTCACTTTGACGTAGCGAAATATATCATTACCATGTGAAAAACAAACGTAGGTAAACATTTTTTTTTTAAATTTGTGAAGCGTTTCATTGGCCTCGCATTTTCTTAATAATGTTTGAGTATCTTCTGCTATCAATGAGTCGACGACATTGTCGCTTAATTTTTTTCCAACGACCACTATGAAAAGTGCATAATTTCACACCAATAAATGTTACCGAAAGTTGACCCAGAGTCGTAGCTCGTGCACAATCATTGCACACGCTACTCAGTCAATTAAAAGTCTCGTAGCCTGTCATATAATGTCTTTAGGTACCAAACAGTTTTACTACTCGACTTCGTCTAGTTACTCAAACTATTACACTCGCGTAAAATATCCTTTCAGCACGTGTTATACAATATACTATTGTTATTCGAGAAGAAGTCTGATTTGAGTCTAAGTGAGAGGTAAACTGTCGATACAAATTATGAACACTATTTCCAGTATTTTTACCTACCATTTCCTGAACGTTTTACACCATATTACTCCAGCGATTTACCTACCCTAGTCTGATTGCTTATTTGAAAATTGTTCCAATTTTGATTAAAAGTTATAGAAAAGTTAAAAAATTCCTTGCCGAATTTTACGAACACATTTTTACACTCGAACAAACCGTTAATTAAATTTTAAATCAAGATCATTCGAGCACAGCTAGAAAAACTTAGTTTTCTCGTAGTATTTGAACTTGATCCATCAAGGTATCGATAATATCTTTTTATATGGGCTACCTTTATAAAAAATACAAGTCTTGACGTTACACCAAATGAATTAAATTAATGGACGAATCGCTAATTACTTTTAACTTTAACATATAAAATACAGTCTCCAAGTTCAGAAAATAACGCACTCACGGCCGCGGGTTGGAATCTCGCTGCAACCGTGGATGTTCGTAAATGCCACATAATAACCCAAAATCAGAAACCAACAAAATAGCAGACTTGCTAATTCGCTAGACCAAAACCATTAACATAAAAAGAAAAAGTTCAAAAAACCTACAAAACATCAGATAAAATGTGAAACCTTCAAAACTTTCTAATTATTTAAATGGAGGAATTATATCATTTATAGAATATGACGATTTTAAATAATAAATACCGTAATATTATGAAATTGCGAGTCTTTAAAATAGTAGTTCGAGCATGTCATGTGAGCAAGAAAGTTGAATAAGATAATTAGATACGCGACATTTTACGACCTCGGAAAGTTTGAGATGGTAACGTAAACTTTCTTCGAAAACTATATCACCTGTGAAAAGTTTACATTATTCTATTATCTGCCTTTGTTATCATAACTACATTCAACTTGGCACTCCGCGCTGCGCTCCACCGCAAATTTAACTCTTAACGTAAAACCGAAAAGATGTAAAATTATATTAGGCACTGGTAATTACTGAAAATTAAATTACACGATCTACTTTTGTTGAAATCGAGTTGTCCCAGTTTCCACTAAATGGTTTTAAATCGCGAGGCGTGTACAATAAAACCGAAACATAATTTTATGTCGCTCGCGAGAAGACTCAAAGTATAGTATTACCAGGATTTCGTCAAACAGAAACAAAAGGGAAATTAGTCGCGTTCTTGTTTTCTATTGCAAATGTTTAAATTATTTTCTTTATATAGGGTAACTAAAATTTGTTGTTTTATCTGTTTAAAATGTTTTTGACAATTATAACTCTATTATAATTCCATAAATCACGCTCAAGTTTTATACAATCAGTCTTTAGGAACATGCGGTTATTTAAGGTCGTCCAGGTGTTAAACCTTCCGAAACTTTTTTGTTTTTTGACAAAACCGTTTCAAAAAAATATCAGTCAATTAGATTAATTTTATTCAGAAACTTTTTGGTATCTTAAATAAAATTGATTAAAAGCGTCGTTTTCGAGGGAGAAAAATAAAAATCCGAAAGTATGTAAAATTTAAAAAATCGTAACGATTGTCTAATTAATTTTTCACTTTATATCGCATTTGTAATGCAATTATAAGCAATTAAAATTATATTTAATACCAACTTAAATATTGGTAATAAACTCCTCAACTATTTGACTTGGACTAGTTAATGCGCGATACCCTGTATACTTTGCTGAAAAAATAAGAATTAATTAAATGAACGATCTGCAAACATTATTAATAAATTTAATAATTTTACAAAACTAAGGGTCGAATTCGTAAACGAAATTAATTCTTGACTGATATTGGTACTCAAATGCGTAGTTTTATTTTGTTTTCGTCGACCAATAAAAAACTTGAAGCGAGTATGAGACGAGTATAATAAAATTCGTTTATGAATTTGGACCTATAAATTTCGTTTAGGGTAAAATTATGAACTATTAAAAATGACGCTTGATGCTATATTAATGGCGATTCCCAGCTTACATTTTACGAGATACGAAATACATTTTGTATGGCAAATTATCTAACTTTAAGAGCGAAAGAGATAATAATATATAAAAACCGCTTCACGTTTCGGAAAAGCCGATGTGCACGGAATCGAAGTTAAACAGTCGTCGTCATTTGTTATAAATTGTGAAAATAACGTTTCCGATTATGGTTAAAATTTGGGTTTTCTTTTCTATCGAGTTCGAAAGAATAAATAATTTTCCAACACCGTCACAAAAGTCAGTGATCGAGTTCTTCTGAAAGAGTTTGAAATTTTACACATGAAGTAAATGTTATAAATGATTATTTTAATGTCAAAACATTATTTTTGACATATTATTACTTCTAAGGGCCAATTGTACACTGTCAGTTTAAATTCAAACTAAAGTTTAAACTATTGATTTCCATAGTAACAACAATAGTGACTGTATGTAGAACCTACAACTAGCCTTAAATGAAAATTGTTTATCTTTTCTAAACACAACTTTTGTTTTTATTTCCTTTTATTAGCGTACGGATTTTTTCGAGTTCATTTTTATGCAGGTACAACACATCCCTATAGTACCTAAAATTAATATTTAACAAGCTAAAACAATTTATTTGTTTACTTGATAATTAATTGAGTTTGCCCTAAAAATTTTAATTTTTTAAAAGGTTTATTTTTAAAAAACTCTCTTCATATACTCTCTTGCTATTGTTTTATTCTAAAATTCATGTAATTTGTTTTATAGCAGTTTTTAACCGCGGGCCATATATGACACGCAAAACTAGAACTCGGCCCGGAGCTTAAAGTTGATTCTATTGAATAACAATAATGATGAAATTTAAAAAAATATAAAATATGTACGTTTTTAAAACATTTCTTTACAATATAAAGAAACAAATGTAACTTAAAACGGGTGTTAATCAAGTTTCCTTAACCGGAACCTATAAAGATCCAGTTGGAAAAATCGAACTGGGCGCGCTTATGCATATGTAAGTTGATTAAAAATATAAAGTTATTGTTAGAAAAGTAGGTGTTTAGCATGATACATAACGGAGTACGAAATGCTTGTGAAAAATACAGTTAGATTGTCGGTGGCCAAACTTGTTTCTATTTTTATTATTTAGTTAACCTGAAATTAAATTAATATTTTTTGGAGGTTTGATTTTTATTATGTAAGATAAATTAATGCAAACTTTGTTACAATAAAACACTATTAAATTACCTAGTCTTAATTTAGGCCTTTGTCTTAAACAATTTGCAAAATTTTAATATTGCCTAAAGTATCTACCCATTTTTATAGAATGTAATTAATTCTTTAATCTGTGAATTACTCACAATAGACGCATTCTATCGAAACCAAACAGGAGTACATAAACGTATGTAGGTACTTTTAAAAGTTATTTGAAAAAAAGGGCCTTAGTT
This sequence comes from Rhagophthalmus giganteus, assembly GCA_036326145.1. Taxonomy (NCBI): domain Eukaryota; kingdom Metazoa; phylum Arthropoda; class Insecta; order Coleoptera; family Rhagophthalmidae; genus Rhagophthalmus; species Rhagophthalmus giganteus. The sequence continues at coordinate 1,240,540 of JARFJA010000046.1, read as the reverse complement.
CCTTTAAGAAGTTTTTTTTTACATATTTAGCTGTATAGAAAACATTTTATTTTTGTTTGCAGAACACGCTGTTAAAACGTCCTATATGACAAACGCAAAATTTTATAAATCGCGAGTAATTTGAAAAAAGCAATAAACCGGCTGACTGGCTTTCGTACAACAGGAAATTTAAAATTAAATAATTACGCAAAAATCATTTCGATTCCTCTATGAAAATATTTTAGGAAAATTTCTGTGATCGCAGACAACAAGGGAATAAGTCGACCTATTTCAATTTAAAAATTTTATATACTAGGTAATTTAAATTACGTACTGTACGACAAAAGAAATTTATACATACGTAGAATGTTAAAGCCGTTTTTTAAAAGAATATATTGACTATTGACCGTTTGCACCGATACAACCTAATAATTTTACCCTTGGTCAAGTACCCATGATATTTCTATGGAAACAATCGTATCTAGCAGAAAATCAATAACTTAAACGGGACGCGATCATTAATATTACAAATCAAAGCAGTGATAAATTAAAAACTTTTAGAATTAAGAAGATACTATTACGGACAAAAAAAATTCAACGCCTGTATTTTCCTACAATTTTAAGCAAGTGATTACAGTTTGACATTTCATTTCAAAGACACTGTGAAAGGTTTATTAGTTACTTATAAGTACCTTAACAATGCCTAATTGTAAGGTTTTGCAATAGCCAAATTAGAGCAGGGATGGTCACAAAACTTAATTAATAATTAAAATAAAACCCAAAAAAATTTTTAATTTTATTTTAGCAGTCGGATTTGACAAGGAAATTCCGATTTACGTTAAGGCAATTTTTAGAAAATTAGACAGTTCGATATAAAAGCGTTGAAAACTTTTTGACCGCGCACTATTATGTGTACAGTCAAGTTCGTATGTTTTGTCCTGCGAGATGTAATTGTAGGTCAACGAGCGACGAGAGAAGATCAAGAGGGATGAAGGAAGCAGTTGTTTTTTTTTTAATTGTAAAAAGGGACACATCAGGTAATAAATAAAAACGGACAGTAATCTTTTTTCTTGAACCTTTTACGATAAAAACTAACACATGCGACGGGACAAAACATACCAGCTTGACTGTACAAGCTACTTATATTTAAAAAGGTTCAATAATTTTGTGATATTAGAATAACCCATTTAATCTGCATAACGTTATTTTTTTTTAATTTTCGCTTTTTGGGCCCAAATAAATGTATTTCTGGAACAATACGTTTATTAATAATCTATAATAAATAAATAAATACGTGGAATAGTTGTGAATAATGGATCTGGCTGTTAAAAATTATTGACTAATTAGGTACTAATTATAACAAAGTTTTGCATCCGATAACCGATTTCGGGTGAAATGTAAAAACGCTAAACGTTGCGAGAGCACCACACCAACACAGAATAAACTCCCAAAATCTACTGAGGCCGCAACGCATTACCGAAAGGGATCAGCTTAATTGATGTGAAAATTCCTTAATCCCACACAGCCTAAGCACTTTCTGTAAAATTTTATCTTTTATTTATACAGCCCGAGTTTGCACGAAAAGTTGATAATTTTTTAAATGTAGTAAACGTCAGACTAATTGAACTATAAATTCGGGAAGATCCCGATTAAAAGCTCAAAATCGGACGATTCTTACGATCCATCGACTTAACGAACGAAATGCAAAACGAATTAAGCAAAATTGGTTTTAGTGTGGCAGCGCACAAATTTAGTGCCTCAATTAAAAGTAAGATGGCAAACTCAGTAATTACGAGGAAGATTTTAGGTGGAAAGTGGATATTTATTACGACGAAAAAAATATTGGTACCCATCTGACATAGATACAGATGCTGAGAGATGCAATTAAATTTTGATAATCGCATAGTGCTGTGGAATTATGTGTAGTAGAAAATGGCTGTAATTTCCAATTTAACAAATTCGAGGCTTCTTTGTACGTACATCCAAAAAGTTGTGCTTTTAAATGTATTAGAAAAATGTGATTTTCTCAATGAGGAGCTAAACAACCCATTAGGGGCCTAAACTACGGCGAAGGCAGCTTCTCGTTGGGATATCGCTAAAGATAAGCAAGTCGTAGATGTGCGTATCAGGACGATAATAACGCTCGCTCGAATCTGAAATGGTATCGAGTTTTTTATGTAGCAGGAATTTTACTGAAGAACTAAGGGCGTCGTGCTACCCTATTTTAATTAATCACCTACACTTCTCAACTTAAATCGAATTATTGGAACGACCCTGTGATTAATCAGTAAACCATCCCTAAACATTAATTTCAGTAGATTATTTAATCACTTAAGAGAAAATGGTCGCATCCCACTTCGGTCACCTCAATTTACTTGTTTCATATAGATATATTGTGTAGTCCTGAATTGGTATAGTAAAAATGTAGAAGGGCGAAAGGTAATACCTGACAGTGCTCGAGATAATTGAGTGCCTACATACAAAGTATCCGAAAATACTTACGAGAAACGGTGGAGAATCTTTCGCGAACGTATAAACCACGTCAAAATAACGCCATAAGTCCTTATAAAATTATTTCCCACAGTGATCCCCTGTTGAGATATTCATCGCCACAGTTGAAAAATAAAAAGCAATTTTCTTTGTCGTTGTAATATAATAATATTTGGTAAACGTACGTAATAAATTAAGGTCTTTAAAATAATGCAATAGGTTTTTTGATATCAGCTTAGGAGAGCCAAACCATTTTCGAACTCGAAACGTTTCGGCGGTTTAAAGTTTGAAATTTTTAAACGTATTTTCGAATTTCCCAGACATTTTAGAATAAATACGTACTCTTGCTTATTTCATGTAAAATGAACCTTATTCGAGAAAATCATACATCAAGAATAAGAGACAAAGAGCATCCCAAATATCGTTTCAATTATTTTGGCCGTTATTGCGGTTTTGTAAAGGGATTTTGGACAATTCAGTGCCCCCAGTTCATCATTAGCCGTTTCATCATCGATAAATAATTAATTAAAATATCATAAGATATTTATTTAATAATAATTGGTTTGTAAGTATAAAAACCGTATTTTTTATATTTAAAACGATGAATAGACAGCGTTGAACTAGCCGTGGTGAACTGGCGGCGATGAATTATCAAATTCATTTCAAAAAAATGATTTTTATTTTTAAATTTTGGGGTGAATATCTCAATAGAAAAGCGTCGCACGAAAAAAGTTTATAGGAATTTGCGGCATTATTTCGACGTGGTTTAATAATTAAACGGTTCCCGAAAATTTCGGAACGGCTTCGTGACTCCCGAGAGATTTTACACCATTTTCCATATCTTGTATGTATAATTCTTCAACTTGGTGCCGAATCATCTCAGGCCCTGTAACGCCTTTTATATTTCTATTATACTCGCACAGGACTACACAAGCCAAATCGGGGTGAACGAAGTTGCGACCATTTCCTATTTAATTTCAAAAGTCTCTTGCGAGTTTTCGTAATTAAATGTAATTTTTTCATTTATCGCGCACGAGAGAATCGCCTCGCAAACAAACATTACAAGTTGAACACATAAAAAGTAACACAGTGAATTTTATTACAGTAGGAAACTCGTATAATTGATCGAGGCTGTATAATAATATCGTATACATAGAACCAATCGAAAACGGACTGCCACACGGCAAATGTGCCTCATTACGTTGTGCGCGCAGCATATAAATGAGGTTCCACGGCCTACTGACCGTGAATGTTCGGAACCTAATGACAGTTCAATAATTAATGTATTTGGATGGCCGAAACGCAAAACTCTGAAAATGTTATTAATAAAGTTGTTCATTGTTAAACGTAAAATTTCATCAAAAAAAAAACAGTCTCAAATATGTATTTACATGACAATACTTACGTATCATTTTTACGAAAAATAAAACATGAAAAAAAGCGATTAAGGCCAAATTATTCATTGTAAGCCAAAAAAGGTAATAAACTATAATTTAAATAATAGATAGTACTTATTGTTAATAAGGCCAGGTAGGTATATTGAATTAATGATTCGCGTCGTTATTTATTTAGGATACGCAGTATTTGATTAAGCTAATTAATCCTTTGCGTCATAAATAAATCGCTAACAGGATCTTCCAATGAAACTGAAATCTGTTTGCGTAATACTTTTATAATAAATATTTAACGTGTTACAGTAAAAACGATTCGACCGCGCGCAAGCTTCGGTATCGAATTTTCACATGTAATACATGTCAAAACTCTTTTTTTCATTTTTCTCGAAAGAAATATATCTTTTGAAAAATTACATTTACTAGAGAAATATTCTCAAGAGTTTTTATAAGAATTATACAGTATTAATTATTTTTTCGAGATTATCTCGAAAACTGTACATTCTATCGAAAATTACAAAGGGATTGCCTCTAAAGAATTTTATGTCTGTTCCGAAACATATTTCACATTACCGATTCAATAATTAATAACGGAGTTAACTCACAATCGGTTTAAAATCTTTAATCAGCTGCCATTTTTAAGCTCTCAGCTCTTCCTTTGTTTTCGCAAAGACAAAACACGATCAAAATTGCGACCGGAATCGTAATGTACAAGGTTTGATTATATATATATGACCTACCCAAAATAAACGAGCTATATTTTCGTGATTTAGGGGTCAAGATCGGCGCCTCTGGGTCCCGTATCATCAGACAGGCTACAAAAGCTACATTTTCTATGCATATTTATTATATTTATGCATATTTTGGAATTCAGGGTGGATTTTCCTAGCGACGCGACGCATAGTGGGCGATTTTCATCATCTAGCTAATAGTAATTGAACATTTTTATACTCACAAATAAGTGAAAACTAATGAATAGGTGAAGTTTTCAAGTGAAAACTATCTGGAAGACTTGGGTGAAACAATGAATGAAAGTAGTTAGCTGTGGTGGCATAAGAAACTAAAATAATACCTACACTTATCTAATTGAATATATTATTTACAAAAGTTATATTGCGATTATTAAAATTCTGCGAAGATTTAATTTGAATATATTTACATTGTTTAGAGTATTTGGTAATTCTTGTGCTACACGTGTTTTTGAATTGCAGTTGTTTGAATAGCATAACGTTTGAGAAAAAAATTGCATTAAGTTTGAAAGGCCCGCAAAACCTAGATTCGTCTGGATCCATCGCGAGGTTATTTTTTCATATTAAGCAACTCGCTTGTATTACTGTTAAATAAAATTAAATTGCCAAGAAGTGCCAACAATTAAAATTTTGCATTATTTTAGATATTACGTTGATCGCGAATTTCCATAGGAAATAATGACGGGACCCAGAGGAGCCGTTTTGAATCTTCTCTGATCTCAATCCCTAGATCGCGAAAATGCAATTCATTCATTTTGGGTCGGTCATACATATGTAACTACCAGGCGTCCCAGACCATTCAGACCACTCAATTATTTCGTAAACGCGATATTTTAGAGAACAATGTTTTGGACAAAAATTATAAGGTTTTAAATTAAACATCAGATAGTGATATTCGTATGACCCTGTACAGCGTTGTCGAAATCACGTGATGGCCATCTTCAATATTTTTTATATTCATTATAATATAATATCATTGTATATTATTTTAGCGTATATTCTATTGTCTATCTGTAACCATAAAGACGGTAATAAATACTACAGCAAATTGCTGAAACCCAATAACTCTTTATTTTCAATCAAATGTAACGTAAAAATAAAAGGAAAATCGTCCCTCATTCGTCGACTTTTAAAACCGTCGATAGCATTTCGATGAAAGGCAACATTTTCGCCAATTTGTTCCGCTTTACTAATTGCGTATTAAAGAAATTAATATCAGGATTATCGATCTGAATTCAACCGTGAGAAACAATAAATAATTAAGAAAAAAGTCTTTATATTTACTACTAATCGTGTTTTCGATAGACATTAAAAAATTAGTCAAATTTTCGCACGTCACAGTTGACGTTTTATCCTACGTAAAAAGGTCGATGTTTCGTCTATTTTGACGCTTTAAAGTTTCATTTTCGAAAAAGCTCCGTTGAAAATTTTATTGGATCCATTAGTGATCAGTGGGCACTTTAACGCGATACACTCGTAACGAAAGCGAATAGGAGGAAATAATGAAAAAATCTGAAATCGATGTCGTTGCATTCATTGAATTTCTCGCTTTTCGGGAATAGTTTAGCAGATGCGAGGGAAAACTTCGGACGTATCGATTTCGTATTGGCGTATTTTCCTTGAAAATATAATGGACCTGCGAATCGTGTTTCCTTTAGTTATAGCGGACGTAGTAGGGAACCTTGCCAAATTTTCAAGCTTTACAATAATTTAATGCAGTAAGTACGTGCTGTATTACAGCTGTCGATTTCTAAGGAAGATTAAAAGTAGATTAGCAGTCGAGTAGGCGACAAGCGGAGCGTGCAGAAACTAAACGAATTCGTTGGAGAGTCAGGTGCTCATTTGTTTCAGCAAATACATTAATAAACCTACATAATAAATAATAGTTTCTTGTGCGTTGTTTTAACTGACTATACAAGGGTTGCGTTTTAAATACGTTACCTAAAGGGTGTCCCAACAAGAGCGCCGGATTTAATTTTAAAGAAAAACATTTATTTTTTTAATTAAGCAAACATTTTTATTTCAACATAGAGAAAAATAGTTCCGATCAAACGTGAAATACAACATCAGGCAAATGGCCACCACGAAACCTCTGGCACGGGGTTTATTCTTTTGTTGAAATTTTGAATAACGTTTTCGCATAAATGTGGCTGTATTTCACCAATAACGCGCCGTATTTCCTCTTTAAGATGTTCAACTGTTGCAGGCTTATTCGCATACACCTTTTCCTTCACATAGTTTCAAAGAAAAAAGTCCATCGGCGTTAGATCGCACGATCTTGGTGGCCAATGTTGATCGCCAAATCGAGAAATTACTCGGCCTGGAAATTTGGTCTGCAGTAACACCATTGTTTCACGTGCAGTGCGGCAGGTCGCACCGTCTTGTTGGAAAAACATGTCCTCCACATCAATTACATACAATTCGGGCCACAAAAACTCCGTTAACATTTCGCAATACCGCACACCATTAACAGTTGGCGCATTTTCAGCCGCATTGTCAAAGAAATACGGCCCAATCACTCCGCCAGCCCAAAATGCGCACCAAACAGTTACTCGCGGTAGATGCATTGGTTTTTCTCGAGTATCACACGAGGATTTTCAGCACCCCAAATCCGACAGTTTTGCTTATTTACGTATCCGTCGAGTTGAAAATGTGCCTCATCTGAAAAAATGATTTTCTTCGAAAAATCCGCATTAATTTGATGATGTTCCAACACCCAATCAGCAAATCCACGGCGCTGCTCATGGTCCCTTGGCTTGATTTCTTGCACCAATTGAACCTTGTACGCGTGCAAATGCAGATCTTTTACCAAAATTCGTTGCATAGTGCTTCTGGAAATGTTTAATTCTTGACCACGATGCCGAATGGAAGTTCCTGGATTCTCGGCCACAGATTCCCTTACTGTGGCTATGTTTTCGAGTGACCGACAAGGACGACTACGAACAATGGTCTTCTGATCCATCAGCGTAAATTTGGTCTCAAATTTTTTAATTAAACGCCTCACTGTCGATTCAGTCATTTGGCGCATTATTGCGACCGAAAACTTGACGTAATTGGCGAACTGTTTTCGCAAAACTTTCACCATTTTTGTATTGTGTTTTTACAGTAATTAAACGTTGTTCGTTTGAATACTTCTCCATATTCTTAAATCGCGTGGTCTGTACGTGACAACTGTCAAAAAAAATCACCGTACAACTCGTATGAACAAAATGGCGGCAAATTTAAATTCGGCGCTCTTGTTGGGACACCCTATAGATGTAAACAAATACCTACCTAAATAGTTTTTCTTAATGGCTTCTAAACATAAACAAACAGTATAAAATTCTGTTTTTCTTTCCGAAACAACTATTTTGGAAATATTTGCTTTTAAAATTGGTTGTGTTCGAGAGAGGTTCGTGTCCGAATCAACGTATTTATCGACATTTAATTATTGCGACGTCCGTTCTTCTCTTTCGGAGAAGGTTTTTAATTTTAGGAATAAACTGCAGTGAAAGTCGATAAACTGTAAATAGTTTGGTTGGTTTTCCGTATGAATAACGTAAAAATAGTCCGGATATAGCGACGAGTCGCTTATAACCACTCAATTTTAGTCTATTTTTAATTTTTTAAGTCGTTTATAACGACGCGACGGTGACGCGTGAGCGAATCATATGTACATGCAATTTCTACATGTAGGTGGGCAATTTAAAATTTATACAGGGTATTCCGGGAGGAATGTGCTAAACTTTAGAGGCATGTTTCTTAAGTAATTTTAAGCAAACAAAAGTTAAGTAGGTGTACATATTATACATATAAACTTAGGTCCGATTCGGAAAAGTTATCGAGTTATGGCATATTTAAAATAATAAAAATCACAAATCATGTTGACTTATGTACAAGTGACAGAGTAACAAAGACTAACACTATTTAGCAATTGTTTTCAAAGTCTACTTTGTAAAGTTTTGATTTTTCTTTAACAAACCATATAACTCGACAACTTTTCCAAATCGAACCTAAGTTGATATAACTTTTTTTGCTTAAAATTACTTAAGAAACACGCCCATAAAGCTTGACAGGTTTCTCTCGGGATATCCTATATATTGTAGATACTAATAAAATATTCTTTAATTACTTAAATACAAAAATAAATTCACGCGTAAGTTACCTACGTATATTTCAATATAAAGAAGAAATACAAATCTTCGGGTATAACGACGGTCTGATATAGCGTCGCAAATCTCGCGGTACCTTTGCCGTCGTTATTTACGACTTCCACTGTAACTATATCGTAAATGTTCTCGGTAAGGGTTACTTTAAATCTTACACGGCTTTCTTTTTAAAATTTTAACACTTAACCATTTTTATTTATAGACAATCTCAACGCAAGTAAGTAATTAAATCGTAATATGTTATAAAATAAATTTTATGTAAAATCATTATTCAACAATATCGATATAACAGATATCAATTTTCGAACTAAATTAAAAAGCCCTCTAGGAAATTGGAAATACTTCCGCGAAATTCTTTTTTATAATAATATAAGTAAATTGCTTCTTATATAAATGAGATTGCAACCGAATCGTCAAAGTGCCGAGAAAATAATGTATATTAGTCTCTAATTTTATTTTCCGCTTAATTTCCAGGTAATGCCGGATGTCATGTTGACAAGAAAATGGGTTCGTCGCGGCAGTGCAGCAGAAAGTGGTGCATGATAAGGTTTTTATTTTTGATGCATCTATCGCCACTGATACAATCATGTGCAACTGTAGAAATAAAGAAGCTTAGTACGTTAGATAGAGAATTAAAGACTTACGTAGACGAGATAGTAAAAAAAGACGATTATAGGATAATACCGGGAATCGATATTAAGAAACGCTTAAATGTTTCGCCCAAAGAATTATTACGAGAGAACTGCCGAACGAGAAGAAAAATGGAAACCATAGACGATTACTTCAAAGATCGATTAGAGAAGTACGCTCGCAATCATTATCTCACAGTAAATGTACCGGAGACGGCAAGATTCTTCAACCGTAAGTAAACTCGTTTATAATTAAAACGAACGCACTTTGGGGATGCTCATAATTCGATACCGTGGTATAATAACAGTACGAAGTAGGATATTCGAGCGTTCTAAACACGGTCGACTCCGCGCACGACACTATCCGGAGAGTAGTACCACTTAGAAATACGTGTAGAAATTTAAAAAATTTCTTTCGGGCAAGTTCAACAGTTCGTATTTCAAATTTATCTAAAAAATCGTCATTTTTAAAACGTTTCGAACAAATTCTCGAAGTATTAACAACCGGCGATACAAATGAATCCACTTTAACCTCAATTCATGTTCATCACGATGAACGCAGAAAAAAAAGCAGTTATTCGTCAGAGTTGCAATCAAACACTGCGCACCTCGTGTTTATGATGAGACATAACAACAATTTTAACGCCGAAATTACGTTTTATTACAATTGCGAATAACGCACCCGTACCGTCGGTATTCGGAAAATGTCTGACGGTCTTATTTACTCACGATTGACGTCAAGCTATAAGCGCAGGTGCGCCTCCATATCTTACCTTTATTAGTTATTATACCACGATTCGATACCTATAGGTACTAACGAAAGTTACGTGTCATGTCGATTTTAGTTTGAACACCAACTATTCAAAATTCAGATCAGATAAATAATCGTTCGGCTAGTTTGCTATATAATAAATAACCTGCAACGATCGTCAAAGTAAAAAAAAAACAAACAAAAAACGATCTCTGGGCATTTTAGAATGTGTTGGGTTATAAATACGAGGGATATATCTATAATTTCGAATAATTTACATCGACGCGATGCAACAATATTTTTATACAGTAATTATACGGGGCCTCCCGAGGTTTAAGATTAACGCTACTTAACTTGAACACCAGCGGGTACACTAATAAACGTCCATGATTTACTTAGAATAAATTTCAGCAGTTGACACGGGCAAAAGTTCATTTATGGCTGGTTTTGGAATGGGATTCTTAGCATTTGCTCTCAAAAAGCTTCTTCTTCCAGTATTCCTTGGCGCGCAGATTGTTAAATCCGTACTTATAGCCCTCTTCTTGCCGTCGATACTGGGCAGTTTGGGAAAACTGCTCGGAAAGGGACTATCGACGTTTTCCGGCGCCTCCGGAGCATCGGGGTTCGGTCACGGGAACAATCAGGTCGAAGATTTCGAATTCAAAGATACGTCACCTTATAACACTGACAACGACGTTCAAGACGTTAACGTCGCCGACACTAGCATGAATTTAAATATGGCCACCTCGACAGATAAACCAGAAGCTATGAACAGGTAAGGATAACAATTTAGTTCGCGATTAGTAAGATAATTTACTTACACGAACTTGGGAAATTGGGGCAAACCCAATGCAAATTTACCGTGGAAACTCGAGACAATTTCATCAAAACTTTAGAAGATAACTTGTCAAACACAAAAGAATATTATATAATCAAGTTTAATTAAAATTTAATCCATAAATACAATTAATTAAATTAAAGTAAACATTGGTATTCGCGATCGCGAGGTTGCTATTTTAAATTTCAACAGAGAACATTGTTATGATAACTTGGTTTTATCTCAAAAATTTGCATGTTTTCAAACAATATCCCTTTGTAATGCTATTTTAACGAATTTAAACACGCGAAGAGTTCTCGTTTTCGGAGTCATTTTCATTTAATAAATAATTATATCAAATAGAAAATTTGTTGTAACGAACCCTTTGTTGGTATAAAATTAAATTACATTCATATTCGTAATTAGAGATAAATTCAGACGCTAAAGATGGCCGTTTCCGTCAAATTCATGTGTGCCGTGAAATATATTATCAAACAAGTGAAGGACGGACGTGCCCCGAAATATAATAATTATTATGACCGTTCGAGCCTTTATGCACGCATTTGTTATAGGTACGGCGCGCGTATTATATATTCTAAATTCCGGTGGCGCAATTAGTAACGACCATATAAAATGGCTTGGCATTGCAATTTTATTAGTACCTTTGAATAACGAACCTTATTTTGTAACGTTCATTTTAAATTCCCATGTTGTCATCGACTATTGTTTCGATTGAATGATGGTCACGTACTTTTTTCCCTATTTTTCGTTTGACCGAATGTTTGTCTCATTTTGTTTGGAGTTCGACGTTAATGACTGCGCTTCCGTGATTTTCCATTTTATTTTACGGTAAAATGTCGACTTTCACATATACGTACGCGTTTTATTTACACTCGAAATTGTCAGAAGTAACTTACGAATTCATCAAATCGACGCGACGGCGACGTTTTGATATTAAAATTGATTTGTAAAGATGCGAGACGACAAATAGGGTACACGGTTGCTTTTATCACTTTCATAAAATTAATTTAACGACATTATAGAGAACGTAGATAATGAACACTTCATAAAGAGACATTTTGTTATACCGATGGAACTTGTTTCTGAAACAGGATAACTTTTCAACTTATGATTTAATTTCCGAATACGGGTTTATGGGTTTATAAAGAGGAAGATAAGAGAGGGATTTGGTCGTTCCTATAAAATACTACTTAAACTAAATGCATTATCCTCGAATACCCTTTAAAGTGTATTTTATAATAATTAAAATAAAAGGGAGAACCGCGAATTTTCCAAACTTAATATTAAATTATTCGTAAATAGATACTTATAGTGTACCTACCCATTCAGTTGTCAGTTTATCTGCAGACCATCTAACAGCAGTCAATTTTGTATACAGTCACGCAGGTCGTTGACAGCTCGAAATCTACAGTTTTGACAAACGAACGATAAACTACGTCTATTAAGCTGACACAGCCACTACGGCACAATTGAATGAAACCTATTTAGAAATTTTGTGCTAATTTGTTGCTCTATTCCCGATTTTGTTGCTCCAGCCGTTTCGTCAAAAACCATGGCTGTGCTAACTTAACACTTAAGCTAGCACAGCCACTCGCAGAAAATAAAAAAAAAGTAAAAACGAGGAGGTATTTCTAAACTACTATTTTGTTGCTAATTTGTTGCTCTATTGCCGATATTATTGCTACACCCTTAACACGAAAAAATCACCCCCACACCAACTGCAGTAAAACAACTACTTAAAAATTTCGATTTTCTTGATAAATTTACTGTAATGAATTAGTTGCTTTACATTATATTATATACCAATTTTGTTGCTTCACCCCTAATACGAAAATAACTACTCCTAGTACTTAAAATCCAGCACAACACCTTAAAACATAAAAAATAACGATTTTTTCGATAGTTTAGGCCTTTATGATTTAGTTGCTCCACGTTCTAGTATATCCTGATTTTTGTGCTTCACCCCTAGTACAAAAACAGCCACCCCTAGTACTTAAAAGCCAGCACAACACCTTGAAACTTAAAAAGATTAGGACTTAGATTAGATTAGGACTTTATGATTCAGTTGCTCCACGTTCTAGCATATCCCGATTTTTGTGCTCCACCCCTAGTACTTAAAAGCCAGCACAACACACTAAAACTTAAAAAATATCGATTTTTTCGATAGATTAGGCCTTTACGATTTAGTTGCTCCACGTTCTAGCATATCCCGATTTTTGTGCTCCACCCCTAATACGAAACAGCCACCCCTAGTACTTAAAAGCCAGCACAACACATTAAAACTTAAAAACTATCGATTTTTTCGATAGTTTAGGCCTTTACGATTTAGTTGCTCCACGTTATAGTACATCCCGATTTTTGTGCTCCACCCCTAGTACGAAAACAACCACCCCTAGTACTTGAAAGCCAGCACAACACATTAAAACTTAAAAAACATCGATTTTTTCCGATAAATTAGGCCTTTATGATTTAGTTGCTCCACGTTCTAGTACATCCCAATTTTTGTGCTCTACCCCTAGTACGAAAACAACCACCCCTAGTACAATGACCTTGTGGAAAATCATAAACAAATTAAATCTTCACAACGGGTAAATCCACATTTGCTTGTTTATGCTCGTACCACATAAGGTGGTATATTCATACCACCTTAAATAATAATAAATCATTCGATTTACAATAATTAATTATTTAGAGTTGTGTTAAATTTTGTTTCTAAATGTCATATTTTAAAGTTTTAATATTTTATTAACCTAATGTTTTAAATGTATTTTTCTTTTAATAACACTGCTAAACAAATTGAAAATTTTTTTTTCTGGTTCCTAGTTACAAATAGGTGATCTTGATTCATATTGTTATACTGAATCCAAATCTGCTATTGGTTTTTCTCTAGCACGTATAGTTTCGGAGAAAACTTGATTTTGTGTCGAAATAAAACGGTCAAGTAATTAGATGCATTTAATGTTACAAAATGTTCATAAAACCCTTTAAAATGTTCTATTTGACAGTTTTCTTTTGTGTAATAATCTATCCTGGTCTTCTCTAATCAGTAACCAACAGTAATCACCCAACATGTTCACATCCCATCTTTCCTGGTACCATTTTTGTTGTTGAAAGGTCTTAATGGAATCGTTACCCATGCTCATCACTTACGTATCCCAAAATGTCTGGGAAAAAATTCAAATGGGAATGTAATAATGCATCTTTAGCGACATATTACATCCAATTTTATGGTAAGCTGTCGGCATTTCGTGGATGGGGGTTTTGTAATTGTCCGCTTTGTTGTTGCCTAAAAAGTCGTTCACCACTGATTTGAAACAATTCCATGCCACCTTTTCTTTTCAACGAAAAACCGCATCGAAGCTGTTGTCATTCATTATTGTCGAATTTGGGGAACCTCAAATATGTCCTCCTTTATCTTAGCTTTGCTGATTTTTGGAAATTTTTCTTTTATGTATTGAAAACTTCTTTCACCACGGTCCATATCTTTTATAAAATTCTTTATCAGCCCTAACTTTATATGCAAAAGGGGTAAATCGATATTGTTTCTATCAACAAGGCTTTCCATGTAAAATATTTTTTTATTAAATATTCCCAAAACTTTTTATGGCTAATCCGTAATTACCTCATGTCATTATAATTACACTCTCCAGTGGAACTTCACATTCATATACTTCAAAATCTCCACGTGATAGAAAAAATTTAAACGCAGATTTAAATTCAAGGTGAAAAGTTACATAAGGATTACCTAGTTTTGTTCAAGAACCAAAAATTCTGTTTAGCAATGTAATTAATAATTGTTTACCATCGTTTGTATAATTCTTACCACTGAAGATAGCCCCAAACAAAGACGAAATATATGGTTTTATTCATTTAAAGTTGTTTATATTTGCTTATTACCACTATCTTAGCAGAAGAAATAATACATTTTTGTTGCTGATACTAAATAAAATAAATTGTTCATAAAATACCTTAAGTAATACATATCTTTGCAACATCTACATAACGTAGATCTCTATTACCACAAATTGTTTTCGTACTAGAGGTGGAGGTAACAAAATCAGGATATAGCATAATGTGGAGCAACTAAATCATAAAGGCCTAAACTATCGATAAAAACGATTTTTTTAAAGTTTTAAAGTATTGTACTGGCTTTTAAGGACTAGGGGTAGGTTTTCTCGTACTAGGGATGGAGCACAAAAATCGGGATATGCTAGAACGTGGAGCAACTAAACCATAAAGGCCTAAACAATCGAAAAAATCGATATTTTTTAAGTTTTAATGTGTTGTGCTGGCTTTTAAGTACTAGGGGTGGAGCACAAAAATCGGGATGTACTAGAACGTGGAGCAAATAAATCATAAAGGCCTAATCTATCGAAAAATCGATATTTTTTAAGTTTTAATGTGTTGTACTGGCTTTTAAGTACTAGGGGTGGCTGTTTCCGTATTAGGGGTGGAGCACAAAATTCGGGATATGCTAGAACGTAGAGCAACTAAATCATAAAGGTCTAATCTATCTAAAAAATCGATATTTTATAAGTTTTAATGTGTTGTGCTGGCTTTTAAGTACTAGGGGTGGCTGTTTTTGTACTAGGGGTGGAGCACAAAAATCGGGATATACTAGAACGTGGAGCAACTAAATCATAAAGGCCTAAACTATCGAAAAAATCGATATTTCTTAAGTTTTAATGTGTTGTGCTGGCTTTTATGTACTAGGGGTGGCTGTTTTCGTACTAGGGTTGGAGCACAAAAATCGGGATATACTAGAACATGGAACAACTAAATCATAAAGGCCTAAACTATCGAAAAAATCGATGTTTTTTAAGTTTCAAGGTGTTGTGCTGGCTTTTAAGTACTAGGGGTAGTTATTTTTGTATTAGGGGTGAAGCAACAAAATTGGTATATAATATAATGTAAAGCAACTAATTCATTACAGTAAATTTATCAAGAAAATCGAAATTTTTAAGTAGTTGTTTTACTGCAGTTGGTGTGGGGGTGGTTTTTTCGTGTTAAGGGTGTAGCAATAATATCGGCAATAGAGCAACAAATTAGCAACAAAATAGTAGTTTAGAAATACCTCCTCGTTTTTACTTTTTTTTTATTTTCTACGAGTGGCTGTGCTAGCTTAAGTGTTAAGTTAGCACAGCCATGGTTTTTGGCGAAACGGCTGGAGCAACAAAATCGGGAATAGAGCATCAAATTAGCACTAAATTTCTAAATAGGTTTCATTCGATTGTGTCGTAATGGCTGTGTCAGCTTAATAGACGTCGATAAACTGTGTGTGCGCGCGCGCGCGAGTATTTTGATAGTTAAAAAAGTCAAAAAATTGGTGCCTAATTTAAGTTGTCGAAAGAGAAAATCGCTCTACCGGGCGAGTTTTTTAATTCGAGACTATAAAAATATTTTTCGATGTCAATATTTTCGTGATGGGGGGGAAGCTTTCGCTAAAATTTTAAGCACAACCACACCGACTACAACTCGCATCTCCACGAATCGAATAATAAGTTTTAGACGAACGTTATGCATTTCCGACATGCTATTCGAATTTGCAATCATAAGTAGAGGTTCCCATTGAAGATTGTAACGCTCCTCCCCCCTCCTCCTCGCCACGCCGCGCTTCAATCCCCAGGGCGAGATGAAAACGGAAAAATTTTAGCATACGCGAATGGCCCCCACGAAAATATTAACTTTTGATGTCGAAAATCTTTTTCGTACGATGCTTATTTCTCCGAATATTTTACAGTCAGAAGTTAAATAACTCACCCGGTATGGCGAAAACGCCTGATTTGCGAACGCACGCACGTTAAGTATTGTAACTTGTTTTTTATCGCACTACATGTCCGTAAAAATCTTTTAAACCTTTTGAACACCCTGTAGTTTTCGGTTGCTTTTAAAAATACCTACCTATACTTACATATTAATAAATTTTATGTTAGTTTACCCAATATATTAAACATTGGAATTTATTGTTAAACAGAAACGTAAATTGAGTCAGAATAAAACTTAGATTTATTTAGATTTCACCCTGAAATCGATGCTGTTGCCTATTAAGTTGCAGCAGTATTTATGGAGTCCCCCCCGTTTTATTCAGATTCGTCTCGTTCACACTAACAAGTGCAATTAGCTTTTAAACTGTCTGGCAGGGTACGCTCCATATCTCGGCGAAGCAATTTCGGACGTTATTATTGCATCCCATTTGCCGTGCTTCTTGAAACAATGCGCAATTGTATGGGATTACAACGAATAATTGAAAATTATACGGAAATCGAGTTAAAATTTAAGAAAGCACTGCGACTTAATTGAACCTATTTAGCTGTCGTTGTATGATACGTATATATTCAAATCGTGCAAAACCGCATTTCCAAATCTACAAAGATCTGTTCAATAGATGCGGAAAATTATAAATTAGGAAAATATACTGCTCGTTTCCTCATCGGAATAATTCGAGAAACACGAGAGCAAGGCTGTTATGTCACCATCTCTCGTCGTGAAAACGATGATACAGCACGTTTTCGTAAACCTGCAAACGAGCACCCCGAGGATTTGCTGGAGAAATGACCGTCGCTCGTTTGCGTCGTATTAATTAAATAAATGTCCTTGCTACAAGGAAGTAGGTTAACACTTGTGATCGAGCTTGATTGCCTATACAATGAGCGCGTAAAATTTGGGAACGCAATTTGATAAAATAAATTATGCGATATTTCTAAACCTTGATATAGTAACTGCTTTCCAGTGTCCGAAAATTCATTAGAGCATAAACTTTTACTTTTTAAACGAACTATTTAATTATTTTTTCACTTACAATCGCGTCTTTTCAATACTGTATTTACTTTTTATTTTGTAAATTATCAAAATTGCCGTCAACATCTCTTAATTGTACCCCCTTTAGATTGCGTATTATTGGACTACTTAAAAATATCTAAGACCTATTGAAAAACAATGAAACGTCAACAATATAATAAGGCACAAAATGGCTTTAACAACAGGAAAAACCTTTTAAAAAATTCTCTTTTCGAACGGAATATTGCTCACAAGTCAATTTAAACATTTAATTTAGTTCGATATTAATTAATAAACTCGGTTGTTTTCGAAAATTAATATTTTTAACTTTGTATCACCGAAACTGTATCGAAAAGGTCTAACTGAAAATTAATACGTGTGCGGCTATTAAATAACAGGACTAGTGGCAAAAGTGGAGTTTATTGGATATATAAGATACTTGACCGGTATCCCCTATATTTTAATTTTGTGCCCGCTCCCATTTTTTATCCACTTAATTATTGTAAGACAAGTGCCTCGCTCTCGTCACATCTTCAGCGCGGCCATGTTAGCGGGAAATTTTATTTTTATTAATGAATCGACTGATGAAAATTAAAATAAAATGATCGAAATTCTAAAACAACGGATAACCGCTCAAAAATTGTGGTTTTTAAAATAAGTTTGCGATATAATGAAATATAACGAGTGACAGAAAACTCGTTATTACGTGGCAAATTCTTTATAATATGTGATTCATAAACGGAAAGGCCAGATAACTAGTCGAGAACGCGTGACGTTACTATTCCCTCGTTGCATACGCGCTCACCTCGTCTGTGACATAAAATAAGTCCCTCACTGTACATAGGTACTTAGACACCTATATTCCGTTAAAATTTGTTCGAGTTCAATCTACTTTCGATCAAAAGTTATAAAAACTGAATCTAACGTAACTGACTTAAAAAAACCATTGCGGCATTAAAATGGTGGTTAAAGTGATTTAGTTTTAAATTTAATAATTATTCAATCAGAAAATAATTAAACACGGAAGCGATGGCGTTGTCTATTTAATTTGTTTTAATTCAATTAAGCGACAAAAATTTCACTTAACCTTAGTTGGGTACTTTATAATAAATACACTTTTCAGCTTTTTTTCGGTCATTAAATAAATATGCAAATAAATTATAATTGAATTTAATTATTCACCTCATTTCGGCCAGGCAGGTTTTGCCGTGAAAAAAAGGCAATCCCCGTAAAGAATGATTAATCGTTATTTAATATGTGTAACGGAATCGTTTACGAATATTTCGATAAATTCGAATATATTGAATAGGGCAACGTTTTATGGTTGAAGCCTTTGTGAACAAAATTTAATAGTAGATAGGTATGATTCAAAGAGAGCACTTCATTTAAAACGTCCCCTTTTCTCATTTCCTGCAAACTCGAGTAAAAGTGAAAACTTTTAATGAAAGATTTAAATAATTCACGAATCTAAAGTTGCCATTAATGTTTAAATCGTTTTAGTACAATGTCTTTTGTTTCGATGTTTACTGTTCGAAAATTGATTTCTCGTCAAATATTTAATACAAACGACGTTTTTGTTTTAGGTTCGGCCTTGGCGGTCATCGAATATCTTATTCGCCGTATCAGTCGGACAACTATTACTACCGAAAACCCGTTTCGAAAATGGACTATAAAGTGTTTCATAAGATACCGCCTTCGTCATTGCTGTTAACAACTTATGATCCTTTTTATAGCCCGCTTTTATCCCGATTAGATGCCGTATTTCAGCAGCTCGGTTTGGGCAACGATAAACCTCAACAAACTGAGCGTTGTCGTGAGAGACTTGTATGCATGATGTATGCCAACCCTGCGAAATACGCCCCTTACAGCAATTTGGTTTCCGCACAGCTCAGCAGGTAAGCTCACTTTTAGTACTTACGCCCGAAATACGTGACGGGTAACTACGTGCTTTCCAAAAGAATAACCGTTATTGCGTTTACGTTCGTATCGTTATAGCGTTTCCGTTCATAAAAATTCAACCAAATAAACGTACTTACACAGATCGAAATCGAAACAATTCGAATTTAATTTTACGCATAAGCTTTAAATTTTATTGTGAAAAATCGTCAATTGTCAAACTTTTTATCTTAAACAGTGTTTAAGGGGGGGGGGGGTCACAAATTTAACTGAATAAAAGCTTTATAATTAGGTCACCGTCTCGAAGGACACTTAAAAGGAAATTCATCCATGTCACAGCGCTCACACTTTACACTAACTAACAAACCTATTTAAGGGACGTAACGATTGAAATATAATTTCACTCGATCTTTGAACCCTTTCGACCTAATTCCTGAAAATCGCTCGCGTTCGAAAACGATTGTCCCACGAAAAACGATCGATTTGTTTGTAGGTGTACCCATTTTTTTTTTTAATTGCAGAGAACTGGACGAATTACGAAAACCGTCGTCAGATAATCCGGAAATTCTGCGGTTTTTTCGTTACATGAAAGCTGCGAAGGACGGCCAGGATGGCGAGGAGTGTCTTGAACATGACGGTTGTCCGTCACTTACAGCACGTCAACCTAGTCCTGCTATGCTCACTACGTTCAATGATATTAATAAGTTAGTACAAGCCAGACATAATTAATTAAAGTCATTTATTTGTAGATATTTATTTATATTTATTTATTTATTTACTGAGAATGATAGAATTTACTTAAAAAAAAATGGGTATGTTTGAGGAGAATTATGCTAATCATAATAATTGTGATGTAAATTTATTTTCTTGGTAATCTTGTGTAAATAGTAACAATTACTTAACGTGTAACAGAAGTTCAAAAGTTGAACCATTTCCTTTACTAATAATCTATAATATTCTGTATAGATGAAATAAATAAATTTTAAGTGAATTCGTTTTATTAATTTGTAGGTATTAATGACTCGTTTAGTTGTTTATTTCTAAGACTAACCAAACGCAGCAGATATTTATCTAATGTTTATGCAATTTTGAAGGTATTCATTACTTAGGTTCTATTATATTTTATGTTTTCAGGAAAGTTCTTAAGAAATGAAATTTTTAATCAATTTACTAAACAAAGGGGACTTTTTGTATTTTTAACGTGCCATAGAGAGAAAAAATAATTTACAAGAAAAAGTCAAAATAGTTATAATTGTTGGCGATACCTTTTTAATAAGAGAATTAAGAGAAACTGCAGCGATATTCAATAAAAAATATCACGAAAATGATATCTACACCGAATGTGGTTGTGGAGAAATAGAGAAAGTAAGTCATAACGGGCGAAATAATTCCTATATATTTGTTAATAAAATAGAAGATCATAGGAATTACAAGAAATCTAAATTTTCGTATTAAATTGACATTTAAATATAAAGTAACCTGTGAAAACTGATACAAAATTGGTCGAGATTATACAAAAGATCAAGATTATTAGATCATCATTGTTTTTTAGGTATAGCTGTTGTATCAATTTCTATTTTAAGAATTACATCGTTGATTTGAAAAACTTTGATTTCTTCTAGTTCCATAACTATTCATATAATAACTAATTTACAATTGTTGGATCTGAAAAAGATAATCTATTTAAAGAAAAATGCACGATGTGGAGTCATTTCAAAATATCGATCATTTGGAAAAATCGTCGCAAAAACTGAAGGATAAATCGATATTTATCCTGAATAGAAAAATTTCGAAAGAAGAATAGATGATATTAAAAGAAAACTAGCGCCTTGCACGAAAAAAAAAGACTTTCAAAAATTTTACTTACCCACTGACTTTTGTTCAACACCGTTTTTAATTAAAACTAATTATTGAAATAACTTTTGTTTAGTAGGAGTACTTATTATTATTTAGATATCTACTAATAATTTATTTATACGTGATAATGAAGCTTTTTCATTTCTCTCGTATACGCTACTTAAAAATATTTTTTAAACTACTACCTACAGATAATTAACAAAACAATTCGTCGATCAAGAACGTTTCTGAATTTAAGACGTATTTAAATTTTTTATTCGATATCCACCAGTCCATAAAACGATTAAAATATTAAATATGTTACCTAAACCGCAACAGTTGAGTCAGTTTTGAAAAGTTTCCACCGCGCGGAAGCGACGCACCTAACCGCAAGTTACGTTAGATCCGGTTTAATTAGGCGAAGGTTTGCTTAATTATTTTATCGGCATCGCGAGTTTTTCCGTTCGTTTAAGAAGCGCGCGGTGCCGAAGCCGACGCCTGAAAATTAGAAGATTTTTCTCGTGATCGTAATCCAGATTTCGTTGTTTGACGAGGGAAGAGATGGACGCGAGAATTTTATTAATCGGTCGTTCCGGCTATTTATTATTTGAGTGTAAATAATAAATCTATGCGACGAGTCGTTACGTTAAATTTTATTGTTAAAACGAAATGACACATGTAAAAAAGAAACGATTTTAGCCCCTTAAACTGTTTTCAGGTTTTTTTTATTTGACAAAACTTAAATAGCTTTTAAGCACCGTAATCGTTAACATCATTGTAGTGTTCACCAGCTTGCTCTTTAAAAATGCATATACAGGGTGATTCAGAATTGATGATACGACACTCTGAGGTGTGCAAAGCGAAAATTTTATGACCAGTTTTTTAATTCTGTTCATTAACAATCGCAATTAGTCTTTTTGAGAATTTTGTACAAATAGATTTTTTTAATTGTTCGATTTTCGATATACAAAAAGGATTTAAAGATTAAAGTATCACCTATTAGCAGCGGTTGCGTAAACAAAATGCAGAATTTTAATTTTGTGTTATAAGTCATATTGCAAACAAGCGCAAAGTGTCAGTGCCTTATTATTATTGTTTCGCCTTATTAACAGGTTGAATTTTAAAAACCGTACGATTACTCGCCAGATTCCACTATTAAATAAATACTTCTAATATTTATATTAAGTATTTTTAATTTTGTATTTTATTTTCAAGTTTATATCAATAACTATCAAACTGAAATAAACCGAAATGTGAATTTAGTGAACATCGGAAATGCTTGCAAGCAATTCGAGTGCCCCTGTAATTAATTAAATTAACAAAATGCTGACCTTTCTGTCGTACGAAACCGTATATTAATTCCTGGCTCCGGAAAGTCTTCGGTTAACGATCGCAATATACTACCAACATGTATGCGTACATAGGTAGGTAAAAGCACAATCCAAGTTCTAAACGACACTCTTTAACGCATCAACCGCACGACACTAAATGTAATACACGACTGAAGTGAAATTTTGATAAAATTGTTTATTCGTGCCCGTTATTTAAATTTCAAAATATTTATTTATCGGGTAATGGTTTGTGCAAGTCGCGATAACCAATATCTATGGAGTAGAATTCGAACGCTTTATGAAAGGAAAATCCGAATCTGCCTTTGTTCTCTGATCGGTTTTACTACATACATAAATACAACCGCGCATTTAGGAATTCCCTATCGCATTCATTTAAATTACGAGTTCTAATAAAAATATGTATTTTTAAATAGAAATTATACGTCGTCGTAAAATATTTAAATGTCGCCTTTTTCAACTCGTTTATAAATATCCACTGATTAGTTCAAAAATTTAAATAAACATTAAATGATTTCAACTGAAAAACAAATTTATTTGTTAAAGTTATAAATTGACCATTTTTATCCACGTCACTGAACTATCGGAGAGTGGAATTGAAACTAAATTTAAAACGACAAAATCAAATATCGACGATCAAGAAATTATCCGCGATCTCGTCTCTTCAAAACTACTGTTCGTGCACTTAAGTCGAAGAAAAACTGTTATGTAACACACACAAGTGCAACTATAAAAAATAAGCGACTAATATTTGTTGCTACAAAGAGTAGGAGAGACCGGGGGTAGTTGTTACAGTTTACTTTATGACACGACCGGTGGAAATAGCGCCATTTCGACAATACGAATTACTCGCATCCGTACCGGACCTAATCTATGCGAGTCATACGGCGTTTACGTCTATGTAGCGATTTTAACTAGTAAAAGAGTGTTTTTACCGAAAGTTTAGGCAGCAGACTTTTTACTCAAATTTAAGCTTTCGTTTCTTAACGAAAACGCTGTTCGTACATTATGACATTTAGTTTGTTTACTTTCCCACGTTCAGTTTGATTTTCTATTTCTGCAAGGTTAGGTACAATATAGAATATGAAAATGGTGTCGCTTAGGGTTGGTCGTTACACAACGTTAGTTATTGCAACGGGGCACGTTGTTACAATGCAATAGCACGACCTTTTAAACGATTAAGTTTATTTACTTTTTTATTCGCATAGAAAATGGTTCGTTGCGGTGTTAAGATGATGGAAACGGGTAAATACGAATATAGAAGTTCTCGAGAAAGGATTACATTAGAAAGACAATTTAAACGTACTTTAATTAGAAAAGACTTGATGATTCTGCAAGAATTTAAGAATTATAACGATTTCGTTGTTTTTTTAAGGTAATCGATTTTTATGAGATGTAACAAAATGTCCTTATTTCGACCTTATCCGACCTTATCCGACCTTATTAAAATTATAAAGGTTTCAAGAAATACGGTTTTCTATTATAACGTAGATATTTTTCTAATTTATAACGAAAATATTTTTTTTAACCAAAAGAGAAGTACATATTAATATCTAGGTATAATGGAACTTATCTAAATCTTTAATATTGCGATAATAGGTTGAACGTCATTCTTAACCTCAACACTATAGATCGTAAATGTTTTCTAACATTCAAAAATTTAATACTTAGGTATTTGTTAAAGAAAAATGTGCAGTTTAAATAACAATCGAAGACATTTATTTAGGTACTACCTATTTTTTTATTAATTTTAATATTTATAATTATTATAAAATTTCGTAAAACGAAAATTAAGTCCTTTAATTTTCACGTTTTTAAGCAGGATAAATAAAGATCGATTTTTAAAGTTGAAGGAAATATCGATGTATAAAACCAAAATAAAAATCGATAAGTACCTACTTATAAATATTTTTCCTCGAAATGAATAAATTTATCAAAAAGATCATGGTTAATTTAATTTACGAGATATCTATGTATAATTAAACTTGCATTTTTTTACGTGGTAATGATAGTTGGCGATGCGGTTTACAAAATGCTAATTTTTTTCTGAATTCATTAATATAAGGATTTGATATGGCCTAACGTTTTCGGTGTTTGTTAAAAATGCAAAAAATACGTTAAATTCTAAAATAAAGGTAGGCTTTGAAAATAAATTGTTTGTTGACAAATGCCATTTTGAAAATACGCATAGATCTAACAGATTGATTAGTTTGATTGATATTTTCTAAACAATAAGTTTGAAGAACTATATAAAGTCTCGCAACAGAAGTTAATGTTTCTTTAATTCTATTTAATTTTACTAATTTAAAAAAAGTATTTACTTAATAAAAACAATTATTCGACACAATGAGATAAATAATGGCCACCCTACACTCGAAAGCTTCATGCTACAGCTCATAAATTGTATTATAGCATTCAATTTAAATGTCAGTGTTTACCCACGCACGTTATTATTTGAAACAACGGAAAAGTTTTACATTTATTAAAATTTAATAACAAAATGTCATTTTTTCTACTTACATAAACTCGAATAAAGTGAAATATAGTAACTTATCGAAAGGTAAACGTATCTATTTAAAATTTAAACGATACAATCTTGCGCGAAAATTAATGTTCGAATGCTACACGTCAAATTCAGCGACGCGAGCAATTTAAATATATCGGCAGCATTGTTGTAAAAAAGTAAAACCTACACGTGTAATACACAAAAACTACCTGTCTCAAAAATTTTTCCTTGTATGTAGTGGGCGCAAACGACAAAACAACGTAAAAGAGTCAATTGGCGTTTTTGAAACCGTTTCCCTGATTAATTTTTTATAACTCGATTCATAAATAAATTAATCTGATTTGCAAACGAAAAGTGTTTCAAAACGTTAGGCTTCGTCCATCGTTTTTCACAGAGCTCCTACAGTCTCAGTAAAATGTCCTGGCGGACGAGTTTGAAATAAAAGCTTTAGATCTCAAAAAATACCTAATAACGGATTTCGCTCAAACAAACTGCACCGTAAAGATACTTTATTCCTATATAAGTATGCGTAATTTCATAATTTTCGAAAATGCGTTAAGTTGCTGCAGCAATATGTGTTTTTGAAAACATGATTTTTACGCGTATTACGCGATCATTCAAAAACTATTAAACGGAAAACAACGCTATTTATGTATATGAGGGGCAGAACTTTATATGATAGTTTCATGGCAATTTTGTGGAATTTTGTTAATTAATAAAAAAGTTTTAAGAAAAAGTCTTCTACCACTCCAATTAGCACATTTGTCGAGATGTTTAAAAAATTCTCGCGTACACATGGACGGACAAAGAAGGTAAATTACCAAGTAAAACAGTTAAGAGCCATCCGTACCTATTTCTCTTATGGAGTTCCAATGTTAAGTTCCGCACCCATATCTTCAGTTATAGAAAAGATATCATGATGATTCTAGTATCTATTTTATCCTTGGACAATTGCCTACAAATTGGTTTTTGTATTTTGTCGATTTTTAACTTTGAAGTATGTAAAATCATCAGGTAAATACGCAAGTATAAATGGAGCCAAAAAGTTACTGTTTGCTTAAGCCAATCTGTAGATATATTTTTGTAAAATCGATTGGTGCAAACCAAATGTTAAAATTTTAATAAACAACGTCGTTATCGATGCGGAACTTTTTGATTCGGTTCGATTTTAAATGTTCTCTCCGAGTTTGGTAATTTATGACAGGAATTAAGTCAGTATTCACAAGATCGTAAAGAGACCCTAAAGCTAAACGGCTCGCATTTTACCCTGTTGTCGAATAGATGGTCGATTTAACTTGACCGACTTGAAAGAATTATTTTTTTTATTGTATATGTATCGCATGTTTTCAAGAGCTCATTACTGATACATATTTATTCACTATCCAACTTTACACTGAATTACTCAAAAACCGATAATCTGATAATTTACTACATAATAATAATTATTATGTTTATTCAAAACCAGATTTCGCTTTGGTAAAATAACATTTTCCTAGAACCATAATTAACCATAATAAAAGCTTTGATCCCACAGGTACAACTCTCTAATCGTTTATAAAAAAAATAGTAGAAAAAGGTAGTTTCTGGAAGGAATTTCAAAATTATTGTCGATGTCTTAGTTATCTCGTAGCCACGTACCGGTCTTGTTTGATATTTATTGAGTTGTTATAGCGTTTTTGGAGAGTTATCCATACAGTATTTTATAAGTGTTTATTATTATTTGCAAAATTTGCAAATTAAAAAACCAGAAATACTGCAAATACAGTAAAACATTTGTTGTAAAATACGCTGTCGACACATTTTCCGTCACTAAAACATGTAAATACATACGAAAATGTCGCGAAGAAAGAAATAGAAAAAAGCATTAATTTGAAAAGAAAACCATGTAGATTATTTATTGACCCAGATAAATTTTATCTTGGAGCATTACCGAATGGTATTCAGCAAGAAACTGAAAGTATCGTAGAAATTAAATGCCCCTTTGTTACTTTTAAGCTAAATCTTACACCGGAGGAAGCCATCCGTTAAAAAAAATACATTTTGGAAATTCCAAAAAGATGGTAGTTATACGATTAACCAACTTCATGATTGATATTTTCAAATACAGGGGCAATTACGTGTGACTCAGAAAACGAAGTGTATTTTGACTGTCTGGTCTGGAGTAAATAAAATAAAAATAGATTATGTGGAAAAAGACGACGAGTTTTGGAACACAAAAATGAAAACTAAATTAGATTACTTTTATAAACGTTGTCAACTTCCAGAACTTATAGATCACAGAGTGTGCAGGAATATGTCACTCGGAGATATAAAAATGCAAATTTAATGTAACCCATTGAATAAAAATTGTTTGTGTTGTTTGTATTTTTTATTTTTGGAATTTATGAAATAAGTTTTTAAAAACATTTGAAAATTTCTGAAAAATGTTTCGTGGGTCATATTTTATTGTTCACGCAGTTACGTTACGATAGGACAGATATCTACGTTTCTGCCAAAACACCGCCTGTACCATATTGGTAAGGTATTGTCGTTTTTAAGTTGCAGTTGTGATTTTATTCAATGAGTAATAGTATCCTTGCAGGTAGTGATTTTGTAAATTATTATCAAATCTACTACCATACGCTCATAAGTATAGATATAAGTAATTTATTCCTTTTGTTTCTTTGCGTGTCTTCATAATATGTTACTCAAATCTATGTTGTTTCAATATCTATATCACAACTGTTTTTATGAGATATCTATTCAAATTATGAAACCACATTTCCAGAAGAAAGCGAATTACTTAAATTATTATCAGCATTATAATTTCATATTATTACAAAAATTTCATTTAATTGTACGAGTAAACATTAACTACAAATTACTAAATTTTTCATTCCCAAAGGTATGTACCTATAAATCATTTTAAAATTGCATGACTAAATAATAGTATTGAAGGGGATGGCAAAATTGCACCACGTGCGTCGTTCCGTTATTCGACAACTCGGCAAAAATGGTACGAATTTCAAGGTTACGGTCACTTCGAAGTCGTCGTACCCTTTTTGATTACAGTCCCTACTTAGGTAGCCTAATATTTCCGTCTTACTTAGAAAAAAATGTGCTCTCTGTATGTGTACTGAGTCCTCTTAATACAAATATTAATGTTTAAAGGCTCCAGAAATTGTAACATATTGATAAACAATGTGCGATACTTGCGTATTCGGGCCGCGACGCAGTGAAGAGAATAGCTATATAGCGCCTACCATTTTCGTGAAATACTTTACAATATCTCCAAAACAGCTCTACATGCAAATCTGAAATTTTCCCTGTGCAATTTCAAATAGTGGACGAATATCCAGTAAAAATTTTATACAATTTGGACCCACCGTTTTTAAAATGTAAGCTTTCAAACTCAATCGCCAGAACTTTTGATTTCTATAATCGATGTTTATAAATGATTAATTTCCAATACCCACCATCGCAAATGTGTATAATACGGAAATTCAAAAGAATTTCTCGTCTTATTTTACATTCTTAATTTGCCTAACTCCGCATTTATTATTATAATAAATTATGAAAAGGAAAACAATGACAAAATTTAATTTAAACCGCCATCGCCGGTGTTATTTTCGTTAAAAGGTACTTTAGCGCTCCCTACAGCAAAAGGATTACCTACCGCCATTGTGGTTGATTTATAATTTTTCGGAGGTACCGTAATGGAATTGTATAATATATAATGGCTATTCACGAACAATGACGTTTCTCATTTTAAAATTGGCAGTCGAGAAATAAATTATCTTCGTGTATAAAAATTCGTGTATACATTATAAAAAGTTTTTGAAATTCCTTTTTCAAGAGAACAACGGTCTAGTCGACGCAACGCTTCTTCTTTCTTAACATCGTAACGACCCCTTTATCCGCGATGGAAACTAATCAAATAATCGTCGTATCGATGACCACCGAAGCGTAAAACAGTTTCGAGCAAAAGCACAAAAACGGCTACTTTGAATTGTATCCTGTCCGAGGATAAAACAAGTACAAAGAAACACGTAATATTCCATTCCATAAAAATAGCAAATTTAATCCAACTTCGTGCCTATTCCCGGGGTTAAACTTGCAAATCGGAGCTTAAAAAGCCGCGTAATGAATGCAAAACGACGCGTTAACCTTTCGCCAAAAAGTTTATCGACTTAAATCGAAATCAAATTATTATCATCTAACATTTTCATCCACGCGAACGATGTTTACATTTTATCTCTTTATAATTTAAACTCCGTCAAAACATAATCTATATATCCGAGTTAGCTTTAGTTAGCACCAATTTCACTTTCCGATTATTTAAGGTCCGGTTGAAAACACTTTCTCTGGACATTGGCTCTTGTAATAATGTCTCAATTGGGGATAACCAGCCGCTTAAGTCATCGCTCCCTTTACTATATATTACATCCTCGAGCACACCAATCGCACTTTGTGTATAAAATACGGTGTAGAAGGTATAAAAGTAAACATTTTACCCTCCGGTTTATACATTTCATTTCCGATTTATGTTTAGCGAGTATATCGTCACGTACATACAGAAACACGTTATAGTTTACAGTTAGCCGTTGACCCACCTTCAACGGGCAACTCTTAGCGAGCATTGCAATTAGGTATACCTCGCCGCAGCCTTAACTACTAATATATTTTAAATTTGTTCCGATTGTGATAATGTTGGGCTGTGCCAAGTGGTTGTTTTTAACTACCGCGGTATTCGTTGCTGGCGCTTCGCTTCGCCGAACTTGACGCGCAAAATTACGACGCCCAAGAAAATCGCAGAATAGGTAAGATTAATTTTAACTACTTACGAATTATTATCCGTAAAAAAAATAGATAAGTAGCCCGAGCGCGTCGATCGATATTAGGGTGGTAATTAAGTAGCTACGTAAAAACGTGACATTAGTCCGTTTCGAGAGGTTTTCGAGCGCGAAGCGGAAAATAAAAGGTGTTTGCAGGAACTCGGGAGAGAAAATCGCGGGACAAAGGAGCGCGGTCCAACTTTATTAATCCGGAAGATAGAGACGCCGAGAAGAAAAATTTTGAACTGCGGCAACGAAAGGAAAATGTTGCCTGTAAATGAAAGCGGCGAGGAAAATAATTGTGGCAAATGAACAAATCGCTGTGATATATTCATACCAATTGAATAATGGTGGCGTTGCTCGATTACGTGATTTAAACTTGTAATCACGGAGAGCCTTATATTTTATAAGGCCAAATTAAGTACGACGACTCGGCTCGGCGTCATTAAACTTGTCTGAACTGTAATTCGAATTACGGTTCGGATGATTTTAACATTTTAATTGCGCCTTTATTCTCACGACGTTTTAGAATAACGTTCCTTCGAATTATGACCTTTTTACTGCGCGTCTTAAGCGATAACGTCACGGAATCAATTGCCGTTAATAAAATAGATATTCTCTGTTGCGTCAGAAGGGATTTTTGAAAACTTAGGAGTATAGAAAAACGGTTAGGTCGGTTTTTTGCTCCGTTCAGGATATGAAATTATGAGTGCCGTTTTGTCTACACGCAGCTTGAAATTGTCAGGATTTTGCCTTGACACTATAATGAATCGGTTTTGTAATATTTTAACGGCGTGACTGGATTATTGAATAGAAATATTGAGTGCGAAAACCGTTTATTATTCGTTGCTATTAATGTAAAACATTTTCAAATTAATTTCGAAAAGGAAAGTAAGCATC
Source organism: Rhagophthalmus giganteus (assembly GCA_036326145.1). Taxonomy (NCBI): domain Eukaryota; kingdom Metazoa; phylum Arthropoda; class Insecta; order Coleoptera; family Rhagophthalmidae; genus Rhagophthalmus; species Rhagophthalmus giganteus. Next base: position 1,209,487 of record JARFJA010000046.1, on the reverse strand, counting down.
AAGAATTTGATTAAAATGACAATATGGGTTCGATAAACGACAGCAGATAACAAAATAATGGTAATTTACGAAAAATCAGTTTTTCGTAATGCACATTTGACTACAAAAATTAAAAAATGAATTTTCTAAATGCCCTATTGATTACAAATTAATATATTAGTACGCAAACCAAATAATTACTGTTTTTTATAAGAAAAGCTTCTATCATAATATTATACTGTAACATAAGCTCTAAATAAGTACAGTCGGTCTCCATTTATCTGAACTCCAGACACCCGGATCGATATCAGAAAATAAACAATTGCATTTTCTACGTCAAAACAACTGACGTTGTTGAGTATGTATAATTAAAAATTTCTACTTGTACGCGTCAACACAACTTTTTAATTGTTTGTAGTAAAAAAATACATACCTACTACAGATACATTATAAGCCTGTTTTTTATTAATATGTAATTCAATTATACGTGCTTTATTCCACTAATATAAATAAACCGAAGTGATTTTAGAGCAATTTTCCAATTTTTTTACAAAATTATCCGGATTTTTGGATTTTCGAGTCACGTCCGGTCCAGCAATCATTAGTCCGTATAAATTAATTTTACTGTATAATGAAAATCATTTAAAAAAAAGAACAAAAAAGAAATAAAGGACAATTTTCATTCAAAAGGATGTACATTTTATAATATATATATACAGGGTTAGTTAAAAGTATGGAGACGGCGATTTATTGTCGTTAATATTCATTTTAGGAAATTATGTTCAATACAAAAGTTTGTTATGAAATTATTATCTACATTTGAGAATACTTGATATTATTTTTCCTCAATTGTTTTTAAGTTACGACGTCATCGATATATATATTATGAATATGACAATCTATATTTCTGATTATTGATTTCGATAGTATATTCTATTCTCTTTTCAACGGTATACAATTTTCAATATGTTACATTTGAAAAAAATTGAGAAAAAGTGCCTTAAAATTCAAATATTAAAGATCTATTAAATTAGCAGAATTAATTAACACGGTAACTAGACTCATTTATTTGCAATAAACTTATCAGTCACAATCTTATCATTAAAAACAAATTAATAACTAACTACATTAAAGTAAGTGTTCAAATTGTTGTCCATTTCTAATTTGACAATGACCTGAACTTTAAGGCACTTTTTCTCAATTTTTTTCAAATGAAAATTGTATATATATATATATATATATATATAACCTTAAGATTAAGAAATATGACAGTATCTATATAAAATATGAGAAATACTGTTATTTAGAAATTGACATTGCAATGGAACGCGAATTATAAATCCTTAAAAAATCAACGATAAGTAATAAAAACTTACGAAAAGAAAATTGGGAAGCAAAACGCATAGAAAATTTATAGGTACACAAATCGCGAATTGATAGAAAAATGAGGTATATTTCTAAAAATTAAAATTGTAGAAAAAAGCCAAAGAAAAATATCAACGACGTAGGTACTTATTGTTGCATTTAATTTTGAGGGTTTTTCAATTTAAAAACAAATGTATAAATTTAAAATATATATACTTTATAGTATCTACTTAGCTATTTCATTCGAAATATACTTTTGAAGAACAATCAGGATAAATTTCAGTAATGGTTCATTGAGCATTAGCGGCTGTTCTCTTACAATCGAAATGGGAAAAGTAATGGGCGTCGAAAATGTTGTTTACTATCTACCTACGTTCCATTATTACGCGACATTTGATAAATAAAATAAACTATGGATATTTTTAACACGATAATTCCGTAACTGTTGATTTATTTATGCAGGAATGCCGGAGCTTTGACTCGCAATAAATGCAATCATTAATGCCATCTAATTATTAACATTCAAAACTAACGTAAGCGTAACACCTGTAAAATATGGGAACGACATTTAAGATTATTTATTATAATTTTATTAAATATTATTCTAATAAAAAAATATCAAAAGTAGATACCGGATACTTTTAAAAACCTGGGGGTCAATTCTCGAAAATGCGAAAATGACATCACAACAAACAAATTTCTATAGAAACCTACTGTTATGACGTCATTTTCGTATAAGTTACGATAGCGAATGGTTCGAGAATTGGGTCCCAGGTGGTTTTACGAATTCCTAATTAAAAACAAATGGGTTTGATATAAATAACGTTTTAGCAATTTTTATTAAAACTTTTAATTAAGTAATTTAATATATTTTAAAACAGGTTTTGTGACCAAGAAAAGTTTAAGGACCGCTGTTGTAGACTATTTTCAAAGGCGACGATTACAATTTAGTCATTCACGGAACATGTTTATTTCCTTAAAACGATTGTTACAACAATAAGCTCTTAGAAGATTGAAAAGAATTTGGAAAATTATACCGAATTTAATTTAGTTGATGGCCAAAAAATTGAATAAAAAACGTGTAATCCCTCGTGTTTGCTTACGAACCGGGTAGAACACGCGATAGAATTTCCTCGAGAAGGTTCAATAATTATTACTAAAAAATTCCGCAATCATTTGCGCATCGTCTTTTGGTAAATTACCGGATTCCGTTTGTAAAAACTTATTTTCCGCTTTTAAAGACTTTTTATATATGTACGTTATTCAAAATACTAAATTGTATATTTGTAATTTATTAGTAGATACTGTAAAAGTACAAGGTTTTATTGATGGCGTGTATTGGACACGTCTCTTGAATAACCTATTGGTATTTTAAGTAGATGTAATTGCTCGTTATGCCCTCGTTACGACGTTGCCGATACGTTAAGGGTCGTAGACGCAAAATTACAAAGCCGCAGATAAAACTTTAGTATTCGTGATAAGGCATGTGAAAAAATATTAAGCGTACACAGTTTAAATAAACTCGGCACTTTTTTGTCGACATGTTGTGATAGTCTGTTGTGACCGAGAATGCACGGAATTGTTGTTTTCGCGTTAAATAATAGCCACTTGCTAAATGAACAATTATTAAACCGCTTAATTTTATCGCAACTTAAAAGAAAATTTACGTTGTTAAAGGACGTAGATATAGTTAGAGGTTATAAATGTTGTAAATAAACAGTTACAAATATGATTATTTCGATGGTAAAGATTAAGCAAGTTTTGCTCGGATTTGAAGTTGAAAATCTTCAAAATCGGTTATTTGTTTATTTAAAAATACCATTCGGCTATTCTACAAACAGTAATTTATATCGTGCATTTTAAAATTTTGATAAATATTGTTTCGTTTTCTTATAATGCACTTGGAAAAAACGCCGTAAAATGAACTGTTTTCGTAAAAACCGATTAAGCATATCTGATAGCTTTATTTTTCTCAGTTTAGAACCACCACCGTACCTTCCTATTTATTATTTTTTTAGAGAGCAATTTTTTAACTAACCTTATTCCCAAAATACCTGGGTGCTCAATTTTTATTATAAAAAAATACCTAATTGTAATTAAGTATTCCCAAATGCCCGACAAAATTGATACAAGCAAGTTCGTTAAAGTCTGTCGGTGGATGGCTCGGTTCGAAATTAATATTTATCACCGTGCAGACATAGTTTTCCACTGCAAAAATATCATTTCGTTAATGTAATTATTATTATATACGAACGTCGTCGTGTAAGTTACATTTTCATCATATTTCTTGTCGTCAGCGAATATACTGTCGCGCGCCGTCGACCGAAGAAAACTAAATTTTATATGTGGTTTATGATACCATTATGCATTTCCTTATAACTATTTTCTGGCTTTTATGAGAATAAAGAACTATAGAAGCATGCGTTTTATCGCCGTAAACATATTTTTCGATTAAAGATCGGTGGAGGTTCTCGCCCGCACGTTTCACGCTAACGGAAACATACAACCTACTCGACATCCGCTTAAATAATTTCAAAAATCTAATTTCACCATCTACCCAAAAAAAATGATGATTGCTTATCAATTTAGTTTCTAAACGTAATAAACCGAAATGAAAATTGACTAGCCGACCTAAAATAACTTCTATACTATATAGGTTTGATGGATGGTTTTCTCGAAAAATCCAATTTGCATCAAATTTTGATCAGTTTATAAATATAGGCGATTAAATTGCGTGTTACAAAAACGAGCTCGTGCACGTCAGATGTTGTAACATATTGTGCACGGAACCATAACATGAATTTTATAATGAAAGTTTGTTTAACAGGAAAAGATCTGCTGGACTGGATCGGTTTGGGAACGGGCCCCAACGTCGATCCGTACCTCGCCAAAGCCAATGCCGGTTGTTTAAATGGAGACCTCGCCGAGTGTTTCAAGTCCAGGGCGTTACAGTCGTTGAACGAATTTTTTGATCAGGTACGTTGTTTAAAACTTTTTACCGTTCGAGCATTATTCAAATTTTTAACTAACTTTAAAAGATAAACTTCCGAAAGTTTAAATTCCGAGGGAATTAAAAAATATATCATTGTGCGATAACGAGAAAAAAACTTTTTCGCGTAAAGCTATTTAAATATCTGCATGTAGATGTATATAAAAAGTTGACGGTGTCGAGAATTTAAAAATATACCTTTAGAAGAACCACGAATTTAATCGACGAAAAATTATGAATCGAAAAACGATATAACGGGCATCGTTAACGTGTATACATCACCATTTACTGTTATCGATCGTAAACATTCTTAGTTTAATATTGACCGTTTTAATGACTATTTCAGCCCCTGTATCAGCTAACGGAAAATGCGAGGATTTTACGGATGCCCGAATCTCAGTTGCGACAGTTGGTGCACGAACCATTCGAATATTCGGAAATCCCGCGCGGAGACGAACCGGAATGGGATCAGCTAGTGAAATTCGGAATGAGAAGGGTGAGGTGTATCGATATTATTCGTATAGGTATCGTTCGCTCGAACGTATTAATTTTAGGTGGAGAAATTTTTGAAGTCGACGGCCATCGAAGTCAAGTTCAGCGACGACGTAACGGAACAAGGCAGATACACTCCACGTTTTGTCGACGAAATCATAGACGAAATTGACATTATCGAGGATAAAAAGGACTCCCTTTTCAGTACGTATATAAATTTTGTGGTCGAGAAATCGATTTCGGAAACGATAGCGCCTACTCGAAAAACGCGAGCATTAAATAACGGCCTCGGCCAACGGCAGAAAGGCGCACGGATATTTCGTATTGTTTTTTGTAAGTCTATTCGTCATAACTTAAAAAAATTATTACCCGGTCGGAACGAAATGGCATATTTAAACGTAGATTTAGAAGAATTTTTACGAACCGACAATGAGACCACCGAAGATAATCAATTAATGACCGTTTGCGCCGGCTCAACCTAATAATTTCACCCTTGATTAAGTATAAAATATCTATGGAAAAATCAATAATTTAAACAAAACTTAAATGTTTGATCTTTTTTTTCTTTTTTTTTTAATATTAATTTGTAGGGTTCATTAAACTTTGTATTTTCAGTTTTAATTTAGCGCATAACCCATGTGTAACCTTACTACTGTTTTGCAATTAGTTCGCCTCTAACACGTACCTGCTTCACAATTTAAAATTTCGGTATTGTTCCCTTTTTTAAGTTATTAATCTACCGACTAATCGGACGCATATTTGTATTAATCCCAATTTTGGATTTTAATACCTAGTTCTACCACCAATTTTCTACATAGTAGGGCAATACACATTTTTGCCCCATACACGGGGTAAAGTGAAATACAAGTGCAACTGGCTCCAGATGTATCTTTATGAAATATTTTGCAAAACTTACCTCTGTATATTTTTATTCGATTTAGACGTTTCTTATCTCGAGCCGTCTTTGGAGTGGAAGTTGTTAATAATTCCATAATCCAAGTCTTGTCGTCTGAAACAAAATAAAACGTTTGTGAGGACTCGATAAAAAGAAAACTGTTGATAATAGTTTAACAGTGTGGTTGAATGACTGTGTGCGAGTTTGGATAATTTACTGTAAAAACAAGAAAAAAATCAATATCAATATCGAAAAATTATCAGTTTCTTTTAAATTGTTTTTTTTATATTTTTTACCTCGATAGCCACACCGACATACCAAACATAGATTTTTAAACAAAACATATTGTTACATTTTACATAAGAAATTACATCTCAATAAACACGTCGCGGTATAAATAACGTTGAAAATACGTCAGTCGTTGCAAAATAACGTAAAAACTAACGTTAATTTGACTTTACATTACAATGATTTTTTATAGCTTATTTATTTAATTTGTACACTTTTTTAACTTTACGAAAAACATACTAAAAGAAACGTAACTAAATATAACCATTGTGTGTTTATTGAAATGTGGAAATAAACCTAAAGTAGCTTTTTTTCATTTAAAATTATTACCTATAGGTAAAACTGTTCTTCGATTATTCCAAATTGTTTTTTGCAAGATTAATGAATATTAAATGCGTATCCTTTTGGTAACTTTAACAATCGCTACTACGATTCCATTTTAATGCCATTTCTAGTTCAGATACAGAATATATTTTCGGTTATAGCTTTTTATAGTTGGAAAAACACAAATTAAGACACAATTAATACGCTTATGTATGTGCGACGTTAAATTTGCCACGGCTTACAATTTGTGTGCGTCACATAAGTTAAGATGGAAAAACTGTTTGGACAGCATTTGCTTTTCGCGTTCAAAATATTTATTGAAAGCATTCCAGTCTTGAATGGGATTGTCAAACAAGAAAAGTGTGCAGAAAACTACCCCAAAAAACTGTATCAGTTTCATAGACCGAATCAAAAACTATCAACACAAAGTTTGATAATAATACTTTCCTTTCGCTCTTTCGTTTTTCTTTCGACTACAGCTTTTTAAATAACACGTTTTCCCATAAAAAGTTTTAAACTACCTATGTTTTAGGTTGCTTTTTTAAATTTTAATCATTATTAACTTTACATCTGTTTGTTTTCCGTATTATTTTCGGCAAGTTTATTTCAATGATGCTAAAATTCAATTACCTCTTAAATTTGATACGTATCAACTTTTATCGAGGGGGATTATCAATAATTTTATAGCCTTTTCTTAAGATCTCGTTTTCAATAAATTTTAATCGACAACTCCTGAATTTTCTAAGCTGACAAGGAAACATAGGATTTAAGTCAGACGATGAGACCACTTGACCGTTGTAGGGCGTTAAATAGACAATTTTTTAATGCAAAATGCACATTCAACTTGATATAAAAACGTTCGATTAGGATGAGACTTTCCAAATTTGCTAATTAGTAAATTGGTCGTAAACTCAAAAAAATTGGAGGCAATCGGTCTACGGTATGAGTGACAAGTGTCCATGGCCAATAAGCCCCATTCTGATCAAATAAGTCTTTTCGACAGATTTCTGTGTATTTGCAATAAATAACACTGACACCGGTGAATAACCCGAAAAAAAACACTTATTTTTTTACTAAATATATCGTTATAAGCAATTCGTTAACTATCCAGATAACGTGTTTTTTTGCGAACTTGCTGGACTTGCCATTTATTGATTACAATGTCAAATTCCTCCCTTGTCGCGTTGTTTTATTTCAAATATTTTCCAAAAAGCGTTACTCTAGTCGCTATTTAATAAAATTTATACACTTTATGTACCTAAACGTTATTTAGTTTATAAATAATATGATACTCGACTAAAGTCGCAGAACTGCAATTCCTTGAAGTTAATTGGACGTTTCGATTTTTTTTTAAATTTCCCCGCGACATAAAAATACAGATTATTCGTGATTTTATCTTTTGCGTCCGTCGATTCTACTTTTTTAAATTTAATTCGTTTATTTAGGACGCGACGTGTAAACGTTTCACTTTAACTTAGCACTTCGTCGAAGACCCGAAGCCCACAGAAAAGTGAAACGTTTCACAAACTTGACCGCTTATAACAATCAAGGTTACTTCCTTTTATACTAAATCTAGTCGAAAGCATAAGCCCGTTAAATGGTTAAGTAAACTTTAAACGCGTCTTCGTTTTCAGATCGCAAGCAACTAAAGAAGCTGTTTATTCCCATGCTGATCATTCTGAAACTTTTCAAGTTGAAGCTGTTGCTGTTCCTTCCTTTGATTCTCGGCCTGGCCTCGTTCAAGAAGCTCCTCGGTTTCCTGGCCATCATAATACCCGGAGTAATCGGATTCTTCAAGCTGTGCAAGCCCGATTTGCATTCGAATTTCGGACACAGCAATTATTATACGGGACCGCATTATTCGCCCGCCGGAGTCGGATATCAACCTCACTTTAAAGAATCTTATCCCAGCTACCCTCCTGAATATGCAAACTCGTATCATCACGGGAGCCCAAGTGGCGGAATAAGTTTCCACGACAATCGTCATCACGCCCAGGATATTGCGTACTCGGGATATTCAGATTATAGAAGCGCAGAGGGCAACATAAAGGCCGAAGAGGGGACGTCGAAAAAATCGATTTTGCCCGATTCGTAATTAGTATTTGATGTCGCAAAAAAAAATCGTTCGAGTCCGAAATACGCTTAAATCTAATCTAGTTGTAGATAAATTATAATTATTAGGTATTAAGAGTGGGAGATAGGTGGGTTAAGCTAGGGCGGCGGCGAAGGTGGGGAAATCCAAAAGTTCGCGGTTGAGGTTGTTTTTGCTCTCGTAAATTCGCGTGTAGGTGTATAAGTATAGTCGAAATATGTGTATTACATTGAATCGAAATTTCGCAAGTCCAATTAATATCGAGTTACGAACGAGGGTGCGTACAGATATTTATATACTACACATAATTAATTAGCGTTTATGAATTGATAGTTGTGAATATAAGTTAGCATCTACACTAAATTCGAGCAGCTTTATAACGGGCGTCCAAATGTCTTTCAATTTTGGTTTAACTACAATTTTATTACTATGAGAAATGATTTAAAAACGAACAATAAGACACCTTTTCACGCCAACCAAGACCGAAAGACTTTTTGGACACGCGTTGCTTACAATTTCAAGCGAAAAACTAATTTTCCAAGGGACGTAATTTACGGCGAAAAATCTCAAATATCAATTACCTATCTATTGGTGGTTATAGAAAAAAATTGGACGGCCGATAACTTCGGTGTCGGTGAATTGGGGGGTAAGCACCTATATCAGTTCGATATTAAGTTTGTCGTGTATCAAATTAAGCCATAATCTGTCTGGAAATATTTATTATGTTATTATTTCTTGTAATTCTATTTTGTGAAAGTTATCGAGAACCGTCTGCCTTAAGATGCGCGTATTATTGTAACGAAGAAATAAAATTGAAACGTTCACTTTTATGTAACGAAACTAAATTAAATTTTTTGGTAGGTAGTTTTCTTTTTCTTTTTTACAAATCGAAGAATATTTTTTAGTAACGAGTACCTAGTTGAAAATGTGTCTACATATACATATTTTAACCATTAACCTAGAATAAAACAGTTTCTCAAACCGATTCATGATTATCCCAGATAGTTAGCTGAATATCATTAAGATGAAATGTACTCACGTCGCCCGCAACAACCGGCCGTGGAAAAGAAAGCTGAAATTCCAATACTGATGCAACTGATGTACGACGATGAATCATGTTTAACAACTTTCTCGGCCCGTAAGAAACTTACATAGTAATTGCGACCTTACCATTGAACGTGGCGTATATTTACGTGTTAAATACAGATCCTGATTTCTATTCCTTGGAAACAGTTTCCCGTTTCACATATGAAATGTAATTGAATTTTTTTTTCTTCGAAACACATGTTTGTCGCGATACCTACTCGATGAGAAATCGCTCGGAGAACAAAATCGAGGCGTAAAATCGGAGAAAATTTATAACTTTCTAATTATAAATATGATAAGTACCTAACTAAACATTTTGCACCTTCGCAAATTTGAAAAAGTAATTTCAACCTCCCCAATTAAAAGTTCATTTCGCATTAATAAATTTACTATTAAGTAGTTTTTTTTCTCGAATAAAACCTAGTTTAATGTTTAGAAAGGTGATTCCCTCCACTCCCCCTCCAACTTGTATTACAGCTTTACTTTCCCATAGAAAACGGTAAACGCTAACAATATTAAAATGTCTTAAGATTTTACTTAATTACAGAACCTCGTCAACTTTTAACGCACAAGGTTCGGCAAGTGAGATGTGGGTTAGAAGCTGCACCCTAAGCGTAAGGTCAAGGTCGTCGGTATGATTGTCCCTATATGACCGCAGCTGACCCAAATAACCTGTAACGGACGTATGCCCTACGGGACCACAATATCATACTTTTTATAATACATCCTGAACTTGTTCCACCGCATTCCAACGCCACCCGTATTTTTGAATGAGATTTGTTAAATACACGCGAGTGGGCGGGCGTCGTTTTTCGGAATAACCTTCACAAACACTACTGTTAGATTTTCACCGAAAAACGTCGCGCCGCGTCACGTCGTTTTCGTTATTGAAAAATTGCATATCATTAGTTACGGTTTTTCGCTTCGAAATTAACAACTTCGATATATTATTTTTACGAGTTTCTATCAATCGCGCCCGGTTGTTTCGCCTAATTATCCCCCATGCCGTAGTCGCTAATTAATTTCTTTTTTAACCGAGTATTCTGAGATAATTGAATGTTCTACTCTAATAATTCTCGGATTTCTTGTATTTCGCCAATAATAATCTTCTAAAATTTATTTAATTACTGTCTTATTTGTTGCTGTAACTGTACATTTGTTGCTGTACTGCCTAATATTTAGATAAGATTATCGACGTCTTTTATACAGAATTTTGTTAGAATATATTTATGATTACGTTATTACACTTCGCCGAGTAAGTTTCTTTAAGGTTTGTTTACATTATGAGTGGTTGTTTTGTTATTTATGGAGGAATAAGCGGGTAATCAACAACAATACAAAATGTACTCGTTCCAAGAAAATTATCGAGATAATTAACAGTTTAACTTGAAGAGTGCTATTGAAACTTTAGGCTTCGTCTTTTGGGCAAACCTTTGTTACTAGTTGTTCTTACAACTTCTTTAGATAGAGACCTTAATTTTATAATGCAAAAAATAACAGTGCGTGTAACCTCCTCCAGAGTCTAAAAAGTGAGTTGTATAAAATCAATTAGGTAGGTACCTACTATAAAAGATAAAGGAAATAAACTTTTGCTTTTTTTATAAAACCATTCTCCTCCGAAACTCTTCTTTACCCCTCCCCCCCAAACCAATTTTTGGGCGCACCTAAATCAATTTTGTTTCGATTAGATAACTGTAAACAACTACGTAACCATTTCGAATAATATCTGCACAACAAAAGCACAGCTGGGAGACTTCAACTGCTTTTGTAAATAAAGCGAAGTCCTGATTTATTTATTTTTCTTACGTAAATAAGGAAAATCGTCTACTTAGGTAGGTATTTTAAATTTTTCGATACAGAAATTGTTGCTACAATCAAAACATTGCATTTAATTTTTTATTTGTAAACGAATGCATCGATGAAAACGTAAAATGTCTCAAAATGAGAGAAATTGTAAAAAATCAAAAAATTAAAAAAAATGAAAATCCTGAAATATATTTTTTTAACACTTACGTAAAATGCAAATTAATACTGCTGTCGCTGCGACTGCCACTTGTCTGTGACATACTAAAAGAAAAAAATAGAAAAATCTAATTTTTCTTTGTATTTCCTATCTTTTTCTCCTCACTGTTTTCCCTGTATCTCCAATTTTGAGCGTAGATTCCTCCATTGACTGCGTACTTGCATTATTACGTGCCTATGCCTATGCTTCGTTTCACTGTATTTCAGCAATCACTGTAATTGCGAAAACGCGCGTAAGGTAAAATTTCGTTCGCGAAATTGGACCGTCGAATTTTTGAGGAGAACTCTAACCAAGAACCTAACCTAGTCCCTATCCAAGAGCCTAACTAGATTTTCAGAGAATTTGTGTTGGAGCTTAAAGATCCACGTATTTACACTTTATAAATACGCGGAGAGTTAGTCGACAAAGAAAGATCCTACCTTTCCTCCTTGTATTACTCCTCGCACACACGAATAATACGACGCCGTAATTTAAAATTCGAACTACTGAAACAATCACCGCCGCGAATGATCTGAAGCGGTTTTTCCGGAATTCTACATATAAATGCATTCGAGTTTATACAAGGGTACTAGGAAATCCCGCTTTTATTTTAAAAACATGCCGTTCTTTGTTCGCACTCCGATAAGCTATGAAAGTAGGCGGTGTACATGTTTTATTAGTTGTTTTGTATTTTATCGGCCACATAAAAATACGATTAAACTTTTATCTGGTTTATGGTTTGTAATAGGGACATTGTCGATGTCGAGGGGCACACGAATAGTTTTTAAATTAAAAATAGAGAAAATTTATAATTCTGCGATATAAAGGGAGTAGATAGTGATTATCCAGATAATTTTAACGAATTTTCATAGAAAATAAAGCTATTGCAGCCTGTCTGATAACGGAACCTAGACGTGTCAGTACCCCTATCGATCTAGAAAATAAAATTCTTACCGATTAGTCCTTTAAGGTTTAAGATATCGAGAAATTATCAAGTTTATATTAACAATCATTTAAATGTAATTTATGCTAATATTAAAATTATTTAAATTTAAATAATATAAGAAATATTATTTATAATTTAAATCGTAAATAAGTTAATTTTAATTTAATATTAATATATTCTATATAAAATATTTAATCAAAATTTTAAGATAAATTCATGTTAAATAATTTACTCGAAATTTTGTTTTATTCGAAAATATTATTAATATTTAAAGTTATATTAAAATATTAGTAATATAATTAATATATAAATTTATTTATAAATTAGAATTTATAATCTATTATTTTAAATTCATATATTTTAAATGCTTTAATTAACATAAGATCGTTAAATTAAGTTTAATAAGATCATTGTATTAATCTATTTTATAATCATTAATTTTAATAATTCAGAATTAAATTGATATTGGTTTAAAGCGTTTTACAAATTATTTATTAACATGGGCGATTTGGAGAATCAAGTAAGTCATTTATGATTAAGATTAAGTATTCGAATTAAGAATTTCATTAATTTAAAACTGACATATTTTCCAATCTTATAATTTTCATCACGGATTAAATGCCACTTAACTTAATAATCTCATTTAGATTATATATATATATTATTAGATTATATTTAATACATTATTAATTTGCATTAAATTTTGGTAATTATTGATTTACGTTGTTTAAAAGTTTAAGTGAATTTATAAGATTTCATTATTTACAATAGATTTATATTATTTAAATATAATTACAGTTATTAAAAATTTTATCAGTAAATATTTACAATTTTATATATTAATATAATTTATATTATTATAAATTTATATATATATATTTAATAATTATTATATTAATAAATATAATTATATATAATATATTTATATAGGATTTATTTAATATAATAATTTAATATTAATTAATAAATGGAATTATTTAGATTCAATTTAAAACAGATTATTTAAATTAATAGAATATAAATATAAATTATTATTAATATTTAAAGTAATTTAATTACAATTTTCATTAAAAATTTTATTTAAATTTTAATTTGTATTAAAATATTTATTACTAATTAAATTAAAGATCACGTGATTTTTAATTTAATTATTATAAAAATACAATTAATTAAATTTTATAAAGTATTAATATTAATGATAATTAATTTTGTTAGTTAAGTTTTTTGGAATTTATATAGATATTACAATTGATAAATTTAATTAAGTGATTTAACTAATTAAATTAATTTATAACGCAATTTAAATAAATTAATATTCTAATTCAGCAGGTTATTAATACATTTATTTTATTTTTCAAAATCTTGAATTTTAAATTTCTTTTGTAATATTGATTTTATTAAACTTTTATTAATGAATAGTAATATTATTATATTAAGATATTTATTAAGATTATGAGTCCATAAAATAATTTTATTATTAGTATAATTAACTAATCTTTTTATTATCGATCAGGTTCATTAAATCTTAATCGATTTCAAAATTTTGATTTAAGGAAACTACAATTAAGGAATTCACCGCGTTATAACTTATAATAATATGATATCTATTCAATAAAGAATTCTTTTTAATACATTATATTATAATTCACATTATAATACTTATAATAGTTTAAAATTTTACAATTATAATATTTTAAAAGTAATTTTTTTTATATGATTACTAACTTCATTAATAGTAATGTTTAAAAATGTATTATTAAAATAACAATTATAAATATGATTTACTATTAATTTAATTAATAACATTAATCATGTTGACGGATTTTTACCTTATTAAAATTACATTAATTAAGAATTGTTCGATAAAATTAGTATAATTTAAATCATATATTAACGAAATATTGATATATTTTTCATTAGATACAATTATAATAATCAAGTTCTTCAAGTAATTATTAATTATAAGTTATAAATGTCTATAATTAACAATTGGAAGAATTAACATAATTAGATAATATTTGGATTAATAGAATTATTCGATTAATATTCTAAGTCGATAATTAATATAAGACTCGGATAACGGATAATACGGTTAATATATAAGGATTATAGATATGACCGATTACTAGAGTTAATTATTTATACGTACTCATATTACGTCACTAATATACCGTCATACCCGTTGTAATAACTAACTTAATGAATTAAGATTCAATTTTACACTATTAATTATTAAATTACGTTCTGTATAATTTAATCACGATCAATGTCTTTGTAATAGAATTCACATTAATTATTAATTGATATTATAACCCTTATCGATAGTAATCTAGCCGATTTAACTATGATATATTCAATGATCATAATGTAGCTTCTAAATGTCAGCATTGAATTTTAATTAGAGTAAAGTTAATGAAATTCGTGAAGATCATGATCAAGTAACACTAGATGATAAAGTTAATTTACGTACTTATTAAGCGATATAATTTGTATTATAACTTTATTGAATTATATTAGAATTTATATCCGTATATGATATTTAGATGTAATAATTAGTTAAGTGTAAATTACAGTCATGACATCCTAAAAATTAGTTCTAATTAACAGCTAAAATTCTGACGTAATTACTATACATTTATCAGAGATTACATAACCGATACTTGGCAAGCATAATTGACCGTTATAGTCAAGCGTTGTACGATATCGAACGATGTCTGTCTTCAAGACATAGATCTGAAATGTACTGACGAGCTATGGTACATTTATAACCCGTCATTGATAGTTATCAGTTCATATAATGATTTTAATTTTCACGTTCTAGAATTAGTTTCGATTTAATTACATGATCGAATCTGTCATTAATTGCGAACTCAGATTTGATGAACTTAATGTGCGTAACTTATTAAAAATAATTCAGCGTCCAATGGATTTCAGTAAGAATTGATTGCTGTTGAATTAGAATAGGTTGAATATAGGATAGTAAGACGTCAATAAGTTTCGGAAATCGAAATGAAGGGATTAGTGATTCTTAAAAATTTAGATTTAAGAATATAGCTTGATAAATATTTCCATTAGTAGTTTTAAGTTTATCTAATTACGTAATATTAATAAGTTCACTTATAGTGATATAGTCATTCGTAATTGAAGAGTTCATTCAATTGTAATTCAACGTACATTGCAGAAAGCTGTATAAATTCATACGATTATACATGCAGTTATGTTATTAACATATCATTAGATGAAGTATTCTTTAATCATTGATCATAATGTTAATCGTATTAATGCTGACAATACTAATTTAACGAGTCTAGTCATGTCGAATAACTTACGACGACGTACACTGTCGATGAATCAAATTCGACTAAGATACGTGATACATCGTACGATAAGTGAATGACTTCATACAGTTCGAACTGATTAAATTCGAATAGTGATTTATGGATTATGGATGCATCACAAAGTCGATGACATAGGCAGTGCATCGTAATGAATCGCTTAAGCGTCTACGAGACTAAGGTATCATAGTACATAATTGTAAGGATTGTAAGTTTCAATCGGTTATAATGATTTTAAATTAATATAATTGATAATTTCATTTGATTAGACTATTGAAGTAATATTACTTAGTTTTGTGTAATTAATAGATTGAAACTACGTAAAGTAGATTATAATTAGTGATACTAATCTAATATAAATCAAGAGTAAATTAATAGCGTAGTTAGGAACTCGTTGAAATACTAATAATTATTATAGGAATGTGAAGTGTATCGTACGAGATACTTAAGATACGTTATCGAGATAGTAGAAGTGAACAGTACATGAATGTACGACAGTCGCTGGTAAGTGCGATGTATAGTAGCAGAACGATTGCTACGATATTAAGTATAAGTGATAATTAATAATTATGAAACATTAATTGACGAATTAACGATAGTATTATGGAGTCTTATATGAAGTATGTTGTTTGATTAAGATATGGAGTAAGATTAACTCATTATGTATACCATCGGACTATCTAGTGAATCTGAATGTAAGATCGATATAAGCATAATATAGCTGATATGTCAAAGTGTAGTATTATCATTAATTAGCTAATGCACGATCATGATAAATATGCGAAGATGTGCGATAATGAAAGTATGATGAATGATATTGCTAACATTAACGTAATGTTATAGATAGTTTCGTCAATATAACTAAGTTTACAATAAATACAAATAATCTGATGTGTCATAGTTAGAATAGTGTTAAAGATACTCAGTTTCAGAAATCTTACATAAAGTAGATGTAGTAGTTAATAGAATAATTAATTTAATTTATATTGTATGATAGCTTATAATAATTATCGATTAATAACTTAATAAATATAATTTAAAAAATTATTAATTATAATTATTTAATGTATTAGTTATCAATGTACTAATTACGATTATATTAATATATAATCTTTTATAATATCTACTAATTCATGTACTAAAGTACTATTAATGACAATAATAATTAATAATAACTAAACTAATTATCTAATTAAATATTAGTAAAAATCTACAAATATAATATACTTTATACAAACATTCTAGTCAATATTAATAACTTAATTATGTTAAAATTTAACATTGTTTAAATTTTAAATTAGCTTTACCTATTAATTAACTTTAATAGGATATGATGTTTAACATACGAGTTAAAGCGATACGTCTCTGCAATTGTATTTCTTAAATTAACGCAGTGCTGCGAATTTGGATTGCGTGTGCCACGTCGGTGACTTATTGTCGTCTTCGGAAAAATACCCAAATAGCCAGTTTACCTCGAAAAAAGCTCATCGGAATAACACGCAACGCCGCGAAAGCGTCGAATGAGTACTCTTTCGTCTAAAAAAAACGTTTCGCGCGGTATTTACGATTACGAGATGTTAACGAAAAAAAAAAGGAGATAAAATTTTTATTGGCCGATGCCATCCCGCACACGTTTATCTTTATATTGGAAATTTGTTGGCTTCGAATTTTTATTATAATCCACCTACAACAGGTAATTTGTTGATGTTAGACTACATGTGTTAGACTGATGTCACTACTTAATCCGTGAACTTCGCATTTCTCGTTCTCTGTGTCAGGGTCAGATATTTTACACGCGAAATATATTATCGCAGGTTTTGTGAAAGTGGTCCAACGCATTCGCGATCTAACGAGATACATATATATATATATATACCTTTTAAATGATCCAGATGGAATGAAACGACATCGAGCGTTGAACAAAAAGGGGGAAAGTAAAGCTTTTTGACGTAACACGAATTATCGCAGATTAGGGACTTATGTTAATGACTTATGTTATGTTATCGGTACCTTTACGTTACGCTCCCATTATTTATTTATTTGCCACTTTTGACCATTTAATTAGGGAATTTTAGTAGTTTTTGACGCGGTTTGTTTGTGCCGCCCGATATTGTATACGTAACGACACGAATTAACTGTTAACTCGATTTTTTTTTTAGTCGATAAGATTAGATTGACCCGCCTTTTACCTGAACTGCTTATTGGTTATTAAAGGATTTAGTTAGCTAAGAGTTTAAACGACTTATTTTAGATAATTTATAAAAATATTCTGATATGAACTAGAAAATATATCCGGAAGCTGACATAAATAGTAAAACGTACGCTTCTTTTGCGACAAAATTGAAGTTTTATTTATTTTTATTTTTATGAAGTAATCAGCTTACGTGCGGCTTATTGAGTTACCTCATTGAGTTACCTAATTAAATTTAAGTTAAATTAGTTTAGAAGAACGCTATTTAAACTAATTAGGGAACGTACGTACACATGATCCACTTTATATAACAATTTACAATGATTTTTTTCGCATTGTTTGTACTTAATCATTTTCACATCATTGTTGAATCTTGATATTTTATTTGAAAACGGTAGTTAGTTAGTTGCAAGAATTTGGGGCGCCCGATTAATTAAATTCGCGCGTACAACAACAGGTGGTGCGTTGTACTGCAGTACAAAATGCACGCGCCGCTTTGGCTTTTACATCCTGAAACAAATAACTGCTGGTACTACCTTATCATATAATTTTAATCGAAAATAATTCATACGCTTCGCGTTTGTATGCGTTAAGCGAGCCTAGTGGACGTCCACGAAACTGTTCTAGTAGGTTACGGCGACGATTCCGTAGCGCTTAACTTGTTAAACCATAAAAATTGATAGCCCCAAGATGATAAATTGCCTAACGATTTATTGATAAAATTTCCACGTCAAATATAAAGTGGTTCTTAACTAACTAAACTGCAAAAGCGACGCATAATCGGCGGAAACGGCAAGAAAAGCTCGAACGGATGTGTCCAAAAACCCGATAGGTATGAAAAACCGACCGATGAGAGTAAACCGATATCGAATCGTAAGAAGAACAATTAAATTGAAATTAAGCCTAAATAAACTATCTAAGTACGCTTTGAACAGGAAAAAACGAACAAAGACGCGACATTATTCAACGAACACTTAAACACCTCTATGACTGTACCACAAATTAAAGGTAACGAACAAGATATTAATGCATTTATTGACGACATTTTCTAAAATTCACGAATCGTCTTTATTAGAAAGTGTCGGCAAAAAACAAAAACACATTCGCCCGATAACAATTAATAATTCAGTTTAAACTCTAAACTGAAGCGCCAATATTGAACTTTCTCGTTTAAACTAGTAAACGTGCAAATATTTAATAAGTAAATATTTAATGGTATATTTTACTGCCGATCGCGAGCAACTTCGTTTAAGAGCATCGCACACTTATTAAACAATTTAATTAAATTTGATAGTCCATTATTTCCATTCAAAAATATGAACTTAAGATAATTATCGTATAATTAAATGTTTCGCCGTGATTTATCTGTACCGATACGGAAAAACTAGGTTATGGTAAAGACGTTAGGAATTAATTGAGAGATAAGTAAGAATGAACGAAGTCGAACCGGTAGCAAAATATTCACTCACGAGAAATCTACGATAAGCCCATTTATCACTGCGCCTCTCGTTCTATAGGGCTTAGCGCTAATTTAAGACAAGACGACGTGTAACAAACGATTTCGATAAATCCAATTTCCGATCCGTTTATTTCGAACCAACACTTTTACCCCAAAACCTATTTCGTTAGGCTTACTAACATGAATAGGAAATCTCCAATTAGTAAACGAAACAAAATGGAATTTCACTGTCGGCATTCATGATGATGACCGCTGACCTTCCATCTAACTTTATGCAGAAGACCAAACAAACAACCGCGATTCCCAGATCCCACCATTATATTACCAGCGTGGATTTCTTGAAGCTGTAACCCTGTTTCTTGCACTGAACTGGTCCATGCCGACATACATTGCAAAAGGCGTATCCAGAAGATATAAAATCTTTCCGCCTCTTCAGTCTTCTTCATTCGTTTTGCAAACGGCGATGTAACAACAAGTTATTAATCGAAAACACTTAAAAAAGGATAATCCTTGTAAATTGTTATTTAAATTTCTAACTGTGAATATGAACTCGAAAGTGTTTTGTGCTGTGTTGGGGCTCTGTTTTTTGGCCCTCGCCACCGCCGGACCGGTTATTAACGATGGAGCTGGACATATCGACAATTCGGTGAGATTAATTGATTTATGATCTATCGTGTTTTTGTTTAACAGTTTATCGTCGACAATAAAATTATGTATTTTAACCTTTTGTTCGGTTAACGATTCCCGGTATTATGGAATTCGGATATTGTCAACGTAAGCTTTAATTGCCCATTTATCATTTACTGCGAACCCATCGAAATTGGTTTTTTAATGTGCAATTAACGCGGGAATGTTTAGAGTGAAATAATCTATAAATTCATAAGTAACAGTAATTTGATACGTAGATAATCGCATTTCGCTAACGATTATTAACGGTACCGCAGAATCTGGTGGATAATCTTAAATAAATGTATATAACTTGACATAGATCTATCAGATTATAAATTGCAATTCTCACGTTCTGCGGCACCGAAAGTCTTCCATTTATTTTACTAAAACAATGCTATCGTTCGCAGGTTCATGTAAATGAACACACAAGCGTGGAAGAGGCGCTCTTGAAAAAATTGAACACGAAATGTTCCAATCACGACGTGAGCTCTTGCATGATGCTGAAACTCGTGACTTATTCAACAAGCTCCTTAAAAAATCATCGATAGAAATAGGGGACGTGGAGATTACTCAGACGTCCGCCGAACCAATTCAGCAGGACACCTCGCGAAGCATGGACGTAACGAATATGTCGGAGGACGCCCAATTCACCGAGGTCCTTTCGACGAAAGTGTGGAATTTTCTGCGAACGCGATCTCTCAAATGGAAGGTACGTAAAATAATTTTCGACAAACGCAGTCGTAATTCAGCCAAATTCCTCGCGCCCTATTTTCGAAATCTAATTGAGAAGCAGAGCTCAAAACGGCCGAATAATAGATTACTTACCGAAAACTTTCGACTCGGTCTCGTAAAGTTTCGAGTTCAACGTCCGTATAGTTGGAAAATATTGGCGGTTACCCGAAAAGGGGTTAATAATTGATATTGTTTTGCCGGTTCGTAAATTGCAGTATTGTTTATGTTTGTGCCGCACGTACTATGCGGATTTCATATTTCGTTTCATAATCAACGCCGATTAACTTACATTCGTCACGCTTAATTAACGACTCGACGATTTTCAATTAAAAAAACGCCTACTTATAATTCCGTTTTGTTTGCACATTTTACCGACTTCGATTTAATTACGGTCGTTAATTAGTATACGCGCGGGACCTACTTATCGAAACTTGTGAATTTTACCTACAGCAAAACAACAACGTTCGGTTGTAGAATAATAAAACGAGTGGGTAGAGGTTCCGGTTGTTGAAAATTAAAAATATTAACGGGACGACTCGCGACTTAAACTTTTAAAATAAACTTATTATTGGAAGGTCGGTTTTGAACATTTTCGATTTCGGAAAAATGTGCTTTACTTAATAAACGAAGGACGGAATTTTAGTCTACATAGGTATAAATAATAAATAGGAGTCTGATAGTAAAAATTAAAAGGTTAATATTGGTCACATTCACAATCGCTCGACTTACGTTTGCGCGCGCGAATGTAACCCTCGCGTCAACTACCCTTCAAGGTACATTCTAAGTTGATTTGAAATGCCCCGTTATTTATTAATAATAAATAAATCGATGAACGTCCGTTAAAAACGATAAGAAAAGGCGTTCGCTAGGAAAAGCTTCGGAAATCACGTTAACAACGTAAGTTACAATTTAAAAACTGAAATGATCGACATAATGTTTTTTAATCCGTCAATTCTAAAGAAATCAAAATCTGAACGCGCGCAGTTTGAACGCGTGACGAACACTTTTCGAAAACTATTTCACTCTTGGAACTCGCAAAAATTACTACCTATGTTTAGGAAAAAAATAAATAAAACGGCCCTTATAACGATCTTAACGAGAAGTGAAATTATCTTCGATTAGATAACTCCACGGTTATCGAACCCGCGATTTTAACCGTCCAATAGACAGTTACGTATATCGACGTACCTATGCTAAAAAAAAATCCCCCATCAAAATCGCATGAATTGCAAAACGAAACCCGTCCTACATCCGAACTTATTTCAGATAACGGACGACGCAGACCTAGTGATCGGCGGAAACGCAAAGGACGGATCCTTCAACTTCGGTTTCTCCATAAAGCCGGCCGCATCCGATGCGGGCGACGCTCGTAAAAAGAAAGGGGGCGGCCACGGAATGGGTGGCATGATGGCACTGGCGGCTCTCAAAATGGGTTTACTCAAAGCCATCGCGTTTAAGGCCCTAGCGTTATTAGTCGGCAAGGCTCTCCTCGTCAGCAAGGTATTTACGTTTAAATCGGCGAGAAAGCGATCGTTTAAAGCGCGTTAATTTCAGCTCGCCCTCGTCCTGGCCGCGATAATTGGGTTAAAGAAACTGTTTAGTCAGGAGAAGTACGTAACGTACGAAGTCGTGGCCCATCCTCAGCACGAGCACCACCACGAACATTCCTTCGGCGGCGGCGGCGGCGGCGGCCACGACTCGTATGGCGGCGGCGGCGGCGGAGGCGGCGGCGGACACGGAGGTTGGGGAAGAACACTGGACGCCGGAGATTTAGCGTATAGCGCGCATAAGCCTTCTTAAAATCTACGAATAATAGCGCAACTTCTATAATTACCATATTGGTGATTATTTGTATTTATTTTTTTATTTATTGAATTGTCTACCGTCACTATTTTGTACAATCGTTTCAATTGCAATAATATGTATTAAGTTATTATTTTTAAATAAATTCAAGATGTAGAGTTTTGTATTTGAGTCGAAAGCTCGTAAGCTGGTAATTCCGGATTTATCCGGATATTGTAATTTTCTAATTATAAGTGTAAGTCCCATCGATAAAAGTCCTAAATAGAGAATTAAGAAGGAAACTAGCAATCTTACGAACATCCTTAAAATATTATGTTATCCTTATCGTGCGAAATACTTAATTCGATCTTCGCAACATTTTTAAGTAAATCTTACGAGTTTTATTATATTATTTAATAAATAAGTTATCCTATAGCACCTAGTTCAGTCAATCTGGCTGTTAAAAAATTGTAAACCGTGCATTTTGAGTAGGTAGCGATTTTGTAGAGGATCTGTGGTGAGTATATAAATTGAATTTCCGGGACTGGAGAGTGTTGTTACTCGTCCGCCATCTTGAAAGCAAGGGTGTAACTAGTTTTTGATTTATTCCCGTAACCGTGAGTCTGACAAAAATTTTGCAAAGGGCATTTTTGTAAATTTTTCATTGATTTTGCAGCATTTCCAATGGAGCTAAGTTTGACGAAACGTGTACTTTAGAAAACTATATTTAGAAAATGTACTGCCGACGAAAATTGTGTGATGAGAATGTGCCCCAAAGGTGCGCAGTAGATCAATAAAGCGCTTTGAAACCGATTTAGAAACAAAAGTTGTTTTTTCTAGTTTTTTTTTAATTATTAATGTTACGCCGAAAAATTATTAATAAGCATTGTAGAATATTGTTCTATTTGAATTGTGAGAATCTACAAAATTGTTTTTATGAAATCTTTGTCGGGTTCACGGATACGGAGTTAAATAAAAAAAAAAACGGACTAATTGCGCCCTTATTTTCAAGGTGGCGGCCGATTTACAGCACCCCCCCAACCCCGGAAATTCGCTTTTACACTCATGGCCGACACCCCTACGACGCGCACCCAAAAAATCGCAGCCTACCCAAAATGCACGGACTCGCGCCGGATTGACTATACTGTAGGTATTAGTACACAGTAATCGATTCAGCGATTAATGTTGAATTGTATATTTTCGAACAGTCAGGAAAGGAGTAGATCGAAACTTGTGCCTGAGGAAGTCGTGACGTTTTCCCGCAGGAACTACGGCAGCACTCGAGTTTCCGGCAGGCGCCTCTACGATGGCGTACTGTCCCGCACTTTCGCTTCCTCCAATTCCATCAGCAGTTCCGTAGTTGGCGTAGGGGTAATAATTTGCAGATTCGCCCAGATTATTATCTATTACAATAACTCCAGATTAATATTAAAATATCGAAAAATTCGCGAAGAGCATTTGAAAACCAAATAAAACTTCGGGCACCCGTTTAAAATCAATTATAGAAAATACCTTGGGGATATTCGTTGTAGCCGGGAAGGTGATCGTGTGTGGGGACGTGTTCGATTTCCACGTGCGAGCGCTTTTCGGGTTGATGAAAATATTGCGCAATCAACAGTCCCGCCGACACTAAAAACCCTAATTTTGCGACAGCCAAAGCTTTAAAAACCAGTAGCGTTACTGCCGTGAAAAACACAGCAGCGATTCCGGTTACCTTAAATCCAATTAATGTCGGCACCAAAACGTTGCCCACTTGCCTTTTCCTCCCTAGAATCCGATTTACGTGCACCGCTTATAAAATTAAAACTACTTCGGTTACCTTCGACTTCGTCACTCGTGTATATTCCAAATTGCAATGCGTCTTTGTTTAGTGCCTTGCCCACGCTAAATCCCAATCCGGAGTAATCCAGTCTCAAAGCGTGCTTTTCTAAAAGAGAGCCGTTCTCCCTTTTAAGACGATCTAAATGTAAACTAACGCCGCTGCCTAAATCGAGACCTCTACCGCGAGTTAATTCTTCGAGCCATCCGGCATAAGCACTAGATAAGGCACTTAATACGATTACACCGACCAGATACATTATCGGTATAGACTTCAAATGCTACAAAATACGTCTCGAGAAGAGCTTTTATGTTTTACAGTCGGCAACCAACCCTAACGTTGCATGAGATAACGTTTTGCTGAACAAATTCAGAAATTAATATCGAGCACCTAATACTCACGATTAAACAATAAAACATATTTTCAACAATACGAAACGAACGATTAATTTCGATCATACACTACCATTAACTGCCCAAATATAAACAAAAATTAAGCAACAATAATAACGTAATCGTTACGAATATTATTATCGACAATTACCTAACAAACAGGTGTTGGACAAAATCTTTTTCTTTCGCTAATTGTATAAGACGATGCTTCGCGTGAGGTGATGCACTGTTAAATAAATATCCAATTCTAATGGGCATCGATTATTATTTTAATAACTAGATGTTCGATCTCCTACTTATAAGACTTGCAATAAACTCATTAAAATAAGTCGTCGACCATATCTGCAAGATCGACGAGAAAACTTCATGTCCGAGAATTGTGCGTATAAATAACACGTTAAATTTAAAATTACAATATTACGTGCATGTCACTGTCGCTGCTTAAAACTTACGTAATTAAAAAATAAAAGTAATTAAATTCTTTTAGTGCGCCATGAAAAGTAAAACTAGATGTAATGTAATTTTAATTGAAGATTTGAGAGTAATCTAAATAAGCGGCCAACGCAACGCGAATTGTTTTCTTTTTAAGTAGATACTTATCTAATTACAAGTGGTAGGTACGCAATCTCTTACAATTTGTGACTATCCCTTGTTTTGAAGGTCTGTTAGATGTTAAATCTATCGAGATACATAGGTGGGACGACGTCAACTTAAAATCTGTTAAGCTGACAAGGGTGCGTTCTCAATCTCGAGACATTTTCTTATGACTCGGTTTCTATCCATTTGATTAAAAATTAATGGAATTTAAAGCTGAAGAAGCCACGGCGATTTTCTATTTTGAAGTAAAAATAATTACCACGATAATTTTAAGGAGACACCCTATTAGGTTAATTGAATCGTCGTTTAATTTTTAACTTTTAAATATTTTGAAGAAAAATCGGTTTTCTTTAAATAGCAGGTATCTGTACTTCTAATGTTTTATAAACGAGAATAATGTTTTTAACTTAAGTATTTTATGTTCAATATTTATAATCCTTATATTTTGAATTTGGGCAATTGGCGTTTATATTTACAGAGATCTTAAAGCAAACCCATCTCGTAAACAAGAAAATGTAGTACGTTCAGAAATAAAGGCAGGAGAGATATTATTTGTTACAAATTAAATGTAAACAGAATATTTCTGACAAAAATTTAGACCGGTCCGAAACGTTTTTAGTTTTAATTAAATTTCACGTGCATAAGTTTAAATTTCGTGTTTTAATAGGATGGGAAGTAGTTAAGTACCTAAACCTCAAATTGAATGTTTAATCATTTAAAAGTTTGCATTAAAATTTTGAAAAAAAAATATGTCGTTATCGTAATGATTTAGTAATGGTTCTTAAAGTCCTTAAAGATAAACGGTGCGTGCGAGTAAATTATTTCCAAACATTTTAGTGTAGTTAAAATTAATTCTTTTTAAAAACAAACGTCTCGCTGACACAAATAATGTGTAAATTAATCGAAAGCAGTTTTGTTAAAAAAATAATAGGCAAGTGATTTCAAATTAGAGATGAATTTTGGATCGAATCGACACCAAGATAATAGGATAAGGTTAAGTTACCTAAAGGAAATTGAAATAATCCGCCGCCAATTTCAACTTTTTCAAAATAACGATTTTCTTTTCTTTAAATAATTAAGTAGCGTCTAATTAACACCGATTGTCGTCGCAAAAGTGGCGAAAATGTTACAGCGCAAACGGTTTTCGTTACGGTGCTAATTTAGTAGGTACTAAAAATAAGTTGCGACAATAGCAAGTAGGCAAATAAATTTCTTGATTTCTTACAATACTAGATAATATACTGTAGATACTTAAGCCTGTGCGACACGGTCCTAAATTTGATACAAAATTTTGTACATCATTTACAACATTTACAACACAAAAGCACAACGTTATAAATTTAAAAATTCTATAGAAAAGTAATATTAATATTCGTAGGAATTTATCGAGTGATAACGTTGGTGACAATGCGTTATGTATAAAATTTAACATCACGTCACATGGGCTTTAGGATAGGCGAACACCTGGTCGCATTTTTTATGTTTCAGACAAGATTTTAAATTTTGAACTTTCATCTTAAATAAGGATTCTAAAAGTAAGAAATTTTAAATCAAAATTTATCGATTTATTACAAAATAATGCCTTTGGGCTCGAAATTAAAATGTTCAAAACTTTACTTTGATTTAAAAAACTTTCTCTTTTAACAGCGTGGAGGTCGCGAAAACTGGCCACATATATATATATATATATATATATATATATATATATATATATATATATATATATATATATATATATATATATATATATATATATATATATATATATATATATATATATATATATATATATATATATATATATATATATATATATATATATATATATATATATATATATATATATATATTTTAATTCGAGCGAAATTTTTATTTGAAAATTAACGCGCAATTAGGCATGTGCTGTAAAAATAAGAAATTACGGGTAGGTAACAATTTGTGGCTAATTCCAGCCAGTTGCCGCTAATTGTAATAATCGCGTCCAATTAGCGCGCCAATTTAACCGGCGCGAAAAATAAAATTTTGCGCCGCAGGCGCAAGAATAAAAGAGTTAGTTATTCGGTAATGAATATTGCTGTTCGCTATTATACGGAAAAATTAAATTTTTTAACCAATGCCTAATCCTATTAGTGTCAACAATTAACGCGACAAGTAATAAACAATAATTATTTAAATAAATAGGAATTTAAAACGAAAGTTCAAAATTTAAAATATTGTCTAAAAACTGTAACGTTTCGAATCTACAAAACGAAAAAGATCCGATTCGAAATTTTATTTTTTTTCCGTTATTCATTACTGAATAATTATTTTATTAATACGATTTAAAATTTTGATTGCGCGTCGTTAACTGGCTAATTAAGTGGGTAGATTTTTATTTTATGAGGCTGTAATAGCTAAGATCATAGCCTCTTATTTTTACGCATATAATATTACAGGTTAAGGTAGATATTTAAAACAAGAAATATACGATTTCGACTAGTAGTTGAAGGTACAGGTAGATACCGTTTCGCGCGATTTCGGATATACAGGCGATTTCTATTTAAGCGCCAATTTATTTACGATACGCATAAGTTCCGGATTTTCCGCATTTTCCTTTTCAATGCGAAATGGTAGGTACTCGGCATTTTAAACGACTGTTCGGCGTCCACTTCAACCTATTACAGCGAAACCCCTTTTTTATACTTTCGAGGGAGCCGATGGAAATAAGTGCGAATAGCGTATAACGAGATCGCCCTGTATTATTTTATAAAACGTCCATTAGTTAATTTTATTTATAGTCGGACATTCGAATAAATCTAATAATTAGTTCTTACGTTATTACTTGATTATTAACAGGTGCGTTTAAGAACGGTCAGTCGAGCTTCCCGAACTTGATTAACAGGAGATGGAATAGGCCGTAAATTTCGAACGATATTAGTCCGGTCATTTTCACCATCTGCTAAGAACGAAATAAAATACACATAGCGTGCGGATTAAAAGAAGAGAAATTAGATCGTTAACATGCATAAACGGATGTGCCAGCCGACATTTTCCAGAGAAAACGCGAAAGCACTGTTCATGCCGGATCTACCAAACTTAATGGCTATACGAGGCTCGCGTTTTCTCCAACCCTCTTTAATGCACGTTAAACGGCGCATTCACCGTATATATATATATATATATATATATATATATATATATATACACGCTAATATGCACGCTCTGGTTCTGATCGTTTATAATTGTTACCGTATTCGGAAAATCGGTCGGTCAATAGAGAATCGTAACAGCTGGAAACGACATTTACGTCGAATAACTCAAAACAATAAGAAAACCAATAACGAAACTAAATAAAATGTTCGAGTTCGACTAGGTTAACCTAGATACGCAAAGTAGTTCCAAAACATAAATTATTTTTTTATTCGATTTTACTTTGGGCACATTTTCTACACGACGAATTAATTATAAATCACGACGATCCGATACACCAACCGCGATCATCTCGAGCTTTCAATAGTAAGATTGCGATCTTAAGTACTTCAATTACAATGAAAAGCATTTGATTTTAGCCTACTTTGAAAAAAAAAATATCGAGCGTTACTTATTTACAATTACAAGAAGTTACCGGACCTCGGAATATAAAACTAACAAGCATGAGACACTTAATTTACGAAAATACCCGAATAAAATATAAAAGACTGAAACGACAAGCAGAGCGTTGAAAATTGTGTAGGTATCGCGCAGTTGTTCAGTTTTATCTAGGCAAAATCCCTAGATTTAAATTCCGAAACGGTGACAATATTATATACGAATTTGTGCAATAAAAGAGCTTTTAATTTCATTTAAAGACGTACCTACACTTTCATCAGTTAAAAGAGAAAAGGTTTAAAGTGCAAACATTTTGGTCGTCCGTATACAGTTGATACCGAATAGATCCCTTTCATTTTGCAGAGTAGGTAGGATGTTGTTAAACGACTTTGTTGACTTTCTCTAGTAATTTACTTACTGTTATCAAGTTAAACTTGAAAATAGCAAAGTTCCTGCGCGGAACTTAATAAAAAAATTAATTCAATATAATCGTCTAGAGCGAATTCATAATTAAATTTAATTAGTTCTGGACAAGAGAGACTAAAATTACTCGTCGAATGAATAATTTATATAAAAACGAACCCAAATTAATATTCATCGTTATCGTGCGTTACGTTATAAGCGTTAACGTGAAAACGATCGACACGCGTACCTACTTAATGGGGGATAAATTAAACATAGTTTACCGTTCGCGTACATTTGCGACTAGACCGCCGGAAATGATTTGTAAGTGTTTTAAGTTAGTTTTTTTTAATATACCAGCAAGTTCCCGCCCCTCCCCCAAGTCTGGCGGATTCCGTTCACTTACGACAGCGCGACCACCCGCTCGAATCCAAGGAAAGACCGGAAGTGTGCCACCACTTATTCGTCGAATGAAAAGTAATTGCAGCTTCCAGCCACCACGGCCGTGTTAAAGTACACTTGTCGCAATTTGTAGCACGTAAAAAAAGATTATTAAATCAAGCCCTCTTTCTGCTGACCGTAACTTGCTCCAGTTTACTTTCTTCTAAAATTAAGATTCAAATTCACAGTCACTCTGCGGCTTACGCAAGAATAGCACTTCTAACAGCTTAGAATGTGGTATAAATTTAGCAAGCAGGTCGAATCGTCCTCACTACTGATCTGGTTACTTTTTGTTTTATTTTCAAGAACTGCTCCATTAATTCATAATAATTGTAACGAGCGATGGTCCTTTTTGGAATTTGATATATAAGAGAGTGTTGACTGGTAAATGTCCATTCTAGATCAGTGCAAAACCAGAAGAACATGCATAGGTTTTTAGTGTTAACGGGCGTCATAGCCGTCGCGACTCTGGTGAAGGGTAGCAGCGAGGCGACCGATTTTAGTTATGGACTACAAGCAATCGGGAAGTTATTCAGGCATTTCATTAATTCGCAACCCGAAGACTGGAAGCTCACCGAAGGCGTCCACCTAATAAGCACGTCGTCTCCTAACGACGCCACCGCTAGATCGACAGACATTTCCTTTCTTGGCACCATAGAAGATTACCTTCAAACGCACGAAATTAGGATCAAACTTCCCGAACTTATGCCCGACGGTCAGGACTTCGGGAGAGCTTTAAAAGGTGCCGTGGACGAATCTGACGGCTCGGATGTCGGTAATACAATCAACTTATTTGTGCCGCACGTTGTACGTTTCGATTAAACTTAAGTTAATAGATAAGAATTTTAGCGCGAAGTTCAAACTGAAGGATTAACGGCGGCGATTAATAGAATAGACTTATTTTGAATTCAACCGTAATCGTTAAACAAATTCGAATCAGACAACGTGTTAGCTAAAAAAAAATCTGTTCGTCGCGTGTTAATACGTAGAAGTACCGGTTGAAATTTTCAGTGATTTATTTATTCGAGACTCCCTCTATAGTTAAATTAATTATTCGGATTATTATTCATTTTTTTTTAATTTATCCACTGGCCGATGTTTCGTTAAATATCAATTTAAATCTTAACTGTTTCTTAATTAATTCGAACGGCCGATCGCTTAACTGTATATATTACACGTGAAGCTGAACATCAGGGCCGGCATTTCAGTCACCGATTAAGTTTAACAACTAGTCAGTTATTATAGGATTGCTCTAATAATTACTTTCGCGATAAAAGCAAAGAGTTTTCATCGTAACTGAAAAATTTCTCAAATTTAACGAACTAATAACCTAAAATAACAAATTCCTCGGCCATCAAAGACATTAGTAAATATTCAATTAATAGACGGACCGACGATGTTATTATACCGATTCGGTTCGAATTAACACGTCGACAGTTTCTGTCGGAATTGGACATCTTTCCGTTGTGCGCGATTCAAAAAAAAAACTAGACCTACAGAAGAACGTAATTAAATACACAGTTTCTTTCCAGTAACCGGAAGAGGTAAACATAAAGGAGGCGGCGGAGCGTTGCTGATCCTGGGTTCTATGTTCGGATCGATGATGGGCGCTCTAGGTCTTGGAGGTGTAGGTCTGTTGGCCATGAAAGCGCTCACCGTATCGGCGATGGCCCTGATGTTGGCCGCCATAGTCGGCGTTAAAAAGCT
Source organism: Rhagophthalmus giganteus (assembly GCA_036326145.1). Classification (NCBI taxonomy): domain Eukaryota; kingdom Metazoa; phylum Arthropoda; class Insecta; order Coleoptera; family Rhagophthalmidae; genus Rhagophthalmus; species Rhagophthalmus giganteus. The sequence continues at coordinate 1,177,936 of JARFJA010000046.1, read as the reverse complement.
CGCGTCGTCCGGCCACGACGAGGGCGGCCACCACGTAATCCACGCGGGAGGTCACGATCATAGGCGAAAAAGGGAAGCGGCGGACCTGGCTTATAGCGCATGGTTTCCGGAAACGTATAGTTAGGCTGTGAATATAATAATTTATTTTATTTATTTATTTATAAATAGTCCAATGTTTTCTTTTCTTCCTAATTTCGTTCTTCGTCTCCTCACTTGTCCGTGTCTCGTTCTTAAGTTCTACAAACTTCCGATAATGTGAGTCATCTCTGTTGATTGTTGTTGTTTATATTTTTATATACATTTTGTAAGTTTCTTCTGGAAACACTCGTATAATATGGTTGAATTAATTTTTTAATTTGTGAGACCAAATCTCGAAAAGCTGTAAAAGGATTGTCGAAAATAAACACGATACAAGAATCGATTGGCCGTTTAATTAAAATGACCCGACGTTTAAAGAACCTGTCACGGAAACACGTTGACATACAATATGCATTCTTTCTTTCTTTATTACTATAGACGATAAAAAATCTAGAAAGCTGTTCAAGATCAAGTTCAGCGTGAATGGCCATAACCTAAAAATACACTGACACAGATTTTAAGGACTGGTTTCGAAGAATGAGGAAGTTGTGAAAGGCCACGACCAAACTAACGATGGCATGTGCTTCTCGGAGAAAGGTGTCGCAGAAGGGGAATCGATGTTAATTGATACAGCGGACGGGAAAATTTGGTATCGAACCAATAGTTTTTTTTTGTGGTGGGAATAGAAAGTGTTGTAACAAATTGAAACCAGATTAGCGGGTCATTAAGAAAACGGTCAGTAATTAATTAATAAACAAAGTAAATTTCAAAAAACCGGAAAAATTAATTAGCATAGAATTTATGGAAATCGTTATAGTGTTTATTTCACGAATTAGTGGTGTGTTGTTCGTCTCTTAATATGCACGAGTAAAATGATTGTTTTAACCCTTAAATGTTTGATGTGGCAATTCGGACGGGGGTTAAAAATTTAACGTCGTGTACAAACGTGACCTCCTGCGGACGTTACGCTCGAGACTGAACAGCTCTCGCTCGGCAGCTGCTTTATAAGGATATGAAGAAGACCCAGAGACCTACATACAGACGTCGCTCAAGTGGGTGTGGTTAAAAGTCTCGATTTTTATCGATGCTCAAAATAATCATCGGACGAACGGATTAGGTTGCATCATTATTGAAAAAGAAATATGGACGAAGAGTAACGTGTGCGAAATGACACGATAAAATCTGGACTCGAATCGCCTATTCGCAACACCTAAATGCGTGTTTACCGTTTCAATTAATCTGAATTAATAGAACGCGGATTGTTTCCGACATTAACGGCTAGTTTCTTTATGTTTTATGAGCAGAACGAAACAACTAAGAATTGATTACAAATCTAGTTTCGGTGCACGTGTCTGTTCGTTTACGAAAGTAGAGTAAGGGGCTCACGTTTCTCCCCAAGAAAGTGCCCTATAACTAATCGAAACGGATCAGAAACGGTCCATTGTAAAGTTAAGGGTGCAGAAAAAGCAAAAAATTGAGTTTTGTTAGTTGTAGTACTATTATTTTTTTAACGCGGAAATAATTAAATTTAGATTTTGTCGCCGGTAGTTCTCGCATAACTAACACAATAAAACGTCAACAATTAAGTCGGAAAAATTGGATTTGAGAAGTACTTAATTAAATTTTACTTTCAGAGGTTATCCAAGCGTATCTAAAAATTTCAACTTGTTTAAAAGATTAAATTCAGTTTTACATTGTCGGTGGTCTGCAAATTTGATCGCTAATTTCACGTACTTTGTCAAACGGGTACTTTATGTAACTGAAAATAATATACCTAATACTAATTAATATATCTACAAAACATCGTCTGCGCTAACAAGACAAATTAAATTTTAAATATGACAAATATTGTACACAAACATACACAAACTTATCTAAAATTCTATTCAAATACACTTTATCGTTGAATAAAAAAAATATAAAAATTTAAATTTTTAAGCACTAGTTTCTCTGCACTATTAGAAACTTTTAACTTTGCGTTTGGACGAAGTAGTTTTTAAAATGACACAGTTCGGTCAATTATTTATTTCTTAAATTAACGCGTAGGCATGAAATTAAGTCGATACTTATAATATAGTTATCGAACGAGTCTCCCACGCTCAACAGGTAGTTTTTCTAAATAACTTTTAAACTGGAACATTTTTAGGATTAAGTTAAAAGTGCCTGGCATTAGGTAACTATATACTAAGGTACCTGCGTAAAAAGGTAACTAGCTACTGCACCAGTTTCGTACAGTCTTAGTTATTAACAGCGAGCACTATTATTTTAACAACACATAAGTAAAAAGGGAAAAAGTGCTTCATATTAAGAAATATCTAATTTAAGACGGACAAAATATACATTAATATTTAGAAATCGTTATCCACAATTTGAAGTAAAAACCCGTCTCGATTTTAACTTCACCTTAAGAGCCCAATTTTTTCGAAGACCTCTCCGATCCAAATCGAATAAAAATTACATAAACTAGATTGAAATTTTCAATTCGATGCCAATGTCAATTCGTGAAAAATAACACTGATTCATAAAAGTGTTTCAACCTAATATCCGCAAACGTTTAATAAAAAACGGTTTTGGATCCACTTATAAGTTGGCAGATTAATTTACTCAATTTTCGAGGATAATATCAGTTAATTAAATCCTTATTATGTAAATACAAAGCAGTAATTTAAGAACATCTTTAGAATTAGTTATACATTTAAAGACATTTACAAATTACTCGAAAACATCTGTGCTGAGAAATATCTATAAATTTCCCGAACTTTCTCTAAAATTGTGTTTCGGGATCTCAAAGTCAGATAATCCACATTTTTAATATTTAGGATTTACGTATTTATTTTATATAATATGATATATTTTTTCTCTCTCTTTTGAATGCCTGTGGGTGCATTAAGTCGCATCGTCATCCGTTTGCGACATAACTCCATGAAAATTATATTAAATTCAGTTCAAAACTAGAAAAATCTAAATTTTCAAATAGCTCTCCTGCACAAAATTTAAAAAATGGGGCCTAGATTTGAAAAATCGTCAGCGTTAAAAATCCCTTGCATTTTATTATCGCGTCTACATTTATGATCGTCACAGAAAAACTATTTTGATTGACCTGCATTTTCTATTGAACGCCACAACTTTAATAAATTTAATTGCAGTGTAGAACAAGTTACGATTTGTTTGTGGAAGTAAATTTTTTTAAGGAAATAATATCACTCGTGAACGTTTTGATTGAAATTACCGTTCAATTTATACAGGGTATTTCAGAATAACTATTCCTATTTTTCATATGTGATGGAGGGTATGTAATTAAATACTTTTTTGTAATAAACTAATGTCTGGAAACGCTTAGCTACAGGGTGTTAACAATTTGAAAAATAACAATTTTTTATTATCTCAGAAACGGCTTATTTAAACCATTTGAAATTTGCTATGTTATTTACATTCTACATGTGTGATATGTTGGTAATAATAATGATACATCGTTGCGCCCAGTGGCGGAGATCTAGGCGTACCGTCACAGATTTTCAGTTAAAATTTCTACAACACCGAGTTTATTACAAAATTGGCAGCATTTTAAATTGTTCAGTGTATTTTATAAAAATAATACCACTTATACTCTTATCGTGCCACGCGTCGTTTTCGAGATAAACGACAAAATCCGATTTCATATTCATTTATAAAACGTGCGTCAATGGAAAAATTTATTTCATAATAGCGTTTCCAAACTTTGGAAAGTAATAAGTAGGCATCAAGGCCGTATGAACGAATGTTCGAAAATACTTGTTTTCCGAAATACTCAAAACGTTTAACACCTCGTATCTCGGAAACGCAACAATTTCGATCTTACGTCCAAGTGAACTCTTTTTCTTATCTTGATGCTTACTATTACTTCTTAAAGTTTCGAAACTGTATTATGAAATACATTTTTCCCTTGACGCACGCTTTATAAATGGATATGAAATCGGATTTTGTCGTTTATCTCGAAAACGATGCGTTGCACGATAAAAGTCCAAATGGTCTTATTTTTACAAAACACACTAAGAATTTCAAAATTGCTATCAACTGTGCAATAAACGCAGTTGCGAAGATGTTCTATCTGAAAAACTGTAACGGTATGTCTAAATCTCTGGTATGCCACTGTACGAAATAATTTATCATTGTTATTGCCAACACATAAAAGTGTAAATAACAGTTTCTGAGATAATGAAAAAAACATTAATATTTTTCAAATTTTCAACACCTTGTATCACGAAAACTAAGCGTTTTCGGACATTAATTTATTACAAAAAAAGCGTTTAATTAACATGCCTTCCATCGCATCCGAAAAGTAGAAATAGTTATTCTGAAACACGTTGTATATAATAGGCATTTTTTACTAGATGCGAAACGAATTTATATTAAATGAACCTATAATTTCCATTCGTTTCATCTAATTATTTAAGCGAACGTCACTGATTCGTAACCAGCATACAACCTACGCGTAAATAGAGGACCCCAATCGATAATCAAACTACGGCGGGGAAACTTTAAAGAAAACGTCTTACTTCGTAGATGTTTACTAATTATGTTAGCTACAGACGTAACTCAACTCAGACGAAATGGAGAAAAGAAACTGTAACAAACTCGTTAAAAACCGTAAGTTCGACTCGTCGAAAGGGCCTAAATGGTAAAGGAGTTTCACGTTGAAAAATGGATACAATAGAATAAATACGTATGCGAGGCATACGTTTCTGCAGATTAGTTATTTAATGGGTTATTTGGGGAAAAGTAAGTACATATGTTATTATATGAGCGATTACGATAATCATTATTAATTACGAGGTGCTAAGATAGCACCTATCAAAGTTTAAAATAGCCTATCCGCTACCCTAATAACGTAAAAGTTATAAACAATCACAAATGGCAGATTATTAAAATTTGAAAACAATAGCCCATGTGTACTGATAAGAAAGTTTTTCGACACGGAAATTTTGGATTTTGTTTATACTTGACTTTCCAATAATATTGATTACATGGTCATTTCGTATTTTTAGATATTGGATTTCAAAATGTATGCGTTTCATGTGGTTCGGCATCTGTATTATCAATTTTTAACTTTAGATCATCAATGATGGATTGTGGTAAGTATTTATTTTTTATGATAACCCTTTAGTTGGCAACATTTTGGACAGTTACGTTAAAATTAGGGTACTCAATTACACTTAATCGATCTTGGACACTTGTTCCTTCTCATTTACTTAAACATTAGCTTCTTTTAGACGTGAAGCTCGACAGCATATCGATAGGCAACGGAAACACGACGGTGGAGTTCTTCTCAGTGGAAATGGCTTGAAGGGTCTGCAAATATCTCAACTGTAAAGCTGCAGGAGAATCTGAAATAACTTTGGATGCTCCGCAAAGGGCTCGTGACGCCTTTTGCTCGCCCTCGGCTGCAATAATTTTCGCGCGAACTTCACGAGATGCTTCGGCTTCAGCTGCCATCGCTCTTTGTAATTGAAAAGGTAAGCGAACGTCTTCTATTTCAACTCATTCGACGTTAATACCCCAGGATTCGGTGGCCTGATCTAAAAGCGACTTCGTGTATTTTGAAATGCTTTCACGTTCGCTTAGGATTTCGCGAAGAGGCCGTTGTTCCATTATGTTTCGTAGAGTTGTTTGAGTCAGAAGGCGAATGGAATGATGAGCATTTTCTACATTGATGACCGAATCGTTTGCGTTCGAGACGCGATAGTGCACTAAGGCGTCTACAGCCACGGTTTGCACTATCTTTTGTTAAAACTTCTTGCGGTGGAATATCATAAGTAAGTGTACGTAGATCAACTATGAATAAAGAATCTATACAAGGAAGTATGAAAAAGATACTCGGTCCTTTAGATCCTCCTGATAATAACCGGTCTAGACGAAATATTGCGGTCTTTTCGTATACTTTAACCACCTTAATGCATGCCACCAACGAAAATGGCATAGTTAAGACCACCAAAACATACGACAAAACAGTTACAATTTTTTCGCACGTTTTAGGCTCTTCCACTGCGTATTCTGAATCGGAAGCAACATCGTGTTTAGAGAAATCTTTAGGTATATCTCCTGATGTTCGTCGGCAACTTGAACGGGTGTCATTGAAGGCTTTAACCGGTAATCACAGTTGCTTTTCCTTCATTTCATAAAATTGTATCGAAATGGTAAATTCTCAACACATAACAAAAACACAAACCAAGTACCTACATAAACCGCATTTCACTAATTACGCGTGACAATATGTCCGATTCGCTAAAAAAAAATTGAAATTTTATTTAATTATTTATGTTCATGCCCATCTCCTGACCCGGTGAGTTCAGTATTAATCGTTACGGATATATAAATGAAGGAATGATGAAGTGGGTAATCAAGTAATGCAACAACACATGAAGTGTTGTTACTAATATAGTCGAAATCCGCAATGTTTGGAGTACCAATGGTAATCTGATGTTAAAATGGAATTTAAGACGTCATAATTCGAAAACAGATAAAAATTGGGTATAGGTAGTTTAAAATGTTTTCGTTTTTGGTTAAATGTTGAAAACAACGTCGAGAAATTTACGTGGTTGTTTTAAATTAACGCAATTGCTAGTTAAGTTGTTATCGTAATGTTTTGACAGTTACCGCGATATTGTAAAACAGTGCTTAAAAATAACGGAATCCAGAAATAACTAAAACCAGATTTATTTTAACTTTTTAAACAATTTTATAATCAATTACTTATAGGTGTTAAATGCCTACCTAAATGTTTGGAATATATATTACTAACGATCAATTCGAATATTTATTTTGCGATTTTATAAGTTAAATAATCGTATTTTCGTTTAATTTATTATTATCCCAAGTAACAATTATACTTGAGATAAGTTGACTTATACAAGCTATGCTTGAAATGACCTCGTTAAAGACTTGACTAATATAATTATTCAAACTCAACTTAAAAGAACCTCGTAAAACACTTGGATATGTTTGAAAAACTCTTGTAGGTAAAATACTTACGTATAAACTTGTATACAAAGAAGAAAAATTAAGAACTATTCAAGAAATTCATTATTCAAGTACAAATACCTAATTAAACCTCTATTCAAGGAAAACACTTAAGTATTATTCAAAAGTTCTTTTTATAAACTAAAACTTAAATAGTTTCTTGCTTAAAGTTTTTTCAAGATCATATTTGGAAGCGTTATACAAATTTGATTATTTTTGAGTTGCCGAATCTCGTATAAAGAAAAATTGTAAGTGTTATACAAAATTCCCAGAATAAATAACTTACACACTATATACGCGTGCGCGAATTATAGTTATCAAATATATGTATGTATAGCGCTTTTTCTTGCCTCCGAATTTACATTGTATAAAAAGTATTTACAGATAAAAATGGACGCATTTAAATTATGGAAAAAAATTAAAAGGTCAGGCCACTATTACCGAAAGGTAAATAAGTAGTTTTCAAGTTTGATTATAGAATCATAGTCTTTTGCTACTTCAAATTTGTCATCTAAGAGGTTATTGCCAGCAATACCTCAATCGTCCAATAATAAATGCCTAACTAATAATGAAACTTCAGTATCCAATGATAAAACTAGTAACTTAGGTTCTATACCGACTGCTAAGTAGATATACACACACACACACACATATATATATATATATATATATATATATATATATAATATATTATACATGATTTATTGACGTATTATAGGGGTTGTCAGCGATGAGTCACCTGAAGATTACAGACAAAGTGCCTATGAATTTTATGCAGATGATGAGAGTAGTGATAATAGTATTAATCACATCATATATGATGATGATAGCAGTTCAACGGCTGAAGATGAAAGTAGTCAAAATCTTCACATGAATATAAGACATTGGGCGCTAACATTCAACATTAACCACTCAACAGTAAAAGAGTTGCTCAAAATTATTAATAATTGTTTTGATAAAGACGCGTTGCCGCAAGATCCACGCACGTTAATGGAAACTCCTCAAACGGTCGAAATTATACCATTTGGTGATGGCGAATATTGGCAAAATGCTTTGCGGTTTTGTTTGAAAAACTTATTCTCAAAAATATCTAGGCCTATAAATAAATCCTATAATATAAGCCTATAATATAATAGCCTATCATTAAATATAAACATAGATGGACTGCCAATATTTAAAAGTGCCAAAAACGAGTTTTAGCCCATCCTGGTCAATATTGCCGAATTACCGAAACAAAAACCATTAGTGATCAGAATATATTATGGAAAATCTAAGCCATCGGATCTGCGCTTGTATTTGATTCCATTTGTCGAAGAATTAAAGACAATTTTGACTGACGGAATATATGTAAATAATAAAAAAAATAAAAATTAAATAAAAATTGTAATAGGGTAAGTAAGGAAAATGTTGTGAATTCAAATAAAAAACCTGGACAAATTGATTTGTAAAAATTATTTTTTTCTGTTTGTAACATGTCTTCTTGTATAGAGCTTGAACTAATGAACTCGATTACAATGTTATTCATGTAAAATATTTTAGGATTCCGCAAACTTCTGAAATAAGTCTTATATCAAGTGTTACTCAAGTTCATTACCTAAGAACTTTGTACTTGAATAAGCCTTGTATACCATCCTCGTGTAAAACTTTATTCATATATTCTTGTATAAATCTTTATAACATATTCTTGAATAAAGACCAGTTCAAGCCGCATTCCAATCGCCCTTTTTACTGGCATTAGCCCTGAATAATACTTTATACTAAGAAAATTCAAGTCGCATTTCTTGAATAATTTCTTATAAAAAGCTTTAGACAACATTTATTTAAGCAAAATTGTTACTTGGGATAAGTATTTATCGGATGATTTTTAAATTATTAGGTCACAAATTAGTTCGTAACCGACTTTATTTAATCGACCTATGCACAAACTTCTACAGAGAGAGAGATAAAGAACAACAAACAAAATCAACGAAAGTCTAACGCAAGTATTCCTATACGAAATATAAATGCAGACTTTCTCCGTCGATTAATTATTAACGATAATAAAAAGTAACGCCGTCAGTTTACACATACTTACAAATGTGCCTCGGAGCTCGTTTAAACGCGAAACCGTAGTAGGATATTTGAAAGAAAAAATTTAGAAAAGGACATACGCTGTCGTCCGGAAGGATTTGTGGAAGCATCCGCTAACTGTAATTCGGGCAAGTTTCGTATAACAAGAGTTTCAGTCACACAAAACCACTCTAAATTGTACATTAGAAGCACAACGGCCCAAAGCTAGTACCCTTGTTAAATACGAGTTCGAGTTTCTATGCTAATGGTCGTTCCATTTATGACCTTAACGCTTAACATCGTAACTTGCCCACATACACATTACTTACTTGTTAACACGTTAAACGGTAGGAGAGGTGTTGCACGTTATGTAAGCTTTAAAATGGCAAGAGAACCGCCAGCCTGTTTCATACAATTTTATTATTTTGTCGCATGAAAATGGACAATAAATGGTTCCTCTTTGTAACGTGTGTCGTAACGACGTTCGAAAGTTCAGTGTCAGTCGATAGCTTTCAAGATTGCTTTAGGAAGGACTCCATCTCGTGTTTGCAGATTCAGGTCAGAGTGCTTTCAATTTTCATTTGTTTTCGAATAGGCTAATTTATATGCTATATTTTACTGGTACGTAACTACTGTGAAACGGATTTAATTCGCATAGCAAACCGCAAGCATATTTATGCTACATTTAGCTTCAATTTCACGTATTCTAAACGTAGACAAAATACCGTAACGGGTAACATTTTACGCTCGTAACGAATTGAAAACAATAATATTAGCGTTTATTATAGTTATTTCAAGAGGCACGTGCGATCCTACGCAACCCGGCAATCTACATTTTCGGCGGAATGTTTCTTCTGAAAAAAACGGACGACGACAAGAAGTCGTCTATTCAACATGCGGTGGAAGAAGAATTCGTCAAAGCGACGGATGCCGAAAGTAGACAGGATGCTCTCGAAACTTATTTGACGTCGGCCGGAGAAAATCTTTGGAAAGAAAGGAGCATAAGCTGGAGTCCCTCTCGAACTGCGAAAATTCTAGTTAACGCTATACCGAACACGACGGCAACTCAGTTTACGGGTTTTCTTACGCTTGGTGAGGGCGGGTCGCCTTTTATTATGTTTTATTAACGACACTCGAATATTTCGAAGTGTCGTTTTTAATTAATACAAGAGCAAGATTATAAATGTAACTACTGGGTTCAGTACTTAATCGAAACAGAGCACAAAAACCTTTAGAAATTGTTTTAAATGGACGCGCGTAAAAATTAATATCTGTTGGAATTTATTATGTATAGATACGTATACGTTATTCACGATTGGTTCCGAACTCGTCATCAATTTAACCTCGTACTTTTACAGTACTAATAGGTTGTGGTATTTCTTTGTCGTGTCAAAAATATAGAATTTAGTAACTTTTTATGCACGACGTGCGTTTGAAACTATCGTGAAATAACGTATATGTATTACCGCTACTTTTTATTAAAAACTTAACACGAAATTACACGCTACTAACTGAAACAATAATAAAAACATTATTTCTTTACAAGGAACCTTGAAGTGACGCAAATCGATATCAAAAATCGAGCCAGGCAGTCTTGTAGACGAAGTTTTCCTCTACCAGAACATGCATACATTATGTGCCAATGGATTGATATAAGAGCGTATGGGGATTTTTCAAAAAATACTCGAGTCTACAGTTAAGAATATCTCGATTTGTTTTGATTGTACTTTTAGTAAAAATCACTTTGAATAATTTTAAATACTTTTAATTTTTGATATGGGTAAGTAGATATTTCATAATAATATCGACGGCGTTTTTAAAAAAAACGTCTTAAGCGACAAAAAGCAAAATTTCACAACAGCGCACATTTTGTGTTGTAACTTAACTATAAGCAAATAACTCTTAGAAACCGCGTTTCTGGGAGATTTTGGGGCACGTTTACATCAAATAACGTATTTATTTTGCGATACATTGAAAAACGGTATTGTACGAAGGTGAGATACGTGAGATCATTCAACCTATATCAACCCTTCTGGTAGAGGAAGAGTTCCTCTACAAGAGAGTCTGGGCGGATTAACTTTCCATTTTTTTGTATCTTTTTAAAAACCGTTTAAAACGAAAAACTGCCCAAACGTAACTAATGCAGGAGCCCAATTCGCGAACCATTCGCTAACATAACAACGTATGCGAAAATCACGTCAAAACAAATACATTTCTACAGAAACCCATTGTTGTGACGTCATTTTCGCACACGACGTTATTTAAACGAATGGTTCGATAATTGGGCCACAACTTTAAAATATCGATAAAAATTTAATGCCGCCGTCTCCGACGCGACGATCTGATTTCAGGAAGAGGAAAAAAGAAACAAATGAAAATGCTTACGCCCCTTCTGATCGCCCTAAAGTTGAAGTTTGCGACCCTGATGTCTATTGCCGTTATGGTGATCGCGGTGATCGCAAAGAAGGCAATCCTTGCGGCCGCTGTATCGTTAGTTTTATCCGGATTTGGCGGAATAAAGGGTCTTGTGAATACGAAACCGACAATCCAGGCTTCTGAGGTGATGGCTTATCAGGCTTCGGGAGAATGGGAACCGTCGGTGTTCGGAGGTGGGGGATTTTCAAGTTACAGTCACAGCGACTTGATGTCCAGCAAAAGTGAACCGGCGCCCCAGCATCAATTGTTTATAGGCCACAAAGGTGGTTAATCCGCGTCTTTTTTCGTTTACCGTTACTTTTTATAGTAGGCAGATGGAACGGAGATTATTTTTGTTTCACACAAACATCTAGTCGATTTTAATTAAATGTGAACAATGCGAATATGTGATGTAATTTTACATATTAAGCATATACATAAATTCCAGAATATATTAATAAATTTAAGTTTAACATTAAAGAATGTACTTCTATTATATATACGTACTTCATAGATTTGTCCTAAATGTATAAATTGATTTTTAAACTATGTAAATACGTCGCCCAACATTTTTATGTAAATATAGTCGAAGCCGCTCGATTAATTTTTGCTAAGCAATTGCACTCGCGAATTTTAAACGCGATTCTAACCCGTAAAATCGCCAGTTCCCACGTTCCTTTTTAATTAAGAAACAAATTCGACGCCGCCGCTCGTTCTATTATTTTGCGTAATAACGATGCGACGATCTAAAAAGTTCTAAAAGCGAATTGGATTTATTCTTAATTTTAAAAACGAGATTTATGTGTCATACGGAACTTCGTATTTACCACCTTTTCTTGAAACAAAGAGCAATAATGTAAGTTTTTTTTTTTTTATAACACCGACGGACACGGATATATAGTTAGAGCGCATTAATGCACTCTCTCTTTCACGAATAGAAACTCGTGTAAAATTCGGCAAACCTAAAGAAAACCGCCGAATCCAAAAATTTATTAAAAACTATATAAGTAACGCGATTTAATACATATTTAGGTTTCCGAATGGAATTATCATTTTAAACGCTTTTACTTGAAACTGGAACGTAAAAATCGGCGGAGTGATATTTATTTAGTAGTAATTTATATCATATAAACCGTATATTTTAATATAATTTATTTATGCATCAAGGGCGTAAAATAGGCGTTTTATGTCCAGTAACGCAAAGATCTGAGACGTTAAATTTCGTTTACAACCTTATTCAATCAACATTGCTTTATTAACACAAATGAGAATTACACCGAAACTGCATACAATTAAACCTCTGAAAAATTTTGGTGTAAGAAAGGGGTTTTTGGGGTTAGAAATTGGACACCCACGTCTCCCCTAAAATGATATCAAAAACCCTATATTACACCATTTTAAAGACCTTTATTTATTACGTATGTATATCGAAAATTATTCAAATAGAAAATAAAAATGTTGTGTAAAAAATTGGCGGGGAAGGGGTGGGCGGGGGAGTGCTATACGAAAAAGTCTGTAGAAACTTCAACTTTATTTTAGCGTATTCCATACGTTCCCGAAAGTCTCGAAACTCGCACCTCGACGTCGCGTCGTGTGACGTATATATGCGCAAAGAAAAATTAATCTAAATTAACCCTTTTATTTCCATCGGTACAGGATTAAAGATGAAATTTTTAGCGTTTCGAATAAGTATTTCACACATGTTTCATGGGAAATACGTTTTTATTTGTTACCCGACGATGCACCAAAAAGTGTCACCGGCTCTCCTACTAATTGTTTTGGATATCGTCGAAATTTGGCGAAAAACAACGCGCTTCAAGTCTAATTGTAAGAAAAAGCATCGGCATAAATTTAATTTTATTTAAGGTATTGTTTAAAACGTAACAAGACAGCTTGCGAACAATCAACGTCCAACCATCAACTCGACTTTCGTTTCCAGTATTATCTATTAATTTAAAAACATCTAAAAGAACCAATAAATATAGTGTAGATTAAACCGGGCCGTATATTGGTCTGCCAAGAAAAAAAATATCAAGTTGTAAGTCATATTAAATAAACGAAATGAAAACCGGAACCTGAAATAGACAATTTCATGCGGCTTTTATTACAACTGTATCGCTGTTTATTTTGATGAATTCCCTTCGCGATTTATTTAATCTCCATTCCTTCTTGCGCGCAGAATTCGATAATTTTTTTATCCAACTTGTTAAATAAACTTTGAACAGGTCTAGACTGATATAGTGAAAAAAACCAATTTGTCGAAATAAATTGGCTATTTACAGATAAAGTTTCAAAGGTTAAAATTGTGATACTTTTAAAAATCAGTACAGTAATCCCTTAACATTCGCGGAGGTTACGTTTTAGAAAAACCCTCGTAAAAAAGTTGTTGTTGAAGTTTTAAAATTTCAATGTTCGATTTTGAAATGTTCATGTTGTTATGATCTGCATTAATATTTTAATGAATTCAGTGCACTATTAGTTAATAAAACTATTCGCGAATGTCCAAGTTGCGTCCTCGCAAATGTTAAGGGATTACCGTACCTATATTGTAACAAAAAGAATGAACAGTTCATTAACCGTTTAATAAATTAGACTAAAGTAGAATAAAATAGTTTGATACATTTAAAAAAAAAGCATAGTATCGAATTATTTGATTGGAAGCGATGACAGTAATTTGGTTCCAAAAGTCTTCGTTTTGAAATTATTGCGATGGACTCCAACCGATCGATTTCAAATGCGTTCGCCTACTTTTAATTTTTAAGTCGTACAATTTACAATGAAAAATATAGGTATATAATTAGGCACAACGAACAAACTTTCTTATAACTTCGATACTTAAACAGAAATTTTGGCTAAATGTCCTTAAAATATGAGAAACATTAAGATCGTCCCTATTTTAGCACAATATGAGTTGCAAAAACGCGTAATGTTTATTTAATGGGCCAATTAGAACGTAGTAATGTAAAAATGTACCGTGTAATAACGACATCAAATTAATTTGAACTAATTGTGGGTAGTTTCGTGCGTGCAAAAGTCATTGCCTCTAAAATAATATCGAAGTGTACTGGTCTTCGATACCTAAGACAAAAATTACGATCAACAATAAACTACTATCAATTTTCCGAAAGAAAGTAAATTAACTTTTGCTGAATCACGCGCAAGGATGAGATGAGGAAGAAGTAAAAGTGCACATCGCTATATTAAGCAACTTTACACGTTTCATTTCGTATATAGATCATCGGCATAATAGAAACACCGAATAGTATTTCAGTTTTTGCGCCTGCGGCGATAACAAAACAAAAATTGAAGCTCATTACTTCATTATAATAACACGTTGTCGTGACACATATAAGATCTTTTTGGTCTCTTTTCGAAAGGCTTCTGTCTAGACGTCTGTTTTGGTTTCCGACGACGCGAAACTATTCCACCGCAACTCCTCCACCGATCTTATTTTGTTATTTAATTGGTTTTTAAGACGCCCACGTGCTTTCACACTCGACAAATTTGAAAACCGGATTTTGTTCTTAACGACGCATTGAAAAATAATTTGGTTAGAATGAAATGTGGGAATTGGTACGCACACTCTTCAATCGCTGCCCTTAATATATGGAACTTTGCGTTTTTTTTTTTTTTTAATTGTACCGAAGCGGAAACAATGAGAAAATTACTTACATCACTTAGTGTACTGCACGGTTTCGTCCAATTACTTCAATAATCAGTAACTAAAGTAAGATAAACGTAAGTTTGCGCTCTTCGGTATAGTGTAACCTCCGACGATGGATGACCTAGTCCGCCCCGGAGCGTTTACGATTTGACGACCCGCGATCGTTCAAGTGTATCATCGCCAATGAACTTGTGTCGGATTCTTAAATATGTATATTATTAAACTTTCTATAAAGGAATCGCACATCTAAGACGCATAATGGGCATTGCATATCGCACAGGGAGGCAGGAAATGAGGTTATTGCGAGTTTTCTGTGAGAAAGCGGTCCAAGAGATCGCCCCGCGGCCGTTATTATAGTCTCTGGACCCAAATTGTTCTTGAACTACCTGCAAGAGGAGGGAGCGTATCATAAATACATGCAGCGCATCTCCACAACATCAAACACCGATCAACTATCAAGGCGGTCATGGCTTCGTTGAAAGTGGTTGGCATACTGTGTCTCGTGACAGCGACGTACGCCCTTCCTGCACAAGAAGAAGCTCGAGCTTCCCGTAATGCGATTCAAACGGAAAACGACCTCCTGGACAGTATATACGCGGACTGCCTACGGAAGGATTCGATATCGTGCGTTAAATACAAGTTGTTTTCCTTTGTGGATAAGATGCTGGGACACAAGGATAGCATAACGATAACTGACGGATTAACGATAATTAAAACGCAAGATGGCGAACCGGAGGGTGCTCCTCGCGCACTTGGCGGCGACGAATCGATCGAATCGTTGATCGTCAACCGTATTCAGAGGTTCCTCGACTCGCACACGATTAAAGTGGACTTGAAGGGTAGTGAAATAGTTGACACATTTAGTTCAGCTGCACGTTCGTTCGGGGATGCGATGGACAGTTTAAGTGAAGACGATAATTCGGACGGAATCGAAGAGGGAAGGAAAAAGAAAAAGGGCGGCAAAATTATGGGGCCCATGATGGCGGCGATCGCCCTTAAAGCCGCGATTTTGGGAAAGCTCGCCCTGGCCGCTATAGCGTTAATTGCCGGAAAAGCTCTCCTGATCGGCAAGATCGCGTTAGTCCTTTCGGCAATCATAGGTCTTAAAAAGCTGTTAGGCGGCGGCGGCAAACACGTCACCTACGAAGTCGTCGCTCATCCGCATCACAGTTCCAGCCACGTATCTTCGCACGAGTCCGTCTACGGGGGCAGTGGAGGTGGCGGCGGCGGCGGCGGCGGATATGGGGACGTAGGTGGCGGATACGGCGGATCGTCGGGTCACGGAGGCTGGGGAAGATCATTGGAGGCGCAAGAATTGGCGTATCGCGGACACACGCAGACCAGTGCGAAGCAGTAGAATCCCCGGAAGTTCCGGTCCTGTACCTGCTAATTCTCAGAGAGGCGTCGTTTCGCGTTTGGGGCACAGCCCCGTGCTCATCTTGTTAATTTATGTATTTATTTTAAGTATTATAATTATGTAATTTAGCCTTTATTAAAAACTGACGGACAAAGACTAAGAAGATACCATAATTGTCTAGTTATAGCGAAACTTAGGCTATAATGTGTTATTTTTATACGAGTCAATAAAATAAGATTTTACAGTAGTAGTATCTATTTAATTATTTTTTTTATTCGCATAAATATTTTTTTGAGGTCACCGACGCACCGGTTAGCCGAAGTATGTCAACTCCCGTGAATCATGACTGATGCATTATATTTGGTTACATTTATCGTAACGACACGGATAGTACGTACGAGTAACAAGATATCTAGTACGAGATCCTGACCCTTACGTAGAAATCCCTGTTGTCCTACATTGAAGAATTTCAATATTTAAAAAGGTGGGTATACCTTGTCGGAAGCTAAGTGGAACGTTAATTAATGGTAGTGAAATGAACAGGAAATTCCACTAGCACGTACGATAATCGCAAGCACCAGATGTGAGTAATGCATGTATCGAGTAAATAGTGTTAAACGGAACTGCACCTGTCATTTCAAACAGCACATGTTGCCGGCAAACAATGCGATCGAATCCTAGATTACATATTAAAAATTCGAAGATCCCGCTAGGTCGATTCAACAGTTTCTATTATTATTAAAAGTGTAACGCGATTTAGAAACGATGCTAATTTAAGTTCGACGTTAGTGGTTGATTAAATTGCGAAAAAGCCTAGAAGTCACGCTGGAAATTCGGAATGTTGTGAATTGAAAAAGTGTAAGCTACCTCACGTCCCCCTCAATCGCGCAGTATCGCCATCGACGAACGCGTAAAGGATCAACGAATTTACAACGGCGTGTTTGAAAATCTTTCACGGCATTTAGATTATTAGCTTTTTTTGCGACTGTAAAATTTCTATTTCGAAGTAAGGGTGTACGTTTTTATAGTGAGGATTCCGTCCTCCAAACAAATCGTATCAGCGTAGATTTGGCAATCTCTTTATCATCCTCTCAATTTTATAGCGCATCAAATAAACGTTCGCTCATAACAAAATGAAATAAATTGTTCATACGTTTCTATTTCGATTTAACGGATAATTTAATAACGTCGCTTGCGACGTATCGAAGTAGTAGGTAGTGTAACCAATATGAAAAGTATGAAAGAATATCAATAAAAAGATTGGGTAAATGAATCTCTTTAATTGTCAAAATTGTGATTTTATTCTTATTGTTAACGTAAACGTAGATATCTAATTTTGATATCATAATAAAAATATTTATTCGATTTCCAATCCATTTAACTTAGATTTTTCAGTAAGTAGTTGTAGATTTTTTTGCAAAAACCCAAATTTTCGGAAAATCATTATAATAGCAGCTCCAAGTTAGAATTAGATCGATTAAGTCGAATCGGATGCTATTCGCAACTTGAGAAAATTGTCGTTCCGGACGATCGAAATATTAATTTTTAACAATTTCGTCAAATAAATATAACTCCCAGGCCTTAAATCGAGGTCAGAAAATTCGAAATTCCTCCATTTCTCGATCGTTTTACTTAAAAACAATTTAACGAATTTTAAATCGAGACAACATTCAAAATTTCTCTAACGCCCGCTTTCCACAAGGGCATTTTTAATCATAAAATGCTTTAAAAACCTAACTTTAACCTTATTTATTAGGTAAGATTAAACTAGTATTAATATTCAGTCGACAAATTTTCAACGGCGATTATTGAATCGGAGGTGGAAAACGGATATCAATTTTCAATTCGTCGTGCGAGCTTGATTTATCTGAAATGTTAAAAGTCAAAATCTTTAAACGTTAGTAGTAGGCACGCAGTAGAAAAAAACAAACGAAAATCGGTCATAAATGCAAAAGTTTTACAACTCGAGCGTGCAACTTATCCAATTTGACTGGAAGCTAAGCTTTTTAACAACGAAAAAAATTTCAAAACTATCACTTTCCATATTAGTCGTTTCCAAATAAGGCGTTTTAAAAATTTGTCCGGTAGTAGTCTCAGCAAAGAGTTTTACATCTTAAGTAAATTTCTAATTTAAATAAAGTCTTGGATTTAACTAGTAAATACAGGATGGTATAATAACTGAAGTATATTAATCAGTTATTAAGTTGATTATAACATATATAATAGTAACATTAAAGTAAGTACTCATTAAAAATTATTAATCACATTATAAATAATTAATTCAATTTAAGAAAATGAATCTTAATTAACTTAAACATTCAATACAAACTTTCAAATTACATTATCCATAATATATTCATTAAATGATTAAATATTCAACATTATTAATTCGTACCTAAATTAATACTAAATGATTATAATTATAATAATCTAATAATTATAATTTACATTCATAATATATATTATTATAAGTATTTATAATTTCGAATACATTAAATTAACATTTACAATTGATTCATTATAAATGATATTAAATTACAATAATTAATCTTATAAATTGTATATTTAACATGACATTAATATTATACTTTCAATAATATCATATAAAATTTCTAATCTTAAATATATATTAATTAATATTCCTAATCTATTATACCATTTAATTCAATATCTATAATTTAGTTTATATATGATAATTTTATCTACATAATTGTGACTAAATTTAAATCTACTATTGATTATATAGTCTAATATACTAATTCATTGCAATTATAATATCTATTAAATAACTATTCAAATCTAAGATTAGAATAGTAATACTAGTTAAATTATTTAATACTAATTGATTAATTATTTAATAATATTTATCTGATATCTATTCATTAATTAATAACTTTATCAGTTAAAGCATTCTAAATTATTAATGTGAAATAATAACGTTGATTCGAATTACTTACATGTTACATGATTACATGTTAATATATCACTTATGATTGAACTTCGTATCTATTTATATACTTATGAATATCATAAATTTAAATTGTTATAAATATCATATATCAATAATTCAATTCAATGCTTAACGTTATATACTTAAATTGTTCGATCGATATAGTAACTGATCAGTAATTAATGAACTAATTTTACATTACAATTTGCTAACTTATTGATTAATTATGAAACTTTATAATTATTCATCTTCAACATTACTGATACATCTATAACTAAAATGCATAATGAATAAGTTCATGAACTATAGTCAATGTCATCTGAATAATTTAGTACATTATACGATGAATCAGTAAGTTCTAATACTGTTAGAATAACATATTATCAATTAAACATTATAATTTAATACATACTTAATCTTAACGACTTTAATTCCATGAAAATGTTATTAAAATCATATAATCTTACTATCGAAATTATAATGATTATATTTATCAATGATAGAACATAGATATCATTGATAAATATCGATCATGATAATTCTATTAGATAAACTAGTATAAGATATTCGAGATCATATAACTAGGAAATATACTAAACTAATTGTCTAACTATTAACTATGTTATATAAGTCAATGAAGATATAGACATTACGATTATTGAAATGAAGTTTAGTTAAATTTGTAAATAATCTTACTATTTGGTTATTACATTCATCAATAGATGCTTATAATGTAAATACGATTAATATAGACGTATAACAGTTAGTATGACAATAATTTGAAAGTTTAATATCAGTTTATGATAGTTGAAGATGATATATCATCATAAATCGTATTAGATCAAGTCAATTATATTAACTGTATGACATTAATAGTATCATATGTGATTGAGATTCTATTATTTAATCAGTATAATACAATTACAATGACTTAGAATAACTTATCATAGTACATGTTCTAATAGCTCATGAGATAGATCAATAACAGGAATATTACATATCATTGATCGAATCATTAATATTGTATAATTATGGAGCTAATACTACTCTGACGTTTCAGTCATGTAATAGATCGTGAACACTTAGTCAATCTATCATTAATATATAAACTCTTAACGTAGTTATCATTGATCAAACTGACTCGATTTATGATTGTAAATTTCAGGTTGATTGTATAGTTCAATATTGAATCATGCATAATGTTTGACATTACCGATATGATATCGTAAAGGTTATGTCATTCTAAACTTCGAATATAGATGCATAACTTGTATTATAAGTTGACAAATATGATAACTGAAGTAAATACGCTAATACGTTACATTTAATGTTGTAACTCATACTTCAATATGAATAAATCTACAAGCACGTTCATAATCGATCATATCTAGTGAATCTAGACTAAGATTATCTCTATTGTAATATGTACTAACGTAATAGTCTAATTATTAACATTGACAATATCCAAAATTAAAACTATGTAATGCTACTATACTAAGTAATTGATCATAATGAATTTATAGTTATTAGTTAATCATAGATTGTAATCTTATAGAAATTGATCAATTATACAACATCGTATAATACGTATAGTATAGCTAATTAGTTCAATGATAGCATTAATTCAGATGTAAGTCAATATCGATAATAATTGATTTCAATTTTATGTACGTACTGTATTAATTCGTTAATTAAGATTTCTTAACTTATTAACTAATGTACTATATAATTAACGTCATATATAATTGTTAATACATTAATGTATTACAGTAATATCTATTTAAGTTAATCTAATTAAAATCTAAAAATTATATATTAATATGTTATTAATAATACTATGTATTATATTAATTTAAATTGTATAATCACATATCTAACTTGAAATCGACTATTGAACTGTAAGTATACACTTGAATATAATTGTTAATTTATAACTACAATGATCAGTAATTAATATATATTAATTATAAAGATTATCAAATTATAATTCACTAATTCAGACATATTAATATGTAATAGAAGTATCTGTTAAATAAGTTCGTATCAATACTATCGATGATAATGTAATATAATTATTCAATAAGATCTAACATGTGATAACTAATAATGTATTTAAGATCATAAATTCAAGTTAATTAAATTATATATTGACTATCCAGTTACATTTAAATCGAATTAATCTAGTTATTGAATAGTATTATACTAATATGCCATAATCTTAATAATTAATTAACTAGATATTAACGTACTGAATGATGCTTTATCAAATTATGCATTAAATGTAATACAATCATAATGATATGAATTATATAATGTATATATCATAGTACACCTATAATTCATATCTAATTACATTATAAATATTAAGCTTAGAAGTAGATTACTTAAACTATATAGAAATTAACATCATAGAACTGATGCAACGAAATAGTATGAATTAAATATAAAAGTCTATAATAATTAATCAACTATTACTTACGAATATTCAATATTAAATCATAAATTGCTACGATTAAATATTAGCATGAAATAACTTAATATTAACTAGTTGACTTTCTTTAAATTGCAGAAGAATTGTCAATTACGTATTTATACATAATAACTACATAAATGCAATATAAAATTATCAATTAACTTCATATTAAAGATTATAGTAATTATCATTAAATAATTGTAAGATATATAGTTAAGTAGATTTACGAATAATTATTGATAGTCTAATGTAATCATAGTTATAAGTTAATATAGCGATAAAGCTAATCATCTAATAACTTTAATCCTATACATATCTAATATGTATTAATAAAATCGTACGTAAGAACGTCTAACAGTTAACACACTGTAATATCTATTACGCAATATTGAATATTACTAATAATTAATTAAAATTAAAAATTTAATTATATTAGTCAAATATATTAAGATAAAATATAATTGAATTTGTAATTATAAAAAAATATTATTTATATAATTAAATTTCAATTATAAATCAATTTATTTACACATATCAATTACTTAACGATAAAAAAGTATGTATATTAAAATTAAATATTTCTTCAAATTTAACAATTTAAATTAATAATTAAACTTAATTTAATTTAAAAATTAACAATTAAAGTTTAACTAATAAAATACAATTAATTAAATATTTAATTAAAACTTATAATCTAAACCTAACTTTAGTATTATCTCAAAAAGTGAAATAAAATTATATTAAAAAAATTGAATTTTTAACACGTTAAAAAATTCATTTAAATATTTAAAATATAAATGTTTAATAATTTAATCAATAATAACTTAATTATTATATAAATAACATATATGAAAAACATATAAATTATTAAAATTTAATGTAATATAAAAATATAATATAAAAATTTAATTGAATAAATTTATCAAATTTATTATATAAATTTGTAAGATATATTTAAAGTTATATAATAATGATTCAGATATTTGAAAATAAAGTTGAATTATTATTATAGTTAATTATGTAAATTAAAAAATATTAAAATTAATTTAAAATAAAACTAAAATTTACAAATAATGGTAATTAATAAATTACGAGCAAATCTAAGTAAAATTTGACAAAAGAATTTAGAAAAAATTAATTATCAAAATTTATATAATGAATTAATAGCAAAAAATTGAATTATTATTAAAAATAATCTAAACTTTATCTAATAATTTTAAGAATTAAACTTAATTATTAATACTAAAAACAAATTAAACAAATAAACTTAATAAATTTGTAAAAAGACTTGCAGAATTTTAATTTACTAAATTTATTTATGAATAAATTATTATTATTTACATAATAAATCATTGTGAAATCTGAATTACTATAATCTAATAATTAGCAATATTATTTTAAATATACTAACTTTAATTTAAATTCATTTGAAAATTCAATGATAATTGATAATATTGAAAAACTTGAAAAAACTTAACAAAATCAACTTTTAATTAATTATCTTCTAAAATAAGCTAAATAAGCAACAAATTAGAAATTCTTATGTAATTTGAATATTTAGAATTCTTGTAAATTTTCGAACGATTCTAAAAAGAATTAGTTTACAAATCTTATAAACAACAATAAAACTTAATCTAATATAGAAATTATTAAGTAATTTAAAAGTAAAAAATTTTAAATAAAAATTGATCCAATAAAATATTAGAATGAACAATAAAGATATAAAATTTAAAATTCTTAATAATTAAGCTGAATAAATTTGATAAAATTAAAACGTAAAATAAGGATTTTAAAATGCAAGAAATATTAATTTAATACAATATTATAAACTATCTGTAATCATGAAATTTGAAACTTAATTAATAATCTTAAAAATTTTAATAATGGTAATTAAAATTTTTCTTTTACTTATAAATTCTAAATAAAATTTCAAAATTAACCAATTCATAATTATAAATGTTGAAAATTAAAGTTAAAACATTAAAATAGAACAATTCAAATTTTCTTTTACCTTCAATTCTGAATAATATTATAATAAAACTTCAGAATTTGAAATTTTAAAAAGTAAAAAATTTAATGAATTTACTTACGAAATAATAAAGAATTTATCAATGAAAATATTTAAAATTTATATAAACTATTCAAAATACTTCTCTTAAATTATCATATAATATTAAAAACAAATTGAAAATTGATTATTTAATTTTCAGAATACATATTAATTAATTATATTAAATAATTAATACTATAAACTGATTAAAAAATCGTTTAAATGCTTAAAAAATTATATTACAAGTATCTATGTTAAAACGAATAATTAATGCAATGACAATTGATAAATTTAATGTAATTGCGTGAAATTGAAAAATGATCAAATATACGACTTTTAAAAATTTATTAGCTATAGACTAGAACTTTTACATTTTAAAGGTACATAAGCTTATTAATGAACCGTAATTGAATTTAAATTATAAATTATTTAAGCAAAATTGTTACTTGGGTTGCATTCGAGTTGTGAACGTACTACTAATGATGATACTACGTTATGATTAAACGGTTTAAGGCCGGATTATAACGATGATTATTTTAAATTTTATGACTTGCGTTGTCTTAACAACTATTTTTTTAAATTTAACTAAGTAGTTGACTAAAAATGTTCATATAGCCACAAGTGTTTTTTATCGTAATATAATACGTGATAAATACATGCAAAATATAATGTATACGGTATTCAAAATAGGTTCCAATAAATCTCGTATTTTACGAGTTCTGATAAATTGTAGTATTTTTTATACCATTTAATATCTGTGTAGGTAAATCATCGATAGAATATAACGCTTTTCTTCCATACAACTGAATTACCGTAGCAGGTAAATTCGTCTACAACAATTTTGTCCAGTTGTTAGTTTTTGTTTTCATCTTAGAAAAATTAAATAGCAGTTTTTAAATCGAGGAGTGTTGCGGGGGAGCCGGACAATTGGACGCGATCGATTGGGCGCCGATAAAATATGTATGAGATGAAGTAAGCCAGTTTGTTTATGGATAAAATAAGAAAAAATAAGTTAATAAATCTTTAAAAAAAATGCGCCACAATAAACGCTTTAATTAAATACGAATAAAAATAAACACGTATCTAAATTTGAATTAAAGTGAATTTGCAAATTTTTACATACTTATTCGTAAATCGCCATCTTTTCTTGCCCACAATAAACGATTTGACTATATCATTAATTTTATGACATATAATTAACTTTCCCGTTAACAAATACTATATAGAGCAAATAGTTTGAAAATTCGAATTTCATTTTTCTCGACGATAGAAACGTAAAAAGATACGTTTTCTCCTAAGACACAATTAAAAATCGCCATTTTAATCGTTAATTCATTGATGTTGCACTAATTACATCATAATATCATTACCGTCTGTCACACCTTAACAATTTTATTTAATTATAATTGTCTAGAATTACCACGCAAACTATAACGAAATTAAATAATTTGTTCTACGTTCTCGTTCGTCCAGGATTTTAACGTAAAATCGAAAAATCCACAACTTTCCGCGCTAGTTAACTTAAAAAAATTGTTAATATTTCCATTAGATCAGTAATGGACATTTAATTTGTCAGCTCCCCCGTTTTAATAATAAAACGCCGGAGCTTAAACTGTGTCTCATGAATATTAGTCACTTTCCGCTATTTTCACTTGCAGATGCAGACGTGAAAAAAAAAGGTTGCGTTAAAATTAGACAAGACACGGTCCGCTAAGTAAGTGAAATTAACTTAATGGAATAGTAAATTTCAACGAGAACATACTGGTCTCGGTCGATTGAAGAGAATCAAAATACGGTCAGTGGAGCAGTCGTCGGACACGCGCTTCAGAAAAAGACGACTATACCAATGTCCTTTGAACTCCTTAAGGTGCAAAGAAAACGGAGGCTCTCGTACATGATTCGACTAGTTTACTTTCCAACGAGAAAGTTTTTAGGAGATCACGGATCTGAACCTCGTAGTGCAACGTCCGAACAAAATTATATCTCGATTTGGCATTCCATTGAAAACGAGAAGACGATTATTAATAGTTTTGCATTCGTTTAAAAAAAGTCTCGAGATTAGATAATAAAAGCGTGATTCTTATATATTTTATACTAGTTCAAACTGGGTCGGGAACGACGGTGGCCCTTTCGATGAAACGAGTTTCTCTGGCCCGACCTTGGATCGAGTGCCTTGTTCTTAATTTTGAAAGATTTTCGATTAAATTCCAAGCAGGAACGGCCGTAACTACAGTTTTGGTCTACTTGCAGCGTGCGCGTCGCATGCATGCAAACGCAAGTGCACGGCATTAGAATAGATCATGAACGAGCGATACCGACACGCGCCTTACATAGAGGATGTAGCCGAAGAAATTAGATCTTATTTTTTTTGTCACGGTCAACGTTAAGCAAGTAGAAAAGACGTTTCGAAGGGGGTGCGGGGAGGGAAAGAAATGGTTAAACGGAGCTGACCGCAAGGAGGGGATAAAACGCTCCATCCGAAATTAAGTTAAGCACGTTAGGAGGGATCATCTTGACTATATAAAGTTGGTGGTGCAAGTTATTTGTGTATCAGTAAACGAAATGATTTTAAAGTGTGTCGCTATTGCTTTACTGGCGTCCGCCGCCTGGGCACGCAGCACGTCCACCAATTTGAACGAAATTCCGCAAGAGGAAGCTCGCTCTTCGGAATCGACCGGTTCGTACCTAAGTGATTTGCGGTACGTCTACAAAGTGTATCGAGAATGTGCCGCCGCGGATTTATCGCCGTGTCTCAAATTGAAGCTGGTGGCGGCCATGGATCGCGCGTTTAAGTCGTACTCCGACGTACCTTTGCTCGATGGATTCACGTTCGTGAAAGACGCCAACGCGCCCGCCGAAACGACGCCGAAAACTGAAGCGGAACTGGACGCCACGCTACCGCGCGGCTTAGACCGAGAGGACGCCTTGAACACCCTCATCACCGAGAAAATGATTAACTTCTTCGACACGCACTCTTTGCAGGTTTGTAATTTTAATTGTTGTCCTAAAGCGACACGCGTTTTACCGTACCGTTTAATCCTAGATCAAATTGCCGACGATGAGCGATCTGAAGAGATCGTTTGAAGACGAAGAAGGCCGCGGCAAAAAGAAAAAGATGGGCGGTTTGCTTTTGATTCCGTTAATTTTGGCCGGAACGCTCGTTCCCTTGGCGCTGGGAGCTTTGGCCCTGCTGGCCGGCAAGGCGCTGATCGTTTCCAAAATAGCTTTAGTGCTCGCGTCCATAATCGGTCTCAAGAAGTTATTGGGCGGCGGCGGCCACGGAGGCGGCCACGAGTCCGGCCACGAAGTCGTGGTCGCCGGGGGCGGCCACGGGGGCGGCTCGGGATGGGGGCGCTCGTACGACAAGGAGCAACAAGCCCAGAAAATGGCTTATAGCGCTTACGCACCCCAAACCGCCACTAGATAAAAGTTAATGTTTACGAAAATAATTTATTTTGTACTAGTATTACTTAATTTATTTAATTTTACATTCCGTTTGAATAAAGTTGTTTTTTTTTTGAAATTAAGAAAGTTAGTTTGCCTTCTTAAGGAGACCGCTCGCGCAATAATTCCGATAATTCGGTCGCGTTACGTTAGACGGCGTCGATTTTACTTTCAAGTTGTTCTGTCGAAAAAAAAGCGAATTTTTGGTGACGACGGACGCGCAATAAACCAGAGCATCGACCTTTTATATTCGAAATTATGCGTGGTAAGCATCGCCTGCATTGTTCGCAATTCAGCAAGCTGACTTTTTATAGAGTTGTTTTATTTACTTAATTGCCTACCTGCCGGCTTATTACACTACTGCAAATTAACTTTATTTAATAGAACTCTAACGTTCATAATTTTAAGAATAACGATCCACCATAATAGCTCGGATACAGTTTCAACGACATGTGGTACGTATGTAAATGATAAATTACACGAATAAGGGAAACATTTCCAAGTTCATAAATAAACACCTAACGGTAGTGAAATCAAACTGCGGAGTAAATCACAAGAAATTATGAGACGTTTCGCCTCTATACCTACTGGTTTTAGATCTTAATTAATGCTAATGAGTGCCGGAGGTGAAAAAGCTTGAAATGCACGTAGATCAATTAAATTACATATATGCGCTACGTGATAAACTCGGACGTGCATTTTAATTATGCAAGGAAGTGTAAATTGAAGCACATCGGTGCATCACGACAACCGGGAACGTTCAAGCATCTGGGTCAGAATCTAAGCAAGTTCGATCAGAAACCTTCGGGATTGCTTGGGAACTTGAGAGTTACGAAGAAACCGTGGTCGGATTTAACTTTGACCGTAAACAGACATTTAAAGTTGAGCATCACGGTAAAAAAAAGTAAATAAACGACACAAACGGCTATTTGAAATTACGAAGTTTTTTATAAAAGGTTTAAATTTAGTGTCAGTCGGCTATAACGGCGCGAAATAACAGATTAATTAATTATATTTCTAGTACAACTGTCGAGACAAACAAGATTAGACTGGGTTTTTCTTCAAACTCTGACATAAATTATTCCTTAAATTATTAATAATTTCATTTTGCAGAATGTAAAAGTCGTTATCTTTCAGGGGAGTTGAAGGCTCTCATAAAAAGACGTGTTACTGTTCATTTTTAAAAATATCAGATATATCTGGTCAGGAGCCCTGTGGTCTAGCGGGTCAGTCTACGGGTTGGCCTTCTAGCGCACTCGCGGCCTGCGTTTGTGACTGTTAAGAGCCATCCGTACCTATTTCTTTTATGGGAGTTCCAATGTTAAGTTCCGCACCCATATCTTCAGTTATAGAAAAGATATCATAATGATTCTAGTATCTATTTTATCCTTAGACAATTGCCAACAAATTGGTTTTTGTATTTTGTCGATTTTTAACTTTGAAGTATGTAAAATCATCAGGTAAATACGCAAGTATAAATGGAGCCAAAAAGTTACCGTTTACTTAAACCAATCTGTAGATATATTTTTGTAAAATCGATTGGTGCAAACCAAATGTTAAAATTTTAATAAACAACGTCGTTATCGATGAGGAACTTTTTGATTCGGTTCGATTTTAAATGTTCTCTCCAAGTTTGGTCATTTATGACAGGAATTAAGTCAGTATTCACAAGATCGTAAAAGAGAGCCTAAGCTAATCGGCTCGCATTTTACCCTGTTGTCGAATAGATGGTCGATTTAACTTGACCGACTTGAAAGAAATATTTTTTTTATTGTATATGTATCGCATGTTTTCAAGAGCTCATTACTGATACATATTTATTCACTATCTAACTTTACACTGAATTACTCAAAAACCGATAATCTGATAATTTACTACATAATAATTATTATTATGTTTATTCAAAACCAGATTTCGCTTTGGTAAAATAACATTTTCCTAGAACCATAATTAACCATAATAAAAGCTTCGTAACAAAAGCTTCGATCCCACAGGTTCAACTCTCTAATCGCTTATAAAAAAAAATAGTAGAAAAAGATAGTTTCTGGAAGGAATTTCAAAATTATTGTCGATGTCTTAGTTATCTCGTAGCCACGTACCGGTCTTGTTTGATATTTATTGAGTTGTTATAGCGCTTTTGGACAGTTATCCATACAGTATTTTATAAGTATTTATTATTATTTGCAAAATTTGTAAATTAAAAAACCACAAATACTGCAAATACAGTAAAACATTTGTTGTATAATACGCTGTCGACACATTTTCCGTCACTAAAACATGTAAATACATACGAAAATGTTGCGAAGAAAGAACTAGAAAAAATCATTAATTTGAAAAGAAAACCATGTAGATTATTTATTGACCCAAATAAATTTTATCTTGGAGCATCACCGAATGGTATTCACCAAGAAACTGAAAGTATCATAGAAATTAAATGCCCCTTTGTTTCTTTTAAGCTAAATCTTACACCGGAGGAAGCCATCCGTTAAAAAAAAATACATTTTGGAAATACCAAAAGGATGGTAGTTATACGATTAACCAACGTCATAATTGATATTTTCAAATACAGGAGCAATTACGTGCGACTCAGAAAACGAAGTGTATTTTGACTGTCTGGACGAGTAAATAAAATAAAAATAGATTATGTGGAAAAAGACGACGATTTTTGGAACACAAAAATGAAAACTAAATTAGATTACTTTTATAAACATTGTCAACTTCCAGAACTTATAGATCACAGAGTGTACAGGAATATGCCACTCGGAGATAATAAAAATGCAAATTTAATGTAACCTGTTGAATAAAAATTGTTTGTGTTGTTTGTATTTTTTATTTTTGGAGTTTATGAAATAAGTTTTTAAAAACATTTGAAAATTTCTGAAAAATGTTTCATGGGTCATATTTTATTGTTCACGCAGTGACGTTACGATAGAACAGATATCTACGTTTCTGCCAAAACGCCGCCTGTACCATATTGGTAAGGTATTGTCGTTTTTAAGTTGCAGTTGTGATTTTATTCAATGAGTAGTAGTGTCCTTGTAGGTAGTGATTTTGTAAATTATTATCAAATCTACTGCCACACGCTCATAAGTATAGATATAAGTAATTTATTCCTTTTGTTTCTTTGCGTGTCTTCATAATATGTTACTCAAATCTATGTTGTTTCAATATCTATATCACAACTGTTTTTATGAGATATCTATTCAAATTATGAAACCACATTTCCAGAAGAAAGCGAATTACTTAAATTATTATCAGCATTATAATTTCGTATTATTGCAGAAATTTCATTTAATTGTTCGAGTAAACATTAACTACAAATTACTAAATTTTTCATTCCCAAAGGTATGTACCTATAAATCATTTTAAAATTGCATGACTAAATAATAGTATTGATGGGGATGGCAAAATTGCACCACGTGCGTTGTTCCGTTATTCGACAACTCCGTAAAAATGGTACGAATTTCAAGGTTACGGTCACTTCGAAGTCGTTGTACCCTTTTTGATTACAGTCCCTACTTAGGTAGCCTAATATTTCCGTCTTACTTAGAAAAAAATGTGCTCTCTCTAAGATTTTTTCTCACGGTACTACTGAGTCCTCTTAATACTAACCCGTACTAACCAAATTTGGTAAAAACCACATCAAAATTAAGCTGGC
Organism: Rhagophthalmus giganteus; assembly: GCA_036326145.1. Lineage (NCBI taxonomy): Eukaryota > Metazoa > Arthropoda > Insecta > Coleoptera > Rhagophthalmidae > Rhagophthalmus > Rhagophthalmus giganteus. The sequence continues at coordinate 1,146,802 of JARFJA010000046.1, read as the reverse complement.
TAATTGTGGAGCCCAAAGTCATCAGATATCTGGATATTTAATTTTTAATAGTTCATTTAAAAATGGCGAGTTGATCAGGTCCAGTTGTTCAGTTAAAACAATTTTTTTATTTTGATCTTTTAAATGTTTTTTTTTTTAATTTCTAACGATTCTAAGAATTCTAATTTTGTATTCTGAATGACAGATAACCCCTGACGATGCTAAAATTGTGAAACCGGTTGAAAGTTTGTAAAAGTATAATTTAAAAGTTTAATAATATTTTTAAACGCGATCATCAACGTAAACGAATATCGGGAAATAAGTGCAATTAAAATTAAGATATGTCACATTTATCAATTTTTAGGCGAATTAACAATGATTTAAGAAATTAAGAAGCTCCTTTTTTGCTAACAAATTGCTCAGAAAATGCCAAATTTTGATAGAATGCAAAAAACAAAAGTATTTAATTTCAACTCTCCCCCTTAAACGTTCACAACAATGATTACCCATTAACTAACGAGCGAATCCACAGTTTCAGAATTCAATATCTATCTATATTTTAAAGGTGCTTTATTTTCGAAACATCGTAACAAATTATATTAATATTTACCAACATCATTGGTATTGATAGTTATCAACGTATGAGTAAATTTACGTAACACTTGAAAGCACCTCCACTGTATATGTATTGGGTTAATTAAGTAAAGTAATGCAAAATTTGTGTGTGTATAGCATTGTTGAAGTAACAAAGCGTCGACAAAAACAGATAATCAAACAATTGAAATTCATATAACCGACAAAAATTTTAATGAAAGAAGATAACAATTATTAACATCAGCTGAATAAAATAAATATAAACAATAAACTGAAATGCCAACTACTGTAAAACACTAACTCAATGCCTTTACATTTCATCTCTTGAACTATCATCTATATGAACTATATCCTAAGGTGATTAATTTTTATAATAAAATGTAGTATTTAGAAAATGTTTTCGCTAAATGTGTCACTAAAAACCATAAAGTCGTGAAAGGTCGTAAACTAGCCGAAATAAAAACAATAATAAACCTTCAAGATTATAAAAAAATATCTGAAAAGAGAAAAAGCTCTTTAAAATTATTAACCTACAGGTAGGTATTAATAATACCTACATATTATTATGTGTGTCACTCGACGTTCGTTTTTTCTTTCTTGATTCAAGATGGTTTTTATACTTAAAAAGATACGCGCGATGAAATTTAATTTTACTTTGAATTGCGAGAAAAATGTAATTTAAATTTCCCAAATTCTCCAAAAAGAGAAACTTGATCTAACCATCAATAACGGTTTTTTGTACGTAATATTAAAATTACTGAAAGAATTTTCAGTCATCCATTTCCACAAATTATAAGGAAAATATTTTGATTACAAAATTCTTTAAAAGTAATTGAAATATTTTTGTATTGCCTGAAAGTAAGAGGTATTTCCCAACTTCCATGGATATAATATTATGTATATTTTGTGTAAGCTTAAAACATTAATTGGTATTTCATGTTACGCATTTGCGTTCTTAATAAAAACAAATCACCGCATTTATCGCACTTTTGTATTTCGGCGACATTTAAAATTGTCGTATAACAAAACAACTATTTCTTGTTGCCAGTAATAATAATTAAATATAGGCGTCATGGCTCGTTTGCGAACTTAATTAATTTAAAATAAACAGAAAACTGCTACCTACTATAATTAATAATCGTAAAGATCTTAAATTTCGAAGTGACTCGCATTATTAAATAAACAAGGAGGAAGATAAATAATATTTAATTAATCAGTAAGAAATTTTGATCTCCGCATTTTTAAAAGCGAGACCCGAATAAAGCGTTCCCGCTTTTTTTTTGCTTACATTAATTTTCCTAATTGGTACATGGAGTTAAAACGGATTCTCTTACAATATAATTCAACATTTTAAAATATGCATCTAATTTTTTTTTGATTAAATGTTTATTTAAAAAATTCATATATAATCTTACTATATTGACCAATCGAAACGTCAATTTTTTAAAAATCGACCAATAGCTCGATAACTGGCCACTAATAGGCGATAAAATTGTAAGTGCAAAAAAATGAGTGACATTCTAAATAAATGATTTTGTCGTTGTATAATAATTATGTTATATAGGTAGTAATCATATATTAATCTTCTGTAATACACACATGGTTAATTATGTACTCGAATAAATTTTTTTTAGAGACTCAAACCTATTTTCCGAACATAGGAAAATAATTTTCTCATGAAAAATAGGTTTTCGTCAAAAAAACTACCAACCTCTTGTGAATTTATACTCGAAAATAATCGATACCTTCAATTAATTTCGCTGTTTAAAATAAGCAGCACGCGAATCTCTTGGTACAACGTTGAGTAATTGTTGTTTGCGGTAAACCGTTCTTGGAGTACGTCGCTGAAAATAATTTGGTGGAAATTTTCCGACTTACAATTGAGAAACCTACGAACGAGAAGTTTTTTAGTCTCGCGTCTCGCCGTTCAACGTCAATAACGTATCATTTCTGTCATTCATGCCGAACATTGTGTAAAGCAAGCGTCGATTACGTGCATAGGGAGTACTTAAGTATGCACTTATATGCAGCATTTTCAAGCGAGTAGTTCGAATTAATAAGCCGTTATACTTTCGGAACAGATGTTACTTACTGCGAAACTTCTGCAAAAGACGTAATATTTCTAGAGATATAGGGCCGACGAGGGATGGTTTCTGTTGTTTATTAGAGGGATGTACGACATTAAATGAAAAGCGAGATACGTGTCACGTTGTTATGATACGTGTATGTGACACAAATTAATGCGTTCGCATTAAACGTGAATTCGGTATACGCGACGATTTCGCGGAAAGTATCTCTCGCGTATAACGAGATCGCCCTGTATCCGATTAAAAAAAAATAAAGATACGACCGCGCGCAAGCCTAGCTATCGAATTTCCATGTAATATGTCTCAAAACTCTTTTTTTTTACATTTTTCTCGAAAGAAATGCATCTTTTGAAAAATCACATTTCCTGGAAGAATATTATGGAGAGTATTTTTATAAAAATTTTTAAAAAAATTATCACTTTCTCCCGATTATCTCGAACACAATATGGCACGGAATCGTGTGTATAAGATTTGATTATACACGGTGTTTCATCGAGGACGGACCGACCGGCGCAGAGAGATAGAAAATCTCAGCACGCATCGATTTGATTTGCGAACTTAAGTTCCTATTTTTTTAGGGACAACAATAAAATGGTGTCGCGTATCAAAATTGTTAACAATACAAATAAAGTTCACTTCTCCGCTTTACCTCTTCGTTACTCGGTAAATTGTCGACCAAGAATTTTTAAATTATTTTTCCTAAATTCCACTAGCGGTCCTTTACGTGGGGTCCCTATTGTGTGAGTTAGTGGGCCATTTCGGAATCGCCTTGCATAATAAGCGAGAAAATGCATTTATAGAAAAATAGCAGTAGTGCGATGTTAAAGAAACAACTATACGATGAAGTTAAAATCTAAATAAAAATATATTCTCTACTCTATAAACGCCGATACTTTATCAAATTCGGATACTTTTCGATAAAACAAACGTCAGTGCTCGATTTAAACCGGCACGTGAGCCGGTTTTAAAGCAAACTTTTTAGATAAAAAAAAATTAACCTAAAATTCCGAATTTTCAAGCGACTGTACCTCTTAAAAGACAGATAAAAGGTTTACTACCAAAAATGTGTAGGTTTTCATTTCGAGTTAATGTCTCCAATATTAAATAAGTCGTTAAACTTGACATAAACTTCGATTTTGTCGAAAAGTCACACACAGTCATAAAGAAACGGCTGCCACTAGCACATCCACAAAAATACATAATATAAAACATTATAAATTGAGTATCGTGCGGCGATAAAAAATAAAAGTACACAACCTGCACCTTTTGCGATAGGAAAAAACAATTTTTATTTACAAATACGACAACTTGACTTTGCGGAATTTGTGTAAACGTTGTTTATTTTAGAAGGAAATACTTCTATTTTGCATTTTATGAAAAGGTTATGGCTTACAGTTAATTATACTGAAGTGCTCGTTCACCCGAAAGCATTTCCATATATCTAGCAGATGCACGACCGCATAAAAACAGTTTCAGATAATAATACGGTTATATTGAACATCAAAGTGTATAGTCAAATAACATTATTTTATTGCACGTTAAAGTTTTTCTGTTTTAAGAAAACTCCATATAACGCAAACGAAGTTGTCACGTCACATATAGTAGTAAATCGGGCATTATAACGTTGAAATGTTGAACGTTATGTAAATTTTTATGTTAGCAGAAATTCTCCCTAAAGTCGCGCGAACAGTAATTATTATAAACGTAGCTGTTAACAACCCTAAAAAGCATGCAATTCGCCACAATCCATGCTACTCCTTAAAGAAAAATTTGATAATTGTTGAAAATTGGCCGATTTCGTTGCCACAGAATGATGAAGGCAGTGAACAAAAATCGGCTTTAATTGGCACAAAACAACAAATTAACACGTTTCGCGCAATAAACAAACACAATTAATAATGCGTAGCCTTTCCTTTCCTCTCAATCACTTCTGCAACGCGATCCGGCATACTTCTTGACAGCTTCGTGAGCGTTTCCGACTCAACGTCTTCCCAGGCCTTCCGAATTGCCGTTTTCAGCTCTTGCACGCTTCCGTATTGCTTCCCGTTGCCGTAGATGCGTCTGACCATTATTCCCCAGAGATTTTCCATGGGGTTCAGGTCGGGACTTCGCGATGGCCAGTCCAAAACGGCGATTCCTTTGGTATCCAACCACTGCTTCGTGCTTCGGGAGGCATGAATTGAAGCATTATCTTGCTGGAAGATCAGTTGAGCGCTTGGAAAACGGCGAACCAGAGGCAGTAAGTTCTCTTCAAGGATCTTCTGGTAGTCCGCTGAGTTCATTCGGCTTGAGCAGAAAGCCAGTGAGGCCTTTCAAAGAGGCAAAAACCTGCCCAAATCATAACGCTTCCACCTCCGAAATTCCTTGTCGAAAACGTCCTTGGTTCCTTGCGCAAATCTCGCCAGTAGTGGGAGAAACCGTCGGGGCCGTCCAGATTAAACTTCTTCTCATCGGAAAAGATCACCTGAAAGCGAAACTTGCGCTATTCTCTGTCGAACACGGTCGATGTTACTTACGCGATCCCACTTCTCACCGAAACTCATCCAGTTGCGTGCGGTTTCCCGGCGCGCTTGCATGGGACACTTGTTAGCTTCGGTGCGGGTTTCATCTTCTGTCGGACGATGAAAGGAGCGCGATTGATGGCTCGGCGCACGGTTTCCCTGTGCACATTCAGATCCAAATCGGTCTTGATCTCTTGCGCGGACTTCTGCGAGTTTGAAGCAGCACGCTGAATTCGTCGTTCCGTGCGCGAATCCACCTTTGGGGGACGTCCAGGCGACTTCTTCGTGCCGTATTTGTCCGGATTCTTCACAAATGAGTCGACAACGGCCGGACTTCGCTTGATTCTTGCGGCAATTTGGCGATTTGAGAGTCCTTCGGCGTGGAGCACCCGGATCTGCCCTTTTTCGACTTCCGACAGGGTTTTACCGCTGCCCATCGCTTACAAACAAATCTGAATAGCAGAAAAAGCGTGAATAACAGTGGATAACACGCGAAAACACGCAAAAACAGGCAAAACAGGTCACAAAATGCGGGTGCCTCCATCATTTCCTGGCGGCGAAATCGGCACATTTTCGAAAATCGTCAACAATTATTTCGAAATTCCGATCGAATTGCGACGAACGGCGCGCGATTCGACGTTATTTGGCGCGCTCTTTCAAATGGTAAAACCCAGCTTTACCGAAAGTTCGTCCAAGACGAGATACGATCAAAAAAGTGTGTGCCTTCATCTTTACGTGGAGCACTGTATATCCTAAGGTGATTAATTTTTATAATAAAATGTAGTATTTAGAAAATGTTTTCGCTAAATGTGTCACTAAAAACCATAAAGTCGTGAAAGGTCGTAAACTAGCCAAAATAAAAACAATAATAAACCTTCAAGATTATAAAAAAATATCTGAAAAGAGAAAAAGCTCTTTAAAATTATTAACCTACAGGTAGGTATTAATAATACCTACATATTATTATGTGTGTCACTCGACGTTCGTTTTTTCTTTCTTGATTCAAGATGGTTTTTATACTTAAAAAAGATACGCGCGATGAAATTTAATTTTACTTTGAATTGCGAGAAAAATGTAATTTAAATTTCCCAAATTCTCCAAAAAGAGAAACTTGATCTAACCATCAATAACGGTTTTTTGTACGTAATATTAAAATTACTGAAAGAATTTTCAGTCATCCATTTCCACAAATTATAAGGAAAATATTTTGATTACAAAATTCTTTAAAAGTAATTGAAATATTTTTGTATTGCCTGAAAGTAAGAGGTATTTCCCAACTTCCATGGATATAATATTATGTATATTTTGTGTAAGCTTAAAACATTAATTGGTATTTCATGTTACGCATTTGCGTTCTTAATAAAAACAAATCATCGCATTTATCGCACTTTTGTATTTCGACGACATTTAAAATTATCGTATAACAAAACAACTATTTCTTGTTGCCAGTAATAATAATTAAATATAGGCGTCATGACTCGTTTGCGAACTTAATTAATTTAAAATAAACAGAAAACTGCTACCTACTATAATTAATAATCGTAAAGATCTTAAATTTCGAAGTGACTCGCATTATTAAATAAACAAGGAAGAAGATAAATAATATTTAATTAATCAGTAAGAAATTTTGATCTCCGCATTTTTAAAAGCGAGACCCGAATAAAGCGTTCCCGCTTTTTTTTTGCTTACATTAATTTTCCTAATTGGTACATGGAGTTAAAACGGATTCTCTTACAATATAATTCAACATTTTAAAATATGCATCTAAATTTTTTTTGATTAAATGTTTATTTAAAAAAATCACATATAATCTTACTATATTGACCAATCGAAACGTCAATTTTTTAAAAATCGACCAATAGCTAGATAACTGGTCACTAATAGGCGATAAAATTGTAAGTGCAAAAAAACGAGTGACATTCTAAATAAATGATTTTGTCGTTGTATAATAATTATGTTAGATAGGTAGTAATCATATATTAACCTTCTGTAATACGCACATGGTTAATTATGTACTCGAATAAATTTTTTTTAGCGACTCAAACCTATTTTCCGAACATAGGAAAATAATTTTCTCATGAAAAATAGGTTTTCGTCAAAAAAACTACCAACCTCTGGTGAATTTATACTCGAAAATAATCGATACCTTCAATTAATTTCGCTGTTTAAAATAAGCAGCACGCGAATCTCTTGGTACAACGTTGAGTAATTGTTGTTTGCGGTAAACCGTTTTTGGAGTACGTCGCTGAAAATAATTTGGTGGAAATTTTCCGACTTACAATTGAGAAACCTACGAACGAGAAGTTTTTTAGTCTCGCGTCTCGCCGTTCAACGTCAATAACGTATCATTTCTGTCATTCATGCCGAACATTGTGTAAAGCAAGCAAGTCGATTACGTGCATAGGGAGTACTTAAGTATGCATTTATATGCAGCATTTTCAAGCGAGTAGTTCGAATTAATAAGCCGTTATACGTTTGGAACAGATGTCACTTACTGCGAAACTTCTGCAAAAGACGCAATATTTCTAGAGATATAGGGCCGACGAGGGATGGTTTCTGTTGTTTATTAGAGGGATGTACGACATTAAATGAAAAGCGAGATACGTGTCACGTTGTTATGATACGTGTACGTGACACAAATTAATGCGTTCGCATTAAACGTGAATTCGGTATACGCGACGATTTCGCGGAAAGTATCTCTCGCGTATAACGAGATCGCCCTGTATCCGATTAAAAAAAAAAAAGATCCGACCGCGCGCAAGCCTCGCTATCGAATTTCCATGTAATATGTCTCAAAACTCTTTTTTTTTACATTTTTCTCGAAGGAAATGCATCTTTTGAAAAATCACATTTCCTGGAAGAATATTATCGAGAGTATTCTTATAAAAATTTTTAAAAAAATTATCACTTTCTCCCGATTATCTCGAACACAATATGGCACGGAATCGTGTGTACAAGATTTGATTATACACGGTGTTTCATCGAGGACGGACCAACCGGCGCAGGAAGATAGAAAATCTCAGCACGCATCGATTTGATTTGCGTACAGGGCGTTTCCAAACTTAAGTTCCTATTTTTTTAGGGACAACAATAAAATGGTGTCGCGTATCAAAATTGTTAACAATATAAATAAAGTTCACTTCTCCGCTTTACCTCTTCGTTACTCGGTAAATTGTCGACCAAGAATTTTTAAATTATTTTTCCTAAATTCCACTAGCGGTCCTTTACGTGGGGTCCCTATTGTGTGAGTTAGTGGGCCATTTCGGAATCGCCTTGCATAATAATCGAGAAAATGCATTTATAGAAAAATAACAGTAGTGCGATGTTAAAGAAACAACTATACGATGAAGATAAAATCTAAATAAAAATATATTCTCTACTCTATAAACGCCGATACTTTATCAAATTCGGATACTTTTCAATAAAACAAACGTCAGTGCTCGATTTAAACCGGCACGTGAGCCGGTTTTAAAGCAAACTTTTTAGATAAAAAACAATTAACCTAAAATTCCGAATTTTCAAGCGACTGTACCTCTTAAAAGACAGATAAAAGCTTTACTACCAAAAATGTGTAGGTTTTCATTTCGAGTTAATGTCTCCAATATTAAATAAGTCGTTAAACTTGACATAAACTTCGATTTTGTCGAAAAGTCACACACAGTCATAAAGAAACGGCTGCCACTAGCATATCCACAAAAATACATAATATAAAACATTATAAATTGAGTATAGTACGGCGATAAAAAATAAAAGTACACAACCTGCACCTTTCTGCGATAGGAAAAAACAATTTTATTTACAAATACGACAACTTGACTTTGCGGAATTTGTGTAAACGTTGTTTATTTTAGAAGGAAATACTTCTATTTTGCATTTTATGAAAAGGTTATGGCTTACAGTTAATTATACTGAAGTGCTCGTTCACCCGAAAGCATTTCCATATATCTAGCAGAAGCACGACCGCATAAAAACAGTTTCAGTTAATAATACGGTTATATTGAACATCAAAGTATATAGTCAAATAACATTATTTTATTGCACGTTAAAGTTTTTCTGTTTTAAGAAAACTCCATATAACGCAAACGAAGTTGTCACGTCACATATAGTAGTAAATCGGGCATTATAACGTTGAAATGTTGAACGTTATGTAAATTTTTATGTTAGCAGAAATTTTCCCTAAAGTCGCGCGAACAGTAATTATTATAAACGTAGCTGTTAACACCCCTATCACATTTATAATTTAATTATTATTTTATGACAAGACCGCCTCACGTTGAACGCAAGAAAAATTTATTTGCGACGCGACGTGGCTATTCTATTTCGAAATTATTATTGTTCGTAAAACGTTTTAAGTTAAAATACCTACTTAACGTAAACAAACAAATCGTTGCCTACCGACTAGCGTTTCTAGTGCAATCACGGTTGCGGGTTCGAATCTCGCTACAACCGTGGATGTTTGTGAATGTAAAAATATAAATGGAAAAAGCAACGACTTAGGTATACTATCATACCGGCGCAGGTGTTAAACGTCTAGCAAAAAAGTGCTGTACTTGATCAGTATCCAGGAGTTATCCTCCTGAGATAAATTTGCGATACCCATGCGGATAGCCAAGAAGCTTTTAATAATATTAAAAGCGACTTGGAGTCTAGAATCCAAATTTTTTCAAGTCAACTGTCAGTCATCTGTGTATTTTAATTAATTTAAATTGTTTGAAATAGATCGGTGCGAAGCTTTTCCCTAATCTCTTTTTTGCGTGTTTACTGTTTAAAAAATAAAGCTGTCTCGACGAAGCGTTTCATTATCATATTACATGTTATACGTAGGTGTCTGATGACGTGAAGGACATGGGGAGAGGGGGGGAAATTGGATAAGTATTGAAATATAACGTTCACGAAAATGCAGAAAGTTCGAATGAAACTTTGAACGCGAGTTTCACTTATACATGTATTCGGAAAGTCTATATAGATCTATCTTCGTGTAAGTCTGTTAGTGGTTAACTCGTCATTTATCACTGCAAACCTCTGTCCGAGGTCAGAGAGCACCGATTCGTGCTTTATTTCACGCGTCAAATAAAACTGTTGTATAGATAAAACTACGGGCAAGTGGCTTGTGTATACTATTATTAACTGCGAAAAGTGACGTGGGGTAATACTGAAAATTGAAACGCTTCAAACATTTGCGGTTTTTCATAATTTTTTAATAAATATTCCGCCCGACTCGCTAAAATCTTGTTGAGCTTTAGCGAGGAGCTTTATTGCTTATTTGACAGTTGTCTGCTATGCAGAGCGATCCAAAATTCATATTACAAATGAGGAGCGGTGTTTTAAAAATGATCATGTCCGAAGCTTACGACAAGCGAATTAAGCACTTAATTCGTTAAGTGTTTTCGTTTTTATATTACTTCTCGAATTCAATTAAAACTAATTTTCTTTATAACGTTCATAAATTTGAGACAACTTTGAGGTGAGAATGGCCAAGAAACATACCCTTAATGCTAAAATTCGTGAGGAAATTGAAAAAAATCTGGTTACGGAGACAGTTAAATTTCTTGTAAAGAAGAGTATTAAATATTTTATTGGGAAAATTGTTGACGACGATAATGATGCTGATGAGCTACTCGTGATGTTTCTCAAGAAGAGTTACAAAGACATCTTGATTTACTCTTACAGCGACATTGTTAAAATATTCTGTATAAATATTGTGTAATAAATGTGTGAATATTGTGAAATATTAGTTGCGACACTATTCTCACCCCGAACGCGATGTAAGATTACCCATTGACACAATCGGCATTCTTAAAGATAGGTATTTTAAGCATTAAAAATGTTAAAATTCAGGGATAAGTTTATCGAGAATTACGCAACATTACTCTAGAATTTTAATAAGATTAAAAAACGGTTTCGGAATTGTAAACAATAAGACTTAATTTTCGCAATTCTGGCCCCGTTTGAAGGAATTTGTTTCATCCCAAAATATGAACGTTTGATATTGTCGATAACGATACGCATTTGATTTAGAAGAGCACTCAGAATATCTATCTGTACCTACACTCATTATTCTGAACAACAGTGAATATTCAACTCCAAAGACATCGAGTTCGACCTTTCTTATTACGTAAACGGATAAAGAGCCCTTCTCGATTGTGTAACAACCCTTACTCCTACGCGACATCAAATAGATTACTCGCTATAGAATTATTGTGGAGGTCAGGGGCTAAAAATAAATGAATATTAATGATAATTTAAGATGGTATTGATGTTATAATAAATTGTAGTGCGCACAATAGGTACTCGTTAGAAATTTAGATAATTAGATTAGATAATTGATTAGCGATTTAGATAATTGGAAACAGTAAAAGCAAAAATTTTGTATAAGTGCGACGTAAAAGAATTGTCAGTAAGAATTTATAGGTATGGGAAATAAAGCGAGTCAGTATTGCAATAACAGATATTTAGTGTAATGAAGTGAAAATTATATAAACTACGAGTAACTTGGAGAAACAGGATAAGCACGGTTGGGTGAGCTAGAGACGAGCGGAGGCGGCATAGGATTGGACGTGTTGAAATAGCAGCTGGAAATAATAAATAACTTTATTACATCTATAAAAAAAAATCGATAGTTCGAATTATTGTTTTTAGTTTTACTTTCAAATGCAGCAAAACCCCGTTTATCCGGTCCAAACTTGATCGAATGTAAGTGATACGAATAAATGAAAATCCGGATAATCAGAATTTATAAAATAAATAAGGTGCACCGACCAAATAAAAACTCTATCTAAAATAGCCTCGTTGAAATGGCCCCGGACAAAATAGCTCTTCGCTGTAAAAAAGCTCCTAAATTAAATAAAATACAGAACACACAAATCCACATTTTTCCTAATGATGCTCATCTCTTTTAATGATATCCGATGGGTCGCCATTATTAATTTTAGAGAATGTACTAACTTATCGGGTACACATGATCCGCTTCACCCCATGTAACGGTACATCTACTATAGTTTTAAGTTATACGTTTTAATCTGTAGATATTGTATCGTGTAAATAATTGTATCCTGAATTAAATATGTGAGCTTTAATTAATTGAATTGAAATAAATAAGAACTTATTTCATTATGTTTTTACAAATAAAAAGGCGCTCGCCACGGGCGCAACTACGTTTGGGGCGTAAAAACGTAAAAAAATACAAAAAAAAACTAAAAATAAATACCTACATAAATTGACATAAAAATCCACTAATTTATATTGTATTTTAAAATTTTTGTCATTATTGAGTTTGGGGGGCGCAAGAGAGACATTCATCGCAAGCGCTTCATATTAAGATCTATAACACGTTATAATAATGTAATTATTAAATTATAGGCAATTCAACCAATTATAATCACCGGAGATTTCAACGATCGTGTAAGCGACGAACCCGAAAAATATCTAGATACTAGCAAAAAACTTAAGTAAATAGGTACCTATGCATTTAATTATTAGTTTAAGAACATCGTATTTTTAAAATTCTACTACTTATTTTTGTATTAGATGATAAGGATTTGATTATTTATTTTATAGTCTAGAAAATTCTCAAAATTCACTGTTTCGGATCGTATCTATACAAAATATCATCAAAAAAATATCATATCAAATTCCGCTATTTTAGGTATTGTATTTTTCTTTTTTTTTTTGGTTAAAGTGCACAAGTTAAACACTTGTCACGCGTGCTTCGTACTCTCGTTACAATAGCGTTAATTGCGAGTGTTTCAATTTTTGATTTTTCAGTTTGTTTACGAAAGTTATGGTAAATTAGGGGTTCGAGGTTCCTCCATTCGTCCGTCGTTTCAAAAACACAAGATAAACCGTCTAATTGCGATTATTAAAACCAATAAATAGATAAAAACAATTGCGTACAAAACGATTCGTTTTAAATGTTAGAACTGTCGAATTATAATGAAACGTAATCGTTCGGAATGTCTTCTTAAAAGAAACGATCTTAAATTAAGTAACCGTTTGTCTACATAGAAAAACGTGATAACATGCTGCTCGATAGAATGGATTTAGTGTAGTTTAAGTTACATACATACATTTCTAATAGTAAGTAGTTGCTTAACACATTTTTAAAACTGTACAGTATTCAATCTAAAAATATCACACCTAATTAGTATCTACTTATCGTTGGTAAAATTTAAAAGAAATCGATTTGCCGATTTCTAATTTCTACTGTTACTGTTAATTTCAAGTTTTCGGTAGGTAACGAAAAAGAAAATTAATACATACATAGAAGGATGTCGTTTGCTGAGAGTAATGTAATTTCTTGACCATCTTGCGCCTATTTCATAGGCAAACATATTTACAGTATTCAATTTGCAAGTACTACCTATGTAAGTACATAAAAACGTTAAAATACAGTAGGTACGTGCAACAGATATGGAAATATTATAAGATATTGTTTATTACAATTACCTATTATCAATTAAAATAGTCGGTCACTGTTGAGTTTATAGCTTGAACAATGGCAAAATCAGTTATTTTCTTACATTTCAGATAAAAAGTAGCGAATGAAACAGCGCTTACCTACAAAGCTTCACGGATAGATAAAAAACAACCCAAAAAAACGCGGCAGATTTTTGTTAATTACAGTCCAGTACATCTTTTTGTGTTTATATTTGGGAGTTTGTTAATGTACTCGTACTTATACCTTTACCTTTCTTTCGTATTTTCATCACGAATGAAGCTTACTAGTTCATAGATAAACTACCTCAAGTACGCGCCGCATTTACTGTTAATAATGTATTAAACTATAAAAGAGTAAACGATGGACGATTTTTATTCGCGTTTTTGACTCGAAGTATTACTAACACACATAAAAGCGCGCGCGACAGAATAATAAAAGGATTTCGTTCAACGTTAATTGTCCTCATTTTGCTACCTTAATACTCACTTACAATTAGAAAAACTAATGCAGCCTGCAATTATCCTTTATTATAAGTATTTTTATTCTTAATTGCCGTTAATAATAATACATATTTTCTAGTATTAATAGTAACAATAAGTTAACGCGAACTAAAAACTGCTTATTTAATCTTCTTAATTCGAAGTCTATTAAAACGATTAAATTTCTGCAATATAATATGTAGTTAGATTTTTTTTTTGATTTGCTCAATTATTACCCAATTATAATTTAATAAATTAGTGGTTTTAATTAAGTAAAAAAAAAATAATTGAAGTGTAAGCTGAATACAAAATAGGTGCCCCGATCTTACATTTTTAGGAAAATACTACCCTGTCTACGTCAAGGAATAACGTTTAAAAAATGTTTGCTTAGATTATTTGTGCAAAAATAATTTGCGGTTTTTATCATTTTAAGTTTGGCGCAGATTTCTTTGGTTAACGTTATATTTTGTTATATAGTCGTGTGATACATCGTTGTAAACAATGAAATTGTCAGTTTAAATATCTATTGTTTTCATTTTTTAGTATATGTATAGTTGGATATGACCTGTTAAATTAGTCGCGGAAAAAAGCAAATTCGCGCGATTTTGTTGTACCTACGCGTTTAAATTAGGATGTGAAGCAACAAAAACTGCTCGAAATATCAAATTTGTGTTTGGCGAAGAGCTAATTAGTGAACGTTATTATTCAAACGGGACCTACGTAAAACAACTGGAAAGGTGGCGGAAGAACTCAACGTTGAAAATTTAACAGTTGTTCGATATTTGAGCCTAATTTTGAAAAATCAAAAATGCTAAATGGGTGTCGTCTTTATACTCGATACGTAAAAACAGCAATTATTTTTGCACTAACCAAACACTATTCTTTATTATTAATCAAATTAATACGTTGGGTTATAATGTTAGATATAATATGATTTATAAATAACATTGAAACCATTTCACCAATCACAGTTAAAACGTTTAAATACAAATAAAACGTTTCGCTTCGTATCCATCGTGGCTTTTCAAAATTCTTGATCAAGCGTCAAATTATTTAGTAAAGCAATAAATTAATTAAATTTAGACTTAATTGAAACCCGACGTTTTAACACGTTTCCACCCAAAAATTTAATGTGTCGCACGCCTAATATAAATCATCCTTTCACCTTTACGAAATCGCGATTTTCCACAATAACAAAATTACGCATTAATCGCGCGTATAAGTACTAAAAACAAAATATTATCCATTATTGGGTACGTGAAAAACACGCTACTAATAATTAATAGTCGGTCCTTTTGCAAGTTTCGAAATACGTTCGTTAAAATGCTAACATAAACAGAGTTGCAGAGTCTCATTCATACTCGTACAATTTAGTTTTTTAATTAAACCGAAAATGTCGCCCGATTAAAGCGAAAATGCCGAAACGCCGATGCTCGTTCGTATTCCACCAAAGGTTTGGGACTGCTTGTATATAAATATTTATCTTGGGTAAGCTAAAAATTTATGGGGGTTCTTTTTACTTTTGTTTTAGTAATGCGAAAATTTATTAGGGCTCTGTTTGCTCCGATTTACTGTTTACGAATTGTTTTGATTTAAATTATATTGTTGACACGTTAATAAAGACGATAAAGAATAGAATGAAGCTAAAAGCCTTAATAAAAACATTGCGAGCACGTGTAGGTAAATTGCCGCAAAGTCTGTTGTGTGATAAGTATAGGTAACTGATTATGGAGTATCGCAGGCTAAGAACCTGGTATCATTACCAACAATAACGTCAAATACGATCTAAGAACTCGTAAAAAACAGCTGTTTGAAAATGTTTCATACTTATTAAAAATCATTAAAATATTTAATAAGTATATAGGTAATATATACAGGATGTTTTATTTTAATACATAAAATATTTGTAAAAACATTGAATGAACCAATATTTGTACCGATCCACAAAAAAAGGAGATAAATCTGAATGCAGGAATTATCGAGGGATAGCTCTACTAAATGTTGTATATAAACTGGGAGTACGACAAAAGATGATTAATATGGTAAAAATGTCTTTAACGCTAACCGACACAGAGTAAGAATACAAGGAAAAACAAACGATAAATTTGAGGCGAGGGAAATATTTAAGGGAGTACAGGGAAACCCCTTGCCGCCAACTCTCTTTAATTTTGTGTTAGAAAAAGCAAACATTAATAGATCAGGCTTGCTATATCACAAACGTCACCGGTGCTTGCTGAAGAATTTGCTGATGTGTCGCCATAGTAATAAGAAGTGTTGGGGAATTGAAAGAGGTTCTGAAACTTCTGAAGGAACTGAAGAGGTTAGAGATTAAAGTTAATAATTGTCTTATTTTATTAAATTTGTCATTTAAGCGACATTAAAAACTAGTCAAAAATAACTAAAATGGGCAATGAATGTTTCAATACACCCATTTAACTTACAATTACATACTAAGGTATGTATAAATGAAAATAAAGTATGTATTAACGTTATAAAACTTCTAATTAAAAAAATAACTATGTAGGTAGGTGTGCCTAATTTAAAATTCCCTTAAGAATTGTTACGCAGGTTAATGTCATTAATTTCCATTTTCCACTTAAATAAACATAAATGTCATAATCAATACCGTTTTTCCACTTTAACGAATTGTGAAACGTCCTTGTCGAGATAATAAACGCGAAAACACGAAATAAACCAAACACTAAATAAAACTGAACTATGTAGTCGTTCGTAAATTAAAATCAACAATGATTCGTTGTCATATCTAACGTTATATAGCGACGTAGATACTTTTGTAACCAGAAAAATGATTTTTAGGTCTTGTAAATGGATGAATACGTAAATTTATGAAGAATGAATATACCCAAACGATGCTCAAAGTACAGCACTGTGCGGAAATTAAAATCTGTTAACATTAATGTCTCGATTTTAGTTGTCAATAGGGTTATTTTTAATGCGATCGTAATATTCATCCACGGAAAACGTTCCTATCTCAAATTGCGAGACTCAAATTTAATAACGATTCGAACTCCTCTCACGGTTAATTACAGTTTATGGGTAGCACTACTTAATAACAAAATTCAATTAAGTACCTACCTACCTAATTAAAATTTCGTCGACATTTCGTGTAATTGATTCCAAACATTTGCCACGTCCTTAAACTCAAATTTTAATATCCATTAACAATATTTATTTAGGTAACCTTTAGTAACCTAGACAGTATCGGATTTTTAAACTTTCAAATACGTGGCCATTTAAATAGGTAACCCATTTAACAGAAATTTTTGAAAGTTGAAACAAACGTTAGTCAACTAGATATCAAGTTATTTTACCGCACTCACGTTATTTTCAAATATTTGCAATTACGATTTAGTCACTATTTAATCTGTTGCTCAACAGGAACGTGGAATAGTTATCGCAATAAGAAATAGCTTTTGCAAATTACACGGAGTGCCCTAAACGTCGCATGTTTCACTTGTCCGGTTTTTCGCTTACCCCAGTGCGCCTACTTTAAGATGCCAGTCATTGAAGTATTAACTCTATATAAAGGGTGATTCATTTAGAGGTACTTTTTGTGATGGGGATTTAATTGCAGATTGCGCATGCGTCATGTCAACTGTTCAGTAGTGTTTGACAATTCATAATGGAAAGACTTAGCCCGGCACAGTGTCTACAAATTGTTCAACTTTATTACGAAAATGGGCGTTCTACGAGGAATGTGTATCGGGCGCTTAGAGCAACTTATGGTCCACATAATCGGCCTACCGAACGCACAATTCGCTCTACCATCAATAAGTTTGAGACCCAATTTTCATTATTGGATAATGCTCGACCGAATAGACCACATTCAGCACGTAGTGAAGAAAATATAGGGGCGGTAGCAGAGAGTGTACGCGAAGACCGTGAAGTGTCGATTCGTCGCCGTTCTCAACAGTTTGGCCTGTCATATTCAACAACTTGGCGTATTTTACGTAAGGATCTTTCTTTAAAAGCATACAAAATTCAACTAGTGCAACAACTGAAGCTGACCGACCTTCCGAATCGTTTCCGTTTTAGTCGTTGGGCTCTTGACACGCTTGCAGAAGATCCACTGTTTTCGAGAAAAATTTTGTTCACCGACGAGGCCCATTTTTGGCTTAATAGGTTTGTGAATAAACAAAATGCCCGTATTTGGGGTGATGAACAACCCGAAGAGGTACAAGCGCTGCCATTAAATCCAGAAAAAACAACTGTTTGGTGTGGTTTATGGGCCGGTGGAATAATCGGTCCATATTTCTTCAAAACAGAGGCCGGCCGGAATGTTACTGTGAATGGTGACCGTTATCGCGCCATGATAACAGACTATTTGATGCCAGAAATTGAAGCCCGTGGTCTCGACGAAATTTGGTTCCAACAAGATGGCGCCACTTGTCATACAGCCCGTGAAAGCATGGCTTTACTGCGAGAGCAATTCGGCGAACAGATCATTTCACGCTTTGGACCAGTGAATTGGCCGGCTAGATCATGTGACATCACACCTCTTGACTTTTTCCTTTGGGGCTATGTAAAGTCCAAAGTCTACATGGATAAACCAGCTACAATTGAGGCATTGGAGGCCAATACCACTCGAAATACTCACACGCGTCATTGAAAATTGGAACTTCAGAATGGACGTTGTTAACCGTAGTCGCGGACAACATTTGAAAGAAATTATCTTTAAGAAATAATTGTAAAGAATGGTTCTTTTATATGATAATAAAGATTATAAAATAAAATTGTTTTTATTCATTTTTTTTTATTTTAAAAAAAAAGTACCTCTAAATGAATCACCCTTTATAAGTAATTCGTATTAAAATTAATAAATCGATTCTTATCGTGTCTAAACAAAATACGTTCTCGTAGCCTTTTTCGAAAGAGTGCCAAAATAATGGTACAACACAATCATAAAAATATGTCGCTTATTTACGTAACGATAAAAAATGTCAACCTCAAAGTTGTTTAAAAAAATCACTGACCTTTTTCCAGCCGTCCGTCTTCTGAGGCTCTAGAAGCTTCCGGGGCGTCCATCTTATAGTCTTTCACTACCGAAAACGCGAGTTTTCACTAAAACGACGAAAAATGTACACAATCAACGCGACGCGACACTAGTAATCACCGCAACCGAACGTATTTCGTTTATCCACGTGCATCGTATCTGAAACAAAAATTTTCTTTATTAAAAATTATAGAAATATCTAAAAGTTTCAAAAATAAATTACAAAATTAAATTATTACTTGTTATAAAATTTGCTGTTGTAGTATACGTGGTACTATTTATAAACAAGAATCGAAGGGCAATTTTACATGCGTATAAAATTTATAAAAATCTAAACAAACGCTCTTGCTAAAGCGTAATTACTTTTTGATTATAGTTTAAAATCAACGGTTTATTTCTGTAAACTTTTGCATTTTACGCAATTAAATATAAACAAAACTCTTCCCTGGAAGCGTTCAAAGTATGTTATCGCGTTTCCAGGGTTAATAAATACAAAAACAAAACAATTATAATCATGTGATTGACAATATTTTATTGAACACCATGCATTACTAACTTACTGCTATTTAAATGAAAACAAAATCTTAACAAGAGAAAATATTTATGTATTTCTTCTTATGGGCACTAGACGATTTTACAAAAAGGAAAACAACGCCGGCTTGTTCGACGCCATGGGCTTTAATTGCCGCACAAAGACCTAGCTATTCAAATTTCACAATATGCGGAGAAGTAGAGAAAATGGAAAAGTTTTAGAATTTTCTCACACCACTTAAATTTAACCACTTAAACCCGGAGACGGCAACTTTGAGAAGTTTGGAAACTTGACCTAATGCAGAAGCACGAACTTCACAAGCAGTGTATTTGCAAGTAATTTTCAAATAAACCTGTCGGCACTCGAGTTCCACCAGCTATTCGCGGCCGACGATGTGTTTAATGTTGATTCGAAAACCGAAATTAAGAGAATGTTTCGAGGGAAATCGACGTTTCTCATTGAAAAGTCTTTAGTTGATTAAAACAAATTTATCTGTAAATGCCTAAAGAACCTTGAAATTATATATAACAAATATAACTTTAGCTATGGATATTTTTTAGGATATTTATTTATATCTAGAGCTAAAATTTTTAGAAGCGCCCTTATTTTACAGAAATTTTTCGTAATCCATTGTTCGGGGAGGGTTTCGAGCAGACTTACACGGGCCCGTAGCGTAGGCGATAAAAAAAATTATTAATTCGTTTTAATTTGTTTTGCTTCTAGGCCGTTTAGAGACTTCTAAGTTGACGCATTCGATTCATTTAATTGAATAGATAAGCAAAAAATTAATAATAAGTTTATAATATATTTTGTTCGTGTTTGATCGTGTTGGTTGTGATCTCTTGGTTGCAGTCATAATTTTTCAGTATATTCGCCCATTTACAGTTAAGTTTATTCATAAATGTAAGTAGATGCAATATAAATTATTATTTTTAATTTTCGAATTTTAACATAATTCCAATTTCATAATAAAACTAGTAACTAACAAATTTTGTGATTTTTAAAGGCCCAAAGACATACACATAAACGAATTATTATTATTGTGCGTATAATGTACACCTATCCGTAACAAACAAATAAATAAATACGATAAATAATCTAGGTAGGTAGGTCGCTTTTATTTATCAAAAGTCGACAAATTAATTACTTAACAACAATTAGATACCTATCACAATTGCTACAATTTTACGAAGATAAACAGGCGGCAGACCGAAAAATGCAGTCATAATATTATTCTCCTGGCTGAAATTCGCCGCATTGTTTTGAAAATATTGGGCAGAAATCTAACAATTAACGCTTATGCCGTCTTTTTCCGAAAATAAAACATCCCCCGAAAATAAGCCTTGGCGTGATTTTCGGGACTTTTTGGAATATAAGCCCTTCCCCGAAAATAAGCCCTAGTTAAAATAATGTGAAAAATATAATTCGTTAAAAGATGCTGTTGTAAACTGTCGAATTTAGTAGGTATCTCTAGCTGCCCTAATATTTCAGAGAATTGTTTGGAACAAAATATTCCGAGAAATTCCTTGTTTACCTCTACAGTTCGTTTCAAGCAATGCACAGGCACGTGTCAAAATTAATGCCTGGAATTTATAAAGTAGAATTTCTTAAAAATACAATAAAGGCAGCAGTCTACATAGAGTGACGGTGCAGGTACAACGTTTGTGCATTTCAGTCTTGTAAGTCTGATTATTTTTTATAAAGTGAATAATTTTTAACCCCAGATAAAATGAGTACAAAAAGAAAGAGCCATTCCGTCGAGTACAAAAAGGGAATCGTGGAGGACTCCAGGGATGTAAATCTTGTGGCTTTCTGTAAAGAGAAGATGTTGGATCTCCGTATGGTTCGAAAATGGCGTGCAGACTACGATAACCTGTGTCAACTGGTGGACCAAGGAAATGAGAAAAAACGCAGGGTTGGATCAGGTCGGCAGCCGTTATTTTCTGAGTTGGAAGAATGCGTCTGGGAATGGATTGCTGACAGGAGAGCAATGGCTTTGGTTGTGCGCAGGGCTGATATTCAAAACTTTGCCCTCGAAATGGCAATTGAATTTGATATATCCACAGAAGAATTTAAAGCATCGTCACACTGGCTGGATAACTTCCTTCAACGACACGAACTGTCTCTAAGGAGATCAACAACAATGTTTAAGCTGGAAGACAATTAAGTGTTTTTTTTTTTAATTAAATCAATAACTGGTTCAGTAAATGAATGCTATTCATAGTTGAGTTAGCACGTTAATGTTTTCACTGTTTATCACTTGAGAGGATAGCTGCTAAGAGCTCCTCATGCACTAATCACGTATGGATGCACAGTTTGGTGAGCAGCCTCAAAAACACACATAAACAAAATTTAAGTTTTGCAAAATAAAATACTTCGAATTGCTACAATTCCCTTGGTTTATCACGAATAAACATCTCCATGATGAACTTGGAGTTCCAACTATTAGACAGTTCATACAAAAATGTAACAGAAAATTCTTCAATACTATACCAAGCTGTACAGGAGCTATCCACTATTCAATTAGAGAGCGAAACCTACATGTGAGGCTAAAGCGACTTCTTCCTCAAGATCTACTGATAACAAGTGATGATAGTGATAATAGTGAATAACAATAAAAATGAAGTTGTTAAACGTGCACTTGCATTTAAGCTTTTTGTTGATGGCATCGACTTTTCGAAATACCAACTCTCCAACATGATTGCTATGGATGAGACCGCGGTATTTCTAGGCCAAGGAGCTCGAACGACGGTTCACCACAAGGCTTCCTCGTCAATTTACGTTCCTTCTACCGGTTACGGTAGTGCACGTGTTACCTGTATTTTGGCGATTCGTCTAGATGGCAAGAAAGTATCACCATTTATCATCACTAAAGGTAAAAAAGACAAGTTGAACGCGTTTCAGGAATATATGTTCTTGAAAGTGAAAAAGCCTGGTGCACACAAGCAGTTATAAGAAAGTGGGTCAATTTTATGCTGCCACCACTGTTGAGGGGTCGAAATAGAGGTTTACTAGTTTGGGATTCAGCCAGTACTCACCGCGCTAAAGACATGAAAAACTTTCTTGCCGAGAGGAAGATTGATCAAATAATGATTCCGGCAGGAATGACTGGCTACCTCCAGACACTTGATATTGCAATAAACAAGCCATTCAAGGATCATTTGCGGATGGAAATCAATGAATATATTGAAAACAGAATGGTGAGAAATCAACGAGGTAATTTTGTAAAGCCGGGCTTACAAGAAGTTGTGAATTGGGTAAACAATTCATGGGACAAAATAACTGAC
This sequence comes from Rhagophthalmus giganteus, assembly GCA_036326145.1. Taxonomy (NCBI): domain Eukaryota; kingdom Metazoa; phylum Arthropoda; class Insecta; order Coleoptera; family Rhagophthalmidae; genus Rhagophthalmus; species Rhagophthalmus giganteus. The sequence goes on along the minus strand of JARFJA010000046.1, from coordinate 1,123,892 downwards.
AGTTGTGTTCGCAATGCACTACGAACAGGCTACTTAGACAAGAAGTATTCATTTAACGATAGCTATATTGCAAGACATGAGAGATTCAGACCAATGATTCTACAGGAAATGGATTTGGAGGAAAATCAGAACGGAATTCAAAATTTGATAATTTATGACGATGTTCCAGAAGAAGATGACACGACTGCAATCGAATAAATTTAAATTTCTGTATATAAATAAATATTAAACAAAAATATAAATCTACTTATTGTACTTGAAGCCCTCCCCCGAAAATAAGCCCTAGCACGTATTTTGGACCTAAAAAGAAAGTAAGACAGTGTCTTATTTTCGGAAAAAGACGGTAGTAAATTGCCATTATTTTTACTTGGGCTTGTCGTTCAACTCGTATAACCGTTTTGGCGTTAATTTAACTTTGATTCAGTTTGTGTTAATGAAAATATTAATTTATTTAAGCTATCGAAAGAGAAACTCTTTTATCTCAAAAATAAAAGGCCAGACTTGAGGACTCGTGTACCTATATCGAGACTTTTAACTTGCGTTTGAGCGCACTACGTGCCTATATAGTATAATAATTTTTGATATTCGCCCCGCAGACAATACGTCAACCGTGACGTACGTATCGCGGACTCGATTACACTGTAGTGCCACAATTTCTCCTCTTAAATCGCAACGTTATCCAACACAAATAGATATACCTAACCGATTCGAAACATAGAACACTGATTTTAAATTAATGGACAATTAATTTCAGTAAAAAAATTAACCAGATTAACCTTAATAGTATTTATTTATAAATAGATACCCTATGATTAACCACGCGTTCATGTGCACACAATTTTTATGTCATTTAATCTTCATCCGTTACGATTTTACTTTTTACGAAGTTGCGTTTGATATGTCTTTTTTTTTCGTTAAATCGGCCACAGCATTACCTATGAATAATACTTTCTAAACAGAAATACGGCCGTTCGTTCAAAACTGTACCTATAACAAGTTAAAAATCGCTTACGATTCTCGCTCGGATGAAAACGGTGAATAATTTCGGTAAACATTTGTAACTCAATTAACTTCCCGTTTTTCTTCGGCAAATACAAATTTCTTAACGACTTCTAACTTCCTTAGATGTTTGACGCGAAAGCCCGGGATAAACAGAATGAAAAAGGAAAGTAAGAAGATTATATCTATTAATTTTCCGACTATGAATAAATTCGCGCGAAAACAATTACGCCTCGATAAACTATCGGCGCGGCGTCTTTATTTAAGCGAAAAGCAAAAACTTATTTAACGTTGAAAACGAACGGAATTAGTGCGTGCTTCGCTATTTAGTGGAAAACATTTACAGCTAGGAAATTACCAAAAATAGACCATGTCAGTAACACAATTATTTGTGTGCCGCGATAAAAACGCGGCGATGATGATGATCTCGTATTCAAAGTACATTTGAAATAAATTATTGTTTGATGTAGGTGCGACTAACACATACATATATTTGCGAACTGTCAGGTGTCGGCTTATGTAGGTAAAAATACCGTTTGACGCCAGAGAAATAATACGTAAAACCGATGGCAAGCCACCTAAAACCATATGTTAGTACGATCTTCAAAAGACTTTTAACTGTTCTTATAAGGCCGTTGTAATGAAGAATTCTATTTTATACAATAAATTGTAACGCGTTTCCGTTTCTATTTGATAAATTCAAATAAGCGTTAAACTTAAAAGCATTTACTTCTATACTATACGTAATACGTTTAATGTAGTAAATCGTCCCGCTTGTTTTTGATTGCAGATATACCCGCATAAGGGTGGAATTTTAAATGAAGCCTATCTCGATGCAAAGTATACATATATAAAAGAAGTTCGGCATTCTTTCATTTTGTAGAACCGGAATTCATCAAGTCGCTCGCCCGGAAAGGTTATACGGTAGTGGACGGAAAATATAGGGCACCCTTCAAGGGACCATCAAAAAAAAAGTAATATATTATTTAAAATATGAAAATAAAACATGTCGAGGGACCGAAATAAAATTTTAATCAAAATCAAATCGTTAAATTAGTTAGAAATGGCGTATTTAAGTTGGGCGACTTTTAGATTTTGGTATATTTCTGTGGTTCATTAAATTATTTCATTTAATAAACGATGCGTTAAAAAGGGAGTGCTGATGTCGTATGATCATTGCTTGTAATTATTTGTCGTGCAACAAAACGGATACTTTTTTTTAACATATTTGTATAATTTAGTCGTGTATCTCGTTTCAAAAGTTATTTGTTAAAACGTCGTTGGCGAAAATAACGTACAAATTGGTTCGGTACTATAAGTATATATATATAAATAAAACGAAGATTAGATTTTTGGTATCAAAAAAAGTTTGAAATATTTTCAATGAGTTTACTTTAAAAAAGTGCTTTTAAAAGAAAGCACGTTTTTGTTTTGATACTTTCTAAACAGAAATACGACGAAAACTCGCAACGAGTTATTCGAATATCTATTAGTTTACAAAAAATATTTTGACAGTCACTGGTGTAGAGACTGGAAGTTTTGACTGATGGTATAACTTTTAAACGAGATCTCCAAACATTATATTCAGTATTAGACAGCAGTATTTTCTGTGAAAATAATTAACGTTCATTTTAATCGGTTAATCCCGAATCGCACCCTACGTATTTTCAATTTTGTTTAGATAGGTACATAACTTGAACTGCAGTTCCAATTAATACTCACTAGGTGGTAGTTAAAATATTTTAAATTTTTTATGGTTAAAAATGCCCAGTGCCGAATAAAGAGAGACAAAACTCGAGATATTTAATACCTACAGAGGAGATCAAATAAAACCTTTTAAGAATACAAATATTTGGCCATATAAAAATAGAAAACGAATAAAACAATAAATAAAAAAAAATCGTAAGGCTAGTAACATTTATAATTTAAAAGCATTATAAGGAATAACAGTAAAAAGCGACAATAGATAGCTGCTATATAAAAATTACGACTTCCACTGCAATAATTTATCGCATTGACTTAATTAGTTCGAAAGTTCAATTCAGGTTTATTTTATTTAAAAATGATTTAATTCGACGGTACATTTATTGAACTATTACATCGGAAAGACAAATTTCTTTACGCTTAACGCGTCGGCTCGCACAACATTGTAGATGGAAGTTCGCAAAGATCAATGTAATTTTGATTTAGGTGTACCTATTTATTTAATCAACAAATTTTAGATGCATTTTAAACCAAAATAGGCAATTGCAATATAGATGCTAAAAATATTGAATTAAAATTGACGACAACAAACTGATGCCGAATAACGTCCAAAACGTTAAAATATTTCTAAAGTGTGATGGAAAATTAAAAATAAAAAAAAAACTAGCTAATTTTAATCTTAATCTTAATTTAATCTTAACGATATAAAAAAATTATAAACCACAAACATTCCGAATTTTTTTTTGAAATACCAGTTATGAAAACATTGTACTAGATACCTATATAAATTCCGAAAACTACCGCAAATTAATTTGGCAATAATTTGCTAAAGCTCCAAAAACCTTATAAAAGTTAAAAGGATGTCTCGGAAATCTTGATTGGAAAAATTTGACTTTCGTGTTTTACCACTTTTCAATTAGTTCCGGACATCACGGATATAGTACGGATTTCTTTTAAAAGCGGTACTTTTTGAAGATAGATTAATTCTGCTACGAAGCGACGATTTTTGTTTATCGATTTTGAACTTTTACGTTCACATTCCACAAAATTCTCGATAGAATTTTTAATAACAATTTAAATGTTTAAGAGATAAAAGCACAATTCTGATGAATGCCAGGTTTTTCCGAAGACCTAACTTTAAAAATACCGACGTGTAAATCTCAAAATATTTATGGTAGGTACATTAACGGTTGATACGTGAAAACTTGTACAACGCACAATTTTATTAGGGGGCGTATCTCACGTTTTCTAAATAAACCGGCATTTACGACACGAACAATAAATTTGAATTATTTCCCTCCGCAGTTTATGATGCTGTTTCTCATAAAAAAATGCTGGCTAAAATTTACAGGGATTTCATTTCATAACATAATTATATTCGAAACGTGACTTTATTAAACTCAGTTAGTACGTATTTTGGATGTTTTATTATATTATCATTATGATGTTTACATATCGGATATTAGGATCAGACTAAAAATGCTACAAGTAGGTAGTTATGATATACCTACAACGTATACGTTATCCACGATAGGTTTCAATACACGTCATCGATAAAATTTACTAAATTATAGGTATACAGTAATCCCATAACATTCGCGAGTTTGAACTATTCGCGAAGCCGCAACTTTTGGGTATTCGCAATTTTTTTAATAATTATTACTAATGTATTGATTTGGTTTATTCATTAAAATATTAATACAGGTCATAACAACATAAACATTTTAAAATCGAACAACTACTTGTTGAGAAAACAATAAAAACCGACCCTTCACTGGTGAGAAGCCTTAAATTCAAAAGAGGAATTGAATCCACGAATCCTTGTAATGAAATTTATAAATTTAAACAATTACAAATGATTCAATATTTTCAGTCATCGACTAGCAAATAATACGTTCTCTAGAACGTAACCCCGCGAATGTTAAGAGATTGCTGTATTTGTAATATTCCGTTTAAAATTTTCAACGTGACGTATTCTACCGATAATTTAGTCGCACACATATGACATGGCGAAGAAAGACTACAATTTATTAATACTGTAAAAATACAAGGTTTTATTGATGACGTGTTTTTGAAATCTATCTCGAATAACGTGGAATAATCTTTAAACTATTTGAAAATAATAGAACAAACGACACGTCGTGCCCGAAACGGAACAATACGAGTACCTATAAAAGTTAACGTAAACTGAAAATTTAATAATTGTCAATAATAATTTAGTAATTCTTTGAAAATTTCCAAATACGGACGGTATCGTGTTATCGTTTATTATTATATAAATACTGGGCGCGTTCGTTTACATTTTAGAAAGTATCCGTTATCGCTCTTGCAGGTAGTTATGTTGTAATACTGATACGTTGACGTTTTTCAAAATAAATATTTTAGGATAGGTAGGTACATCTTAAAACAAAATATAGTAAATATGTCAGTAAATACCTACATGTCCGTAAATCTGACTAACGCGCTATTTGCTAATACATAAATAAAATTATAACGCAATGGAAAAGATTTGAGTATGATACGACTTTGTTCTTACGCAATCGCCCTTAAATAATAACTACCTATAACTAATAAAACAATCGAATCCTAACCTTTTTGCCGTAGTACAAATCCATCACGTATTAAATAAATCCATAAATCGCAAAGAAAGTCATCACTTAAAAGTGCAAACGACACATCGTCACCCGAACTGAACACTACAAAAGCCAATGCACAAATGAAAATAAATATTTAAAAATTTACAGGCAGTGACACGATCGTGTTATCGCTTATTACATAGATACCGGCTGCGTACGTTTCAACTTTAGAAAGTGTTTACGTTATCAATGAATGCGACTCTTGCAAGTAGGTATGTTGATTGATAATTCGGGCGAGCGAGGTGCATATGTACGAAACGAAAAATACGTTCGATCGGCGTTCTTATCGCCTAACACGTGTGATATCTCCTAAAATTATGTTCGGCTTTAATTTGATAATTTAAATATAAAGTAGATACAGGGAAGTAAAATAAAAAGTAATATACGTAAATATAACATTCTTGGGCTAGGTTCTTAAAACAATTACAGTTAAAAATGTATCTTCTATAGCAGGTTCTATAAGAACAATTTTGACGTAAGTATTTAGGTACTAATAAATTCATGTTAAGTACAGTAGAACTCCAATTATCCGAATTAACCGAGATCAGACCCGATCTGGATATTTTTTAGAAAAAAAAACATCGAAATTTGCTTATAACGTATAAAAATGGCTTCAAGAACACAGTTGATTACATTTTGTCTACTTATGAGCAATATGTATCAGCTGATGAGAGCGAATTTGACCTTGCACGTTGTTAGTTGGGCTTGTAAATTTTGTTTCGCGTTGGCTTTAATGACAACACTGTTAGGCATAGCTACTATAAGGTGATACATTATTGTCGTAAACATCCGGTACTACTTAAAAAGTTCTAGGTATTTCGATTTAAATACTTATAGTAGAGTACTCCAAGCTCTGAGAAATGACTGTCGTGGAGCTGTCGAGGTTACAAGATGAAACCTCGACAGACCGAAAGAACGTATTTTTTTTATTTAAAAAGCCAAAAGACGTCAACAATCGTCCAGTATAAAGAGCATCATCTTCACCGAAAAAGTTATTCAGCGTACTAAAGGTGAACTTTCTTTTGCCGTAAAATTCGTAATTGGTTTTGTGGAATTAATCGTTTAAAAAATTTCGAAAAAACCCGAAATACATGGGCTCTTATGGAGAAAAATAACTTTCGGGGCCGATATCTCGGCTCGAACTGGTAAAAAGTTCACTTCAATTTCGCGTTTTTTTTCCGTTTATACTGTCATAACTGCAAAACAGTAGGACATATCGAAAAATTTTATTGTTTAAAAAAGTTTGGTTCATCTATATAGCATTCGACGGCACAAGAATTATATTTTTTATTAAGATAGATAATTAAAAGTGAAAACATGTGAAAATTGCATTTTCTGAATCACGCCGAGATTGTGGGTTTCGTTGCTTCTTTCAGCGCTCCCATCTCATTTTTTGCCGTAACTTTCTCTCCTATACGTAATTCTAAAATACCTATGCCAATATAATAATATAATTGTTGTAAATACACCTTATCCGTTATTTTAATAATTAAGTACATAATATAAGAAGCGTTTTGTTTTAAATAAATTTACGAGAAGCTCCTATTTCATAATAAAACTACAGCGACTTTAAAATTTAACGTCTGTTATTATTATGACTATTGGCTCTAATTAATTGTAAGTGTATTAAATAACTACAAGTCAATCACCATTGTTCTACTACAGTATGTTAAAAGTGCCTTACAAATTAATTTCGTTAACAAATTTGGTATTACCTTCGTTAAAAATTGTACTTTTCGCAGTTTAAATTAACAGCTTTGATATTACACACCCTTAATAATTTAACATTCATCTTATTCATTATACATTGATACATTTGCAATTGTCACTGCATTGGTACATTTTTATCCCATACATCTACAGGAATCAATGCAACTCATTCGATTTTTCCTACATGTGTACGCTTTGCTACGGTAGTCTAAAAAACATGATGAAACGAAATGTATGATTCAGCAAATAATGCATGTTAGAAGAATACCTTTTTTACGACCACACGATGCTAACACTCTTAGATTATTTAGGAAGGATGGAACCGCATAGGTACCAGATTTCCTTACAAATCTATTTTCCACCCAAAATCGGTTGCGTCGGGTAACTGTGGTTGTAGTGTTGTAATGAATTTAGCAAAACATTAGTTTGATAATATGATCTTAAGGTGAGGGTATTACTATTTTTCGAACATCGTTAAAATTAATGTACAAAATAATGTAATGGTTACTTAAATTTGATTTTTAACATAGGTAATACCGAATTTGTTAATGAACTTAATTTGTAAGACACTTTTAACATACTGTAATAGAAAAATGGTGATTGACTTGCAGTTATTTAATACACTTACAATTTTACAATTAGGGCCAATGACCCTAATAAATAGCCATAATAATAATATAATAAGGATACAATTAGTACCTACCAGGAGTTTTCTTCTTGCTCCAAATTTTTGATTATTACTGCAGAAATTATAAAATTTTACCACTTGAAGATAACTCTAAACAGAGTTGAAATATATGGTGTTAATTACTTGTTATTGTTATTGGCTTATTTTATAAAAAGAAGAATAATAATAACTGACATTAAATTTTAAAGTCGCTGTAGTTTTATTATGAAATAGGAGCGTCTCGTAAATTTATTTAAAACAAAACGCTTATTTAAGCACGCTACTTATATCCGTACTGAAAAGAATACCTAGGTCGCGGGAGCCAGAATAGTAAAGGCGCCAAAGATCGCAGGCGAGGCGAAAATACTTAAAAAAAACTAGTGCTCGCACAAGTTAATAAATACGTCAACAAATTATTCTGAATCAGCGAAACATAATCTCCAGCTGTAAATGCAGATATCGTAGCTTTGTTGTCAGATTGCTTATTTTATGTATAGTAGCCGGTATTTATAAAGTTGGAATAAATTTTATTGCGGTTTAAAATTGCAGGAAATCTAAAAGTTTTATCAAAAAATGTTATTTAGAAAAAGTGTTTAGTTAGCCGTATACGATCTCGGAAGGTTAGTAGATTTTTTACACGGCTTTTATAAAAGAAGTTAGCAATTTTTTCTTCTATTTTTTTTACTTATTTGGACCTTCCGAGATTTTTAACTTAATTTCTAACATTTTGGCCAAAGCAGAATTTAAATAATTAATTGCATAAGGTCACAAATTTTATTCGCGTTTTTCCAATATGAACACCACTACTTAGCGCTCTTATGTGCGTACTGCATTAAAATAGCACTGCTTAAACATATCAGTCAAAGTCGGCTGTTTCGCGCTTCTGAATATTCATTGTTCGTGGGCAGATTTTGTTTGCGGATATCTTTTTTTTATCTCAAAGCGATCCGGATAATTGGAGTTCTGCTGTAATGCGAAAACTTTGTTTTTGCGGCGCGCACGCGAAATTTGGCTCGCGCCTATTATAAACGTTTGATTTTTTTACACCGAAATTTTAGGTGATATTGATTTTAGGATATTGATCTTAGGACACTATATAAATTAAATATTGTTTAAATTTTGTTCCGTCACCTTCAACTATCCGAACTTTGAAATTTCAAATGCTTTTTCTTCGTGGTAAGTACCTACGTACATCATTTAGAATAAGATGGCGAAAATCCCCACCAACAAATTGTACGAGTCAATCCGCTAATTATTAATAATTATCTACATTCTTACGGTTAAATATAATATTTTGGGTTTCTTTGTAGTCAATAGTTATTGATGGACAATAGCTGCATATCTACACTTACTGTTTGATGACCGAACGCCTATTCAAAATGCAACCAAAAAAAAATAATAATAACGGCTCATTTCCCCGTATAACATAAGAGAATAATTCGGAGAATAATCGACAACAACATGATTTATTGCCCATTGCTAACATCCGGCGCAGAGCGAGCCTTACTAGAAATAAATCAACGTAGAAATTGAAATTTAATGAAACACACGTTCGGTTCTGCAAATCGACGACTGCAAAACTTGCCGGATTATTTTTAAGTGATTTAGTTAAAGTTGTTCTTTTTTTCCGAACGCCTCGAAATTAGCCGTGCCCCGTATAACGCGAAAATAACTTGGAAAAAATAAAACCGAGCCGCGCCGTTTCTTATTTGAAGGGCGCAATAACTTTGAACTTGAAAGGTGGAGCGGTCGCACAATCAAAATTCAAAGACGTGTTTGATTTAGGTAATTAAATCTACGTGCTTTTTCCTCTGCGTATAAGGATTCGCGAGTTTGGGTGTGCATATAGACGAATAGATCGAAATTAAATTTTTACCAAGCACTATTTATTTTAAATTACAATGGTACACATAATATATTACATTATGGGATGCATATAATTTTCCTCATGGCCAGTTCGTTTTATCGTCAGGTATATATCGCAAATACGTACAGATACAGTACGTTAACTAGCGCATTGGTGGAACGTAAACTAGTACGGATAACGTAAAAATTACAAACCGCCTATAATTTAGTAGTTCTTCAGTGGTAACTCCTTCTTGATAAAACCAGGACGCAAGAAGTCGAGAAGTCGCAGTTCTTAGAGACAAGTGCGTGAATACCATCATGAAATTTCAAGGTATTGTGCTTATGTTTGTGATTGGCGCCTTCGGCGAAGATGTCAAACGGACAGTCGAACAAGGATACATGGACGAGGCCGTTCAATTTTTGGATAAATGCGGCGCTAAAGACGTCGTGCTTTGTTTTAAGGTAATATAATTTTTACATTTAAATTCAAACGAAATTATTTAAACAATAATCTTATTCGGGTAAACTGTTATTTATAACGGAATATTTGAATATTGCTATGTAAATATCTCTAATTACTATTATATCCGTATTTGTCATCCGGCGCCGCGATATAAACTACAATCTATTAATATTTGAACCCGAAATTGTCGACCATCAATTCCGTCGAGGCGTCCTGTCTAAAATTTACAGTTTAATTAATGGTAAATTACATTTTCATTTACCGATCCACGTACCAAATTTTCCACGAGAATATATTCCACAAATGCCGTAATTAATTTAACACAATTAAAAAATGTGTAATAACATTTAAAATCGGATTAACTGTATAGGTACAGACATGTGTAGGCTCACACATGTGAGCTACTTTGTTCGACTGTAATCATTGTGCGAACGCGTAATTTACGTAAGTATTACCTACTTCGGTAACGTCTATTAATAATTTTATGCACCACATAAATGTGCGGACATCCACAATTACAATTAGTTGTTACGCTAAATTACCACGTAAGTACGTAATAATTTTTTTAAATATTACGACCGACTATAATTGACGAAATTAATTCTCAACTATTTCGAAGAAACGACGTAATAAACAATTTAGTGGACGTCACGTATAGTCGTATATATTTCAAATTTTGAACTTAAAAAGCTACAATCAACGGTTAACAAGTTCCGCGAGGCCAAAGAAATACAATTAAGATCCGCGTTCGGTTTGAAACTCGATCCTATACGCAGTTGTAATATGTTTATCGAAATTATCCTATTATTCCAGATCAAAAGGCATCTTTTTATAGGGATAAAAATTTATCGGAAAAGGTTAGGTCGCGAAAAATTGACGTGGGTGCTTTAAGACGTTTGATTTATTTTGATTGAAAACATCGATGGCGTTCCAAAAAAGGGGACGACATCCGTTACGAGGCAATCGAATACTTGTTTGCTCTCTTGCCCGAGACAACGTTTCAGTGGAATTCACTGGAAAACATAGATCACGCGGTAATTAAAAAAAACCTGCAATTAAACTAGTGAACTACATATTTGTTTCGTTTATGTAAACATTAATTACGCCGATGTATCTGAAGGGATACTGTGGTTTCTAGGAAGCCGCAGTTAAACTAAAACAAACAGATTGACTTATTTTTCTGTTCCAGGAGAGGGCTTTACAATACGTGGATAAGCTTCCGAGCAATTTAATAATCGGCGGCGGTTTCAGCATTAAATCGAACGATGGCGTTATCGACAGGTCGGCGAGAGTCTATAACATTCCGGACCTGCCGGAGGAACCGCGAGCGCGCGAGGAGACGATCGACAAAATTTTGTCAGATAGAATTCTTAATTACTTGTCTTCTCATACAATCGAATTTAAAATGCCAGATGGTGCGATGACCGAGATACAACGATCATTAGAAGAAGGTCCGTATTTTACTAATAACAATACCTACAAGTAAATAACTTCGATTAACGATTTTATCAATTTCAGCACGGAAAAAGAAGAAGAAAAGCGTGTTGCCGCTGTTATTGTTGTTTAAACTGAAAGCGGCCATGTTGGCGGCTATTGCCATCAAAATACTGGCGGCGACCGCGTTCAAAGCTTTAGTAGTCGCAAAAGTAGCTTTAACCATAACGCTAATCATTTGGTTAAAAAAGCTTTCGGAATCAAAACATCATTCTTCGACGTACGAAGTGGTAGCGCACGACGATCATGGCCATTATAGGTCTTTCGGACAAGACCTGGCTTACAGAGGGCACAAACAAGACGTCACCGACGATTAACCTTTATGGATAAATTATTTTTAACACGTCTCTCAGGATGAATGTCTGCATTTTAATACGTTTTGTATTTATTTATTTATTTGTTTTTGTTAATAAAAGTCGTCCCACAAGAAACCCCGAAATTCAACTATACAGACCTAATCGAGAGACTAAATTATTCAGTGCCAGCTCGACGTGTCACTTTTACGCAATACTTTCGAGAAAGGTGAAAAATTCGTTTCCGTCAATTCCCAAAGGACGCACAATGTACAACCGAAAATCCATTAGAAATATATTAGGTAACTACGCATTTTCAGGTTGCTTTGGTTTCGTTAACAAAACAGCAACTCCGAGGCTTTCCGTTAAATCATTAATCGTCCTAAAACGGTCACTTATATAATTAAAGTCCGGTCGTTAGTAAAGGCAACAACATATCGCTTGTTAAGCAATTATCATCTTATTTTTGATATTGACGACGTAATAGAATGAAGGTTAAGTAAAAATACAAAAGTGCGTTTGTTTGCGTTCCTAACCGTTGTCCCTGATGCAAAGACGTTCTTCCTTTGTCGAGCCGTCTTTGTAAAATTTTCCGTTGTTTATCAAAATTAAATCTTTGAAGTAAAACGATATTGTTTCGAGCTTTGTTATATTGAAAATTGACAAATGAAATTTATAATCAAAAGCTTTGAGAAGAACCGTACGACAATCCCTAAATTGTGAATCCACCCTAACATTGAGTTATGTAACCGCCTAATATTTACGTACTTTCAAGACGGATTCTTATGTATAAATGTATTCCTATGTATAAATATGAAAACTTGAATTTAAAATGCCTACGCACGCGTAAAGTAAACTACATTAGGTACGTATTTACGTACAAAACTTTTTTCAGAAATGATTGATATCCACGTCACTCAAGTATCAGTTTCGAAATTCGGGCAAACGAAAAGTATATAGGACGGTATTATACATCGAAAACTGAATAAAAAGTTCCCTTGCGATTTTTCGATTTAGACCAGTACTTTTCTAAAGTTATGAATAATATGATCCGTGTATAGTGTTTATTTTGAATTTGAAATGTATAAATCTAGCAGGCTGTGCAAATAAATAACACCGGAAACGATACGTAACACGGTTCGAGCAGTGCAACAATAACGTGCCGCTGTTGAAGCATGTTTAGCAGCAGACGATGAATTTAACTTGCATTTTCTTTTGTTTTTAAAAATTTGTTATCAACTAATTTTAATTACTCGATTCGTACATTTAAAATTGAAAATAAAGACTGTTAGTTGGTATATTATCTATTTATCTATGTAGTAGTTTACAATGTAATAGTTCAAAATTGGTACAGGTAATATGGAACATAATAAAAAACTCGACATCAAAGCAGTGGTAAAATCTGCCAACAAACAAATAAATAAATGACACAAATGCGGAAGACGACCATACTGCACGTTTTGAGTGCAGGTACAGGTAAAAAGAAAGTCGTTGTAGGAGAACATCGAAGGTAAGGTTCCATCAAATATTATTATTGATTCGTTATTCAAAGCGTACCTGTAGAAAATTATTTGAAGACCATAAATAATTGATTAGAAATAAAATCGTACTTATTATTGTTATCGTAACAGAAATTCCTAGATATTAAAATTCATTTGTATTATTACAGATGATACATAAAGCGACGAACCTCGACGATTAGAAAAAATTACGAATAAAAAATATTAGTTCGAGAAGAGCCAGTGGAATATCTGGTGTTCGAAGTCGTGCAGTACCTACACTCGTAGACGAAATTACTTTTCGTAGATATAAACGAATGTCGAATTTTCACCATCGAAAACGGAAAAACTTTCCACTAGAGAAAAGTCAGCGTTATCCACCGGCGTTTTTAGAAGGTAAAAATACTATATTATCAAGAGGTTTTTGGGTCAACGACAGCGCATTACGAACTCATCAACGTTGCGAACTCTATTTCGACAAAAACGACAGAAAAAGCTTTAAATGCTTACATACGCGAAACAGTGGAGCGACACGAAGGGACCAGTTTTTGTCGCGACGGCGGTGACGGGACGACCACAAATCCACGTTTTTATTGTTAGTTTATCAAAAATGCACGAATATTGTGTTATACCTAGTACTTGATAATTTTCTATACATCTCCAAAAATAAAATTCATTTATTCCGATACCTACAGTCAAATTTAAGACACACGACCCTTTATTAATTTTATAGATTTCCCACGCTACTTAAAACCTTTAACGTAAACAATCTTTGAAGTTCTCACAGTTAATTACATATTGTACTTATAATATTAATAAAAGAAATAAGTAGGAAGTTACTCGAAAAACCAAACAAGTAAACAAATTGATCTTGTCTAGATAAACTGAAAGATAAATAATTAATCAAAATGAATTTTTAGTAGTAAAAAACAAAACGTTAAATATTATTTTTTTCAAATTATCAATTTTTCTTCTACTTATGAATGTATCGATCTCGCTGTAAGGGTAGATAATAACTCGATGTCATCCTAATTTAAAAGCAATTAATAAGTCGCGCTTAATAAGTAATCATGCAAAAATTGTATGTATAGACAATTAATTTTGTATAAGTAGCTTTACCATGTGTTTTCTACGAAAACATTTTTGGCTTATTTTTTACGTTTATAATGTGAGCAATCGATTTAAAATTAATTAGTAATCGAGTCGGGCTTTGTAATTACATAAAAGCAACGAATTATTTTTAGAAACACCCTTTCAAAATGCGCATTTTTAATTATTTTCTGCCCCTAAAGTGGGTTTGAAAAAAATCAGTAGAACCACCGAGATGTTTTTCTTTCCTAGAGCAATTAAATAACAATTAATTGTGATATATGCCCCTATTCTGTAAAAGTTAGTTAACATTATGTACATAACATGTCTTTGTTAAGTGATGTGCAACATTATAGCATTAAAATCGTATTCTGTAATTGGCAATGTTGAAATGCTTTTAACATTTTTACTAAAAGTTGAAAAATGTATATTTTTGAACCAACTGGATTTATCACATGCGCAGTGAATTGTTTTCATTCCCGGTATTTTTGAATATTGTTTGGATTTGTAAGGTTATTAGGTTATGAGGTTATAAGGTTATGTCCATGTACCAAAAAATGAAGTGAAACTAATATCTAAGAATATCCAAAACCAAAGTTTTAAACATATAGGCACCCATATGATATGTTATTTAATGTAATGATAATTACCTTCAAATATGCAGGAATAGCACTTGAACGGGCAGTAGATAAGAAAGGTTTCAATCGATTAATTAACATTATTGCTAAGTCTTTTGTAAAGCGAAAGCTTTTTTTGAAACACAAATCTGATAACACTTCAAACGGGTTTTGCGTGTCTCGTAAACCTCTTCTGTAAAGTCGCATACTATTCCTATATAATATATATATATATACTGGCCTTTTTTTGTCACTTCTTTTTTGGGGACACGCTAATTCTCGAAAGTTCTAAGTCCATAATTTTTTGTACCCCCTCTCCCCACCCCTTTCCACTGTGTTTTTCCTTTGAGGGCACTGCGTGCCCCCACAAAAAATGCCGTGTATATATATATATATAATCATTTATTTACATTTGTACCGGTAGGTGTTAAGGACTATTCCTAACATGTCATTATTCATGTACAATTGAGGAGTGTTTTTTTCAAAAACGATCGTGTCCAAAAAATCCTTTTTAGAAAAAACACTCTTGAAGCGAAAAACCGTTAAAATACGATAACCGGCTTTGATTTAAATGTTCATGTGACATGATCGTTTTTAAAAACACGTTCCTCAATTGCAGTTTATAAAGAAATGTAGTTCCTATAATATATATACGAGTTACCTTTCTTCGTCCTCTTCCAGTAGTATATATGTGATTATAACAATATTATCATCCATCCCTTAAAGATCAACAAAAACTATTGACACAAGAAACGAAAATTACCTGCCAACATAACCTTACAAACCCAATGTACAATTGTTACATTCGCGTTTTACCTCACTGTTATTTTACAGTGAATTTTACTAACATAATGTTATTAACAGCGGACATTTTCCCTATAGAATTGCATTTTCGTTGCATACTTTAAAATTTTACATTTTTATGTAGTTAACATAATGTTAAGCGTAACATTTGCTTTCAGAATCACAGCAATAGTCTATATGCCTTTTCCGGATGTAAGGGTATTAGCTTAACGGCAGGTCAACACCCCCCCCCCCGCCAACTTTAATTGCGATTTCCTCTTAAAATACGGAAACAATAAATTCGAAACTACGCCAGTTAATTAACACCTACTTATTATATGATTACTATAGGTACCAACATTTAATTGTTGATGACGGTGATGCTAGATTAATCGAGGTAGGTAATTGAAAATTACTACGAGTAAATAACCACGCCATTATATTTCCTAACAAGAAATGCTCACGTGTCGTCAGCAAACGTTTCTGGAATTTCATATTTACATCATAGGTAGTAGCTATAGATAGCATAGGTATAGGTAATAGGTAGTTTGTCTCGCACTGCAACAAATATAAAATTCTCAAAAATTTTAACAATTATCGAAGTACCTACCCTACGTATTATTTTTATCTAAATCAAATAAAAAACTTATTTTAAACTGAATATTATGGTACCATTGATGTGTACGTAAGGTTACGAATTACCTACAATGTGCAAATGTTTGTATTGACTGCTAAAATATTTAATTGTGGGATGCACTTATACGTATACATTTCAAAATATGTACTACATATAAACGAAATTTGTTAACAGCACTCTCGAGATCGCAGTAGCGCAGTCTGGTGTTCACTAATTGTAAGTTTTCCCAAACACGTTCAAGTATCGTTGCTTACACATAGTTAATAATAAACAGATTAAAAGATTTAATAATTAACACGCGCAAATGCAGCCGAAACTTTAGAGATAATTAGTTTCGTAGCACGAAATCAACCCTGTTGTTTGTGCACATGTGTTTGCAATCTGGATTTAAACCGCCAAACATAAAGCGCAAACAATGCGTTTTCGACTCCCGTTTCTAAAACCGACAGACAAATTACCACTAAATGTGTTGAATTTAAGATCGAAGGCGCATATTATATCAGCCCAGTACAACTGAAAGAGAAAGCGCACGCCATTGTCTGGAATACGCCATTTCCTTTCTTATTTTGACATTTATTTACTAGAGGCAGTACTACGTAAAATGAACGCTGCCGACGCGACGCCGACGCCTCTAAAAGTGGCGGCGTTTTCCTAACGTTAGTACATCTACTTTAACCTTCTGAAATAAATACGTGTCTGCATTCAAAACGTATGACCTGTAATTATTATCCAACTGCAAAGTTTTACGTTCGCGACTCCCCTTGCGGACTCATACGTGATGTTACACAAAGATGTGAATTTTTTAAAACGAACCGTTTCAATTAGAAGCCGAATACTTTCACTGTAATCAAAATTTACTAGTTCATAACATTGTCGTATATAAAGGGAACACCCACGCGTTCGAGATTTTAGTGGAATAAAAGAAATGTCGAGGTACGGTGCTTTGTGTTTGATCTCCGTTTTTCTAGTTACAAGGGCGACATTACTTAAACCGTCTTCTAGCGTGGAATCGTTTAATCAATGCCTAATTACAAATCCTGCGTCCTTGGGGTATTGCCTGGGCATAGGAGCTTTAAGTAAATTACAGAATATAGATAATAATCCCGAATTCGATCTCGTGGATGGGGTAACATTCGCTAGAGACGAGCAACAAATTAGGGAGTCCTACAGCGTCGTGGACAAGGATCCCGGAGATCTCAGGTAAGCTTCGGCACTACCGCATTACGGAAACTGAAGGTATTTATGTTTCGGATACTTTTCAACAAACACGAACCTCGACTTTAATCGAATCTAAGGGATCAGCGCGTCCAGCTGCTCAATATTCATAAAGCAAATTTTCATTAAGGAACCTGATGAATTTTGCGTTAAGTAGATTTCACGGTACCTAAGCGAAAATATAAATATTAACGCATAATTAAAGTTTGCGTCGAGGCGTTTCTTTGACTTAGTTTTTGTTTCGTCGAAATAGCAGTTGTTCGTTTGTTTTTGTTTTGTTGTCGCGAAATAAACGGATTTTTTAAAAATTAGGTGCACGAGATTGTCGCGGATCTTGCAGTGAATATAAAGTGTAATTTTTTTTTATTAAATTTGTTCGCGCACAATCATTTATTACAACATCAACTACTTATTTCGATAAATTATATGGCTTGATCCACAAACGTACAAGATGCGTTCGAAAAGAAACGGAATGGGACAAGTGGGCGCGGCCAACTGGATGCAAAGACAACTGGACGCAAGAACGAGTGGATGCGAAAAGTATTACTGGTACCCGTTTAGTCGAAATATATTAAATACATGTTAGGCGAATTAATATAGATGTCACAGCTTTTTTGCAATAAGGATTGATCTTTTGCAAAACGACGCCTTCTGCGAAACAATTACTTAATCATTCCTCAATAGCTAGACTGACGCACTTCGGCCTTTTTGCAAAAACTCTAACTAGCACCGGGCTGATTGGGTTAATCACATCAAGACGAGATCGATTGTTTCGCGAAAAGGTGCCGTTTTGGAATAAGGCAGCGACATCTATATTAATTCGCCTAACACGCATTTAATATATTTCGTCTAAACGGCCACATGTAATGCTTTTCGAGTCCACTTATTTTTCCGTTCAGTATGTCTCTGGGCCCAGTTTGCTACGCGCATTTGTCCTAGACCGAAAAAGTAACAGGGCTGGTTCTGTAAAAATCTAAAAAAAAAATATTTAAATACACTTAATATTCTTCAAGTGTCAGTCAACACACTGTTGTTGAAATTTTCCCCTTAAAAATCCCCGAAGGACTGGGGTTAGTCGAATTAATTTAAGAAATTTTAAAAATATTGCTTGTTCAGATCAAAACTACAATTGTTTGTATTCAAATATTTAGTAGATATCCCACGACTGACATATCAAATTTAACACCTCCCATAAAATGTAGCACTTAACAACTGACAAGATAATTTAAAATAAGAAAACAATTTTGTGTAGATATAGACCGTCTGCAATTTTTAATCAGCTTACGTTTAGAATTCCAGAAATACAATAAAATCGGCAAGAAATCTAAAAAGAAATAACGGGTATTTTTGTTTGAAAAGAAATCTATACGTTCTGATGTAGAAATGTTTTAGGCGCAATAAAAACTTCACGAATCGGATATCGTTTGCGATACTAACTGAATTTTAAGTAGGTGAAAAGCGTTAATTTTTAATTTATAGTTCAATATATTAGTAAAATTATTTCTGTGAATCTGATTACGTTAGTTTGATAGATACTGAAAATATTCTACTTGAAAACTTTTTTTTAATAGTTTTTTAATTACATTTAATGTATTATGTAGTTTTTAATTTCGATAGTTTGCATCGAGTCTGCAACGAATCTTTCAAATGGCCTTTTTCGCCTTCAATAACGTTTATAACATGGCATAGCTGAAATTACCGTACACCTAACAAAATAATCTTGGCATCCCTTCATCAATCATTCTACATTGAAACTTTGAGACGGCGGTTGGATTAGTTTGATACCGCAATCTTTTAAATGTCTCCATAAAAAAACAACAAAGATTAGTCGTACTTACAATTAATGAAATAGTTAAGGGATCGTTACAAGCTATACAGTGTAAAAATTAACTCGTTTATAGCTTGTAAGCTTATCGCCATTTATAAGTAAGCTTTATAACTAATATTTATTTATAGCAATATACAGCGTGTCCCAAATAGAGTAGTACACCGTGGGTGTCTTTCTTATTATTAAAGATAGAGATTTGATTAAATTTTTAAAAAGACAAATAATCTCATGAGAAAATGTTTAATAATAGAAAAATTACTCGATTTGATGAGTTAAACTTAAAAATATGGTCAAAATAAAATTCAAGTAAAATACTACTCAAAATATTAATTTTTTTGATATTTTAAATCAAGTAGGCCTTAAATCAAATGCACGCGAATTTTATTTTGGTGACAAATGAATTAAAAACAAAACAATTAGATATTAGGTACTATAATGATCATTTTCAACAATTTATAAAATAATTCTCACAACTTCATTCAATACAATATTTACAATAAATAAGTTTTTAATTAATAACCTTTTGAAAAGCTTATTTCACGTGACAGTTCGCTGTATTACTTATAACAAAGTTTGTTTTACAGTTGTCTGTTGTTCAGAGCTAACAATAAGTACTTGATTTAATATAAAAACAATTAATATTTTGAGTAATTTTTACTCAAACATATTTTGTTATACATCGTTGAAAAGAGGGGGAAAATTCTATTTCATCATGTAAAAATCTAATACGGCGTCCATTTTAGATAAGAAAGTTGCTATGAAATTTTTTTAACTGAAATTTGAAGCAGCACTCAAAACTCCACAACATTACCCATTCAACCAAATCTCTATCTTTATATTAATCAATTTGGGACACAACGTATACCTAAAAAGGGTTCTTTCGATTGTTATCAAAAGATAACCTAAATAAATGACATTGCATTTGCACAAATTAGTTATAGTACGTAGAGATTTTCCCTAAATTGTAATTAATGTTGTGCTCTTTGCAGTGGCTCGTCTTGCCCGAGATTCGAACCCCCTTTAACTATGGTACAGCTATTTGTGACCTTTAAAATTAAAAAAAAATCTTTAAAATTATACTGTAATTATTGGAACCGCGGATAATTTCCTAATATGAATAAAATTATCAAAAGGCTTCACCAGAAAATTCACCTGCGTTCGGGGAGGTTGGCTACAACAAGTATATCAAACGATAAAAGAATTTATCCTGGAAATTCAACAAACATTAAGAATTTATTCCTTAATAAATTAAAGTTTACGGCGCGATACTACCTCGCGATATCGAGGTACGAGTTCGTCTTAAAACTTTATTTAATCCCGAGTTAGTGCAAATTACTTCTTAAAAGTTTAAAACTTGCTTTAAAATAATTTGCCTCGTCGACTTTAAATTAAATTTTAAAATTGTTTCGAACAAACTACTTGTATAAATATTAAACTTTTAGTTTTATTTGCTTTAAATGTTTTTTAAATTCTGCGACCCCCGTCTCGCAATTTTTTCGTACGTCAAGAACTGTCGAAACATTTTAAACAGATACGTTTATACGTAAATATTAGTTTATTTTTATTCAATAATATTCGCTTAAAAATGTTAGAAATATTATTTTCAACTCTAAAAGCTTGTATAATGATTTTTATTTAATATTTAGGAGAGACCGGGGGCATTCCCGACCACTTAAGCTAAATGAATGTGGTAGTTCGATCATTTGTGAAGTTAAAACTAAGATTTTTTTTCTTTTTATGTAGTGTTATCAATGTTAAATTTAATTCGATCTACGAAAAATAGTTAAATTAAAAATTATTTACCAAATTGTATTTAACAAAAAAAAGCGTGATTGTTCGGTATTGCCCGGACATACGGGGTTAACACCATGTTTATCACCATGTTTATATTTTTAAATGAAACTATTACAAAAATTCTGTGAAGTTTTAAACACAAAAGTCGCACAAGTACCTATATTGCTGTAGTTTTTCCAAAGACCTGCAGACTTTACGAATCCTGTACTTACATTGGACATTCGAGCACTTGTTTTGCGTTTGACCACTTGGCTCGGTAATACCCCAAGAATAAGTTATTATCAGCAAATGAACGGTCTAAAATCGAAGTTATCATACGGACCTGAACAACACCGAAGAACACATCAATCTATACGACGTATCAGTAATATAAAAATATATTAGAGGATTCAGTCTTCCTTGAAATGTCAGATGATATTTGTAGATAAATCTATACAATCGCGATCACTCTGAAATCAACCGACCAAATAACGTTACGTTGGCTGTCAAAGGTCATTTAGATCAAGCACCGTTACGAGATTTCTAATTAATATATTTCGGACAATACCTTTGAATGTTCGGTATTACCCCAGAGTTCGGGAATACCCCGGTCTTCCCTAAGCCCTACTGAATCGGCACAACACAAGAATCTTCTAGTTGGTTATGTCCAATTTATGTTTCGAGCCTGTAGGGCATAAAAACAAAAAGAACTGTAGGAGTTTCATGTCATCGTACCTACCCACCATTGTACCTACTAATTAAAATCCTCTTCGTAAGTCCTAAAAACGCATTTTAGTTTTATCCACAAACGACAAATTTATCTGTTTGTATTCGGCAATCTCGTTAACAATAAGACCGTGCGTTCTAATTAGACGTCTGATTATAGGTGTTCGATTTAAATTGAACTTAATGATAGGAACGGCGGCCCCGTTTATTCCTAAACTTGCCTAACTAATACGCCTATTAAATAATTTTAAAGGACGCGGGAGTCCTTGTGTTTTCATTTTTCTCCAAAATGCAGATGAAATTTTTAAAACCACTTGGAAGTTAAGCCCGGGGCATCGATTTCCCCCGAGAAAAGTTTGTCCGTAAGCGACGAATTAAAAAAAAAACCCCTACTTGACATGTGGAATTTAACTAGTTCGGAAGGCCGTTTTTAGGGATGGTTTTATATATCTATTAAATATAACGCGACTTTCGATGTCAAGTATAAAACGAGAGCGGAAATATATTTTTTGGCACGTCAGACGAGCAAAATGATTTTTCAATATGCGTTAATTTGTAAAACAATTTTTAGGACAATCGTCGATTCGGTTGGGGAGGTGTTTTCTCGAAGAACTATGCGGTGGGACATGGGTGCCATTCATCCCGGTCTGGCTTTGAGAGTGGCGCCATCGACAAGTCCTGGAGGTGTACTAGAGTTTGTACTAGATCCTCATCGCGAAGCTCTCTCTCATCACAGCTTAAAAGAAGCCAGTACAGGTACGCACGTCAGGTACCTTGAACTACCTGACGAAAATAACGCAAGTTCGAGGTGCGTTTCTGTGCTGTTCGAAATTGTTTCGGCTTCGCGAAAATTCCGCTAAAAATTTGTGGCGTGCAAGTTCAAGATGAATTTCTTTTCGGCGGTTATATAAAAATGTAGGTCATCAAGGTTATGGACGTCGTTAAACTTTTAACCTGACGAATCAAACGAAACCTTTTAACAATTCTATTTGTTTTTGTAGGTCGTCTAATAACCAGGCAGTTCTTGCTGCCTTTTCTGTTGGGATTTAAATTCAACGTCGCCACCATTGTCCCAGTGATATTTGGATTGCTTGCTCTTATCGCGAAGAAGTTTTTGTTTTTAAGCAAAATCGGATTGATTATAAGCAGCGCCGTCGGATTAGGGTCGTTGTTGTTTAGTTCAAGTTACGGGCCAACGACGGGCGGCGGATTTAATCCCAGTTTTGGGGGACAATACGCGCAATCGCCGTACAACAGGTATTTTTAAATTTTACCTTCTCAAGTTGTTCGTCAACGTAATTTCCCCGTAGATTACCCGACGAAGATTATTACGAAAATCCTTTGTATAGAGGCTTTAACGAGGAGAATCACGTGAAGTTTTTCAACGAAATGAAACAATCGTACGCGAGAGAAGACGCTCCCAGCGGAAATGGCAGGAACTTTGCGTGGAACGAAGCGGAAAAGGAAACGAAGACCTGAACTTGCGCACCTACAATTCGACAATTCGATGCCTATATTTATCTATTGATAATTTCGTCACCTACTAAGTAATTGAATTGAAAAAATTCATTTTTTAAAGCACCGGCGACCCAAATTCCCGCACTTCCATCGAATGGAGGTTTCTCGCGTTAAAAATTTGCATACGTTCGATCATTCATCGGTCGCGTATGTACTACCTATTAAAATTTCGTTTTTTAACTCACGATAACAGTTAGCTTATTTGAATAACACACATTGGCGCGCTAGGAAAGATGGAAATTTTACCAATTTAGGGTACTCGGCGACCTCCTTTAAAAAATAATAGATATACCCACGTTATTTAAACAAGTAAAAGCGGAAGATGGTATCGAACAAATTTACCTTGCCGTGACCTACGGAAGAAAGTTCATGCGCGCTGGATGCGAGTTGTTTGTGTGGTTTTTCTAATTAGAGCCATCTTCGTCCGTCGAACTATAAGTCCTTGTCGGCTCCCGAAAATTTTTGAAAATTCGATTCAAGAGTTCTAAAGTTTATTTTGGTTAAACGACCGAAGTTAATTTTTTTTTGTTATAATGACGTTTTGTTGTAAATTATATAAGTATGGGCGAGTGAAAGTGATTAATGAAATGAACGCTTTTTAAGTTCACGGAACTGGGTTGTAAGGGGTTGTAAGCACACAAATTTATTAACACCAATTGAATTGCCGATTGACATCGTAGAGTATCTAATTAACGCAATTATGGTCGGTCAATAATTTTTTATGATGTTCAAGATAATACGTATGTATAGTTAACTTTCCGTTTTCATTTAAAAACGGACCCTCCTACACCTAACTTCACGTTTCAAATTACAGATTCGCTCTGAATGGTGTACAACCTCAATTATGTTTATCTGCACATTACACGACATGTAAATGTAAAATTAATTTCAAAAGTCGTAATATTTTTCAATTGAGGAAGGATGCAAGGAAAAAGAATTTCCTTTACTTTTTATTTGTCCCGTTCTATAGATAATTATGTTTTGCATTAAAAAACACATAAAGTAGGTAATAATTTGAAAAAAATTGTAGATAATTAATATCCTTAAAAGAATAAAAATATAAACGGAATTATGTGTCCGAAAGTGTAGCTGTGTTTGTCGCAGACCCGCAAATCACCACTTCTTTTAAAGAATTTTTATAGAAAATGCCGTTTTGGATTTTCCTCTATCTCGATCCCCAAATCACGAAAATGTAGGTCATTCGTTTTGGGTTTGGACACGATTGCGGTCGTAATTTTGATCGTAGGAGACTGAAATTTAGACAGTGTAATCCATTTACGAAAACAAATGACAAGTTCGTTAACCAGTGAAATCGACCGACCCGTTTCAAAATGGCAAACGATCATAGATGTTAAACTGATTGTGAGCTATCTCCGTTATCGATTATTGGATTGATAATAAGAAATATGGTTTGGAATAGGCATAAAATTATCTACCGACCATGTATCTTTGTAATTTTCGATAGAACGTATCGTTTAGTGATAAAAAATTTTTAATTCTTATAAAAATATTCTTGAGAATATTTCTCTAGTAAATGTAATTTTTCAAAAAAAATATTTCTTTCGAGAAAAATGAAAAATGGGAGTTTTGAGAAATATTACATGGAAATTCGATACCGAGACTTACGCGCGGTCGGATCTTTAACTAACAATTAGAGTTTTAAATGTAAGTAAATACGCTACATTTCTCTTTATCGGTAGGTAAATCGTTCAGTTCTATTATAAATTTTGAAAAAAACTAATTAAACCGATACCGATGTGAAACGTTCGTGTCGTCTCAAAAGAACTTTAGAATCATAATCTAATCCTTTCAACGTTTATTATTTCATATTTTCGCTTTTAATATTCTGCAAAGATTGTAGTGACCATAAACCTACTAAACAACCGGTCCAAAAGGTAACCAATAACATAATAAGCAGGCTTTTTATTGTGGGCCCATTTAAAACAATTTGTAAAAGTCGCAACAAAAAACCTGTCTAAATAAACTCATCTCATTTAAAAGCTTTAAATTGCATTTAAAAGTGTTTAGATAACATAAACGCGTCTATTACCTACTAGATAGATACACGTTTCTAAAGTGAAATGTGTTAGGTACAATATTATTTTTCTGTACGTCACGTCGCATCGCCAGCAGTTTTATTTTAAATAATTGATTTTTGATTTTCGTGTTAATGAGGCATGGCCGACTTAATTTATTTACGTTGAAAAATTCAAGTAGGTTAAACGATAAGCTAATTTTAATAACTATTCATTTGTCGCCAGTTGTATTTAAAGTAATTTCCAAAAATTAAAGAAATCTTGTTAAAAAAAAACAACATAGAATAAAAATGTGAAAATGATTGTATGTTAAATAGCTCCTAAGGAATGGAATACGAATTTGGAATTATTGTCATTGTTTTTGTTAAATGGACTATCTGTATTAACATTATTTATGAATCGATTAAAGAAAAATATCGAACTTATAGTTTTCCTTTCGTACAATCCGTATCTACTTTTCTGAATTGCTGCAAAAAATATTCCAAACACCCAATCTGTATTAAAATCTTTCTATTTATATCTTTTGTAAATACCTACTCTCGCTGACCATACGTTTTTATTGAACAAATAATTTATTTTTTAATAATAATCATATAATATAGTATTTGTATTTTTATAAATATTAAAAATTTTCGAATACTTACTTAATTATTATAATAATACATTACCTATGTAAGTTTTTAGGGGGGCTACAAGATTTTAATGTAATCAGTTACGTTGCAACTTATTTTTAAAATTAACCGTACTATTCGGTTATTTGTTTACTTATAAGTATGTCTTTAGTATATGGATCATGAAACGTGTTTTAGCGAAAAGTTTAGTTAATTAAGATACTTACTTAAGAGTTTATGAACAGATTGATCGCCCGATAAAAATAAAACATTGTTAATCGATTTATTATACCTGCTTAATGTTATGTTCTTGCTGTTATCTCAGTTGTTTGTATTTTTTTAATACTTAAATGATTAATTGTTAGTTTTATAAAAAAAACATTATTTGAAAGAACCGAAACTGATAAGTTTTATGAAAGGTTTTCTTTTAAAAATCAACAATTTCCACCACACTTTCGAAATAGCGGAAACGTGGTTTCTTCGATTTTTATCGATTTTTGTTTTATTTTTATTTGCCAAATTAAGAAATGTAAACAATTGCATGTAGGGAAAAGTGGAGATCATTCGATCATTTTTTTAGTTTTTTTCGTTTACAGGCTTTATGTAAAATAAAATCGAGGGCGTGTTGGCAGAAGGACTCCAAAAAATCTTATAAAATGTTTGAATGTATCTCAGTAGTGAGGCAGTTTCAATCATTAACCGGGGTAGATTAAACCAGTAGACAAATAGATTTATTTATTAATAACAACTCAAAATTAGAACTATAAAATAATAAAGCGCGATTTATTTACATAATTATTAAATGTTAAATGTGCAAATAATAAAGTAATTATTCTCAACAAATATGTGAAATACAGACATTTAAAAATCTAACGTACGTCATCGCATTTTCGATTAATCTGCGCTTTATTCGTTTTACGAAAACGAATGAGCCCCACTTTCCCCCCATAAATCAGTTTAGTTCAATGCAATAATTTACAATTTACAACCAAATAACAGGCCATAAAATAATGTAATTTAGTGTTTTGTTAATTTCAACGTTTGGACCTCTAGTTGCAACCACTTGTGCCTGTTAACGATTACGTTACTTCGTTAACTTAAAAATTTAACATCAATAAGGTTTTCGTGTCAAAAGAACAATGTAAAATTAGCGTTTAATCTTGAGAAGTAGAACTGAATTGTCATTTAATTTTATTTAAAAAAAATGCTCATTTGCCGATAGGTTAAGTTAGAAATTAAGAATAAAGTGCTCACGTTTATTTAAATCATGATAATTATTTGATTAATTAAACACGTACGCAATAAAAGCATGGCATTACTTAAATATTTTAAAATCAAATAGAAATTAAACCACATCGAAATGGAATGCCGTTAACAAGTTCAATGTCTTTAAGATCTAAAAATTCCGGAAACGCTTACATTTTATAGCTAGCTTTTGTTAGTGTCAGTTTTCATGTGTGAGCCGTCTATTTCCTTTTCGTTTTTTTTTCAGTAACGACATTTCAGAAAAAGCGCGATATTTCTACGAGTGCATATTAAAAAGCATATTACAAAAGAACCCAATGCTTTCGAGACAACTAGCAAGTAGGTAGAAAACATAAAAAAATTTACATTTTATCAAAAGTGTCAATCAAAACAAAATTGATATACGAAAACGAGAATAACAGGTCAAAATGTTCGGCAAGTGTGGATTTTAAATGAGCAAAATTATTTAAATGTATTATAATAGATACTACGCGCACTTTTTAATAACTACATAAAACCAGAAACCGCATCAAATTTCAACTTCGCGAGCATAAAAAATTGCTTTAAAACCCTAATTGTAACACATCTTGTGTGACGTCGTGCTTAAGTATTTATCCCGGCCGTTGAATATCCACGCTTCGTAGTTCATGGGTTTATATAAGACCGCAACAGTTCCATAAATCCTTAGATAATAGTTAACAACACCTACTAAACCATGTGCACGACAATCGCTTTACGACGTTTAATTCTCGCGTTGTTGTTTATTGCGTTTTTTCAAAACTGCAGTGCTCAGGAACCGATGTTTAAACGTATCCGCGAGTGCTTAATGAAACCGTTCGCGATGGTTTGTTTGAAGGAGGAAGCGGTGGAGTTTCTTAATCGCACGATAATGAGCGAAAAACCGATGAAACTTTTCGACCTCGTCGTCATCGAAAAGAATCCCGACTATAAACCCAATCTTACCGACAACTATTTACCGAACGATATCGTCGAGCGTAACGCAAAACTGAACGACGCCCTTTACCACAAGGTCGAGGAGCTTTTCGAATCGAGAACCGTTAAATTCAGTTTGGCCAACGTGATCGAAGGTGAGATTAATTTTTTCCATTGCGCCTTAATGCTGCTCGGTCTCCAATCAAATAATTAATGCGATTTTTAATTCGTCTAAGAACTAGGTTAAATCTGCGGAATGACAATTTCAGGTCGCAAGAAGAAGGGCGGCAAGGGCGGAATGATGATGATGGGAGGCCTCGCGATGGCGGGAATGATGGCGCAAATGTTTATGGGGAAAATCGCCTTTTTGGCCGGAGCGGCGCTGCTGATCGCGAAAATGGCGCTGATGCTGTCCGTGGTGAGCGCCCTCAAGAAGGGCAGCGGCGGCGGAGGCGGCGGCGGCGGCACCGATCACATCGTTTACGCCACCACCTCGGATTCGGGATACGGACATAGTCACGGCGGTTGGCACAGGAGCTTAGGTCCGGGGGACGCCCAGAACGTCGTTTATGCAGGTCAAATGCCTGCCGATAACAACAACTACTCGTTTTAGTTTCGGTTTATTTAGATATTTAATTTAGGTAACTTATTTGTTTATTTATTTATTTATTTTTAGCGCCGACGCGTACCTTGATTCTAGGTGAAATATTTAGTTTTATTGTACTTTAACAGTTATAATATGGCCGGATCAGTGCATTATATGTAAGTAATATAATTTCTGGAAAACGATTTCATTCGACGAACGGCATTCGTTTAATTATACATAATATTTTACTTATAAGATTGAACTGTTTCAGTTAACGCGTAAAACAAACTTAAGGAGATTTATAATTGGCTATCCATTAATTTTAATTGAAATTCGTTAAACGTGAATCTCAAAAATTGTGAATTAATACAATAAATAAGTGTATTTCTATGCTTATTAAAATTTGACGTGTTGGCTGCTTAATTTATTTACGGTTTGATACATTCTCGCGAACTGCCGTCGAGGTTTATTTTCATAAATCGCGACCTAGAGGATTCGCTTAGCAGACAATCGAATAAAATTGATGTTTGGGTACCGTTGAAAAAATAAACGAGTTCTATTTCGAACGATTAATTGCGACTCCGAAACGCGATAAACGGCGAACAAAACGAACATCTTTGTTCGCTTCTTTATAACTAATAACGAAGATATTCACTAGGTCGTACACTTCTCACACATTTAACTTTCACCGTCTGCAGAAGCGACCCCTTTTCCCTTAAGCTATTCAGTACTCATCGTGACCCGTTCGTTCAATTTTAAATGATAATGGAAAATGGAACGATCTCAGAGTGCTGAAGCTTATAATCCAATTAAAATATGTAGGTATTACTATACAAAAGTGTAGATTAAATCTTTCGTGATTGTTTACCTGTGAGATAATACGGGAAGTAGGATGTTTTTAAAGCGAGAATCCTGAATGAAATAGTAACACGACCGTGATGCATAATTGACGAGGAAATTTTTATAATTTCTCGACTTGTTGACGCGATCTGTTATTTAATTTAAACACCGATATTGGATGAAAGTGAGGCTAACGTTTTATAAACAAAAAGACTTTTCGTGAATCTATTAGAACATTTTTTTAACATAGCGATTTCATTGTGATCTCGTTTTTACATTTAAATAACGGTAAACTTGGTCTTATGGTCTACTTGGAGTAAACCAAAACATCGATCGAATAAAAGTAGTTCTAATAGTATCATACAGACAATGAAAGATATAAACAATTTATCGAGACGTTGGCGTAGGTATTTAAATACCGTTAGCAATGTAATTTCCAATAAAGCGTGTCAAGTACGAATTTAGCTTATGATTCGTACAATTCTTCGTTTTGTTTTATTTTAAGTACCTACATTTTGTTTCCATATTACAAGTTAAACTAAAAAGGACGGACGTAAAAGGTACAAAATAATGTTTAACACAGACCTTACGGACAGTATTACATTTTAAAGAAATTCTTAATAATGTTTCGATTGTGCAGCGAAACAGGTCGGATGCAATGAAGGTAACACGGAAACTAAAGTTCTAATTGTAAGTGAAATTTAAAAGACGGTTAACTCTGCACATTTTACAAAAAAATGTACCTAATTAGCTCAAACCTCCAATTATGTTCAATTATTTTTACTCTTAAGACTGCTGCACGTTCGAACCAACACGATCCGAAATTGTTTAGTTAAGAAGAATTTTTTTCAAATTTCTACTTATACTGCGTATAAAAATTTTCACCCTTTCACTTCCCACAAATATTGATTTCTTTCGCCTTACTTGTTTGGCTTGTTTTTCGCGACCAGTTTTTCTACCGTTTCTAATCAGAACACGTATGTGTAAGTATTACCTTTTCTAAAGCAATAGCCTAACAAGGAATTCTCGATTTTTAATGTTTACGTTAAAATACAAACCAAAACTGATACGTTTAGAAAATTATAGAACGTTTTTCTGTTCTATTTGGTCTTGGCCACCCCAAAAGAAGGTTTGGAAGAAATCAAAACGAATATTAACCCAAAGAAAGCACCCGGTTTTGATCAGATCACAGGAGAAATTCTTAAACAGCTTCCAAAGAAAGCAATAGTAAAATTGACTTATCTTATTAACGCTACATTTAGATTAAGATATGTTCCTACGATGTGGAAAATAGCGGACGTAATAATGATTCGTAAACCAGGAGAGCCTCCCCAAGAAGTGTCGTCATAAAGACCCATTTCATTGTTACCAGTTATTTCGAAACTATTTGAAAAGCTACTTCTTAATAGATTAAAACCGATAATAGAGAAAAAGAACCTAATTCCTTCACACCAATTTGGGTTCAGAGAAAGCCATTCTACAATAGACCAAGTACACAGAATTACAAATCTCATTGAAAAGTCTTTAGAGGAAAAGAAAGTCTGCTCTACAATATTCCTAGATGAAGCCCAGGCCTTCGACAAAGTCTGGCATGAAGGTCTATTCCATAAGCCGAACAAAACCTTGCCACAGCAACACTCTCAATTGTTAAGATCATACCTTTCAGGAAGATATTTTAGAATAAAACAGGAAGAGGCCTATTCTAATTTAAGAGAAATTCAGGCTGGGGTGCCGCAAGGTAGCGTACTCGGTCCAGTACTCTACCTGCTATACACTAGAGACATTCCTGATCTTGAACAGAACATCATTGTAACGTTTGAAGATGATACAGCCATTATGGCAATAGGAAAAAATCATGAAGAGGCTGCTGTAAAATTGCAATCCTCCATGGATACAGTAAACACCTGGACCAGAACTTGGCGTATTAAACTTAACGAAAGTAAATCTGTGCATGTAGACTTCACCAATAAATTAAAACAGCATATACCCATCAGAATAAACGATGCCCAGATACCACATGCTGACTCGGCAAAATACTTGGGCATGACCCTAGATGCAAGGCCACGCTGGAAAGCCCATGTGAAAAAGAAAAAAGAAGAGTTTAATCTAAAATATAGAAATATGTATTGGTTACTAGGAAGGAACTCCAAGTTATCCATTCACGATAAATTGCTTCTTTATAAGCAAGTTTTAAAACCAGTGTGGACATTCGGCCTACAACTTTGGGGCTGCGCTAGCGAAAGTAATATCCAAATCATTCAATGACATTTATACTGAGAGACATAGTCGATGCACCTTGGTACTTCCGCAACTGTGACCTACATAAGGACCTTGAAATAGAGACAGTTAATCAAACTATTCCCAAAATCGCAAGACGTCACGAACAATGACTTCACCAACACGTGAATGCTGAGGCACTCCAGCTCCTCGACAACACCAACTTAAAAAGAAGACTTAAGAGGACAAAACCCTTTGAACTAGTATAGTGAAATGAATGAAAAGCAGAGTATTTGTGCGGTAGTTACACACAAAAATTAGTATACTTTAATTATCAGAACCTGAGGTGAACTAGTGTATAGATCCTTAGTTAAGTTTCAACCTGTAGCAATTTAAGTTAGAATCAAATTATTCATTGATCAAAGTTATGATCAGATTGTAATGTTAAATGTGGCCAGAAATGTATTGAGTATAAAATTAAAAAAAAAAAAAATTTGGTCTTGGAAAAACGACAACAATAAATTTCCAATATGAAGAAAGAACATAATAACATCGTTCAAACTCGTCTAACTTCAAACCAATTGGAAAAACATTTTTAACATTTATATAGTACCTACAGTTTTCCGCAACTGAAGCGATCGAGTCATCATTTTTATGAAAATTACACAAATACCAGTGACGACACATTGTGCGTAAGATGGTGTACGTAAAGTGCAATTATTTAAACGAACATCCGTGCCTATCTCGACACCATCTTTCAACGGAGATAAACTGTCCGAAAAGTACCTTTATAATGGTCAACACGTTCGCCATAAATACACGTGTTTACGCTATCAAATTACGAGCTATTCAAGAATTTCCAAAAAGCACTACATCAACAAACGAATCTGCGAAGTACCGGTAAATAAATGTTAACATTTTTTTAATCGCCCCGTATTTATCGTAAAAATAAAATCTAATTTAACATACCTGCAACGTGATATACAGAGTTCGCAAATGTTGTTTCGTCCGAACGTGGAAATCCTGAAAAAATAAAATTTGTTATAAAATAATTCTAGTTGATTTTTTTGTGAATTAAAAAATATTAATACTACGTATTTATTTATTTAAGAAGTGTCAACTTTTAAATTTAATAGTTGGTAAGGTAGATAATAACATGTCATTTATTACAGTTTCGTACGCGTTTTTCGGTTATTGCTAAAAATTGGTCGATTGGTGGCTTAAATATTTGCTTAAAATGTGTGGTGATTGAAACTTTAAAAATTTAATTTCAGAAAATCGTACATGGTTATTATGCACCCAAAAAAAGTGTATAAGTATATATTATTGTAAGTTTGAAAAAAAAAATTAACTATAGCAACAATTGGTACAGATGTAATATACAAGAAACCTTCACCTAAACTACATAATACTCAAGCAAATTGGGATAATTTCCGTAGAGTACTAAATGACAGCACAGATCTAAGAATCCGACTAAAAGAGACGGAAGAATTAGAAACAACTACAGAAACATTTATAATTCAACTGCAACAAGCTGCACAACAGTCTACACCAGAACTTCATCCTAAAAAATTAACTCGGGATATACCATTAGAAATTAAAAAAGCACTACTGCCAGAAAAAGACGCGCCAGATCAAAATGGCAACGTACTTATGCACCAGCCGACAGACAGATGTATAACCAAATGTGCCAAAAATTAAGAAACAAGCTCAGGGAAGTACGAAATTAGGAGTTTGAACAATATGTGAGTAAACTAACCGGAGCTGATAATTCTATATGGAAGCCAATCAAGAATTTAAGAAAACCCAAAACTCCTGCTCCGCCAATAAGAAAAAACGTTAATGAACCACGGGCAAAGAGTGATTCTGAAAAAGCTAACCTTTTTGCAGAACACTTGGTTTCCGTATTCCAACCTATAGGCAATGTAGTAGACCAAGAAATAGAACAAAGTCTCTCTATTCCGCCTGCAATACATACGCCTATCAAAGTATTTACTCCAAAAGAAATTGCCAAAGAAGTTAAATTTCTAAATTCAAAAAAAGGCACCTGGAATTGATCTGGTAACAACTAAAATGATCAAGGAATTACCTAGAAAGGGTTTAGTAATGTTAATCTACATCTACAACGCTGTTCTACGACTAGGATATTGGCCAAAATGTCTAAAAACGGCACAAATAATAATGATAGGTAAACCAGGAAAAGAACCCACAGAAGTCTCCTCTTATAGACCCATAAGTTTGCTGTCAACAATTCCTAAACTTCTTGAAAGACTGGTGCTTCGCAGATTAAATGAAGGCATGCCTACTGAAGATTGGATACCAGATCATCAGTTCGGGTTTCGTCAGAAACACTCGACAGTGCAACAAGTTCATCGAATTACGCAAACCATAAACAAGGCATTTGAAAATAAACAATATTGTAGTGGAGTATTTCTTGACATTAGCCAGGCTTTTGATAAAGTCTGGCACCCTGGATTAATTCACAAAATCAAGTGCATTTTTCCATCAGCTTACTTCAAGCTTCTAAAATCATATCTGAATGATAGGACATTTTAAACCGAGGTAAATGAAGAAAAATCTGACTGTTATCCAATCAATTCAGGAGTGCTACAAGGTAGCGTCCTTGGACCGCTATTGTATGTCTTGTACACGTCCGACCTACCGATTGCGCAAAATGTGATAACAGGGACATTTGCCGACGATACGGCTATTATTTCCTGCCACAAAGATCCTCAAATAGCCTCAAATATAACACAAAACTACCTAAACAACCTTCAACAGTGGCTGGAAAAATGGAAAATAAAAGTTAACGAAAACAAATCTGCGCATATTACATTCACCCTCCGCAAAGAAATATGCCCTGTAGTCACAATAAACAATGTACAAATACCACAAACCAAAACAGTAAAGTATTTAGGAATACACTTAGATGCTAAACTAACATGGAAACAACACATCACAAAAAAGATAAAACAACTAGAAATCAAAACAAGAGAACTTCAATGGCTGATAGGAGGAAAATCAAGGGTATCTATGGAAAACAAAATCCTGATCTACAAGGCAGTCATTAAGCCTATTTGGGCATATGGACTAGAATTGTGGGGATGTGCTTCTAAATCAAACATTGAAATAATTCAAAGGTACCAATCCAAACTACTCCGCCAAATTGCAGACGCGCCCTGGTATGTTACAAATCATACTCTACATACAGACTTACATGTTCCAAAAGTGCAAGAAGACATCCGTAAAAAAGTCAAGGCCCATTATGCTGTGCTAGACAACCATCCTAATCCGCTAATAGAACAACTTCTGGAACCAGTTATCAACAAAAGACTTAAAAAATTGTGGCCAAGTGAACTAATTTAAGTTATTATTTTATATGTACTTAAGTTTATACAGGTAATGTCATTGGATATCGACCTGATCAAGTCCTTAACACTAGTACATCTAGTAACCGTCAGCACATTAGCTTATAGAATTATGTATTATTCTGATTGCTAAATAAACTATTATTAAAAAAAAAAAAAAGTTTGAAAAATTGACCTAAATTTCGTCCCTCGTATTTTTAATTTTTAAATTGTTGGAAAATAAAAACCAATCGCGTTTCCTTGGATGACATCGTAACATAATTGATAAACCATTTCGTTTAGGGGCACAGTTCGCATAAAAAGTTCTTCGTAATTACTTATATGACCATCAATTTTTAGATGAGAAAGAAACGTTTTGCGTTTACTTAATAGCCGATTGTATCACAGCATACCGAGCAGGCAGTGGTCGCAATTTACGTTGCGCTTTTTATCTAATTATAAGTCACTGTTAGCATATAAAAAATATGCGAAATGAAATGGCAATAAAACTGTGCTGTAAATGGAAATTATGACCTCAACATTGCATTCGTATATTTACTTAATAATCGACATTCCTGCATATACTACACAACCAAATGGAATTTTGTACGGCTTTCGTGGTAGAAAATTATATATTTATGTAAAAGTTTTTGATAATACTTATAAGGATCTTCTCCTAAGGGAGAATATAATCACTATAATAAGAAAACAGCAATTCGGGTTTACTAGAGGAAGATCTACAACACATGCCGTGCCTATATGTAATGAAACAAATTATCGAGAAGGCTCACGAACACAAAACGAACAAGGAATTATTATTTATAAATTTTGCGCAAGCCTTCGATTCGGCGAACTCAGTTTCCAGGGTCAAAATAAAATTCACCGACTTGTCCAGGTTTTCCAGAAAATCGACACCCTTTATTAGTATAAGTAAAGGTATAAGAGTTAAACCACGTTTTGCTTATTAATAAATACTTGAAAATAGAAAATCCTTTTCGAGTTTTCAAAATTTTAGTTCTAAAAATCATTAAATTACATAAATTAATAATTCGCCTCTCGATGAATTAATGAACGTAGATTACATAACCGTTTACGATGGATTCAGTAGATACCTACCACATAATTATCCCAACTAAAAACCGCAATCATTTCATTGTTCATTACTTGAACAAATAAACTTAAATACGTGCAAGTATTAATTTGTTAACCACGCGACGGCTATCTTCCTCGGAACGAACCCATTCTGCGCAATTTAAATATTTATGAACAATGAAGAAAATTACAAAAGTCTGAGAGCAAAGTACCGCACGAAAACATGTTAATTTATCTATGTAATAATTATACATGACTATTATTATACGGATCATGATAAAACGTAAAAAAATTCAAATAAAATTAAAACTCAATGTAATTTTTAATAAATAAAATAAATAATAAATACAATTAATAAATTAACTAACGTCTAATTGCGTGGAATGTATCTTCGATAAACTTTCTCTTGCATCACCATTTCTTCCTTAGAATCAAGCGGCCTATAGTAATTACCCTCGTCCTCGTCGTCGTGCGAACTCGAGTACGTGTGACTATGAGAATAATGAGGGTACTTCACAATTTCGAATTTCGTTTTCTCGCGTCCTCCGTGCATCAGCTCCTTTAGCCCCAAAATTGCCGTTAACAATAACGTCATTTTCCCAATTAAAAGTGCCGTGCCCGATAGCGCGGCGATCCCTTTGTAGGCCATCGCCAAAAAGGCGCCCTTAACGGCCAACGCCGCCATGAACAGTCCCGAATGACGCTTTCCCTTCTTCCTTTTTCTGCCCTCTTCGAGCAAGGCCGGCAAATTAATTTGTACTTTACGTGTTGATAACAAATGAGACGCCGCATTCGATAGATAATCGTCCATTTCGGACGCATTCAATTTTTCCAACGCTTCCTCCTTGCCATTGTACCTATTGAAAAAATTCCGCACCTCTCCATTCTCCGGCGTGCTCACTATACTAACACCATCGACGATGTTCAATGAATTCGCACGAAGCGCCCTGTTGGCGATCTTCAAAAGGCCCAGTTTGAGACATCGCACGAAATCCTCTTTGTCGCACCGATTGAACGTCTTGCCCAAAATTCCGTGTCGATCGGTACTTTCGGCGGGGACGTAGGCGAAACTCAAACATATTATGACGACCAAGTGCCGCTCCATCGTTGCAGATTGACCGTTGCAAAACGACTATGGTTAGTTGATTGCTAGCGTTCAATTTATTGATAAACCTAAACGTTTCAGAGCGTAAACTTTGCAGCTTCGTTTACATGCATATCGACAATGAATGCACGGATAGGTAATTAATTAATTTTTTCTCGAGGACGTGGCGTTTTCGATGCAACGTGCACGCGAATAAAGCGTGCTTTTAGTAAACATCCCGATATGGTCAGACTGATAAATGGGTGTAGGTTTCTAGCGCGATCACGCGAGGATTAAATCGATTTAAAAATATCGTTATAAGACGAATATTAAAACTATTTCGAAATTTGACGAAAAGCCGTATAATCTACAGAATCGAATGGTTGATAAATTAACGACTTTTGGCCAATAATGCATCGTAGGTCGTAAATTATTTTATTGGTCCTCGATAAATCAAAAATGTGCTGAAAATAATAACGAAGAATATCGACACATTTTTGTACCTAATCTATTTATGAAATAAGAAAAACAAGTTGTTGGCACAATGTGATAAAACTTGGCATGTAAGAAATTAAAGTATGTCGAGAATGTGTAGTACATTTTCCATATCTAGAAACAATTCGTTTCTATAATAAGCACATAGTATATGGGAGAAGTGGATGTTTCCGATCAATTAACACCTTTGATAGTAACCCAATAATAAAACGGTGACCCTGAATATACACTCGCCGGCACAAAATTCGATTCATCTACAATTTTTAGTAAAAAATTGCGATAAACGTTTGGTTTATCTAATAATGGGGAAAATTCATATTCCAATGACATTTAATTTATATTTATTTAATTAAGTTTATTTAATTAATTTAATTCTGAGCGTACTTTATTATTAAGTTTATTACGCGTATTAGTCTTAATTGTTGGAAATACAATTGAATTTTCTGTCTGTAAAAATTAAATATGGTGTTGAATCCAACCGATACTGCCAGAGCAATTGCTTTGATTCGAGATGGGCGCTCGCAGTACTACGCCGCTCGAGTCCTTGGTGTTTCAAGGTGTAGTATTCAGAGAGCTGTAGAAAGTTTACGAGAAACTGGAGGCTACACCAGGAGAGTGGGATCAGACAGGAACAGGTGTATAACTGCTAGGGATGACCACTTCCTTACATTAAAAGTTCTGAGAAACAGAGATACTACTGTTAATGCACGTAATGAGTTGCAAGAAGTACGGTGTGTAAGTGTTAGTGAAAGAACTAACTATAAGAAGAAGATTGCAGGAACACGGATTGCTAGCAAGAAGACCCGCAAACGGCCCACAATTGACCAGAGAACATCGAGTGGAGCGGCTTCACTTTGCACGTCAACACCAAAATTGGGATAATGATGACTGGGGTCATATTCTTTTTACCGACGAGTCGAGATTTCGTTTAAGATCTGCGGATGGCCGACAAAGAGTAATGGCGCAGGACTGGAGAAAGATTCGCCCAATGTAACATTGTGCCAAAGCTTAGTTTTGGTGGTGGTTCAATCATGGTATGGGGAGGTATTAGCATGGAAGCTTGTACCGAATTAGTAGTAGTAAATGGAGGGGCGATGACTGCTGACAGGTACATTATAGAACCACATGTCGTACCTTTCGCCCCATTTATTGGTGACAACTTTATGCTAATTCACGATAATGCCCGTCCGCATGTTGCCCGAATTGTTTGTGAGTACTTGAGAGAAGTAACAATCCACCGTATGATGTGTGATAACATGTTTGGGCCATGGTGGGGAGACGAGTTCATTGCCGAATTCCTGCTCCTTCTAACTTGCGAAAGTTAAGTGTAGCAGTAGTCCAAGAATGGGACGAAATTAGCCAAGATTACATTCGTTACCTTATTGAGAGTATGCCAAGGCGAATGAAGCTATAATTCGAGCACGGGGAGCTACTACACGCTACTGATTTTTTGCTTTTTCGTTTTTTTTACTTGTTATGTACAATAAATGTTGTTTACTGTTTTATCTAGTTATGAGATGTTGCCGTATTTTTGTTGTTAGAGCAATAAAAATGTTCCCATCGGTTTAATTACAGTGCGCATCAAAATGATAGGTTCACCTGTATTTTTGCGAGTTCCGGGAAAACGTAACCTTATCACAACGGGCCACTATTTTATTCTGAAAGAACGCACAAAATAACCTGTTTTCCTAACTTTTTAGCGAAATTCGAAAATACGGTTGCGTAGGATGCTAACTTCACCCAACAGGACCCATTTGCGGTCGCGTCAAAATGATAGGTTCAGCCGCATTTTTTTGCGTTTTTGAGTTTTAGCGTTAAGTTTTTGTCTGTTTTTATCTGTTATTTCTGTTTTTCTGTTATTCCAGGACCTTTTCCGTTACAATGGGCCGTGGACAGAAGCTCACTGAACGCGAGAAAGGTCAAATTTTGGCTTACGATAGTCAGGGCTTGCCGCAACGTTCCATTGCTGCTAGACTCAACCGTTCACAGAATGTAGTGAAGACTTTTTTGAAGAACAAAGAAAATTACGGGTCTAAGAAGTCTTCTGGACGTCAAAAAGTGCTGACCCCTCGCGATGAACGTGCTGTGCTGCGGGCTGCCTCCAATTCTTTTAACTCAGCTAGCCAGATTAAAGAAACTTCGAACGTTGCGGCGAGCAAATCCACAATTTTGCGTATTCTCCATCACTCAGAACACATTATCCGAGCAAAGATGATGCCTTGCCCGCGATTGCTGCCGCGCCATATTGAAACTCGTAGGGAAACTGCCCGCGAGTGGATGAGTTTTGGTGACAAGTGGAAGCAGGTTTGCGATTTCCATGCTTAGGTAAATTGTCTTTTGGATATTCGGTTTTAGATCGTATTTACTGATGAAAAGAAGTTTAACCTTGATGGCCCTGACGGTTTTAACGGTTATTGGAGAGATTTGCGCAAGGAACCATTGCTGTTTTCTAAGCGAAACTTTGGCGGCGGATCTATTATCATTTTTGGCGGCTTTAGCTCTTTCTGTAAAACAACACTGGCATTCTGCAGCACTCGCATGAACAGTGAAGATTATCAGAAGATTCTTCAAGAACATATCGTCCCGTACATGTCACGTTTTCGCCGAGCCCGGCTTATCCTGCAGCAGGATAATGCCGCCATCCATGCTTCCCGAAGTACTCAAAACTGGCTTCGAGCAAAGAAAATTCCTGTTTTGCCATGGCCCGCCTGTAGTCCTGATCTGAATCCGATTGAGAATCTTTGGGGAATCATTGTACGAGCAGTTTATGGTGGAGGACGCCAGTATCAGACAGTTCAAAAGCTGAAGCGTGCCATCCAGAAGGCCTGGGATGACATTACTCCAGACATCTTGTTGAAGCTCATTGACAATATGCCAAACCGGGTCCATGAAGTCATTGTGAAGAAGGAAGGTGTGACAAGTTACTAGTCAATCATTCTAAGTGTTTGTTGTGGCCTAATGTAGACATAAATTCGTGGTATTCTTAGGTGAACCTATCATTTTGACGCGACCGCAAATGGGTCCTGTTGAGTGAAGTTAGTATCCTGCGCAACCGTATTTTCGAATTTCGCTAGAAAGTTGGGAAAATAGGTTATTTTGTGCGTTCTTTTAGAATAAATTGTGGCCCGTTGTGATAAGGTTACGTTTTCCAGGAACTCGCAAAAATACAGGTAAACCTATCATTTTGACGCGCACTGTACATTTCAACATCTGTTTTACACACCCTTTATACTATGTGTAAATATAACCAATTTTTAAACTAAAATAATTACATCAATTAACCGCATGGATCGAATTTTGCGCCAGTGATTATATTATTGTAAACTTATGACAGCACTTGTTTACGCATTACTATACCTACTATATTGTTCGCCTCCCTGTTTCGCCCTTGATCGTTTCTCCACCGACGACAAAATCATATTAGTTAAAACAACTAACGGTCGAAACGACCAGGGCGAAACGCCGGAGGTGAATTGTCCTTATCCCAATAATATTGCCGTTACCATAAAGAAAACAATGAAATATAATAAGAAGGAAGAATTCAATAATAACGCATTTAATTTAATTGTTATATAGCACAACGTAATTCGCGTAAAAATTCCGAATGTATATATCAACGAAGTTGAAATATTGGAACAAGCGAGTCACGATAACGACTGACGTGAGTCATACATAGCTACATTTTTGTAAATTATATACAACAAGTAAATGTTATTAATAAACATGTAGGTGTAGGTATAGATAATTTAATTCAAGATCTATTTTATAGGTAAACTGTTGCCGATTAAAATTTAAATTGTAAATATAAATATGTAGGTACTACATACCTACTTACTGAATTTATTATTAAATCATTTCAGTAGATCGTGTTGGTGGTGAGGTCGCATAAATTTTTCAATATTAATTCGAATCGTTACGGTTTATTATAACATTTTAAGTGCCTAACCGTGAATACGGATATATGCGTTCAAAAAATTGATTAATCACGAATTAAACAAATAATTTAATATTTTAATCGTTTAGCTTAAGTCGCGGAAACGGAATCGCTCCGTACGTCTCAAGTTCGCACGTAATTACGAGTCGGAAGCAGATGAACGCGCAAAAAAAATTTAATTATACGAGATTCAACCCAGTTTACATTATGTATCTAGGTACTTCGGCGGCCATTATAAAGTACAATGCGAATTTTTTTAAATTATCGGGCGAACCTGCCTACTTCGAAAAATTAAACGACAACACAAAACGTAACGGTAAAAGGAAAATTGCAAAATTGAAACCTTTTTGTGTGTACGCGCGCCTCGAAATCGGCTTGATGTGAAAAAATGTACTCGGCCAACAATGATCGGTAGGTACTACACCCGACCTCCTTATCTATTCCTACTTTGAAACGCATATGCTACGGATATGTGCTAGAAAAAGTAACAGCTCGATTAATGACGATTTTAAATGTGGGTAAGTAGATAAATATACAATTTTCCTCGCTGCAATGCGAGGAGATATTGAAAAATTTATCCGACAATTTTTTCGGTGGCCATTTATTTAATTCGTTATTACAGATTAGGCACTTCCTCGTCTAACTGTTGCGATTTAGTAATTTTAATATCGATTTAAGAGATTAACGATAAATACCACGTAAGTTTTGATTAAAGCGCAAGCACTAACTAACGAGGTTAAGTTCGTCGTAACTCGCATCATCGATGTTTAGAGAACTCCCTATATTCGGTAGATCATCTTGCTGACCTACATTTCGGGATTCTCTAAATGATTATATGCGAATGTTTTATGTTGACTCTCTAGTCACCATTACGAAGAAGCCGCTTATTAAATAGGCATACATTTTTTTCTAATAATTTTTATAAATATCAACTAAAATCGAAACTCTCTAACAGCTTGAAATTTCTTTGTAATAATAAAATTGGTCCCCCGAATAAAAATTGAACTCCAAAAATAATCTCATTTCATTTTCTAGTACTTATTATATTTTAACTAGAACAGATTCACTTCCTTTTATCGAATGACCGAGAACGCGTTACTGCGGATTGCCGAGTAATTAATTTCTCGTCGGGGCGTGCGATGTGCATATTTTATATGAGAAAATCTCAAGTAGGTATGTAGCAGGTGATGCGTTCTTTACCGGCACGAAGAACCAATGAAGCCCTGTGATTGCAATTCTGGGTCAATCTCAGCCAATCGCTTCTGGGGTAGTCGGCAAATGTGTCGAAGAGACCGGGTGTGGGCGACTGCTCGTCTCTTTCTCTCTCAGGAAACATCTTCGGGGTCACGTTTAGGAAAGGTCAGCAGGTCTAGAAGACGTGGTATAAAATTGCCACTATGTCGTTGGTGGTAACAGTTTGCAACA
The DNA here is from genome assembly GCA_036326145.1 of Rhagophthalmus giganteus. NCBI lineage: Eukaryota > Metazoa > Arthropoda > Insecta > Coleoptera > Rhagophthalmidae > Rhagophthalmus > Rhagophthalmus giganteus. Next base: position 1,080,548 of record JARFJA010000046.1, on the reverse strand, counting down.
GATAGTGAAGTGCAATGGCGGTGCGGTTATTGTGTGTGTTGGTGTTGGGCTCCGCCGTAACGGCACTAGCCCTGGATAATATGGACAATGCCGGCTTAAGGATAATGATGAGGGTGTTGGACGAATGTAATAAATCCGACGGACTTACGCCTTGTTTAAAGAAGAAAGCGATAACGTTTATGGATCGTTTAGGAAGAATAGACAAATTAGACGTGACGGAGGAAATTTCTATAGTGCGAGCATCGGACGCGTCCGTAAACGAGACGACGTCCCTAAATGAGGAAGAAATCGAAAAGTCGCTGCCCAGAAATTCGGAAGCGCGCAACAACGCCTTAACCAACATGCTCTGGAGTAAAGTTGCCTCCTTTGTCAGATCTAGAAATATCGAGTTTTCCATGCCTCGAATGTCCGATATTGAATTAGACGAAGGTAATTAAACGCACCCCCTTCCCACCCGCCCTTGACTGTTTTAAATGTGTAGTTTATATTTACAGGTCGTGACGGAGGTTTCGATTTCGGAGGTGGCGGCGGCGGTCATGGAGGAGGCGGCGGTCACGGAGGAGGAGGTTTCGGTGGCGGCGGCGGCGGCAAAAGGAAGAAAGGCGGCGGTAAAAAGGGGCACGGCATGATGATGGGCTTGATGATGGGCATGGTGGGAAAAATGATGGGACTTATTCCGTTGGGCATAGCCGGCCTTTTCTTGCTGGCCGGGAAGGCTTTGATCACTTCGAAAATTGCTCTACTGCTCTCTGGAATAATCGCGGCTAAGAAATTGGCCGCAAATAGAAATGGCGGCGGCGGCGGTGGTGGCGGAGGCGGGCACGGAGGCGGAGGCGGCGGCGGACACGGCGGTCATCACGTTGCGTGGTCTTCGGGCGGAGGTGGCGGCTGGGACAAGAGATCCTTCGACGACAGTCATAAGTTAGCTTACATTTCGCACGCGCCTAAATGAATCAACAGTACCTGATGTGTTCGACTCACTTAGTTCTTATTGTATAAAGTTGTTAGACCAATTTTTTTTTGGTTTATTGTCTTTTCTCGCTGGGCCATTCTAGATTCTAGAATTCTTTCTATAAATAATTTATTTTTAAAGTCAATGCGATTCAAGTAACTCGATAATTATTTATGAAATTTATAATAATAGGTATTTATTTCGTTTTTTTTTTGTTATTAAAAAATGTATGTATACTGTCTACCGTACAGTATTGTTGGCAATAAAACGTATTGCGTAAATAGTTGTTTTGTTTCCTTAATTGAACAAGTAACACGACAGAGTAAAGGGTAACTAACCAGTTAATCACGCATAAACGTGTTACACGTACTTACGTTGCAATAATCGTATGCATAATTAAATGAAAAACTAATTAAAAGAAACATGCGTGCACTAGTGGAAATGCTAAAGATATAAATACGTTTCGTAACTTTCAGTTACTACTCAGTGAAGATACGTTCTAATTTTTAACCGTTTATTAAATGACAGCGAAAGCACGCTAAATATACACGTTACGAAAAAGAATTTAAAAAACGTTAGGTATAACTATATAAAAAATTTAATAAACATTATAGTTTGCAACCATTTGTTGTTTTTTTGTTAATTCCCGTACTGAACACGAAAATGGAGTAAAATAATTGCCCAGAACTGAACAAAAATGTCCTGTAAAAGTAAATGCTGTTAAACTACACGCATTATCTGCCGAACTGTTAAAACCAAAGTTACAACAATGATATTTAACAACCAAGAGAACAAAAATTGTCGTATGTAAGTACCATAACCGGGAATTGTTCTTGTCTTTTATAATATGCGACATAAAAAGTTTATATTATGCGTATCTAAATTCAAATAGTGTTATAGAAAATTAGATTTTCGGCAATAAATAATTCTACTTATTACACAATGAAAACGATAGATGTTCAATTAAAACGCGCCATTCATATAAATGAAAGATATGTGGAGATCTAAGGGTGCGATTTTTTTGTCATTCGTAATAGAAAAAGAGAAAAACCAGAAAGCCGCAATAAAATAAAATTCACTTTTTGTCGTCGATAATGAGAGAATGGTACGACTTATATAATGGAACAACGTTATCGACGAGGCAGATGAGATCCGGTAACGATCTAAGTTAAATTTACATCAAAATTATATTTTTTATAATTTATAAAAATAAATTATAAACGTAACGTTATTCTTTAAATTAGCCAAAAACATTTCTTTAAGAAATTCAAAATATTATATTTATACATATATATATTTATATTTATATATATATTGCTCTACATTTAAATTAGTTATAACTGTTGCTGATAATATAGTTTTAAGAATTCAAAAAAGAAAATTATATCCCGTAGCGATACTTTGTCTGTAGGTACACTGCTCGCTATGAAAACAAAGAACGTCGTAATTGATTTCATTTCAGAAAATGCAATTTATTCTTTCAGATGTAACTTCAAGCTTCGATTACAAGATATTTATTTAATGGCGTCCACGGAATTTTTTCTTAGGTTTTTTTTTAATTTGCGTATTTTACTTTTCAAATAATTACTCCGTATTATTAGTTATTTACAAATAACATAAATAAAAAATATTTTTCCGTTTTTAATTAATGATCACCACCAGTTCCGATAGATGCATTCAACTTAATATATTATGAAATTGTTTATAAAACTAATTGTAAGGTATAACTACCTAAGGTATAAGTAATGCAGTCTTTATACATGTTATTTAATCGTTTTTTGCCGCAGTCGAGCTAATGAAATTTTTTACCTCGGAGCCCACAGAATAACAGAACCGATTTTGATAAAACTTTTAAAAATATTTATTATCAACGCCGTAACGAGGGTACGAAAAGCGCCCGTGACTAGGTGTCTAACTTGCGCCTCCCTAACCAAAAAATGACAAAATTTAAAAATACAATAAGTATAGAATGGCGGACATTTTTGAAGACGTAGCAGCCCTCCGATTTCATAGTTTTTGATTTGAAAAGTAAATTGTCTAATTAATGGTAAATATATATGTACTATGTGACATTGGATCAACTGCGAGAATTCCCGTTCCAGATGTCGATTGTGGGAGAAGGGACTCTCGGTCAGTTTTAAGCTTAGTGCTGGAAGCTGCAGAAAATTGATTTTACCGTTTGGATACGAAACACGTAGTCATCTTGTCGGAGATAATGATAATTTGTAGATAATATGATACGAAACAGTGAATTTAACAAAATTTATAGACGTTAAAATTAAATCTTTATCATATAAAAAACAAGACGTAAAATTTTAAAAATGTGATTTTTGTACTTGTAATAATTATATAGGTACATAAAAATACATAAGTTTTTTTCGTACGCGACCGTTGAAATCTCCAGGGATTAGTTGTTTTAATTTAACGAATTAATTTAAAAATTACAGTAAATATTATATATAGATCTTAATATTTAGAGTGTTAAATAGTAGTTCATTCGGATGAATAAACAATAAAGATTGAAATATCAAAGAAACGGGTTTTCACAGGTTTAAAGGTAAGTATTGGAAATGTGCCTTTGCTCGAATTTGGATAATATTTTTTTAACTTAACTTTAGCAAAATATTAGCTTCCAAAAATATATTTTTAAAATTAAAATATTATATATATATATATATATATATATTTTTTAATTATTATCGTGAATCTTGTAGTACTTGTATAATATTGTAGAGGTACTAAAGGCTTATTAGCGGCATTTTCCTGGGACGCTTCATATATAGCAAATGAAAAAAATAGAGAATATTAAATTGAATTAATTAAAAAATGTATCTTATACTCGGGGGAGCAGTCACGAATTTCGTCAAATATTCCTCGTACCTACCGGGGCAATATGTGTTACATATGGGATGTTCAGAAAATGGTGGAGAATATCTCGGGTGCGAATAAACCACATCAAAATAACGCCACAAGTTCCTATAATTTTTTTCCTACGGTACTTCCCTATTGAGATATTAAATAATGTCTCGGATAATCTGCATCTTTCATTCTTTATATATGATTTTCTCGAATATGGTTCATTTTATCGAAATTAAACAAGAGAACCTTTTTTTTATCCTAAAATGTTTAGAAACTCCAAAACTTACCTTAAAATTTAAGAACTTAAACACCTCTTAAAAATGTCGAGGTTAAAATAGTTAGGAGTGATGCACCCTGACTCTCCTGACGTTATATCAAAAAACCTATTACATCATGTTAAAGACCTTTATTTATTTATATTAAAAATTATTAATTTTCAACGAAAACTAGAAATGTTAGTTAGGTATTTAAAAGTTCGAGTTTTATTTTTCAACTTTAGGGGTGAATATTTTAACAGGGGAAAACATGTATAGGAACTTATGGCATTATTTTTATGTGGTTTATACGCTCCCGATATATTCTCCACCATTTCCTGTGCATCTTGCATGTAACAGACTGCTATAGAATTCAAATAACGAACGTTTTCTTATATTTACCTGTTGTACTCTCGTTATATCCAAGTTAAAGTTACATCAAAATGTATCTTTGAGAAAAAAATAGCTAAATTCGAACAAAAGCACATTTTCAACGCTTACCCGGCTACGACCTGTATAGCTAGTGATTTTAATCGTCCACTAAATGTAATCAAATCGTTTTGCATCGAGGGAATGCTTTTAAACGTTTTTTGACCTCGATCCTTAATTATCTTCATCTACAATCGATTTCTGCGAGTTAACAATTTAATTTTTGGTTTCTCCAAAAAACAAAAATAGCTCTCTAGTGCAATAATAAACGTTTGCCGTTATGCAATGAATCATTCAATCTTGATTAAATTTTGTGCGCTTATTTGAGACGATTCCGAATGCCTGTAGCTTTTTAACTTCGATAATTTCAAAAAGTCCGTTTGCTGTGTTACAACTTTACGACGTTTACTTAAAAGTTTAAACGATCATCAAAAATTTATATAAACAATGATTTTTGTTTAAAATGTTATTTAATAATCAGAAGTGATGTTTTTTTTTAATGAATTTAGCAGGCGGACAGGTATAAAGAAATACTATTGGAGTAAATAAGCAACCAAAGTTTTCAAGCGGAAAATCCGGGGATCGTTTTTCAATGAAAATTTTGTTGCTCAATTATCACTCGAATATTATTTCTTATACTTACGATTAGATACTAAATTTTCGAAAAAAATAGAAACAAAGTATAACTACTGTTTACTTATATAGATTTGTTATAATTGTTTAAATAATATAGGTAAATAAATACTCGAGCATGTCAGCCGAAAACAATAATAATATTAATTCAACTTTGGATAAAATTGCATATAATTTATTTTTAATGGATTTAAAATTAATTAATTATTTAGGTCTCTACGTACATAAAAGGTTATAGGCGGCATATTTCATTTTATATTGTAGACTTTATCGCTTATAATCATAAAAGTAAGTTTATTATGTATACGTAATTTACAAAAACGAACATAATAATATCATCTCGAATTTGCTTCATCGTTAACTCATAAAAGACGTTTAACATCTGCGATATTTCCTGTAATTATTTCCGTACCACTATATTATTCTTACAACCGCAATTATTATCGCGTTAGTTACATAGATATAAATATGTACAACAAGCAAGTCTATGAATATGAAATAACAATCTTTGTAAATTTTATGCGTATGTTTATTCAAAACGTACGACCACGAACGTCATTACGTTAGAACACGCTCGGCCCGTTAGGAACCATCCGTAATAATAACATGGTTTATGAAACCACAATTTTCATTTTCATAAAAGCATGCATAATGTTACAGTAGGCGGTCGTGTTCATTTAAATATCTCATCCGATTCAGTGTCGGAGATGATTTTAAAGCAGTCGGGGGCCAAAGTGTCCGTAAAGAGCGGCCTTGCACGCCACTGCCAATAAATGGCAATTTGTACGGTTCGCCCGGCGTATCAAAGAATTGAAGCGTAACGCAAGATAATATTTAACATTACGACGGTGTCATTAGACGAACACTATCGCAGCAGTTGTAAATGGGAAACATGAATTGGTTAAGAAACGCGAACAGTTATCTTCATAGAGTAGTAGCAGTTAGGCAATGAGAGACCGATAAATTTATCGATAACGAAATTCTTCAACTGTCTTATGTAAATGAGCGGAATATGTGATGGACGTTAGTAATTAAAGTGATTGTGTCGATAGTCCGTAATTATGTTTCGGTGGTGCTTTTTTGCCTTGGTGTTCATTATCTCGGAAACGGTTCATCTTCAGGAAGTGTCGAGCGATCGGGAAGACGAGTTGACGATCTGGGAGGGTTCGTGGAAAATTACGCCCACGAGCGCGAGCTCTTGGTCATTACGAAGTCGGATACCTATGACCCCAGGTGATAATAGTTTATTAAGTTTTTTTAATTTTTTTTAAGTCAAAATGTACGGGAGTAATTTTACAGAATTCGACGAGTTCGACGAAGGAAGAAAAGGAAAATTGAAGATGAAGAAGAAATTAAAGAAATTTATACTGCCGCTCTTGTTGGCTTATAAATTGAAGTTTTTCACTTTGATACCGGTGCTGATCGGGGGATTAATATTATTAACGGCGGCCACTGGAACGGCGGGATTTTTCTTTGCACTTTTCGCGGCGGCTATGGGATTGAAAAGCGGATGGCATCATTAACGTTTAAATATTAATTAATTTATTAATTTATTTTATTTGTAAGGGCGTTTCGCGTGAAGAACACGTATACGTGTTTAGTACAAACGTATAACCATATTCAACATGCCATTTGCCGTTGTAAAATAATAATTAATTTATAGTAGGTATATTGTGGTTATGAATAATTTTTGAAATCTATTAAATTATTTTTTTTAATCTTTTTGTTCAGTCACCGTCGATTGCCGTCACATAAAAAAGCTCGCACGCTATTCTACTTAATTAAGATTAATTTGACCGTAACGCCAATGTATATAGAAATTATTAACAGGCAATATACAGTCGATAGCTTGTACTTAGGTAAATAAATTATTATTAAAAAAGTTAAATAGATATTGACGTAATAAAATTACCTATATGCAAGTTTAACGTGGTTCCGTTCCGTTTAAGTGCTCGTATTTTGTTAAACGATTCGATAAACCTATAAGACTAATTATTATTACAACGACAACGATCAATTGAACGTTTTATTTTGTTCTGTTAACATTAGATGTTTTTGCGAGATAATTTGAAAAAGACGAGTGAACTCGATACGACTGAAAGTAAACCACAAAGTAATACTCATATTGATTATAAACCATAATTGTAGAATACGGCCATTGCGCTTCAGCAGTTCCATTAATAATTGTTTAATTAAAAATTAGGTACCATTATCTGGAAAAATTAAAATTTCCACATGAATTAAAAAACCGGAATATGTATATTATAGCATTTCGTAGTTCACTAATGAAACAATGATATTCGTTATTTTGATCACAAAGCAAAAAAAGTAGACTTTAAATATAATTTCGAATCTAATTGAACTTAAAAACTGCCTAATATGGATTATACGATTCGTATTTTACAACGGGAAACAAATAACCATACCTACTATATAATGTGAACGCTAATCCGTAACTCCACAAAAACTTCGTACAAACGTACAATTCAAGGGTTTAATCATGTTAAATACACGTCGGTTGTGGTAAACCGAGAAGAAAATAATAGTAACGGTTTCTTGTACCTAAAGTATTTGCTTCTGGATTCGGTATTTTCTTTTAGACCGTTTTTTTTAAGTGCGGCCTATTTATAATTAAATAACGCGCGTTTAAATTGGTTCTCTGTTAGTTTTATTGTTTCTTTTTCGCTTCGCTTAATATACAACGTATAGAAGAATTACGCGGAACGATAAACGATTTAAACGGCAATCAAGGAACAAATTGCTATATTAGTGAGAAAAGCGACGAAAATAAACAATTTTTCAGAATAGGTTGTACTTATCAGGATATTTAAGGGACGTACGTAAGGGACTTATTTATAAAAAGGTTTAATTTAAAATTACATAATATCATAAAATAAAAGAAACATTTTAATTCAACACCGATAGTTGTTATTTTTGATAATTTTTTGTGGCGCCACGGTATCAAAAACAAAATACAAAACTAAACTCCTGTTCCCATTTAAAATTAAGGAAGTGTCAGTTTAATTATAAGCTACGTTAATGTTTCCGTTAAAATTGTCTTTTTAAGATTCTTTTTATAAGTAATCTGATTTCGTATAATTTATTACAGTTTAAATCAAAGTTCCCCAATTTGTGGGACGCGCCCCTTTTTGACTGTACCTAGTAAAGAGGCACAAATGTGCGAAAGTTGTAAAACTCCTTATTCGGTCAACTGTGATAGCTATTCCACAAATATTACATAGGTATAGGTTTTTATTTATTGATCGTAATCATCGGAAAGTCCTGTAAAATTTTAGAAACGGTACTTGACGGTGTATTTTACGAATTCATATGGAAAAAGCGAAACCGGAAATTTCCCGTAGGCGAGTGAAATTTTGCGAACGCACGCACTTAAAGCATGAATAACAACAGAAGAACGGTTCAAATAGCGAGATGCAGAAAGCTGGAAACAGCGTTGACCATTTGTTTCGCAGGAACGAGAAATTTATTAGAGTTTAAAACCAATAACAAAAGGAAAAAAGAAGGTTCGGTTAATAATAAACGCCGATTGGTTATAATTTGCGAACAAGCCGAAATTGCAGGGATTATAAATAAAATCCACATTAGAGACGATATATTACGTATACTATACGTGTTTTAATTTTTAGTTTATTTTTATTTCCCTGATATCTAAGATAGGTTTTCCTGTTTTTAAATTATGGCGTCATTTTTACAAATTTTCTCAACGTTTCTCACAAGATAGTTTAGTTAACTAGGGTTAAACGAATTCAGCAAAAGTTCAAATGTATAACAATAATTATTAATATACATAGCGTATTAAAAATATTATCATTTCAAAATATATATACAATTAGAAATTGCCAAAAAGCTCCAGTTTATTTATAGCTTTCAAAATAAATTTAAGACACGCCAACGTTTTCATTTAGTCGAATCCGTTATAACACAAGCGCTTCGACGCAGACCGTTTAACACAAAAAAAAATTAAAAATGAAAATAATGCGGTAAACTAAATTAATTTTATTATTGCCTTGGTATTTACCCATCATCCAGTTACTATATATATATTGTACATACTATGTGTTGGTTAGTACATAAAAATATAAACGATCACAAGCATCGGTGGTTGCAGGAGGATTCGAACCCTGGGGTGTTGCGTTGGTTTACTAGAAGAATTTCTAGCTCTCCGATTCACCAACGGCCTCCATTAAAATTGGAATAAATACCTACCTAAATATTTCGATTATCTTTAACGTTCATTTTCACTTTCAAAAGCGTTCGAGTTTGAGCATTAAATCGTGAAACGCCTCTTGTAAAATATGAATAAAAAAGCTTCCATTTTAATTTTGTTTAAAGTAAAAGTACTCGTCCGTTTTTTTTTGTTTTTTTTTAATTTTTGAAAAACCGTTTAAAACAACAAAATGATTACAATAGTTTTTCTTCGTCTTCGATTGAACAATTTTTAATCGCCGAATAAACCCTTACCGTAACGTCGCAAAAGATAAATAACATCGGTGTAACAAATCTCTAAATAATGCGACAGCGGACACATTAACTTGTAATGTTACGGTCAATTAAACAAACATCTTGAATATAAACGACTTAATTATTTACCGGCGAGTTTGCGTCGGGTCATCGAAAACGAAAGAAAATGTTCACAGTTTAAAATGATCGCCTTATATTATACGCAAATTATGTTTACGTTTGCATCATCATTATCCTAAAAACGCAACTTCAGATTCGTTTTGATAGCGTGAAAGGTCGACGTTCACTTTCGTAGGAAACTCATTGAATTACATCAAATCCAATAGCATCTGACGACGGCACTTGTTCGATTCCGGCGTACTATATAATAAGCAATAAAATCATGAATGGTTGTTATGAAGCAACATTTTCAAGTGTTAATTGGTCCTGTATAACCAGACGGGTCGCTTTTAATGGTGCGTTCGAGCATCGTTGAAAAGTTTTTACGCAGTCCCGGCCTTTGTGTGGCGAGGAAACTGGATTGGACATTTGTCAAAAATGCGGAAAGTAAATACAGCGACAAATGTAAACCGAACGATGTCAAGACAATAGTTTATTCCGGGCTACATTGAATGTTTCGATGTAAGTAAATAATTTAAATTGTTTTACACTTGTTTCGAGTAGGTCACGAGAAGGATGGGTTATGTTAATAACTAGAGTACACAAACTTAGTCGACTCCCTTTTAATGTTATTGCCTTTAGACGATTTTTAGGAAGTGGTGGTTGAAAATATAAATTAAGTGTCTTTTGTTGACTTCATTCAGTTTAGTTTTTCATTTACAGTATCGCATTGTTCGAAAACATGAACAGTTTGTGCACTTTAATTATTTATTTTATCACCTTAACAGTTGTTGTTAGTGGGGTAAGTATTGTTTATAAGTGACGTGTGCATATTTTTTTTAATTCCAAGAGTGTATTTTATTTTAGAATCCGAATTTAAGGAGAGATAATGCAATCGATAGTGAAATTCAGGTATTACGTCTTACGTTATAATGCACGAGCAATTCTGATTAAGCGGTTTATTTATAGACGAGTCCGGTAAATGACGACGATGCCCATTTATTTTCAAAATGTACCTTAAACGGCGGTTTTGCCAGCCTGATAAACTGCGCGGCCACGAGGGCACTGTCGTTAATTCAACAAGTGTCCCGAACGGATTTAATACAACTGTTTCCAGGAGTCGCGCTTGTTAGGTAACAACGCATAGGGCACATTCTAAGCGATTTAATTACAAAAACCGATTGCAGCGAAACTCCGCGTTCGCAAAGAGAAGGGAAAACTTTAAAAACCGAACAGTTGCCCAATAACCCCGGAGAAAGGACGCAACGATTGTTACAACTGATCGTCGACGCGACGACCAACTTCGTTTCGGGCAGGACGCTGAAAGTGCAGCTCCCCGAAATACCGTCGGTTAACGTTGGTAGAGCTTTGGAAGAAGGTGGATTGGATGAATTTAACAATCCGTTTTGAAGTCGTTTTACGTTTTGTAAATTTCAGGCAGAGGAAAACTAAAGAAAGCGAATTTCGCCCATATTTTTCGGATTAGGGGCAAAGATGCTTCTGTTTAAAGTGTTGATTTTGTCGGGATTGGGGCTGATGTCGATCAAGGCACTTCTATTGTCTAAAGTCGCTTTCGTCCTGGCCGTTATTTTGGCGGTTCAATCTTTGTTTGGTGGCGCTTTTAGGGTAACTAAATTGCTTAAACATTTTGCAACGAAATTTTGTTAGTTTCACGTTACGGTATTCCGTTCGCAGAGTGTAGGTACGCTGCATCCTGGGGGGCAAGGATGGTTAAATGGTTGGAGCAACGGTTACGGGCCTCCCTATGGTTCTCCGAATTACCCTGGATGGACTACAAACAACTTGGGCGGCTGGAGCAACTCGCAATACCCCTATGCGCGTTCCATCGACACAAAAGAGGAAATCGAAAAAGAAGCCCAACACCTAGCGTACGCTAACCAAATACAATAAGTTGATTTATTACGAATAATTTATTTATTGCAATAAAAATAAGTTTTACTTTTCATTAAAGGCCCATTTTAATGTAATTCAAATCGAAAGAGGTTACGATTAATATGTCGTTCGATGTACGTACTTACGACGTCAAGGCGAATGTAAATGAGCCAGTCTTCAAAAATCGTCTATGAAAGACGATAAGAAATTACAAGGCGTTTCACGTTTTTAACATAGAATGCCTTTATCCGTGTTATACTCGAATAAATTTGCTCCCCTCTTTAGGTATTTACGCCAATATAAAGGTATCAAGTTCGCAAAATCGCAGGCCGAACGCTTTGAACCCGACGACAATGTACAAAACGCTAGTCATAGTTTTTATATTTGCTCTAGTTGCAAATAGTCGAACGTCCGACGACATCTACGAAAATTGCAGTGACAGTATACAATGTGCGGAAAATAATCTCGTACGGCTCGTCGACGAATTCGACGGCAAATCTTCGATTTCGCTGTTCGCGGACTACGTGATATTAGAAAAAACCAATGACGAGGCGTTCGTACCGAGATCCGAGGAAGGAATCTTCGACAGAATATTGCGCTACATGAGCAACCACGAGCTGAGGATAAGACCACCGTCGGCGGATCGAAGCCCGAAGAGCAATCGAAGGTATAAAAATTTATGCAATTACCCACAGTTGATTATAACGCGTCCAAAAACTTCAAGAATTATTTCTAATAATAACGTCAAAAATTCCACGTGAACTTGATCTTTTTTTACGCGAGAGTTGAATTAAATATTTATCTTAATGTATGTAAGTCGACGTGACCGCACCTAAAAACGGTCCTTATTTCTTAACTTAATCGTTAAAGCAACAATTTCGAATGCCCCAATAATTAAATAGTTTATTTAACTCGCACAGAATGCGTCCGAATTTTGCAGTTAAAAATTTTAGAACAATTGGTAGGTACAAACTTTTAAACGGTGTATTAAACGAATTAGTTTTCGAGATTGATTAAAATAAGTTTGAAATTCGGTTGGGCTGTTTATATTTTAAATTAAGTCTTTGCTGGAAGACAAATTTTTGATTTTAGAATTTTCGAATGTTCGTTTACGCATAAAATTGTATCTAAATAACTATTATCTACAAAACAGTTGTAACTGATTGTGAATAAATTACAGCTTGTGGCGAATGGCTTTATGAAACAAGTAGTTATTAATCATTTGTATTGTGTTGTGTCATGCATTTATCTCGTATTAGTTTTTTTTCCTCGACATTTTTATAAGTTGCGTGTAATCGGTAAGTCGCGCGTTCCGTTTGACCCTAACCTCTTTTGTTTCTTTTTAAATTTATGTTTTTGAGGCTTTTTAAAATTGTTGGATAGATGTGCTTTGAAATAAATGAAACGCATAAAACACGGATTTTACGATTAATTTCCTTTTGTTTTCCGCGTAACGACTCGAGGGTTTGTTGCTATGCAACAAATAATTGGGAATTAATTAATCGACATATTTAAAGCTCTTGGAGCGCCGATATCGTCAGTCAATTGCCATAGAGATTATTGTTGGAAAAAAAAATTTCTACGGTAATTGAGTGATGGCCGGTGTTAACTGGCGTTTGAAAAACCGGTCCTTAAGCTAGGCACGCACGCTACGGTACGCCGGAGCCCTCCATTCGGTCCACACACGCTCCGGTAAAAGTTCGTATTCGTTCAAGTTCTCGAGATGGCATCGAAGGACGACAATATCAAAATATTTTCAAACTTTGCAGGACTGCGGAACTGGTCGACCCTAATCAAAACCGTATTCTGTCCGCGTTGACGATACGAGGTTTAAGAGGGCGAATCCACCCTTAAAAATTTGAACTTTTTTATTAAGTATCTCTAGAACAACAAGAGCTATATATTTTTGTAAATAGCTGTTGCTGACAAGAAAACTTGTTAAAAGAATTGCTAAAAATTACCGTAATTACTTTCGAATAAATGAATTAGTTTACCTAAAACTGCTTTCAATGGTTATTCCTGTGCAACGGCGTAGGAAGCTAATATTCGTGGGGCTTCGAATAAATTTGTAAATGTTTCGATGTTGCCTATTACATAAATTGTGTTATTTTGGAATTGATTAAGAAATAATAGATAATTGGGGGCCCTGGCCACAGTCCCGCATTGCCGTACGATAGCTACACCGTTACTCCCTTAATTCAGGAAGATATTATTATTATTAGTATATATAGTGTATAATATATGAGTAAATAGAGTTCAATTTCTATGTGCCTACTTTTATTTTCTATAACTGAGCAAGTGCAGATGAGCGCCACACACGGCACAAAAATAGCGATTTTCAATTTTACTCCGGTTACCTGAACAGATTGGGATATCTGTACAGGTTTGTAACGCGCGTTTCGATTTACCTGCACAGGTAAACCTCTTCAGTGTACCGTAACGTATGTTTCCAGCTTTATATTGTATCACTACAGATAATACCATAGAATCTTGAAAATTCGAACAAATTAGACACGTTGTGTTGGTTCACGGTATTGCTTTATGGCGTTGCTTCGTGCAATTTATTTTTAATACTACTCCCACTGTTTAATAATAAGATGCGTTCGAATTACCGAAAATTCAAACTATCACCATTCGAATTAAGTAATATTACGATTTTCCTGTACAACTACCAAATACCTATAAAATATTAAGATCGGTCAAGGTAAAAGACTTATGCGTAGATAAATTCGCCTTAATTTGTCCTCGTCTTAAACCTACTTCGATAATAAGCATAATAATTTTGATAAGAATCGCCGTAATCTCACACAAGTTTATTGTGTAACTGTAAAAACATTGCACCATGTAAAATATAAGAGAAAATAACTTGTTTTTAGGTCACCCTGTATAATACAATTAACTTTGTACATACAAATGTTTTTCAAATTAATTTCGTCACGAACGCCGAATGGAGTGGCGTAATATTTAAACAAATCGCACATTTAAAAGTCGCCAATGATTCAAAGAAAGGTGTGATGCTGCGGGTGACTTTAAAAACCGACATTCTGGGTCGATTAAAGTGGATTACGTCAACGAAAAACTTAAAATAAACAAACAATCCGCGTAGAACGGCCCTTCCAAATAAGTGCAATTCCTATCACTTTCACCTAATATTTAAACAACTTACTTAACTGAAAATGAATTGTTATTTCATGTATCAATTAAAAAAAAATTAGACTAGGTTTTTTATCGGGGAGAAACCCCATAAATACTCTTGTTAAGCAATAAATGGGGGGTTGATGAATAAAATTGATTACTACAACGAAGTTTATATTTTCAAACCGTTGCACAAACGTAGATAACGGAAACCTATTAATTAATTAGATACCTGTACAAGTTTATCGTGAATAACATCAGAAAAGAATATTCATTTTAAATTCAAAACACGGTTATCTAGAAATGGGAAAATACATTCATTTATCGAGTTTACCTAATTATAATAATAACGGTTTTAACTGACACGTATTGCGAAAATAATCTAAAATCCATAAGTTGTTAACTTAAACAAATTGAGCTTTAACAGTAACATTTAACCTAATCTAACGTAACAGGATGTAAATACGATTTAGCAAATTATAAACGGATTTCCTAAATTAAATCCATTCAATCGACGTGAACTAAAAATGAAAATTTTCTAACTTAAAAAAAATCCGAACAACTTTCCTTACTCTTTGACCATTTAAAGTGTACAGGTATACAAACCGTAATATAACATCCAACCAACCAATCAACTAACGAAATAGAAATCATATTTTTTTTGTTACAAATTGTAAGCGATACTGCTAGTTTAAAGATGATGCTTTGCTACGAAGAAGCGGAATGAATTAATAGCGAAAACGAGCTACATTTTATACCTATACTGCAAATGGTTCAACGATTTTAGGCCAAGAAGCTTCAGGTTATAATCCACGTATTTTTATCTTTTTCATCTTATATTAGTGACCTCCTTTCGAACAGGAGATAAATAAGTAATTTCTAACAGTTGCGCGCCGAAGAGTTCGTATATATTTGATTTAATTAATAAATTTATTAATTTACGGTAAATTCTATTTTAAGACAGATAATTAGCGTGGCACCGCGCCGGTTTTCGCACACAATTAACGTTTCGATTCGCAAGTAAATATTGCGGTGTCCAGAGAGAACGGCCAATTATTTCGATTTTTGAAGCGTTTAATTAAAAACCCAAGTTATCGAACCGATACACCTACAATTACTAACTCGAAATTAGTGGGCGAAAACAATTTCTTATTGAACACATACACGTTTTAGGTATAATAAACGGTATAGACGTTACCAATTTTTGTTTTCGAAAGAATAGAAAACCAAAAACGGATTTATTCATAAAATAAATTGTACGTAGTACGTCTTTGTAAAATGAACAAAAGCATGGTGTACCTACAATTGATTAACGTAAATATTTAACGAGGTTTTTCGATCATTTACTCAAGAGCAATAACGGTATTTTTGTGAAAGAGAACTGTCACTCTCGTTAAAATGAAGTAAAAGCAATCCGAATTTTAAGGGTTTCCCAATACGAAAAAAAAGGAACGATCTCGACGCAGCCCGACATCACGTAATGCAACAATTAAAATCATTTAAATCCATTGATATTACCGCTTGAAATGACAAAGAGAACATAAAGAAACTCCCCCCGAGGCGGTAGTCAGCCCGAAGCATACGACTCGGCACGCACGACTTATTAACTTACTAACCTACTCAGGATATTTCCGGCTGTCCGTGACCTCAATGAAGGATGCATTTCTCCGCTAGTCATTTCCCACCTTCCACACCTGTCGTATTTAACATTCCTTTACGAAATTGTATACGTGCGGTGCACTTTCTTGTAAGAATTGTAAGTTTAACGAGTATGATGTTCGTTTTCTTATTGCATTCCGATTTATCTTTTTAATCATTAAAACTTGGTGTCGTATGTATCGTATATTGTTTGAAATAAGTAGGTATCCCTTGTTTACGTTATTTATATTTAAAACAAATTCAATCGTTAATATCGCACTCTTTTACTTCCTTAATATCGCTTAATATTGTATAAATATAGTGAAACGATATTGGTATAATATCATATGTTGATACTTTTTATATTGTTTGGAATATTATATAATAATCATTGTGTTAATATAGTCTAAATATTTATCAATGTAATTATAGATATGCACAATCAACAGCAAAGTGACTTTGTATAGAATTAAGTACCTTTAATTTTTTTAAAACCATTATTTTAATCAAAACAATAATAATATAGTTATTAAGGGCCGTGTGGCCTAGAGAGTCGGCCTATCGACTGACCTTCTAGCGCGCTCACGTCTGCGGGTTCGAGTCCCGCTGCAACCATGGACGTTTGTGATTGTTAATATTAATCCGAGTACTAACTAAATTTAGAAAAATCACATCAAATTAAACTGGCCAATTGGGTAGCCCAAAGCCATTAAAAAATATATTAAAAAAATTTAAAACATACAAATAACAACGTTGTCATAAACCAATCGTATTATAATTAAAGGGCCTTATCCCGGAGAACCGTTTTGTTTATCAGGACGACCCTTACAATAAATAATAAATTTATGAACACGGCATTGGCAGTTTCTATTAAAATCAGTACCTAACCAATTCAATAATCGCTATCTAGAAACTAACTAAATATACGCGAGATGTCGCTGTTTAATATCATTATTACAATATTGAGTAAATATCGTGTTTACAACCATACAGATCGTAAAATATTAGATTAACATATTAAAAACGATGTTAATACAATATTTAAAATATATCTGTATTGATATATTGTAAACACAGTATTGTGCTAATGTTGTTTTTTAATCTATAATATTTAAATATTAATGCAATATCAACACAATCTTATCACATTAGTTTCTACTAGGGCAACCCCATATTTCATACGTAAATGAACTACCCTAACTAATTTCGCATATTACGCATAAATTGTTTTATTATAACGAAATTTTTGTTTATACAACTGCCTTTTGACAGAAAACGCCGTACGTGCATATTTTATAAATACTATATGTTTAAACCAACGTCAAAAAAGAAAAAGAAACAAACAGGTGGGGTGGTTATTCAGCCACCTACATTTAAAAGTTATATCCCGCAAACCGACACAATTACACTTACTAATAATAATTTCCTGCCGAAGGAAGATGAGCTTCCATAAAAATAGCCGATTTTTCAATTGTTTCTGTAACGCAACGGTTCGCAACCTGTGGGCGCGCCCCCTTAGGGGGCGCAAATTTCAAGAGAAGGTCTCGAGCTGTGCATAAACGCATATTTTTATATATACTCGTCTATGCACAGGTCCAAGTAGCGATCCCCCTCTCTTGTTTGAGGTAAATTAACTTTAGTTTTAGGATTTAATTTGGAAATACAACTTAGGGGTTGTTATTTGTATTATTTATAAAACTAATGCCTTTGACATCGATTTTTATTAGAACTCAATTTCTATTAAACCCAATTCGATTAAATTTATCACCTAAACTGTCGTTTCTAACAAAAAGGAAACACTAATTGGCTTCCTGCGTTCCGATCGAGGTTACAAATAATAAATTACGCCAAAATTACGGACCAACTACCACATATAATTGTTCCCGCATTGAAGGTAAATGGCGTGTCAGAATTTATAGACGATAAAAATTTAATTGACTAACACGTTCATTGTTAAAAGCGTACATACGTAATGCGTGTAAGGTTAAAAATAATTTCGCCGGTTAAATTATTATCGCGACACATTTTTCTCTTGCTTTTATAGTTATCGAGAAAGTTGTTCTACAAGAATCGATCGCGAAGTTTCACTTCGTGCGCTTCCTAAACCAAAATTTTCACTCAAACGCTTCAATAATAATTATTAAACTTAAACCGAAATTAAATTAAAGTGCGGTTCATAACGAATAGTACCCATGTACGAATTTCTACCACGTCCCGTGCCTCTTACGTAACGCACGTGAACTTCACCTTACAGAACCTATTGCATAACAATAAGCACGCTACTTTCAATGGAATTAATTCTTGATATCTTCCGCTAGTAATAGTTACTCTCATGCATAATTCATAATCGACCACGTTTATTCTAGAGGCGCGCAAGAGTAAGCTGAGGAAGCTGATCCTGCCTATTCTACTCCTGCTGAAATTGAAAGCTCTCGTAGTCATTCCGGCTATACTATTCGTAATAGCGCTGGTCGCCTTCAAAGGAATGGGTGCCGGTTTTATGGCGCTCCTCATCTCCAGCGGAATCGCTTTGAAAAGCTTGCTCGAGAGACACGGAAGCAGTTCGACGGTCAGCTACGAAATAGTGCCCCAAATAGCGTCGCCGCACTGGAGCAGAACCGGGGGGGCGCAAGACCCCTGGGCCGGACTAGTGCCGGGATATCAAGTTATGCCGTAACAACAATCTTCCCATTAATTATAAACAATAATTTATATTAAAAAACCGTAACAACTTCATTGTAACGTATTTTTAATAAATCTTCTCGTCTAACACTTAATCTTGCTTTTTAATCCTACGCCGCAAAAAAAAACTTTAAGACAACTCTTACTCAAAGACAAACACAAGAAAGTTATTTTCTCCGGTATCGAATTTAAGTAACTAGTAACTATATAACGAAACGTTCGGAACCTATAGTTAGAACGTTAATTTGGTTTCCTGGTCGTGGCCTCGAAAACAAACTATTAATTTGGAGACTTTAATTTATACGACATCCTCTACTAAAAAGATAAATAAAGTATCGAATGTAGATCGTTTAATACGAGTTTGAATAATATGGGGCAGGTGATTCGCCTTACTTTCGCGTTTTTTGTGCGCTGTCGCCGGTCAATTTTCATCTATACGGTAGCAAGGTTTGATTCGTAATCTGGGCACGGCGAATTCCGGTGACGATAATCTAATCATCAAACTCGTTTTCCGCCAGTACGAATAATGTGGCAGTTATTACAAATAAAGAAAAACGGCGCGGTGATAGTAGTCCACGAACAGATCTACTGTCCTGTATGTTCATCTAGATTAACGCCCTAGCAGCCCGTCACTTACGCTCACAATTACTTCTTGCTCCACTAAATCCATTCAGACTTGCATAGACGTAATTTGGGAAAAGGGGATAGGTTTTGGTCTTTTTACTCTAGATTCCAGTATAAATAGATCTTCGCAAGACTATCGACTTCAGTTTATCGCTTCGTCATTTATTAATACAGAGCAGCATGTGCGCTCGCAGGTACTTAGTGTTCGTGATTACGTTAGTGCTTTTGGGGTACGCCACGGCGGACGATGCTTCTTCGCCCAAGGTCGACAGAAGTGATTTCAAGAAATCGTTATCTAGGGACTGTGCGAACGCTTATACAACCACCTGTTTAAAATTGGATATAGTGTCGTGGGTTGACAAACTTAACGAAGAAGACAATTACAATGTGCTGCCAGGTGTTAGTGTTGTACGCGAAAACGGAAGTGCACGTGCCAATACCGCCGATTTAGTTGCCGAACTGGCAAGGGATTTCCCTAACGACGCGGAGGCCCGTCTGGATGCTTATCTTCTTAAAAAAGTGGCAAGTTACCTCAACAGCCACTCGTTACGGTTGAAACTCTTCGACAAGGATGCAATCGAGACGGCTCGTGCCAAGGGCGGTAATCTTCTCGGCGGCGGCGGGGGCAAAAGGGGCGGAATGGGGGTTTTACTGGCCGCCGCCGCCATGATGAAGGGTACCTTAGGCGCCCTGGCTCTCGGCGGCATAGCCGCCCTTGCCGGCAAAGCCCTGATGACCGGTCTTATGGCCCTCATGTTATCGGCCATCATCGGTCTTAAATCACTCAGCGGGGGCGGTGGAAAAACCACCTACGAAATAGTATCCAAACCAATCTACAGCCATTCGAACACGCATTCCGTATCGCACGAAGAACACGGCGGACACGGAGGAGGAGGAGGAGGACACGGCGGATATTCGTCCTACGGACGTAGTTTCGACATGCCATTACCGCTCGGTCTCCAACCCAACTATCAACCCTAAATATCTAATACCAAAAATAATTTATTTGTGTCAGCCTAGAACGTACTATTATTTATGATATTTTAATTTATTTTGTTGAATAAAATATGTTTTTGATTTAATTCATTTGTTGTTTATTTATTTACAGATTTTTCTAGTCTTATTTTTAATAAATAATATTGCAATTAAAACAGTATTTACTAATGTATATACAGCATTTATTAATACTAACTTAAAACGAGGTATTAACTGCAACCGCATAATTAATTACACCATCGTTCAATTAGACCGTAACCATAGTTCCATACGTTAATTTTCTAATTCCTGCTTTCATAACCTGATGCCAAAAAATCACGGTAATTAGTAATACATAAAACTGTGTTAAACGCATATCATAGTTACTTTTACTTCAAATCCGCAACGTATAAGACAACCGAGGGGTAACAGTTTAATTGCTCATTTGGCGAATAGTCTAATTAATTTTTTTTTTGAATCCGTGTATCATAAAATTTTAAGTAGGTACCTATATCGCTTTCAAAGCGCATCCTACATTCCCATCAATTTATAATACTTAACATACTCTAATAATTTAACGTTAAACGTTCATTAAAAAAAACGTTGTTTTTAACTTCGGACGTGCCCGTTGATCTGGAATTTTAAAAAATGTGATACTTTCAGAAGATATCTAACTTTCTAATATAAAGGAAACTGTAATGAATCCTCAAGAGGATGCTCGTATTTAATGCAACGTTCGTGAAATTCAATATTCACCTTCGAATAATCGCGAGACTGGGCAAATAACATTATAGTGATCAGCTTATAGGTGAGTAATTCATTAAATAACAAAGCTCGCCGGTCAAACTTAAATACTTGGAGCACAGATATGCTTAATCAATAAATTTAATAAAAACAATGTCACTTGCTTTGATAAAACAAGATTACCTAACAGTAATTTAGAAAATCTTTAGAATAAGGTCAGAAGAAATTTCAGTTCGGTTCCAAACATAAAATTTCGAAACCCTTAATTTCTTAGATAGGTATTCGTAATATTTAGGTAATATAGGTAATATTTTCGTAAATGTCTGATATTTAACAAAAGGTAATTAAGTTATTTCATTAAAAACAAATTAATTTCTTCTTTAAACAAACAAACCATATAAGGTTTTTATAAAAAAAAATATCACACATGTAGGTAGGTAGGTATATTATGTATGTGTAAAAAAACCTAGAACGTTTTCGAAAAAATAATACACCGAATGATAATCGAAATTATCGTACTTGCTCGTCAGAATTATGTCACCATTGTAAGCATTCCGCCCCATGCGTCACATAAAACACAGCCTCTTTATAAGACTTTTATGGGAGCCCTAAAGACATAAACAGTGAATATGTTCGTCAATGGCTGCGTCATCACGATCGTCCTTTAGAACCCTATAACATTACCGAACTTTTCGTGAAAGTCACCTATAATGTCCAACAGGTTTGATTGATTCTAAGGCATTTCTAGTTACAGGGATTTGGCGACGACTTTATCGCTTCGAACCCTTCCTTGTCTTCTCAATCTGAAACAGACACCCAAATATATCGAATGATCCGCATCGACCGAGCGAAATAGACCTACACGAAGCTGATTGTTTGTGAAAGACTGTTTGTTTTTTCTAAAGATCTAATGCCGGCGTCTCGGGCAAAGAGAAAGACTTCTAACAGAGGTCGAAAGGCAAATTCGGCCACTGTCATTACAACTTCTCCATATTATAAATCACAGCTTGAAAAATCTTAGTACAAGTCTAAGAAGAACTCTGCTAAGAAGCCTAACAATAAGCTGCAAGAGAAACTTAAGCGAACCGTCGAGTCCTCTACTGTTTTTGACAAAATCGGGAACAAGTGATATTTTTGAAGTTGCCGAAAAGCCATTGAAAATTTTAATTACTCGCGTATTCGAGGTAGGTACCTTAATTAGCACCTAATTAAAAACTCGATTTTTTACAGAAAACCACTTTTTAATGTTATCTTGCAAATTATTTCATTTAACTTAATTTAAAAAGTCGTCATCATTATCTAAACAAGAGTTCCACTAATTTGCTAACTGGCCCGGCGCGACGGCGACGTGTTCTTTATTTACAAAGTTTCCGTGACTATTCGCGAAGAAGCACTTTTTACTAACCGTCATTCCCATTATAAGCTTAATTTTTAAAATTTTCTTCAAAAAAACTGAACACAAACAACAATTTATGTACGATAACAAATCGGGACTAAAATAAGTTCCATTCCACTTCTCGGGTTAAACATTTTTTTTTTAAGTTTTTAAGCAACACTATATTTAATTGAATATGTAATCCCATATGTTTTAACATATAATAGTCATAGTCGAAATTAGTTAATCGAATTTATTGTTAGTGGTTTTCTTTTTCGACAGTTTTATTTACGGCAATTCTTATCTAGGTACCTAGTAATAGGTTTATATTCTTGTAAGGTAAAACCCCTAAATGTTGACACATTACTAAGGAGAAATTTGGCATAATTTTGAAATAAAACATTAAATGACAAAAAATGTGCTTTGAAATTAAAACAGACACTATTGGCGAGTACTATTATTAAGAATTATTTTTTAACCAGTACAAATTGGTTATTGTGTACTCTGATTGAAACATTGCATAACATTATTAAACGTATATCTATAAGAAAACGGAATCGCTTGTAAGTAATATAGAAGAAAAACAACCCGAAAAGTCTCATATAAAATGAGACGAATAGTGTACAAAAACCGTTGTCGTGATAATAAAATAAAAAGCAGCGATCGCATAAGATAGAATATGTTTTATGAAGAATCGCACATTAAATTTCAGTGCCCGATAATATTTATGCGTGAGTGACAGTGTAAGTTTCGAGAAACGAAGGGTTAGTATCGATCCAAATAACAACTAAAGTCTACCGTAAAATATTGGTGGGATAAAGTGTAATGATTTAGATACCGATGCATTACAGCAGAATAATCCACTTTATTACGTAAACCTACCTATTACTTATTAGGTTACACATACTTTAACCCGTGTACCTACGTAAAGCTCGACACAAGTCCTATAAAACATGCTCGGTATCACGGGCAGCGAAAATTAAAAAATACAACCGAATTACCTGCTAAATAATAAGATGTACACGAAACTGTTAATCTAAATCGTAGTACAACAAAATTAAGACCAAGATTTCGAAATTCACAAATTTACTGTGAAAAGCATGTGAAAACTAACAAAATACCTGTAGGCAGTACACGAGAGTCGTAAGGGTTGCAAGTTATAAAATAAAAATGCCTATCTTTAGGTATTCAAAATCATCAAGTTATATTTAGTAATTTAGTAACAGCAATAAAAAAGAAATTAAAATTAAAAGTCAAATGCAAGAAAACGTCGACTGTAGAACATAATATATTCTGACTACATCTGAAAAATACAGGAACAACGCCAGTACCGACGAAAAAGAGAAACTTTTAGAAAACAATACAAGTCAAGTCCAAAAGTGTCACATTTTTTAAAGACTAATAACTTAATTCAGTAGGTGTTAGTAAAAATATTGTATAACGGATAAACTCGGGGAGCAAATGTACTCTCAACTGTACCCTATTACTTCACATGCATTAGATTAGATCTCCATCGTAATTTTAAAGAAGATTACTGAATTTGATTTATTGAACGATAACAATTTTAAAATCAACAAAGTATATTTCCTCCTTTATACAAACGGAGTCATGCCGGTAAAATGTAGTGACCACACAACTGGACCATTTGAATAGATCAGATCTCCATTTTTATAATTAACACAATTAATTTTATTAAAGATTTTTCTAACTCGGTAACCCTTAACGATTAAATACGAATATATTATTAATTGTTGTAATTGCTAAAGCTATTGTATATTCACGTCTTTTATATCGTTAGCTGCATATTATGCGTTTAGATTATTATATAAATATTTATAATTACCGCATTAAGCGTTTCTTAAATGCAAATTAAGAATAAGTACATAACATTTATTAAATCACACCTAAACATTTCGTATTCGATACAATGCTTCATTAATTCCCATTAAACTGTTGTTAATATTGATTGATGTTGTTGCAAAACTAAAGCATCGAATCATCGTCCGTAGTAAACATATTTTTAATAGCCCTAGACGGAAGAACTTAACAAGTTCTTTTAAAGTAGATAATTACAGTTAATACTTTTGAGTAGGTACTACTGTTGCATCGTATTAATGCTGTCGATTAAATTGTGAAAATAATTAAATCTTTCCGGTCTTTGTTTCTTAATTTATGACGATCAATTTGTTTATTACTCTGATCAGTATTCGAAACAATGAATCAATGAAACAATTAAACGTTCGTTTTAAATTATGTAAAATTCATGTAAAAAACGGCGATTCCGGGCTTTGGGTGGCATTCTTAAATTGAACAAAATATTTAGGATTCGATCAATAATAATTGTCACAAAACCCAATCGGATAAATTTAATAAAATAACGTTTTAAAAACGTTTTTAAATTCCTGACTATAGTTTCGGTACTGGAAAGTTTTAAAAAACATACATAATTTACAAGCTTTTTTTGTATTACTGGGAATTCGATGCGACGGACTAAATGAACTTTAATAACACATCATCCTGTGTTACAGCAACAGTATCGATTTTTTTTTGAAAACTATGAGTGTGATATATTCAAATGAAACATAATTTGAAAGCCGTAGGTAATAATTAAAAAGAATTGATAATAAAAATAATTCCATTTTGTTCTTCAGAATTTTAGTTTTTGAATTTTGATTAAGATTAAAAAACATCTACTAAAGTATAAAAGTAGTTTGTCGACTTTATTAATAAAAAAACATATTGATAATGTGGGTTACTCGCTTAACCCACCATTCAAATTTCCACCGTAAAATCTTTAATGAAAGGTTTCTTCGCAGTTTTATAATTTTAATTAGAATACATTAAAATTTTATACCTACCTTAATAACTAGCAAAGAAATCAAATTACTAAAAATTAGATTAAATTATAGGTAGGTTGAAGTACAAAGAAGTTAAAAATGTAATTAATGTGATTCGTAGATACATAGTAAAACCGATAGAAGAACTATATATTTCGCTTAAGGGGATACCAGCGGTCGTTTAAACTACAAATCTCGTTATAGAAATATTGAAAATAGGCAACAAATATTACAAGAAGGCCGTGCAAATAATTAGTTAGTTTTTTCATCGTCACCGCCTTCTTGTGTAGTGAACCAATAGAATATTATTTATCCCATTTTAGGATAATATTTCAAAATACTTGTGCTATTTCGACGCGCTGAGAATGATAGAAGATCTTTTTACAGATATTTTCTTATAACGAAACGGGTAACGTTTAGATACTACCGCAGCTTACTTAGCGAATTTCCTTTTTATTCTATTTATTTATATCTATAAATACATTGCGTTTAAAAAAGTTCTTTCCATATGAGAAGCTCTATTTATTATTATTTATAGTGTTTTGGTTTATAGTTGATGTGATAAATACTTTTTGTCGTCGCATTTTATTTGACATTGTCATTGAAACTCTTTATTTAAAAGTTTTTATTGTTTAATGCATTTAATTTACGTTATTTTCTAACCCTGTTCGTATTATTTAATACGAGTCAATTGTTTGATATAATAATCTATTAAACATAAGAACAAAATGAAATAAATATGCAAGTATTTTACTAACTTTAACAATATTGAACATGACTAATACCTATTATATACAATACCTATTAACAAAAATTATGTACCTATTTCTACTGAAATATTTAAAAGGTGCCTATGTACAGTTATTTCTTACAGATGAATGTACGAAATAAAAACAATGTTTAAATTACTTACATATTATAGCTTATCCAAACCTATATGATGTTCACGTCATCGATACAAGGTTACTAGATGATGACGTTTCACACAGTGCTGTCACTTCGTACCTCGTATTTTTACAGTTCTAATAAATTGTAGTTTTTCTTGATACTATCTAATATGTGCGCAGGTAAATCATCTATAGAATATGTCACTTTCCAAACTTTAAACCGAATTATAAATAAACAATCTAGTAACTTTTTGTTGATGACCTAAGTTGCATGTAGGTTTGGATAGGCCATACCTATAATGTAGCTATAGTATTATTTTAAATAAACATTTCTTAATGGAAAACAAAAATATCAAATAATTGTAAATATATCAACCAAAACACTTTAAAGTAGTTCTGAACATATAAAATATGTCCAAAGCGAAACAGTATTTGTTGTATAATTGTAAGGCCCTGGGTAGAAATGAGTTCAATGTATAGTGTCTTTTATACTCACTAATATAGAATAACGCAACCGATATAGTTGCAATAGGAACGCGAAAACCATCCGAACTCTGAAGATGAGAACAATCAACGTTACCTTTCATTAAATCGAATAATAAGTCCAGCACTATTCTTCTGTTGACACAAGGTAATAATTTACGGTAGTTGCGAAGTAGAACATAATTAATATGATCCTTAGGAATACATAATTTAAAAATATAACAGCATCATCTAAGGTTCTAAGGAATTCATGGCTTTAAATAGTTTTAAGTCATCTACAAACATTAATATATTAATATCATTGAAAAAAATTAGAAAACGTAACGAACCCCGGAGAGAGTCCTCCGGAACACCGGAGGTAGCAACAAAGTCGCTGGAGTCGTTGGAGTAATAATTATCAATTTTAACTATTAAAATTCTATTAGTAAGATCCAAGCCACGCAAGAAAATATCCATGAAACTCCAGAAGTTCGCGTTTCATTACTGAAAATTTACTTGTCAAACGTTTTACTTAGATCAGCATAAATGGCATCAACTTGAAGATTGTCACTTTCAAGATTATTAAAATGTCATTCTTATCAATTAAAAGATTTGTATTACCGAAGGCCTTCTTATAAAACCATTCTGCGCTTGAGAAATCAGTGGTTCGATGAAGTATATCAATTTTGACAACACGATTTTTCAAAAATCTTAGGTAAAATAGATAATTTTGATATAGGTCTATCATTTTCAACATTCTTTCTATCTCCAGATTTAAATAATAGAATAAAATAAGATTTTTTCAAAAATTAGGAAACACCAGTATTTAACGATGAGTTAAAAATATAAGAAACAGATTCAGCAATAATATACGCTAAAGACGTACCGCGAAAGTATCGCTGGTTATTCATCATAGTCCTGTACCTTTAGAAACATCAAGACTGTATAATGCATTGTAAACGACATCAACTTCGATCATGCAAGAAGAAAATCAATGAAATGATTAAATTGCAATTAAAAAAGGTCTAATTCCACACTATCAAACAACGCAAAAAATGCCTAGAAAATAAAATTTGTGAATTTTATTTCAAGCTGAGTTGTGACTCAGCTCCAAATTTGACAAATTCATCACGTAGATAACACACATCAGGATATTTATTAGCGCTTCTAAGGGAATGTACATAATTCCAAAATACCTTCAAATTATCAGGAATTGAACACTGCATATAAATAATTAATATAATTAGAAAAATCCAACGTGAATTTCATTTTACATTATTTACGCAGGCTTTTAAATTTTAATAATTGTATAAAAACACGAGTAAAAACATAGTATCAACGCAATCAACAGAATTTATTATGCATTTATTAATTTATAATTTATTCAAATTATTTATTTGATTTATTTATAATTTATTCAAATTATTTATTTTATTTATTTATTTATAATAGGTATACATAAATATAGGTAGTATAAGTATTCGTATCAATTATCCTGTTTAAATAGTTTTTAAATAAATTTTCGCTGTCAATTACTTCGCTACACGATAGATATAGTTTACAGATCTTGATCTAAATTTAGAATTTACCACTTCTCTTTCAATTTTACGCCTTCTGAAAAGAATACGCCTGTCTTGTAAGACTGCCATCTTTTCGAATAGTACTGAACTAAATACCAATAAATACACAAAATAACGATATTTCTACATCGAAAAAAACGCATTTAGCATCAAATTAGGTACATTATTTTTTTACTATTGATTAATCTAAGCATTGCCTATCGTATACAGCAATATTGGAGTTGTAAATAATTTTTATTTGTGAAATAATGAACGTTTTCTTTAAACAGTAGTTACCAAAAAATTAATGAATTATACAAAAAACTAATCAATCGGCACCCTCCATCTTACTTTTTTTTATAACTGTATAAAGTTTTATAATTATCAGACATCATTTAACTAGCAAAAATTGAAAAATAATTTCCATATTACTAGTTTTTCTATGGACAAACTTTTATTTATAGTTTATCGCTATTATAAACCGATCAGCACCCCGGCTCATGTAAATACGAACAATTTGATATATAATTTGACTTAGTTTAGTTACAGGAATTAAGAATTATTGCAAAAATATGATTATTGTGTGCGCTGGTATCCCTTAATACCTATATTGTCTGTTATCTATTCTACATTATATGAGTTTAATGAACGTCATAAATCCAATTTAATTTATACATTTTTGTAACGATTATAACGTTACATTTTAATTAAATATGTAATCTTATTAAACGCAAACGAATTAGCAGATATTTGCTGTTATCGTTAAAATAACTTCCGACATCTCGCCGCTACCGTTCGAATTAACACAGCGAAGTTTCTTATTCGGTCTGTTTTCAGTAGCTGAAATCTTCGTCTTCGTGTAAGTATTTTAGTTAATACAGATTTCGTTATACAGTTTCTCTCTTAAAGTCGTCTATCTACTAATTGGTGTTTGAAATTGAATTGTGAATGCTGTCGAATAAGTACTTAGGTACCTAAATCATCGTTATCAATTACGGTCCGAATTATAAAGTATTGTAAGCACATATTTGTCTTGTAATTAACGTTTTAAATGTAATTTTAGCGTCGAAATTGATAAAAGAGCTTTCAAAGAACAACGTCCGACATCTTCCTTCAGCTACAAAAAGTTAATGAAACGAAGTTTCTTTTCTAACCTATAGTTGAAATCTCCGCCGTACGTAATCAGCTTTAATCGCAGATTTCTCTACGGCCTACAGTTGTTATAAATAACTAGCAGATATAAACGTTTATTGGTTCTTTCAACTGCTGTTGTTATTGTTTAAAAAATGCAGTAGGTGAGTACACGTAATATTTACCACAATATTTCGTTTCCTTTGCATTTCTTGCGAACTGGATGCATTTAATATTGTTAATTATTGTAAAAAATTGTTTAAAATGCAACATTGTAATTGAATAGCTGGAAATATACGAGGAAATATCTTGGGTTGCCTAAATTTAATCTAAATTAGTTCTAGAAACGGTCAATATTTAAATTACACGATAAACTTACGTAAGCGAAGATTATTGTATGTAGTTGATATTAGTTATTTAGAATAACCATATTAATTTGTAGATATCTACATCCATTGATACGGCAACAAATTATTAATTATATTAATAAAAGCTCACATTTAACTATTAAAAATATAAAGTGCGTAATTAAAATACACGATTGAACCCGTAACATAAAAAACACGTTTTAAAAATGAATGTAGGGTTCGATATTGGCCTACATAAATTTCATTGATTTTAGATTGTATCACACGATGAGACAAAAACGATGAGGCAATCACTTTGGAAGAAAACCTAGTTAGTTTACGGCCAGCATGAGAAAACTCTTTTAAACGTGTTTAATGCAAATCTTTGCAAATAAATGTAAAAAAATATAAAGTTTATACGAATTTATATTAGGAAAAGAAATTCGCTTTAAAAATAAAATAATTCCAAGAAACTAAATAAAATTTAAATATGAACGAATAGGTGTGATATCAATGAATACGCCACATTCTTAATGTCCATCTTTTAATCATATTAATCAGCTATTGAATGTCATAAGACAGATAGTAGTAAAAATTAAAAGAAAAATAATGTGAACGCTTTAGAAAAAAAGCAACGAAAATTAAAATTAGGTGCGTATAGAGAAAAGTTCGAGAATCTTTGATACCCGAACACTACCTAAAAAAAAGGGATACCTAATAAAAGAAATAAAATGTCAAAGTATAAAAGGTGAAATTATAGGTAGGTAACAGATTATTAAGGATCTTTAGTTGGCACGCAATCTTAATAACGGAGCATCTTTTATGCCCGCACGCTTGCTGTAATAAAACCAAAAAAGACGAGGGGCGTAGATAAATGTATAAAAAAAGTATATGAAATTATGAATAGGCAATTTTTGTCAGTTAATGGACAACTGCTGGTGTTTGGTTTAGTTGTGCTTCTAAGAATTCTAAAATGTTAATACAAACGTATTCGGACAACACCGCGTAACGCGTGACGAAAGTGGTGCCCTCCATGGACGCAATTATCACAGGTTTGGGGTGCAAAAACATAAAAAAGGCAAAATCTAAAAATAAATACCTACATAAATTGATATACAATAGATAAAATCCCGCTTTTTTTAATTTTTAGCATTATTGGGTTAGGGTGGCGCAAGTTAGACGCATGCCATAAGCGCCTCATACTCTCGTTATACGCCGCGGATTGTATGTACCTATTTTAACACCGTACATATTAAGATCTATAACACGTTATAATTCACTATAATTATTAAATTAGTTCGTTAAACTTTCCTGTTGTCAAAATAGGCAATTCAAACAGCTATAATCGCTAGAGATTTCAACGATCGCGTGAGAGAGGAACCCGAAAAATAACGATGGCGTTATGCCAAAAAGGCGTAATCCACAAAAAGTATATTTTACAGGAAAGCACATTTTGTGTCGTCGCGTAGCCATAAGAAGATATACGTTTCGCGGAAATGCAAATCGATTTTTCCGATGGAAAAAATCGGAATATTGTTATCAGATTTTAACAGATGATGTTTTTGCCCTAGATGCATAAGATAATCAGAATAATTCGTTTTTGCAAAAAGTGTGTTAATTATTGTGAGTACAAGAACATCACATTCTTAAAATTCTACTCCCAATTTTTGTATAAGATGAAAAACATAAAAATGTAAAAACTAAAAATAAATAAATATCCCTTATGTTGTATACAGAAGTCCGTTATTTTGTATTATAGGTATTTTTAAATTTTTGTCATTTTTTGATTGCGAGGCAACAAGTTAAACACTTAACACGTGCGCTTTATTCCCTTGTATTCGGAAACGAAAGTTCTTTTCGTCAATTTTTACCAGAAATAAGTTACAATGCAATAACTGGAACTACTTTTGTATTAACTTCTTATCACCATCAATTACGTACGATCAAACAAATTATTTTAAAAATAAAAAGAATATGTTGAAATCGCTTACTTCTACTTATTTTTTTATTAGAAAAACAGTTAATTATTTAAACGGAAAACACTTAATCTGTAAGTTCTAATTTCTAACACGGTTCGATTGTTTAAATACTAGCCACTTAATTCTCATTAAGTTAAAACACGAGGAAGTGTGATTGTGACATATAATAAGCGCTTTGTAACATTTTCCAATTTTATCTGGATTTATTTATTGTTAACAGTCTTTTAATTTTTTATAGCGTGCTTTGAATGCTAAAACCACAAAATCCCGAGATTGTTAATAAACTGTCGTCTATAACAATGTTTACCGATTAGCCACCTTAAATTAAACAATTGTCGATATAAACAGTTATTTTTCAGTTAATTTTAAACGGACTATACTTTAGTCGCAAATATTACCTAATAATTAAAAACAATCGAGTTAATTAGTTTAATACTTAATTATGTTATTGTTCATAAGCTAATAAAAATTGAAAATTAATACCCAAAAGCCGAAAGCTTCGAATAACAACTATTTAATATTTAACTGCCAAGACGAAATCGACGTCGAAAAAATTATCAGAAAACCAAAACAGCCCAACCTAAAAATGAAATATTTAGTCTTCGTTTTAAAAATAAAAATAGACGTTACCTACAATTCGCAATCGAACCTGTAATTTGATAGATGTAATCGTCAAATTATAAAACAAGTTGACCTACTGCCCCTCACAAGTTCACTGTCCGTATTTCCATATATTTTGATAGAATACTAATCCGTAAAATAAGTTTGTTACTATTTGCTGCTTCTAAAGTATTTTAAAAAAATGGGCAACACAATCGAATACTGTTAGCATTGCGTATTATATGTAGATGATGTATGTGCGTAAGGTATTACTTTAGGCGTAATTCGTGCGAATGTAAAATATTATACAGACATAACTTTATCCGTCATTTGAAATTCATATCTACCTAACAATGTAGAAGAATTGTAATAAGTAGATAAATAACTGTGAAACCATTAACCTGCGGAGTTTATTTTATTTAAAACGATAAAATTGTTTGATATCAAATATTTAACTACGCGATGTCGGCAAATAAATGATAACACGTTGATTCAATGTTATGTAAGGTTATATTTTATCTTTTAGCGTGTGCCTACATTAGGTATTCCCTACTAACATAAAACTGATAACGTGGACTTTCGAAATTTTACAAATAAAATATTACTAAAAATATCTCCAACTGTATTTATTTTACAATATTACGTAGTTTAAATTAAAATTGCTACCTACTAAAAACTTGCTAAAAGTATAATAATCGTTGTTAACGCGGTCCCTAATTTTATTTGTTACTACCATAAAGTAGATGGGTTAAATCATAAATTAATTCACTTAAATGTTTACGCGATCTTATAACCTACAAAAGTGCACCGATTCAAAAATCATTTTATTTTAAATACGGCCGTGCTCGTATGTATTAGACCATTTTCTAAACCTGCTGTTCGCAGATAGTTTGTACCCAAACTTCAATATCATCTACCGCACTTATAATTTATGGACAAAAAGTCGAGGAGGAAATTACGCGATGGTTATAAAAATATTCGTCGTAGCCTACATATAATGGAATAAAAAAAAATAGAGACGGACATGACCAAGGCTTTTTCATGCATTCCGTTAACGTACAATACTTGGAGCGATCACAGAAAAAAAAATGGTCGAAATTTTAACTTAAAAGTGTTTAAATGTAAAGGGAAATTATGCGAGGAAAATTAAATTTTCAAAATGCTTACGTCTTAAAAACTCGAGGGAGTAACTTTCGCGGTGGGGACAATCGCGCGCATAACGTTTCCGTTGTAATTGTAACTTCTCAAAGTTAATATTCCCAAATATTCTTTAAGTCGCCAACAGGCGAAAGATAGATAACACGTCAGGTTAAGAAGAAATAAAAACAAACGGTTTTTCCTGGTTCAAATAAATCATCAA
This sequence comes from Rhagophthalmus giganteus, assembly GCA_036326145.1. Lineage (NCBI taxonomy): Eukaryota > Metazoa > Arthropoda > Insecta > Coleoptera > Rhagophthalmidae > Rhagophthalmus > Rhagophthalmus giganteus. The sequence continues at coordinate 1,046,612 of JARFJA010000046.1, read as the reverse complement.
TATTGTAGTAAAGTATTTTACGGGGTAAAATGTGAGTAATGTTATAAATAATAAAAATGCAACCTCGATTTATAATACGTACAATAAGACGGCTAGGAAAATCCAAGATCGAAATTAAACGTTAATTTTTATAATACTGTGGCAAAGCAAAATTTTTAAGTTTGACGTAAAATTATACTCGTGACGTAAAATCTAGGTATAACCATACTCATTAATTATTTCATTAAATCAAAAATCGAATCGGTTGTTTTACTAATTACTTAATGTGCGACTTAAAATATAATTCAAAACATTAGTTTAACATAACTGATAGGAGAGACGGTTCTTAGGTTTTTATCAAAAAATCCAGCAGCTTAACTTTCGTTAGATCAATTATTTACTACCCAATTGAACGTTAAGATAAAGTTGAGAACTATATAAACATTGAACATTTTGTCCATTCTTCTGCGTGTATTATTTTTTATAGCCCAGGTAAGGCCTTCATTACTAGATTATTATACCTAATAATTGTTTTTCTATCGTTTTTTTTTATTTTATTTTCGCATCAACCTCTAAGGGTTATTAGCGTAAAAGATTCGATGGTTTGATTTACACTTTGATTGAAATTACATTTTATATGTACATGATTATTTTAAATTGTGATCTGAATAGATTTAATAAAGCTGATGGTGGATTCAATGTCGTCGTTTAGAGCGGCGTGAATATTGTCTGAAATGTTGTTTAGTGATCTTGCTCGGGCGTACTTCTTGCAGGATAAAATTAAATGTTTGATGGTGATGATGGTGTGGCAGGTGTCGCATATCGGTGGTTCTTCTTGTTTAAGTAAGTGTTCATGAGTCAGTTTGGAGTGTCCAAGTCTAAGACGAGTAGCGATTATTTGTTCTTTTCTATGAGGAGGAATCTTAGGGAAGATTCGGGTGGATGGTTTTATTTCGAAAAGTTTGTGATTAGTTTGCGACCAGATATTAGATGGGAATAATACCCATTAATGTTTCATTGCGCTAAGAAGGAGACTGCCATTAATAAAAAGTTATTAAGGAAACGTCACTGATGTTTGAGATGTGTTTTCATTTTAATATTGATTTAGGAGCTTCTTTTTGCATATAAATATGTATTCTTTGATTTTAATGCCTTCAACCGAATTTAGTAATATGCCTTGATGTTTGGTAGGAAAGGAGAAATTTGGTTGACGTTTGAGGATATTCGAATATGAGCGGCGTTGGCTGATAGGGTTAAGGATGGTAGGTTCCATAGCTTCTTCATAGCTAGATTTTATTGAACGGGAATTTAGATGTGGATGAATATCTTCTAACATCAATATTAATTTACCGATTTCGTTAGTGTATTCTCTTGCACTGGTGATTGGGTCGCTGAATCCGTGGACATTTTCTAAGAAGTGGCAAATTTGTTGATAGTTTAACACGTATGAGAAGGGCGATTCTTCGATAATTTTTTGGAGGGGTGTCAAGACTTCTAATAAGTTGTGGGTAGGGGGATCGGGTGAGGAATGTTTAGCTTTTTTTGGTTTTCTATCTGGCTGTGATCGTGGTTTTAGGAATGTTTGATTGGCAGTGGGGAGGACGATATTGACTGTAGGGGAGGTGTCTTCTTCAACTGGGCTTATGTCAGTAATTGACTGAATATGGTTCTTGTTCGGGTGTTTATGCTGTTTTTGTAGAGAGGAACGAGGATGGAATGTACATATTTCTTGATTAGATATGGTGATTTTGGGTGAAGTTTCGGAAGAGGTGGGAAGATGCGGTCTTTTTTTGCAGGGAAGTTTAGGTGGATTAGGTAATGGAGAAAAGGTGGTGAGGCGTGAATTTCAGCTGTGATTATTTCGGAGGTTACTTGGGAATAATTGTCGGTGTTTACGGAGAGTAGAGAACTATTGATATTGTTCGGGCAGGTAGTAGTGGTAAGGTGTTCTTGGTTACATTTATAACATTTAGGGTATTCGGTTTGTAGGAAAATTCTACAGTGTTCGTCTTCTAGTTGTAAAACAAAGGATGATGGTAGGTTGGTTACGTCGCTGGCCTCTGTATAAACGAATCTACGAAAGCTGATAACATGTGAATAGTCCGGATTTTCTAGCCCAGATTTGACGAAGTAAATTGGTGAAGTAAGATTTAATTTTAAGTTATTTTTCAAAAAGTATTCCAACTGTTGATTTGTTATGTGGGGGGAGACGTTAGACAGTAGAATTTTCTTGGCGGAGTTTATTAATTTTCTTATTTGTATGTCTTGATTACCTATGTTAATCGATTTGGTGGAAAGCAATAAGTTATTAACTATTTCTTTGGTAGAGAATAAATACATATCCGCTCATTTGATATCCTCGAGGCCGCGATAACATTTCTCGGTTGAACTAAGTTGCCAATCGCATATATGTATTCTTTGATTTTAATGCCTTCAACCGAATTTAGTAATATGCCTTGATGTTTGGTAGGAAAGGAGAAATTTGGTTGACGTTTGAGGATATTCAAATATGAGCGGCGTTGGTTGATAGGGTTAAGGATGGTAGGTTTCATAGCTTCTGTTATTTTATTGATTGGGGAAGTCGAAGTAGAGAGTGATGGATTCATAATTAGAGGAGGAAAACCCCCTTATTAATTAATAAATGAAGCGACGTAGTGGTTGGTTAGATTATGTATAGCTTGATGAATAAAGACACTAACCTTGAATGTTGAAACTAGAGAAAATACGTACGCACTCTGTCACGGTTCAAACAAAAGTCTTTTCTATCGTTTTGAAGACATCTTACTTCTACTTTATTTATTTTTCTTGCGCCTTCAATTTTTTTTTCAATTTTTAAAATTAAATTGAACTACTTTTAGCGTTATTTTTATCGATAATTATTCGATATTAGATCGTTTAATTAAAATTGGGCGCCACAAATCTAACTAACCGATATGTTACTTAAGTTTTCCCATGGTAATTATAATTAATTATTTGCTCTCGGGAAGTAAATGCGGTTCTCGAAGATTATTCGTATACTTACGGAAACACACATAAAGCCCATCAGGTGGACGGCGCGGCGGTTCTAACATTTTAAATAATACGTATAATATATTTATAATAATTTAGTTTATATAAATACAAATTTCCACGTACTATTTACACACTTAAACATAAAAAGAAGAACGCGGCAAGCGGAAATGATTACGATAGGTACCTGAAATAATAAGCGATGCATCGTAAATATTTGCACTTTGCGGCGCACCTTCATAAATCAATTTGTGCGACTTGAGCTGAAAACTACATAACGTCGAAGGTGATAATAACATTTTATGGTAGGTAACCTCTTTTCGTTTATGTAAAAGAAAAAACCCAAACGATAACACACATCGAGCGGACATTCGCAATTAAAATCATTAATTTGTCGGGGTCTGAATTATCGGGCATCATTTGTAAATAGACGACGCGACGCCCCACATTGAAAGCACATTTGCATGTTAACTTGTCAGACCGTGAGTGGTCGATGCGTTTTACAAGATCGTCAACGCATATCGGCTAATTCATTTTGTTTAAGAATGCATTACGTGAATATTTGTTATTGTTGTGACATAAACAGACCGTTGCGGTAATGTCATTACCTAGACTATTAAAATTTCAACAATTTTTTTTAGTAAGTAGGTACCTATGTAACAATCTACAAAAAATTATGTTAATTTGTTGCATCTTGTAAAAACTTCAGGCGGGGTCGACGTCGTAATTGCAGTAAATTGACGTTCTGTTAACCATACGCCATTCTTGCCCTATATTTATTTCTTTTGTGTCGTGAACGAAATTATAATAACGCTTCGGTTAATTAAAACGAGTCAACGGTAAACTTAAAACAATGTCCAATAAACCGTCTCCTACGGTTAACTCGGTAAATCATATTACAGTGTGGTGGCTAATCTATAGTAATGTGCATAAGTACATAGATATAAAATGTTCGAGCGAATTGAACAGGTACGTTACGTTCTTTGCATTCTGAAACTCATACAATATATAAAACACGGTTTTCACATTTATTGTAAATTCTAATAAAAATAGTTTATCCGTGCCATCCACACACTCGCTTATTTTTACACAAACATACAACAAATGACCTACGATTTTGAAAAATGTAATATTATGTATAAATATGAAAGTAGAAACGGGAAGTTGTGCTCTTCGAAATTAGCGCACAAAACAACGTTGCAATCAAGGGCTTACTTTTAGCAGGATTACAATAAAATTATTTTGGTTCGATCAAGATAAAAAATAATGACTACTATAAGAGCTTGTTTAGCTACCTACATATTTCTCTTTGTGGAAAATGGCCAGGTATAATAATTATTTCACGTGTAATTTGCGTCTAAAAATTAATTGAAATTAGTGAAACTTTTGAAGGTCGTCTTAGTCGTGTAAATTGCTTAAATCTCGACTTTAAAAACAAAATCAATGCTTATCATCGTACACATTTAATAGATTTCGAGAATGGAATTAAGGACGACGGAGATGAAGTTATAAGAAGGATGCAGCGAAATAGATATTTTTGGATTAGAAAATGCGTATTAATATAGTGGACAAAAAACTTTAATGAGAATCTTAATGAATTCGTAAGTGTGCCTAAATTGATTTTTGTAAAACGACGAAATATCGTGAAGAATTTAACTCGAAATCGATTAATGATTAGTCAAATTTTGATCGCCTAAACTGAAAATTTTCTTAAACTAAATTTTTGCACAAAGCTACCACATATTTTCTGGAACAATTGAATTTCAAATGGCTATTGTGCTGACACGGCCACTTGAGCACAACCGAATAAAACCTATTTCGAAATTTAATGCTGTTTTATTCTATTAAGTTGATGCGAAGTGGACGAACTATCTCCCAAAAGTCAAAAGGGATGAAGCACCTGGGAATAGTGCATCCACTTCTCAATATAATAAAATAATTAATAATTATAGTGGATGGAAAAGAGGTAAAACAATTAGTTGAAACACGTTAAAATGCTGTAATTATTAAATTAGTTCGTTAACCTTCCCTGTTGTCGAAAGAGGCAATTCAACCAACTACTTATTATAATCACTGGAGATGTCATCGATCGCGTAAGCGAGGAACCCAAAAAAAATACGAATGAAACATATATGAATGTATTTCATTATTATAAATAGATACAATAACGTCATATTTTTAAAATTCTACGCCTTTATATATAAGTTTCAAGTGTATGTATTTAAGTATAAGTTTTTGGACGCAAAGCTACATTCATACAAAAAGTGTGCGTACGCAATTACTGCAATGATTTTTTATCTGATGATGTATCGACCAAACGCATATAAAATTGCGTGCCACATATACGCTCAAACGGCTCAATCAATTGTAACGAAATTTAAGAAATTTGAATTCTCTTTGATTGTTAAATTGTTTAAATAATCTTAACTAAAAAATAACAAAAATTTAAAATATCGCTTCAGTATTATGTAAATAAATATTAGAGTGTGAGAATAAATGGAAAATATTCGACAGCAAATCGTTCACCGTTTTGAAAGGATTTACACAGAAATATGGATTTGATCGACGTGTAAGTGAGACGAAACGACTAAGCGGGCCTAAAAAAAAGTAACGTACAACCACAAAAACGTACAAGTGTCGGATGAGTTTATATAAAAATCGAAAGAAGAGCGTTAAGCGCGAAAAACGTATTTAAACGGGGTATTTATTGTATATTGTTTTGTATAACTGGCCATTAGTTAATCTTTTAAAAGAAATTTTAAGAAAACGATCTTAGGAAATTTGCTAAATAACCACGGTTGTTTGGAAATTAATTTGCATATATATCGACTGCGTTTTGGTAGAAGGACGTAATCCACATTTTTTTCGAAAATGAGTTATTATGCATCTATAGCAAAGGACTTAGTATCTAGGACTTTATCCACTGGAAAAATCGGAATATTGTTACTACATTTTAACAGACGATGCCGTTGCTTTAGATACATAAGATAGTTAGAATAACTCATTTTCATAAAAAATGTAGGTTGCGCCTTTTTGGCAAAGCGCCATCGATATGCGTTTGTTTTATTCACTGCCGTTATTTACATTTCAGGTCATCGTGTGTCTTATAAGTATATAAAAAAAACTGTTCTTTTCAGAATAAATGAATCATAAAACAGTTGTTTTTAAATGTTAGGTATACCTAGTTTATATAGGTTACTGAAAAAAGATTACCTAAGGTACGTACCTATTATGCACCTATTTTGAAGCGTGTTATTTTATTTTGTATCAGTCAACTATTATTAGATATATATATTTAATATTTAATAATATACATATTATGTATGTAGATATAGGCATTAAATAAAAATTATAAATTATAACTTGTTGAATGGAATCTAATAATGTATGAATAAATAGCAATAAATACCTACGTAGATAAGTAGGTATTACAATATAATGTACCCGACCGCCAGAATTAACGCGCATAATTTAAAATAGCAGAATAATTGATCGATAAATGCATTCGCGACCTCTTATTTGTTTCTTTTAAAATTATTAATTTATAAAGAATTAATTTGTCAAAAATTTCGAAATCTTTTGTATTTGTATGTGTTGTGTTGGTGCAGAGGTTAAGGAAGTATGTAGTTTTTTCCTATGAAATAAATCAACAAAATAGCATTAAATTAATAAAAATATGAAATTTCGTTCGATTAGGTTAGAGTGGCCGTGACAACTTAATAGACGTGAATTTCGTGGAATTTATAAATTCGAGATTTAAAAAAGAAGTTGGTACATTTTATTAAATGCCGAGTTTCCGAACGGATTGTGGTTGTTCCGCTTCCCGTTTAATTATAAAAAAGCCCTACTATGATTTACGGTTTCGTAATCTCTTATAGGTATAATCGTAGCATAAAATATTAAAATTTCCTCAACAACTCAATTAAAAAACGTTAACAGCGAATTTAAATGAATAAAATGTATGTGTGAGTAGGTAAGTATTTTACAGATGAATTGTTGTAAATTAAATTTTAGTAGTAAGTATTTTTTATAGTGGATACGTGGTGGACTACGTAGGTAATTTAACAAATTTAATTGAAATAAAACAGGTACTACATATTTATCTTATGTGTTTTAATCGCCGAACTTAAATAAAAATCTAATTAAATCAAATATTTCACCTTTAACAAGATAATTAAAATATATATTAGTGCTACTCTACTTTTAATCTAGTGCCTACTAATAAGCGCTTTGCATTTTAATAAATTGGAAGTTGATCGTTTATTTAGCGCGTTGGCACCTAATAGACGTCTCCCCCTATGTCTGCCCAATGACGGCACCGTCAGCCGATTAAAATTACAAAAAAAAACCACAAGACGAACTTGTATAAACAGTTGTAGCCAACGAAAGTATTTAGCAGATTGTCACGTTGAATTCAAGAAGCTAATTAGTGCATAACGACTTGTCACTTCACTATCACATTATTTCTATGTCATTTAGAACCGCGTCAGCAAAACGATGTTGGTTACATGATATACTGTACGTCTATTTGATGCTCTATAGTGGAAACCTCTTTCCACAAAATTTATCTTGATCAAAACCGATCCGTTAAGATTTCGAACATTAAAAACTATATAATGTAGATTTTTTCGTACAAGCAAAATCGCGCATCTAAAAAATTTAAAACTTCTTGTAATTCATTAAAAGAAAAAAAATTGGCAGGTACCCGATTAGTCTAAATTTTTGTTGTTGAACGTAATTTGCGTGCGTAAGTGTTGTATTCTCGTTTAGGTAGGTACCCATTAATTTTAAATTATTGGCAAACAAATTTTTTTCAGAATGGATTTAAGAGCGTCCGGCCAACAAAACAATGATGCGGAAGAACTCTTTCCCCAAGCACTCGGGCGCTAGAACAACGAGCTTTAACGGCACCCCGATCAATCTTGTGATTGAGAAGATGTGCCCATCACCATGAATATTGGCGAATCTATTCAGAATCGTCTAGAATTATTGCACGGAAAGCGATAAACTTCAGTATTGTCTTCGGCCGGCAAGTTTCCAAGAATTACGATTAAAGACGTCATCTTCGTGACAAACGATGGATGGGAAGAAGTGACACTTATGGCCGTAAAGAAAACTCGAAAGAAAATCTGACCAAACGTTCCGGGAACCGTTTCTAAATCTTCGCGAGAGGTTATTATTGAGGCAGAAGAAGCAGACAATGACGCAAGCTTGTTGGATATTATCAAAAATATAGAAGAATAATCTAAAGTTCAGCTAGAGAACGTGTCAGAGTGGATACAAAGTGATACAGATTTGATCTGAAGACGATGTTGTGTAAAAATTATTCGGAAAAGCCGAATTTTCGATTAACCGAACTGGTCCCATTAAGTTCGGTTAAACGAGACTCTATCTAGTGTAAATCGATTTTACAACACTAACAATAAAACGGTTTTATGTTACGACTGTTTTTAAACAAAGGTTGTTGTACCACTATGAAACATTTACGGTGCAGTTTTTCGTTGAGAACGAGCGACATGCGAGCAACAAGTTTAGATTGGGAACGCATGTAATTAAACATAAGACTCGTTCTCGGCGCTTGCCCACTTGCAACTTACATATAAATGGTTATGTTTGATTACACGTGCTTTCGATTGTACGTGTTGTTTGTTTGTCTTTCCCTTGCTTATTGTTTAAAAGCATTGAGAGCTGTTTAAACAGGTGTCGAACCTTCTTCTGTTTCGTTTTGTTTCGTTGAATTCGAGGAAATGATTTGATTTATAATTAAAATTTGGGTATTTTCGAATGGGCACTATATGCACATTAAAAAAACATCAACCCTTTTCAAAGATTATCGCGTGCACTGAACGACTAAAAATTTTCGCGTTTCTTGCAGGTAAATGTATTATTACATTTTTAATGGTAAAAATATTGAGCAAAAAAGTTGGAAAAAATTATGCACGCGCTAATTACAAAACACTTATCAAAGATTTTTATCGAGTTCGCATAATTTTCGTTTTATTAGATATTAAAAAGGCCACCCTAAAATTTATTTAACGCTCTTTTCGAAAGCTTTAATAAATTATAAAAATACTTGTCTATTTTAAAAACTAAAATCTAAAATATAAAATATAAAAAATATAAAAATATATAAAATCGTTTAAAATCTAAAAACAGATTTTTATCGTGTTAAATCGTGAAATCGTTCGATGACGACACGCAAACGTAAAAGAATATTGAATCGAAAATTAATCTAACCACTCTATATTAACTTATTAAACTGTTTTCGTTTTAAATTAGTTAAATCCGTTTCGATCGGGAAAAGTTGAAAATCAAAAGTGTTCTTAAATCCTTGTTGTAAACATTCCGACTCGAGCTGGACGTCCGCAACAATTAGTTTTTTCGAAGATAACGGTACATATTCGGTCCCGTTTTTGATGTTTCCACAATTAAAACAAGTCTCGGAGGCTTCAACAAGAAGTAAAAAAAAAACAAAACAAATACTAACGATTTTAGTATAAGTCGCGAATAAACAGGTCGCTATTAATTTATTGAAAATTTTAATTCTCGTTTCCGATTTCTTTTAATGTTTAAAAATGTAGCTTTTTCACACTTATTTTCTAAACAGTTTAACAAATAAGATTTTATTGCCACTTAAGGAACGATGGAACCTAAAATTTTGTAATAGACCCTAATTGATTTTCATTTATATAATATAACGATTTAGAAGAAAAAAACACGCGTTAAATGCAAGTGGGGAGTTCAACAACGCGGCTTAAGTATGTCGCCTTATGATAAGTTGATCGCCAGTTTAGTTCTTGCATTCGCGTGGTGTTGGCCGGCAGAAGACCGTCGGAGCATGCCCTAATTAACGCGGTCCAGTTTCCTCTCTCCTATTAGAATGCCGCAGATGTTGGCGATAAGAAACTTGAAAAAAGTGCCAAGTGCGTTATTTACAGTTAGTGATATATTACGATTAATACATGAAAATAAAGTACGTATTTAATAAAAGACATGGATTGGTGGAGGTTTCATCGAATCGGAGGGATTCTCCTGGTTTATTTAGTGAGTGTCGGTTTAGTGAACTCGGTCACGAACGAAACCCTAGAATTTTACAGAGGCACATTCAAAGGTAACACGCTATTAGAATTAATCGCACGTGATTGTACGAACACTACCTTTGCATGCGTACAAAAGACTATGTATCGCTACTTAGACGAAGCTCTCGATCATAATAATGATTACGAATTTAACGGACTTCTTAAACTCAGTAGAAACAACGAAAGTTACGAAGTAACCGATTCCAGTAACGAAACGGCGACCGAAGAAGAGGAAAATCGTACTGCCCGAAGCAGCCATTTAGAAGAGATAACCGGCGCTTTGCACGGCAAAGCGGTCAAGTACATGATGACTCACAATTTCCAATTACAAATGCCGGACGTGCTTTTCGAAGGGGCCACTCTTCGGGTGTCCCCCAAGAATCTAGACGAGTCCGGTCTTACGGCTAAATTCGAACTAATTCCGAAATCGATAGAGCAGGACGTGGGAAACCCGAGACTATTCAAAAAACTACGTGAGTATTAGATGAAAATTAATTCGACACGTTACGTCGCTTTATTTTTAGGAAAATACATCGGCGAAAAACTGATGAACGCCCTATTATCGATCGTGCTGATCGTCTCTCTATTGTCGATGAAATTTATGTTTTTCATGCCCATGCTGGTGGGGGTGGCCGCTGCCAAGAAGCTGCTGCTAAAGATATTGCTGTTCATTTTTCCGTTTTTGGCCCACGTATTCAAGTTGTGCCCTTATTACGAACAGGCGCACCACGACGGACTGACGAAGTTACACCACCATCATCATCAAATTTCCCATCTTCACCACGTACCATCGCACTCGCATTCGCATCCGCCTCCAATTCTGCACTCGCATCCGTCTCCGATATCGCACTCGCATCCATCTCCGATATTACACTCACATCCAACTGCGCATATAATTTCGCATTCGCCTTCGCACCTGATTCCGCATTCGCATTCGCATTCGCCTCCGCATTCGTCGTATCCGTTTTCCGATTCCCATTCGCCTTCGCTGCTTTCGAATCCGCCTTCGAATCAATTTTCGCATCCGACTAATCACTTATTCAAACATCCACCAACTTTCCAGCACCACCCCAGCTTCGACGATGATAGCTTCGACATCTTAACCGACGGATCGGAATTCGTCGCGCCCGAGTAAGTTATTAATTAATTCATTACGAAAAGTGCTAATTATATCGAAACCATAAAGAACGAAATTGTTAAATAACATCGACGTTGCAGTTTTGATACGTTGAATAAGTAGGCGATTTAGAAAATTAAGTACGCGTACCTGCCGAGTAATTTATGATCCGTGCATTTTATGAACGTTTTCTGCTTGTGACTACAGTAATGATATGAAATAAATATTTAGAATGATAACCGGGAACCGGCAACGTTTAAATAATAAGGGGCCTAATTCGAGTAATTTACATTAAATAACACGTGTATGTTTAAAAAATTAGTAGCGTTTAGTTGTTTACTAACAGATTTTAATTAAAAAAAATAATAATAAAACAACATGAGACTCAAGATTCCAAAATAGAATAACATGAAAAAAGAATTTTCAGATAGCGAGAACAAAAAGCTTTTAATAATAATGATTAGGTTATGAAGAATTTCTACAGATTCTTTATCGAAACGATCGAGTGAGTAGTGAAGCTCAAAAGGTCCAAAAAAGCTCAATCGATGTAAGTAATTAGTAGGTAGTGAAGACTTGGCACAGTTGTTAATTGGGCCTCGCCGACTAACGTGTCAAAAGTCCCCATAAATCCAGGCAGCGTTTCGGTCGCCATCACGAGGGAAAACTGTCAAAAATGAGTATTTCACCAGAATCTCCTTGGCAATTCAATTTACGTCAGAAATACTTAGATGCTAAAATAAACTAGGAAAAATTTCCCACAATTTATGAACAATTTAAAAAATGAATCTTGTATTTTCGTACGACGAAATAAAAAATATATTTTTTTTCAAATTACAATTCAATAAAACAAACACTTGTCGTTACCATTTTTGTTAATTACCTAACTAACAATCAATAGGTATTTATCAACGTATCTGGAATTTTTTATTACTTGTCTAAAATATACTTTAAAGATTTCTCGCTTGAAAATAGAAAACGAAAATCGAACTAGCGGTCTTCCTGCGGTATAAACGGTAAAAAGACATCATAACATAACTCCTGTCCGCGAAGGAATTTTCTGCACTTTCTAGCCGAAAATGTACATCCCAGATGGGTGTAACGATGTGCAAATTTTATGTCAATTAATTAACATCGAGTTACCTTGGTAGAATAAACTTTGTAAAGCTGACACGACGAAGCTATTGACTTTACAGAAAAAATGATAAGAACATAAAATGTAGAAAAGTTGTCCCAGTTTATTTTATCATTTACGTATTTATGTCGTAAAATGAACTGCAAAGGAGATTCTGGTAAAAAACTCATTTTAAGCGACTTTTGCTTACGACGACGGCTGAAGCATAGCATGAATTTATGTGGGATTTTTGACATGTTAGTCAGCAAGGCCCAAGTGACAACTGCGCGAAGTTTCCACTTCCTACTAATTACTTAGGTCGAATTTCTTAAAATGCCTCGACTAAGACCCTTTATAATAGCTCTTAACTGTCAGGTATTTAATATCCTCCATCATTTATGTATTTTTTTAATAATAATAGGTAGATACCTACTCATATAGTTACGAAAAAGATTTTTTGCATTAATGATTGATAGAAGTGGAATTTTTAACAACACCGTCGTGTTTGTTTTTTCTTAATATTTCTTTCTTTTGATACGAGAAAACTGCTTTTAGCATAATTTTGTTTTTATGCCGTTGTAAAAACAGATCTACATGACCAAAAGCAGAATAAAGTTAAAATCGTTTTCCCAATTTCTTTTTCTTTTAGTGCTCCGTATTTATTGTCACGATAATAATATTCGAAAATTTCATTTCTAACATCGATATTTTTTTGAACCGTATTGATGGTGGTGTAAATGCGACTTCTTATAGTGTTATTGATTTAATTCTGACGAAAATATTTAAGGCCTCCTTTTAAAATTAATACTAGAATTTTTAGAAATAGATTTCCAAGAAGATTAGTTATTTGTCAAATTTTTATATTTTCAACGTTCACGAAAGATTAAACTGCGCAAACATTCGATAAATAGTTTGACATACTTAAAAAAAATTAATTCACAGTTAGATCCGATTGCCAATATTTAAACATTTGAATTGTAACGTTTTCGATAATTTCGTAAAAAATAAGTTTTATATTACACAGTTGTTAAATAATTCAATTTTATAGCCATATAAATTATGAACAATAACCATAACGGTAATTATTTACGACTTAAATATACGGAATTAGGTATTTTTTTTTTTAGTTTTGAAAGATGTGACATGTTAGATCATAACAATTATAAACCTAACTGTATTTATATACTAATGGTATATAAATACCATTTTTACGTTTTTCCGACCATAAAAACAATGTTGGATCTATTTTGAATTCTTGGAATATAAAGAGAAATTTGCTAAAATAGTTTATTGCATAACTAGTGATGAAAGGTGGATATTTTACACGAGCGCGATAGCTTAAGCCACGAGACGAAGTCGAGTGGCTTAATCACACAAGCGTAATGGTCCTTTCGTTACGTGTTGAGCGTAATTGAGCGTAAATGATACGAATACAAACATAGGTAGGTACCTAATACAAAAAGTCACTTAATTATTACCTACATTAAGATAATGGGAGGCCCCCTACAATAAAAGTATCAAATTAATTATAATTGGCAATTAACGTCAAGTTAAAACAAAGTTATTAGAAAAAACCAGATATTCGATTTCCCCAACGACACGCTTTTTATATAATGAGGCGCAACAAATCCTAAATAAACACGCGTAACGTACAATAATTAAATAACTTCTCTGTAATGTGACGGATTATAAATATTTTAGATTACTATCGAATCTGCACGTTAATCGACTTCACTTTCGTACATGTTTAATTAATCAACATCAACAAAGCAGCCCATTATTGAATAAACTTACTATCAGTCGGACACCTTTGAAATTCTAAATGTACAATAATTACGTATTGTCCGAAATAGCAAAACAGCGCTCGTTATAGCAAGTTCGCAAAAATCGGACAATTATTTTTATAGTTAGGTACGTTCATGTCTGAGTGCACAATTTTTTTGACATAAAACATATCGTCGACTTAGACGGAAAATCTCGTAAGTCCATAGTTTGGCAATAACGACATTTACTGTCACCAAATACAAAAAAAATAGCTTTATTGATGTTTAAAAACTCGTAATTCAAAAAATTCTAAGTTTAGGTAACATTTAAATTATTTTTAGATTTTTAGATTTTTTCAAATTGTGAATAAGTTAAAAAAAATAATGATAAGGTTATAAAAAGTTAATTTTAACTTTCAGCATTTACTGCGACAAAATAATAGGTAGATATCAAAAGTAATCATTGGCAATGGCTCGAAATTGGCTAATTTTTTCTCAAAGGTCAATTTTGATGTAAATTTAACTATAACAAAATATTAACTTTCAAAAAATGTATACTTTCCGAAAAAATTATTTTCAAGATTTTTTTTTTTTAATTAAACTATTATCGCGAATTCTGTGATACTAGTATGATATCGTATAGGTGGTAAAAGTTCATCAGTGGTATTTGTTTGGGACTCTCCGTATACAGCAGATGAGGAAAATAGATATTATTAAATTGAAATAATTTAAGAATATATCTTATACGCGGGGTGCAGTCACCAAATTTTTGTCAAATATTTCTCAAATATTTTATAGAAATTGTTTCACTTGAAATACTTAGTCCTGAAATACCCTCTGTGTAGTGCGATATTAAAAACAAATATAGCAGCATCTACGCTTCTAATTTTTAGTATTTTAAAAAATCTGCTAATATCTTGATACAAACATCTATGTGTTAGATAAAAAGATAGGTAGAAAATTAATTGTTGATTTTGTGGCGTGGCATGATCTTGAACCTGCTGTTTTAACTTACGTATAACGTAAGGCCAGCGTTTTAAACTCGTCACTCAACCATCGCGACCTCAATTTTTTTTAATACTTACTCCGTCAAAATTATTAAACTCTACTATTTTTATTACGAAAACCTTTTTAATTTCTTCGATAAAAAATATTATTCAAATTTCGAGTTGTTCAGCACATTACGAAATCGAATAAAAATTATGCCCAAACATGTTTCATTAAGTTATTGCTCAAAATTAAAAACCTTATAATTCGTGTAAATAAAACTAAATATAGGTAGACACTTGTAATAAATAGGTACCTATTAGTATTTGAAAACGATTTAAATAACCTATACGCATTTAAACAGAAACCTAACTTTCAAAACGGTATATTCTTAAATAATGTAAATTCTAACATAATTTTTACGCTAATGATTACTTTTGTAATTTACTGCGTATAGAATTATGAATATAAGTGAGTTTCTATTTATTGTTACTCCCGCAATAATAGAAGAAAAAAGCGTAATGTGAGTACTGAAGGATATGTTAATAAACAAACTTTATGTGGTCGATGAAAATAATATTCCAAGTATTTTCCTCGACGAAATATGTTATCCTAACCGTAAATAGGTAAATCAAAACGGAATTAGAATTTTCTACTTATAGTCTATAACCTAAAACTGAATTGGGACTAGAAATAAATTGGAAAAACCCTTCTATTTTTTTATAACATCTCATCTATCTGTTTGATTTGCCACATTGTTTTCATAACCGTTATTATCGTTAACAACATATTAATTACCTACATTCAGAATCGAATGAATGTATCTACTTACATTAATTTTAATTTGAATTTGAATTTTAACACCAGGAGCTTTTGACTATGGAATCTACAAAATCTTAAAATTACCGTTTCGAGTTATGATTTTTATTTATTTCGTCCTTTTGTTTATCGTCTGTTAAGATTTGACATTTTTAATAACAATAATTGTCTACCACAATATGATTTTTTTTATAATAAACATAGAAATGATATTAATTACGAAGCGTTACAAATTTTCTTTAACGAGTTTAACGATAGGCCTTCGGTCACATTTATGAATTGGCGGATTTCTTGCTTTTTGTAATTTTCTATCATTTTGAGTGAAATTTTGGCCTTCGTTGCGCAAAGATTTCGAGTTAAAAAAAATTTTGACCGCGACTGTCCGAGGTGCTAACCAAAAATTCAAAGCCTACTTGAATGTTAATGTGTAGGTGTCCTTTATTTCCTAAAATATTTCCTGTGAAATCGATAATAAAATAAGTTTTAAAATTTCTTTGGGCTAAAGTTCCATGTCGTTATTGTAACTAATGCTTTTCTATTACGTATTCTACCGAGTAACAGAGCCGATAACTTTCTCAAGGTCACATTGTATAATCAAATTTTTATCGAATTGCAACTTATTTGACACCATTTATTTATTAGAATCCTATGATGTAAATTCTACACCGAATAGCATTAATTTTATGGATATCATGAATATAACAACCATATCAAATATTGCTCTGCAAGATGAAGTGTATTCGCCTTTTCATTACCTAATTTAATCGATTATTAAGAATAAAATGATTGGTCCTCAAAACAATGTGATAGTAGCTCGTCAGTTTAAACGGAAATTGTTTGGCCCACTTCCATATAAGAATGCCATTGTTCAAACTAATTATGTACCTAGTATATAAAGCTCTAACAATTATTCTAGTTACTCGATACATCGAAAAACCGATTCGCAATACAACATTGCCGGCGACGAGAACGAAATCCATTCCTGGATTGCAGGACCGGCCCACGAACACGAACACAAACCGAATAGACGACTTCAAATGAATAGGCCCCTAACGCCCACTCAAATCCAAAATCTGGCTTTGATCGCCGAAAAAGAAGCCGCAGTAAGCACACCCAAACAACGTACAATTGTACACCAAAAATCACGTCGATTCAATTCTAGCTCAAGCTGCGCCTTCAGCACGAACATCAGCGTGTTCTGGCCGAAAATAAACTGCTCCAACAACGAATACAGCAAGGCCTAAAACTTCAAGAGAAATTACGGAAGCAGTCGCTACAGTTGAACCCAAAAAGGGCGTTGGAAACTTCGCGCCCCGCCGCGACCGGACCCGTCGCGGGGGCGACGCGGCCCGGTCCGGTCGTCCAAGCGACCGCGACCTTTCAAACGCTAGCCTCGCAGGCACAGAAAAAAGCGACCCACAACGTTCCCAAGGAAAATGCCGTCGCGACGTTCGATCCATTCTACAGTCCAATTTTGGAAAGGATCGACAAGGTGCTGCTCGGCATAGGATTCGCCGACGAGCCATGCAGGGAACGGCTCATCTGCAGCATGTACAAGAATCCGACGAAATTTAGTCCGCACAGTAATATTCTATCGATCGAACTGAGCAGGTGAGAGAGTTTTGCTTTTAAAAATAATCGACGATCGTTTATTTATTATCCGCATAGAACTATGTAGAAGTTGTAAAACAGCGACAATAACAGACCTACATAACACGGTACAAGTGACGACGATTAAACGACTTTCTTTTCTTTATCTAAAGGTATTGAGGTTGTCCAATATATGTAGAGTTTATCGAACACTGTTGGTTGTTAGCAAAGATCCATAACCTCTTAAAAATCCTGATTCGTTTCCGCGCAGGGATTTCCGCAGTTCGTTACACTTTCACATAGTTACTTATTATCATTAAAGTTCGCGCATTAATTTCCTGAAGACAGTAATTTGTAATGATAGTTAAGGAATTTATTAACAAATGAACGTAGTAATTTATTTTTGCGTTCGTTCATAAAATCGCATACTATGAAATGGAATGAGTAGACACAACCTTGACCGGTTAATTATTTACACCTTACTATATCCCGGTCACCTACTGATACTAAACGTTCATCAAGAGAAGCCGAAATGCATAGCCGGACGTACTAACCGTTACACCCAACGCAATATATGGAATTGTTAATTATTCGAAAGTCTAAAGAATAAAAATTTAGTTCGAAAAAAAAGATATTACGCTCGATAATCTGATAATTAATACGTATACAACGTTATAAACAAGGTTAATCTTTATTTCGCAATAATTATTTACTCAGCCTATTTATAATTCGACGAATGGAAAAGTAAAATATCTTGTGGGGGGGTCCGGTAACAGTATTAATTTTTTCGTATCTCTTTTTAATTTAAAGTAGCTCGAGGATGCTTACGATAAATACCTATTACAATCAATTTGTCATGCATATAATGGGCGTGATTTTCTTTTTCTTTTAATTGACGCGCGATTATCGCGTTTTTTTTTTCGAAGGCAACGGGCGCGCGAAAATTAAAAATTTCTCATTCGCAAATTGCTATCGAAACATCTAAGGATGAAAGTCATATTAAAAGAAAATATTGTAACAGAATAAAATGCAACGACGCTGCTTAGAGAAATTGCTTGCAATAACTAATAACAAATTGTGAAATTGTTCTAGAGACTGGCTCGCATTTTTTTTTTGATGTCAGAACCGGGCGGTGCGTGTTAATAATTTGTGGAAGAGCTTTTTCAGCGCAACGAGTATAAAAAGTTAAAAAGAAATTGTTTCTCTTGCTTCCACCTACGTGTAGAAACCCTATATTATCTCTGATCTATCTTAGTTTGTTAAACCAAAGGGTCCCGAAGGACCTCGGGGCGAGAGGGTTGTCCCCGTTGTTCCCTACAAAATAACAAAATATCTGTGGCTGTATGGCCGACGCCTACTAACGCAAAAAAAGTGAAATTGATGCGTCTTGACACGCGAGCCGTGAAAATTGTTTCGCGATATTTGTTTTATGTAATTCATTATATTTTTGTGTACTCCTTCAAATGCGCGAGATAACGTATTACGCAAATATCAATCAATTCTTCAGGAGACCAAAATATATGTAGATACACAGTGTGTCCCCGGATGAAGTTAACAAAAGGAAAAAGTGTTTATTACCGATTTTACAACATAAAGTCATGCTTTATAAAAAATTCTGCTTGTCGAAAAAGTTAGTTTATCATGAATAAATCTAAGAATAGATGCTTAGGACGTTAATAAATTATGAGACCATGAAAATGCTTCAAGAGCGAAATACCATTATTTTTTATTAGAAAAGTCTGAATTCTAATATTTAATTTTATCTCAAAATTATGTAAGTAATTCACGTTTTTAACCAAACAATAAAAATAAAATAAGAATTTCCTCCACAATTGTGGAAACTACTGCGGTCGACATTCCCAGATTTTTATTTTGAATTTTCATAAATTCAACTTAAAACAAATAAAATAAAAACGTAGAATTCAAAATTTAAACTTCAAATTTTGTTTTTGGGCTTTTCCTATTAACAATTTTGTTTAAAATAAAAAATAATGGCAAACACGTTTTCCTCTTGTCAACTCTATTCGGGGACACACTGCACGTATTCAATAAAATGTGTTTAACGTCACGAGCTATTAAACTTCAAACAAACCAAAATATGTTACTAACATAAGTACCTACATAATTCGTTCTTCAGTTGCCGAAACTTTAGGAGTTTAATAATTTTGAAAAAAAAGAAAATTTAACTTGTTTAAGTTTAATTTATTTAGTATAATACTAGATAAAAAAAAACTGAATGGCCAAAAAAGATGATCAATAAAAGACCCGTATTACGCGGCGCAACCGTTCAGCAAATTGCAAAAATACTTTTATGGAATTATAAAATCAAAACTTCCAATAAAAATTTAGAAGGAAAGCTGTACATCTAAATTTTTTGATTTCACTACAACAAAAAACAAATCTCGAGCCTTTCGCTAATAAACAAAAATAAAGCAACAGACATAAAGTGGAAAATGGTTTTCATTGCCCAATTGCTGTTGTGTTTTGGTAGTTAATTGTTCGAAAAAATCAACTAAAGGTAAAATCCATGTGAAATTGTTGCTACTTAATGATCCTTTAGTATAGTACAAAAATACCAATTTTTAATGTACTATGAAATGTAAATTGTTAGAGCTACGTAACGTTTTTGATTTTCTGTTAAAAACAAGCTCGAAGGTGGCTTTTATTTTGTTTTAGCGGGTCTCCGAACCGAGATATGGAGACTAGGAGTGGTTTCATTTGACCAAAGCTTCTTTAATGGGCTTTTACATGATTTACAACACAATAGGTTTACGTAAAGAAACAAAATTCAAAATCTAGCCGAAAATTTCAAAACGGATAACACACATGCATCGATCAAGACAAATGTAGTTTTTCGTACTTCAAACTCTTCCAGCTTTTTAATTTTTTTATGTTATATTATCTCTAAGGCGTGATTTCTAATAATTTTGGATCAAAAAAATTAATAAATACAAATACACGGTGCAATATAATGATTGAGTCGCTTATTATTAAAATAAAACTAATCGTAAGTCATTTTTACTAATTGTAAGATTAAACAGAAAAGTCACTAACTTCCAAATATAATAATGTTTCATATACAGTCAAACTCGTTTATAACGAGATTGTCGGGTCCGCCATTTTTTGCTCGTTATAAACGAAGCTCGTCGTAACCGGGAATAAAAAACCCGTGTAGTTAACCTGTAGTTATTTCATTAAAAAGATTAACTCGCATGTTGTTCAATTCATTTTTGCATATTTAAGCAGTAGCATTTTCAGTATTTTCTTGAGCTAGTGAAATGATGCAGGCTTGAATAACTTGTTGGACTTTTTGAACACAGAGTGTTAGTGTTAAACTGAACACCCATTATTTTCTGTTGATCATTTAGATACCTATATGTGTTACCTGTCTTACCTTCAGGTCCCCTCGTGATTGCAAAAAAATTTTTCTGGACAGTTACAGATGGGTATCGACTCGTTTTGAGATTTTTTCAAAACTTCTAAAAACATGCGCTTTTGAGACAATCGATTGAAATCAGTTGAATTTTAAATTATTATTTTTTTAATATAACCCTGCAGTATTGTATATCATATAAAAGCTCATTAGGGGAATTTTGAAATGTGGCCACTTTCAGCGTCGTATATTAAATAGTGGACTGATTTACGGCTAATTAATAAAATTCTGAAAATTTAATCATAAATATCTTTTATATATTATATTATATATTCAAATATTATAAATTAGGAGTATTAGGAATAATTAGATAATATTTAGAAAAATACGCAACAATTAAAATAACAACTATAAACTTCGAAGATTCGCGAAATCTAAAAATCAGAAATTCGAACGACTGTTGTAAAAAGTACCTATTACTACAGCAAAGTCGTTGACATCTTATATTTAAAAGGATAATATGATCATTTGTACAAATCTATTTCCAAATTGTCTAAAATTATGAGCTTTGACTTTATTAATTGTAGGTACTAATGTACGTTTTTTTAACTAAAATTATATGTTTTTACTTAAAAAATCATTTAGTCCTGATTGACTGTGGAAAAATAAAGGCACAGCTGAGCTTAAATCATATTATCCTAGTAATCAAATTACTTAAACCAAGATCATTCCACAGTCAACTAAAACTGAAAAACCATTTTGACACCCGTTGTTGTAATAAATACATACCAACAAAACTGAAAAATGCCTTTGATGTATAGGGCATTTAGAAGTACCGCGTTAACCGACACGATATACCAAAGTTAAACCATTTCTGGAAGGTTTGTGTTTTCAAAGCGCAAACTTATATAATTATGCTAATTGGATAAAATCAATCTTCGTGCTATGTATGTGATTGTGCGAGAACTTCAAAATTATTAACAAATTTTTAATTAATTGTTAGCAGTTTTCAAATCGTCAAATAAAAAAATCACTAATAGGCGCTATCTTTAAACTTATTATATACGAATTTGCAAGTTAAAAAAATTACAGTTCGATACAAAAATAATTTCTGAACTTGTAAAAATTAAGTTAAATTTATTCTTATACGAGGTCTACGAGAGAAAATAAAGACGTATATTTTGTCACTGGTCAAAATATTCGCACTACATTTTCATAAGTCCGTAAATTAATATTTTCGGAAATATGTCCGATTTTCAATTTAATACGTACGCAAGTACTAAAACAAATATTTTTGAACTTTGACTTTTTGAATTTTGCGCCAAAATTGTTTCTTAAATAATTATCAAACTACTTTTAATACACAACGATAAAGTTAGGTACACATAGAAATGTATGTATAGATCATTTGCGTACAGGCGACAAATTTTAATTTCAATATAGAACCTCAAAACGATTTAAAAAAATCCTACCTTTTCTAGCAGATATCTGCAGTAGGAAGTTTCCGGAACATCCATAAATAGTCATTTGGCACCGAGTCTTTCACAACCGAAAACGAAAGTTTTCACAAAATTCCAGACAGTCAGTTGCGATAATAACTTGCAGCAAACAAAACGACCTCGTCTACGTAAGCACGTGTGTCGCCGCATCTGGAAAGACGATTACTTAATCAATTTTTGAATTTGAAAGTTTGATAAAAACAAATTATACAAAAGGAAACTTTACAAATCGACGTTAAAATAATGTTTTGATCTTTTGAAAATTTAATATTATATGAAGTCCTAAACAAAGTTCGAAAATTCTTTAACTGCAAGAGCGTGCGAACATTCATCGATTGAAATTAACTAAAACATTTAATGGACATGAATTCAAAACCAATTTCTTTAAAAATATGAACGATTTTCCATTACGATGGACCTACGATTCCTAAATTTGTTTTAAGCTATTATCTTTAATATCGATACGTAATAAATAATAGACAAAGCTACAGCTTATCCAAACCTATATGATATTCACGTCATCAACAAAAAGTTACGAGATTGTTTATTTGTAATTCTCACTGTGTGAAACGTCACCATCTAGTAACCTTGTATTGATGACGTGAACATCATATAGGTTTAGATGAGCTGTATGTAAAAATATCGCTTATTTACGATATACGAGCTACAAAAATCTAAAATTATATTTAAAATAGCAAAAAATCACCATATCTTTCATCGGCACATTTGTAAATATTTCTGCGATGTCCACAAATGCAGTCTTTCACAAACGAAAACACCAGTTTTAACAAAACAACGAGACAACGCGAAGCAAGGCCGTGGACTGATTAATCGCCAGACGTGTGCATTAAAATTGACCGTTCCCTAATATTTGATAAGATTTCGGGACTGATCGTACCACATAGGTGTTGATATAGACAATGGAAGCGGGCTCGTCGCATATCTAACCAGATGTCTCGTATCTACAAAGACGTTGCCGTTATTATTTAAAATAAATAATTGCAAGATCATTTTCTAAATATATACAGTGGAATCTCGGTATACGACCTTAATCCGTTCCTGATGATTGGACTCAAACCAACCTTTCCTATAAGAAGTAATGTAAAAATGATTAATCCGTTCTCGTGTAAAAAAAACTCTTGATATGGTATATTAATGGGGTTGTAAAATAATTTAAACACCGTTTGAGCACATTAATAAAAAAATAAATTTTATTATAGACTTTTAAAGTTATTATATTGTATTATATTATTTAAATCGTTAAATCAAAATCAAATCAAACTCTCCTTAATATTAAAATATAAAAACAAAAAAAATTCTATTCATGGAAGAAGAGTCCCACCCTAGATTTTTTACTTTTCCATCTTCTGTCGCTTTTCACTAGGATCAGCAACTTTTATTAAAAATCTGTGCGAAAAACTTTGCGTCTGTCTTCTCCTCAGGATGTTTATAAAATGTGACATTGTCTGATCTTCCCAAGAGATGTTATTGCGATTTGTTTCAACTTTGTTAGGGTGGTATTTTTCTTCAAAAATTTTCACGTCCATCCATTTTGGAAGGATTTTTTTAATTAATGTAGAAGGAGCTTCTTTCATCTCTTCCTCCTCCGAGTCAGAAGAGAGTCTATCCATTCTAGTTTGATGCTCATCGTTCTCCAGTTCCTGTAACTCGTCAGTTCTTGATTGTGTTCTTCCACTAATTCTTCCACATTATCATTACATACATCCAATTGCAGAAGAACAAAATTAACAAAGTTATAGACCGTGGCACCACGAAGGTCTAGTCTGGTCTACTGCACTGAAAGAGCAGCACATACGCCAACCAACAACTCTCCCCACCAGAAATTTCAGTTTCAAACCAAATGAAGTCAATATAAATTCACGAATAGTGTAGATATCATAGCACTAGTTATTCATACATGGCGCGTTTAATTGAACTAACAAGGAAGGTTAGGCAGGTGGAAATCTCGGAAAACTTTGAAACTTTGCAGGATTGTAGTACTAGTCAATCCTAATCAAGAGCGTATTCTGTTCGTGCCCTTATGCGGTTTGAGAGGGCAAAATTCACCCTTAAAAATTGAAACTTTTTTCGATTTTGCTTATTATCTCTGGAACAACAAGAGATCCATCCCTGCCCCCTACCCTCAATTATTTTCAGTATTTTTTTTGGACGCCGCAATGAATTGATAGCTTATTAAAAGAGTATTAAACTTATTAAAGTGTATCACCTTAAATTAGTTGATTTGTATTTGTGCAAAATATCTAATATCCAAAGTAACATTTCACCGCTTATCTCTTGAAGCTATCTTGGTTCGGCTAAAATTTTGCCAAAATCATGAACTATAATACGTGTTCTTTTCGAGATTTCCCGAAAATTTTAAATCGCTGGAAACGCGCTTAGATTGTCATTTCTTGCATTGTTATTCTCGAAAAACGACTTTTCAGGTAATTCCGGACCTGTTCTGAACGTTTTAGGTTCCGCCAGAATCCTGAACTATAACACGTCTTTTTTCGAGATTTCCCGAAAATTTTAAATCGCCGGAAACGCGCTTAGATTGCCATTTCTTGCATTGTTATTCTCGAAAAACTACTCTTCAAGTAATTCCGGACCTGTTCTGAACGTTTTAGGTTCGATCAAACTTTTGTCAAACTCATGGACTATAACACGTCTTTTTTTCGAGATTTTACAAAAATTTTAAATCGATTTAAATGCGTGCAGTTTGTCATTTCTTGTCTTATTATACTCGAAAAATAAGTGTTCAAGTAGTTCCGGACCTGTTGTAAACTTTCCAGGTTGGGCCAAAATTTTGCCAAAACCATGGAGTATAATACGTCTTTTTTTCGAGATTTCGCGAAAATTTTAAATCGCCCAAAATGCGCTTAGATTGTCATTTCTCGCTTTGTTATTCTCGAAAAACGACTTTTCAGGTAATTCCGGACCTGTTCTGAACGTTTTAGGTTCGATCAAACTTTTGTCAAACTCATGGACTATAACACGTCTTTTTTTCGAGATTTTACAAAAATTTTAAATCGATTTAAATGCGTGCAATTTGTCATTTCTTGTCTTATTATACTTGAAAAATAAGTTTTCAAGTAGTTCCGGACCTGTTGTAAACTTTCCAGGTTGGGCCAAAATTTTGCCAAAACCATGGAGTATAACACGTCTTTTTTTCGAGATTTCGCGAAAATTTTAAATCGCCCAAAATGCGCTTAGATTGTCATTTCTCGCTTTGTTATTCTCGAAAAACTACTTTTCGTGTAATTCCGGACCTGTTCTGAGTGTATCAGTTAGTGTCATTTTATCGAAATTATGCAAAAAATTTAATTTAAACGCCGACAATTCGGCATTTATTGCTTTGTTATACTATAAAAACGACTTTTCGAGTAATTGCGGACCTGTTCTGTTCTCCCGTTTTAGGTTCGGCCAAAATTTTGCCAAAACCATGGACTATAACACATCTTTTTTCGAGATTTTACAAAATTTTTAAATCGATTTAAATGCGTGCAGATTTGCAAAGCGGTGAAATGTTACTTTGTTACTAAATGTTACTAGATATTAACAAAGGGTGGCTTTGCACAAATACAAATTAACTAATTTAAGGTGATACATTTTAATGAATAATTATGCCGATAAGTTATAAAAATACATTGCAGCGTACACAAAAATATTAAAAATAATTGGGGGTTAGGGGTAGGGATGAAATCCCTTAGGCGTTTTATCCCAAATTTTTGTATTATAATGTAGGTCTTGTACAGTTATGTACAAAAATATATAATTTATTGGTGATATTTTTTATTGTTTAAGAGATACGCGGCTTCGGATATTATTACCAAAGGGTGCAATTGCACAAATACAAATAAATTAATGTAAGGTGATACACTTTAACGAACAACTCTTTTAATAATCTATCAATTCGTTGCAGCGTACAAAAAAAATACTGAAAATAATTGAGAGTTGGGGACAGGGATGGCAACCCTTAGAATTTTTACCCCTAATTTTTATATCGTAATGTAGGTCTTAAATAGCCATTTAGAAAAATATATAGTTTGTTGGCGATATCTCTTGTTGTTCCAGAGATAATAAGCAAAATCGAAAAAAGTTTCAATTTTTAAGGGTGGATTTTATCCTCTTAAACCGCATAAGGGCACGAACGGAACGCGGCTCTTGATTAAGGTTGACTAGTACTGCAATCCTGCAAAGTTTCAAATTTTTCTGCGATTTCCACCTGCCTAACCTTCCTTGTAAGTCGTATACCGAACAAAAGTCGTATACCAAGCAAAATTTGTTTCGTCCAAACAGGACGATTTCCGAATTAGACGTATTCTAAAGCAGACGTATACCGAGGTTCCACTGTACTTCGATAATAAATTATTTATTATAGAATTTTAAATGTTATACGAGGCGCCAAAAATACGTAATAATTCCAAAAGCAAATCGATTCTTTCAAAAATATACTTAGTGCTACTTAAAACAATTTCGACTTCAATAAATTATTTAATTTATTATAATTGTGTTTAAAATTTGAATTATTGAAATGGCCGACAAGAACGATAACGTGTGACCAGTTTATTCATATTTTTATGCATATAAAAGTTTACGCAAATAAAAATTTTCCGCTAAAAAAATTAAAGAAATCGTGGAAATCGTAAACACTTCTTCGTATTCCTGGAAGGTGTATTATAAATTCTGAAATGGTCGTTATTCGTTAGCGTCGCCATTGTTTAGCCAACTGTGACGCCGCCAACGATAAAAATGTATCCCAACAGCTGGCTGTAAATACAAAAACAAAACACTTTACGTCTACTAACAGATGTTTGTAAAATAAATAATCGATACCGCGGTTTTAGAATTCTCTGCTTTTATTAAAAATTTTGTACGAGAGACATCCTAATAATTTATAACTTTGCCCTTGAACCGTAGAAGTCACAGACGGAAAACTGGATCCATAGTTTTAAGTAGGTAATATACTACCTAATTTAATGCCGTTTTCTTCTTATAATGCAGTAAAATCGCAATTTCACCACAAACAAACATAAATCTGTTGGTTCGAAGTTTTAAAGAACAAGTAAAAGATTACCTTGTTATTTTTCGTGGAATCTTCCATCAGCTGTTGTTATGAATGATTTATGGTTAGTACTTCTCCTCGATCCCTCCCCGCACCTAACACCCCAAAACTTTCACTATTTACACTGCGGACCATCGCGATTGTAAATTATTTTGTACAGGTTAATAAAACACCCCCTGCTCCCTGCATACCAAAATTCTCACTATTTGCACTATGAACTGTCGCACAGTGATGATGATTTTATTTATATTTAATTCAGTCGTTTATTAAATTTAAACTAATTTTACTTTTATTTATTAACCTAACTTCTTTTGGTCTTCTGCCGTTCTTAAAAATAAAATGCAGCGTACCTTCCCGAACAACCCTGCACTCCAGACTAATCACCGTACCTCCTAGAGACATCGCCGTATCCCATCCCTACCTAATTTTACAAAACTTACTAGAGGGGCGCGCTGCGTTCAAAATTTGGTACGTTCAACGAAATCGACGTCTCTATTTAACTTATTTATTTCTTATAAATGCTGGTGGAAATTAAAAAAAAATTATAATTCATTCGATAGCATCAATTGTTTATTGAAATTACCATACATACAGGGCGGGAATATCACAATTATTTGGTCCGAGTTTCACGATTTGTCAAGATTCGGTTAGAAAATTTAATAAAGGGAAAATTAATGAGTGTTTTGATTTGAAATTTTGAAGGTAACGATGTCCGAAGATGTTTTTTTTTATTTTCGCTTTAAACTAAATTCAGTTTTATATAATTCGATTTGTACCGCAAATTGATGTTAACTGTTTTATTCTAAATTGTTATATTGCAAACATTGTTTCTGGGATCTGTAGCTAGTTTTTGGAATATGGGCGAGGGGAGCCACCTTTAAACTATAGTAATTTCTCTACCTAGAAAAGGGATATTAGGGTTTTAAATAGTAAAAATTTCTCGGGAAATATAAAATGTACAACCACATCAAAATAATGCCAGAATGTAATTTTTGAATTCCCCGGACATTTTAGAGTAAAAAGGGCACCTACTCTTTTTTAATTTCGATAAAACGAACCGTATTCTAGAAAATCAAACCTAAATAATATCTAATTAAGAATAATAACTAAGCTACTCTGCATCTTTTATTCTTTATGTATGACTTTCTCAAATATGGGTCATTTTAGAATTTCCCGGACCATTTAGGATAGAAAGGCTACTTTTTTTTACTTTAGGTAAAATAAACCATATTCGAGAAAATAAAGAATAAAGATGCAGAATATTCCAATAGAGATAATATTATTTAAGTGTGAATTTCTCGAATATAGTTCATATTATCCTAAAATGTCTGGGGAATACGAAAATGTGGCTAAAAATTTTAAAACTTATATCTCTAAAATATTTTGGAGTAAGAAATACTAGGAATAGTTCCTGACTCTCGTACGATGATAACAAAAAATCCTATTAAACCATTTTAAAGATTTTAATTTATTACGTATGTACACCAAAAATGATTAAATTATTATTAAAAATTTATAGGAACTTATGGCATTATTTTAATGTGGTTTCTAGATTTTTACAATTTCCTGGACACCCCGTATTTTGTTGTAATAATTGTTTAAACAATACAAATACTTGAGTGACCCAACCGGAATGTTTCTGATTTCAAATAATGTAATATAGCAAACATAAAAAGAAAAAACAAGGACTTAATTTTAGTTTAATCAGCCTCACATGTAAAATAGGGTAATGATTTATTGTTTTTGGGACAAACACTTATAATTTTTAATAAAACATCAATCAATTTGGTATTTTAAATTAATTACATTTGCACTATTCAACTCGGTAGCTGAAAGATAAGAATACAACTATAAGAATAAGTTAATAAGAAGTCGAGTGACTTACCCTTCAAGCCACCTATACGAAAAATTGTACATCTGCCAAAGTTTTGTCACATAAAAAAGATATTTGTTTTTCCCTCTTTTATCATCCCTGAAACGTCGTAAAGCAACTTTGTATACACACAACGTCCGTACGTGTACAGATTTCAAATTTTATATAATAATTTAAAACCATTATTATCACATTAAAAATTAATACCGAATTCCCAGAAAAATGTCCATTTTTTGATTAAAAAGAAATACGAATTAGTATCTCGTTATTTTTTAATGGGAATCTGTTCTTTTTTTCACTTTCATTCTATTCCACGTTCAAAATTAATGATAACAACTACGTATTTAAATGTTGCAATTTAGGAATTATTTTGAAAATTTTATCTGTCAACTTTCTTAAAAATTAATTAGGAGTATTTTATTTAACCGTTTAGTCTATGATCGAGAGATACAAATAAATAATAGAAGTAAGAAATTAGGAAAACTGATCTATCTGTGTGCAATGGTCAACTTTCAGTAATAACTAGAAGTATGAATGTATACATTTTCTTGAGTGGTCGTCGAAAAATATCATTATCGTCTTTGTTCGGACATTTCTCAAGTTTGTGTCACGATGGGAAAATTAAATAAATGATTCAAACTCAAAAGAACCCAGTTTCTGTCCAATAAATTTTCTGCCCTCAAATAAATTGTTACTTAAATTATTCTTAAACTACTCCTTTAATAAGCAAAAATAATTATTTAATATATAATAATAGGTATACCTAGAAATATATGAATGACTTATTTGCGTTTCAAATTTTAATTTCAATGTAGAACGAACCTCAGAAATCATTTAAAAAAAATTAAAAATTTTACAGTACCTTTTTCCAGCAGATCTGTAGTAAGAAGTTTCCGGAACATCCATAAATAATCATTTGGCACAGAGTCTTTCACAACCGAAAACGAAAGTTTTCACAAAATTCCAGACAGTCAGTTGCGATAATAATGCAGCAAACAAAACAACCTCGTCTACGTAAGCACGTGTGCCGCCGTATCTGAAAAGACGATTACTTTATATCAATTTACGAATTTGAAAGTTTGATAAAAACAAATTGTACAAAAGGAAACTTTACAAATCGACGTTAAAATAATGTTTTGATCTTTTGAAAATTTAATATTATATGAAGTCTTAAACAGAGTTCGAAAATTCTTTAACTGCAAGAGCGTGCGAACATTCATCGATTGAAATTAACTAAAACATTTAATGGACATGAATTCGTAAACCAATTTCTTGAAAAATATGAACGATTTTCGATTAAGATGGGCCTACGATTTCTAAATTTGTTTTAAGGTATTAGCTTTAATATCAATACGTAATAAACAATACACAAAGCTATAGCTTATTCAAACCTATATGATGTTCACGTCATCTATACAAGGTTACTAGATGATGACGTTTCACACAGTGCTATCACCTCGTACTTCGTATTTTGACAGTTATAATAAATTTTAGTCTTTCTTTATACCATTTAATATGTGCGCAAGTAAATCATCTATAGAATATGTCCCTTTCCAAACTTTAAACCGAATTACAAATAAACGATCTGGTAACTTTTTGTTGATGACGTGAACATCATGTAGGTTTGGATAAGTCATATGTAAACATATCGCTTATTTACTATATAGAATCTTAAATTATATTTAAAATAACAAAAATCACCATACCTTTCATCGGCACATTTGTAAATATTTCTGCAATGCCTACAAATGTAGTCTTTCGCAGTCGAAAACACCAGTTTTAACAAACAATGGGACAACGCGAAGCAAGGCCGTGGACTGATTAATCGCTAGACGTGTGCATTAAAATTGACCGTTCCCTAATATTTGATAAAATTTCGAGCCTGGTCGTACCATATAGGTGTTGATATAGACAATGAAAGCGGGCTCGTTACAAATCTAACCTGATGGGTCATATCTACAAAGACCTTCTTACTAATTTAGTAAGGAATTGCAAGATAGTTTTCTAAATACTTCGATATTAAATTTTATTTATTGTAAAATTTTAAATCTATGTTACACGAAGCGCCAAAAAATACGTTGGAAAAACCATCACACCAAATTAGACCGACTAATTGGATAGCCCAAAGCCATAAAAAAAAGATATGTCAACTTCCTTAAAAATAATTTTATTTGATCGTTTAGACTATAATCAAAAGACACAAATAAATAATAAGAGCAGCAAATTAAGAAAACTGATCTACATATCTGTGTGCAATGGTCAACTTTCATTAATAATAATTATAGGTGCGAATTTATGCATTTTTCAGAGTGGTCGTCTGAAAATTTATCATTGTCATCTTTGCTCGGGCATTTCTTTTTTTTCAAAATGCTAAAATACGTGTCACGGTGGGAAAATTAAAAAATGATCCGAATTCAAAGATGGCCCAGTTTCTGTCAAATAAAGAAACGAAGATTGTTACGTCACAATATAATAATTAGAGAAACTTCGGCCGGTAAGCTTGAAAACAAATTTTAAGCGGGGTACATGTTTACCGTGGTCTATTTTATAAACGCTACAAATTAATAATACATTAAAAATTTGAAAAATCACGCCTTGGACTTTCAAAAGCTAACTACCTAGGTACAGGGTTATTGGTTATATTTTGACCAACCTCTAATTATTTATTTTATTATTCCCGGTACAAAAAAATTTCAAATAAAAGTTGTAAGAGTATACCTATTTGAATTTTTATGAAATGTAGTAAAAATCCAGTGGCGTGCATAGGTCACGTGATACAATTAGCATTTAATATTTTTTGCAATGAGTCATCTCGTATATTATTACATTTTCGAGTAGGTTCCTTTTCTCTAATTACGACCTTATGTCTAACATGTCCGACATGTCTATTTTTTACAATTTTCGAAATATCGGACTTTAAGTGTGCGAAAGTGCCTTTTCAATGAAAAAGCAGTTGGCCATGACCAAACGTACACCAAAAACAGTAGTTGAAATCACAGAAAGTGCTAAGTACTGCTCGGCGAGCACGTGAATTAATGTGTATATTAAAATTAAAAATAAAATTAAAAAATGGAAACGAAGATATCGAATGGCTAAGCGAGGTCAACGTTTCCGATCCAAGCGAAAAAGTTTTGTTCGAAGTGGTCATCATTTGAAAAGTTCTTAAATTCTGCATACAATGTGAAACAATGTTAGTGTCAGGGTTCATTTAAGTTGTTAATTTGTTCTCTAATTTTTGTTGTAATATTATTATTACTATTACGTGCTCTTTTTATTTAGAAATCCCCATAGGAAGCAATGTAGAGTCGTTAAATCAAGACTGTTTGGTGGCCACTTAATAGTGCCTTACAAACAGCAAACTATTTATTTAAATGTTCACGAACTTCTTTAACATTATGTAGAGTCGCTCCGACCTGCTGATAAATCATCATATTTGATGATACCTTTGATTTGATTGAAAAATGTTTGCCCGGTCAAATTATAATGAAAAAAACATTAACCCAATTACTTTATTTTGAAATATGCCACACCAGACGTGGATGGATTTTCTCCTGGACTTTTTAATCTATTTAACTTTTCTTTACCTGCGGTCTTAAACACGTAACTAATTGTTCCATGCCTGTCATTTTTACTGTACACGCTTTTGCCGGACACGACCAACTGCTTTTTAATTGAAGAAACACTTTCGCACGTTCAAAGTGCAATATTTCAAAAATTGTAAAAAATAGACCAGTATAACATTATATGATCGTAATCAGACGGAAAGGGGCCTAATCGAAAATGTCATAATATGCAGGATGTCTGATTAAAAAAAAATTAAGTATTAACTGTTTATATCACGTGACCTATGCGCGCCACTAGAATTTTTAATACGTTTTATAAAAATTCAGGTAGGTATAGCTTATTCAAACCTATATGATGTTCACGTCATCAATACAAGGTTACTAGATGATGACGTTTCACACAGTGCTGTCATCTCCTACTTCGTATTTTGACAGTTCTAATAAATTGTAGTCTTTCTTTATACATTGTAATATGTGCGCAAGTAAATCATTTGTCACTTTCCAAACTTTAAACCGAATTACAAATAAACAATCTAGTAACTTTTTACTGATGACGGATGTCACATAGGTTTGGATAAGCTATGTACTCTTACAACTTTTATTTGAAACTGTGTTTGTACCGGTAATAATAAAATAAACATTGAGGGGGGGGATCAAAATATAACCAATAGCTCGCTGCCTACTTAAAAAATTATTCAAGTGCAATTATTACGTAGGTACTTAATCGGGTTCTTTTCTTTTTTATTAACGATGACCTTTCGACATCAATTGTTACCTAGTTTACCATAAAATTAACTAAAGCACTTTTAAAAACGAAATTTGTTTATCCTTGGGGTAAGTGCTGATTTACTTATCGCCGATAGCTTGAGATCAAATCATTCCAGAATTATTTTTTTCGATAAAAGTATTACATCGACTGACACACAAAGAATTGTGTCGGTTCACTTCTGTAACCGGTTCCTACGGCTCATTAATTTGGTCTGTCGTATAGATGCATCTTTCCGATCTAATTAGAATATTAAAAAAAACAAGATCTTTAGTAAGTACTTATATTACATAACTGTAGCGTCTCATTTCTATTACGTAATGGTTAAATTTCACTACATACAATATAAAAAGACATTCAAGTTTTCATGGCATTGCCTTTCTTTCGCTAATGTCAATGCGTTGTTAAAATCCTACCCGAAACGCGGGTACTGTATTATATTAACGGGATACGCATTCCTTTATCGAAGTTGAAAATGTAAAACGAGAAAGCTGGATTTCGTGTAAATTTTAATATTATAAGGAGTACTAATTTAAATAATTCAAAACACCTAACGTCATTTTGGCGAAGTCGTTCTCAATCCTACTGGCAAATATAACTACGTATAGGCGAAATGGTTCCTGAAAAAGAATCGTGATGTCGGATTAAAATTTGCAACGTTTACGACGGGAAACGTAAACTACCTAATTATTTTTAATTAGAATAATTAGTAAATTTAATGTTTTTAATAAGAAACGTGCATCTTAAACTACTACTCGTTTGACAGTTTCTCGGAGGAATTTTACACAATACTTTTATGACTATTTCCAGCTACTTGACTGGGCTCGTTCTTTAACCTAAAGAACTTTTACACTCTAACGTATAATTTTTTAATTGATATGGAATATGTGCGCCCGAAGCGTTTAAAATTTACCGGACCAAAATGTGTTTAAATACTAGGTCAATAATATAAAATCCGTTCGTATTATCGTGGCTAATTTAAAATGACGTAAAATAAAAATTGACGTTTACGATTTTACGTGTATTCTTCGATTGCTTGCAAGAAAACAGGTTCAATTCGAAAATTAAAACATTTTGGGGAGAGGGTGCGACATAAACGTTTATTAGTTCTCCGTTTCTGTTGGTAAGATATTTTAAGGATACAATCGCCCGTCAAAGTAATATCTACCTGTTTCTACGTTTTTATATTTTCTCAAATATTTCTTACGCTTTTGGGGTATGGTTATAAGTACAGCGTTTAAAATGTTGTAACTATGTATGTACCTGTATTGTTTAAAAATATATATACATATATTTATCGTCGAACGCCTCACGATACCTGACGCGTTGCATTTTTGACTCCTGTTTAGAAATCGACCTTCGGAGAAACCTCTTCCAAGAAATGCAAATACAGGATGGCCAGAAACACTCCTGCCCAATGAAAACGTCAAATTCTAGAGATTATTTTATGTCAATTTGCAAAATGCTTCCTAAAGGAGTTGCGGCCCTTTAACGATGGTGCCTCGTTATTAATTTTTATTCAAAACCTCGCTAATAACACACATTTACAGAATTCTTATTTTGTTGATTTGCTAAAGCCAACTCTTATTAGTGGTACTAAATTTAGTAATACCTATAGGGGAATTTTTGTGTATGCAAAAAACACGAAAAGTTCGAATTGATTTTTTTCGAAAACGGCGCATCGTACAGTGCAACGAGTCTATACTCGGATAGTAGGTCGGACATAGTTAAAAAAATAAAATTATTTTAAATTATTTAAACTCACAAAAATCCCGATTTACTTGATTTACAAATAAATCACAAGTGCGACTAAAACGCTACGGTTTTTATATTTACTTGTATTTTTGTATTATTCCTGTGTTTATAAAAGTAGAAAAAATAAGTGTTTATCAAAATAATTAAGAATAAAAAAAAATCTCCAGATTGATCCAGGAAATTACTATCGTAGATGCACGCAGAAAGATTTCAAAAATAATAATTTGCGTTAAAAGCTTTTTCCGCCTACGTGCACTTAAAGGAATACAGGGTGATTCGTAAATAATGCGAAAAACTTCAAGGGATAATTCCTTGTCGAAAATTAAAGGGAGCCATTCGTATAAAAATTTTTCCCGAAACATCTTCTTTCGGAGTTGCACCCCTCAAAAGAAGAAGTGTAAAATTAAATTTACGTTTTATTTCTCAAACTTTTTTATTTATCAAAAAGTTACCTATGGTAATATTTTCAGTCATCTCCTATCTTCACAAGGAGGTGAAAATTGTAGCACCTGTTGATTTTTTGAGAACTTTTTGGAGGTTTAAAATTTTGAAAACTGGCTTTATTTAAAATCCTTTTCGGCTTTCATTTTTCCCCACAAAACCTACAGTTTGTGACTAAAACAAATAAAATAAGTGATATAGTACATTATGGTGAAACTTTAAACATATTCACTGATATTTTATTGGTTAAATGGCGTTGTCCGTTGCTAAAACTTGTCAACAACTGTTACAATTTGATTCAACTAAATAATCAACATTTGTCATTCCTTAATTTAAAAGCTTTCCCTTTTCAATAGCTACGAAAGCCTTTATATAAAAGGTCCTCCTTAATTTTCGTCAAGCAATCAAATTTTCGCCCTGCGTGTAAATTTACACATGAATCCTTTAAAAATTCAAATGAAACGCTTTGGTACGCAATAAAATTCATATTTACGTCAATAGATTGAACATTTAAAAATTAATTAATGCGTAATATTTGACCATTTTTATTAACGGCGTTTTGAAGATATTTGAAAAAAAAACTGACGACAAGGCGCCATTTTCAAAGGATTATAACGCTTTCCTTAAGAAATCGATCATTTAAATTCGATTTAAATCAAATTCGACTTTTTCATTTGGCAGAAGAGTTTCTGGACGAGCCCTGTATATCTATTTACTTAAAAAAAAATACATGTCGGTTTCGAAAGCTTACTGGACGCATGGCTATTCGTAAATTAAGCAACGCGATGCTTTTAGGGCAAGCTTTTTAACGCCAATTGTTTAGAAGATTTCGATTTTTACAAAAATTAACTAAAGGACATGTCACATTTTTAACTGGCGCATAAAACTGTTTGATTCTAAACTGTTCTGTGACCTACCTTAATTTTAAACCGGATAAGTAGGTTGTTTAAGCGTGTGGAACTTACCCCTGTTTCCCATCTAAAAACGACTTTATTAACATAAATAAATTGCTCGACAAAATTGACTTATGTTAAATAGAGGTACGGAAATTCTTAAAGCATAAATTTTTCAAGAATTTACAGTTTGCCTCTTCCGCAATTATAATATGTAATCGATAATATTTTTCTTAAAATATTTCCTACGTCACTAGAGGTATCGTAAAATAAGGCGGAATTTTGTTCAAACCATATGAAAATATTAAATAAATAAGTAGGTGCAATCAAATCGAAACACATTTGCGGGTTCCACGTAAATACTTATCTAAAAAGATTAGAAACTTACAAATTTCAATTCGTCCTCGACTGCGCGCGGAAGATAAAGCTCTAAAATCCCATCTGTTCCGATTACAAACCGTGTCGTAAACAATATGTAAGTAGGTAACCACATCATGACGTAGTGTGAAGTCTCAAAAACTCCATCGACGCTTTATTAGTTAATACCTCTTACGCACATAAAACTTTTTACGACGATTCACGCCCGCGTGCATTATAGTTTTTATCTGGGTTACCACACGAACACGTATCGTAAACACTAATAAAGGAAACAAAATAATCTTCGCACGAAGACAATATTTACTGATCGTAAAACACATATGCGGACGCAAGTCTACCAGATATTAATTGATACGAAATACGTACCGTCGAATATAAAATACTATATCGATTGCGTTTTGCCAAAAGGCCATTGTTATGTACATAAAAAACAAACGTAAAAAATTTAAATCACACCCGACCACTCGAAAGACAAACGCGAACTGAATTCAATATTATTTACCTTGGCCACTCAACATAATAAATGTGGATGAGTTAAATACCTACATTATCGAAGGGCAAGGCGCGATAAGAGTTTTCGAAGTCTGCATTTGACGATAATTCGAATGCGATAGCCACACATTTAAATTTACGTTAATAAATATTTCCTTATCGTCATACCTTGAAATTTATTTAGGAGTGGGTAATTTTAAATAAATAAAATTGTGTATTTGTGATTATTACGCATTAAAAATATCGTTACATTTATATTAATTATTACATGAATAATAAACTATTAGAAAATTAATATATTTAATTATATACGTATAAATAATTTTTGATTGTTTGTAGAGACGCAACAGAACTTCAAAAACCAACATCCACCAACACAGCCGTCATAAGATTCTACAGATACGTCCAAGCTGCGAGAGATGGGCAGGATAAAAGGGAATGTCTTCGATTGTATCCTTCCTGCATCATCAATACAGAAATTTAACAAAAATTGCGTGCAATTGCCTACAATAATTTTTGTTGTATTATATATGTAGGTGACCAAAATAGTTTTTGGTTACATTTTTTGTAAATAATGAAAATGATCAAATCGATTATTTCTAGATAAAATAGGTACTTTATTTGGGGATTATTTATATTAATCGCAATTAAAATAATCCTTAAATGATGTTTAAATTATTTATAGTCCAATACCATTGTTTAATTGTATAATTAGTGGCATTTCAGTAATTGGCAAAAATAATTAAAATTAAGGAATATAATCGAATACATAGGTATGTTTATAGTGATTATTCCTTTAGTAAAAAACAGACTCAGTAAAATTTATCATATTTTCTAGTCACTAGTTAAAGAATCGATTATGAATGCCACTAATAATGACTTATACTTACCTACCTTTAATTTATTTATTTATTATTTATTTATTTATTTAGTATATAGTTATAGCGTTAGTGGTAATAAAAAAATCATTGTAAATATTCTAGAGCCATATTTCCCCTTCTCTAGCTATAGAAATAGATCAAATGGATCGATTTAAATTATTCAATTGTTATTACGCTAATTTATCAATAATAAAACACTGCTCAATCCGGGCGATTAATTATTTATTACTACGCTTGTAATATTGTTATCGTTAAATTAGATAAAATATAGTCGTAAAACGATTTCGTTACTTTTTGCTCGTTGTAGTTTTAGGGTTGAATTTATAAACGATACCCGCTTAACTTACTTAGCTTTTACTTATAGCAAACTTTAAATATTTTTTAACAAGGTATTTGTTTATAAATTTCAAAGTGCAAAGTGCAAGTCTGTTGCAATAAGAATAAGATTCGTAATAAAGGTTATGCTCAAATATCGACTCTAAATTTGACACAGAATCTTAATTTCGAGCGAAAATAAAATGAAGTGACACTTAAGTTTCGTTTATGAATTCGAGTTTCTAATCCGTCGCTAAAATTGCATGTATGTTTTACTAATGGTGGTTTTGATGGTTTTGGTGGTCCACATCACGTGGACATTAAATGCTGATGGACGTGAATGAATGTTTTTAAAGAATATAGGAATACTTATTACATATTTACTTTATCTAGAAGAACTACCAGTTAATCGTATAAATATTTATTTTTTCAAAGTTAAGGTAAGTGTACACGTAACGTCAATATTTTATTTTAGAAGTCGGATAATTTATAAGTAATAAGAGAATGTGATTGTCAGAACTTTATGCGAAACTTGTTTCCTTGTCGATCGCTTAGGTAGTTACCTACAACATATTCATCAACAAATCTTAACGACATCCGAAATAATAAGTCGACGTGGATTTTTTTTTTTAGTTCCATTGCATCAAATCCATCTATAGTAAGTACTTTAAAAGTCTTTCAGTTTTTAAAAATCCCCTAATTTGTTGGTAATTTAAGATTTGAGCTTAAAAATTTCGTCAACTTCAACTTTGTTAAAAAATCGAGTAGGTAAAATCGAGTTTACTTTCGAACTCTTTCAGTTTGATAAAAAGAAATTTTGCTTTAAGTGCTAACATTTGTTTTTAAATTAAAAGCGATACGTTCGAGTTCAAAATCTTCAAAAGTTAAACACAAACAATGTTAAATCAAATGTAGGTAATAAACAGCATTTTTCAATCAAAAATGTTAGCTGTTGGCGCTTAACGCAAATTTTTTGTCAGCTAATTAAGCGTAAAATGATTTATTTTCATAACATGTAAAGTCTTTTTTCGGCAGCACCTTTTCAGCTTTTGTGAAATCTTAAAATATGAGTAAAACACGCACGTATTTTCTTGCACGTGCTTTAGAAAGATTTCAACCGAGATTGAAATTTTAACTGCGACTTATTGCAAAAATCCTATTTTACCGTGTATAACAATAGAATATGTACATTACGTGTAAAATTATGGACAGACGCTTTTTGGTGAAAACTGGAATTATTTTTGAAAATTCTGTGTGTTCAATTTTACCTGTTTCTACCTATTCTAGCAAAAAGCGTGTCGCGTGTAACTATTATTCAACTGGGTGGGTATACATTTAACCCTTTCATTAATTTTATTAGCAATTTTCTTGCATCATTGGACAGATTCTGGTATTCAGGTCGCTTTAAACAAAAGTTAGGTAACCATCCATTATTATAAACATTTAATATAACCGCACAGGCAATAATAACGAAAAAACAGCCGCAGTCCAGGTATAGCGAACGATCCTGAACAAACACCTACATCACACAAGTAAAAATGCTTTTTTAACCCTTGAATAACAAGGCTGCGACATGTGCGACACCTACGTTTTCTTTTACAAGTTTTTCCACGAAAACTTATGGGAGGTGCCGCATACGTAGTATTATAACTTCCTAGCTAGTATTCAATTTATAATTAAAGGTTGTTTTTGTTGTTTTGTCGGATTTTTTTAACAAACTGTATCTTGGTAAAACTCGATGTTGATCATTGAGGTATTTTTTGGAATGTTGGACGCAGCAGCTCTAAACGCATACGTTATTTATGTACAAGTGAAATTAAGGTGTCTTCAACTTGGGTGATGGTTAAGTTTTTGAAAAATCTGCCGTTCGCTTCAGTGGAACCGTAGATGAACCAAAGGATATCGAATAAATTCCATCCCAAAAATTTTCGTGCAGAAATTGTCAACTGTTTGAGAAAAATATAAATGAAACATTCTACAATATTTTGCCATTTTTTAATACTATTACCTGTTTTTAGACAGGAGCCTATTTTATTATAGGTGTTACGACATTTTTGTTTCTACACACAAGTAGTTAGTAAATAATTAATACTTACAATTAGTATTTTATAAAAATTGCGTAATTTTAAGATTGTAAATACCTATATGTAAAGAAGAATAAAAATGAATTAAAGGATAGCAAGTATGAACTTCGTTCCGTTCAAAACGCCGATTCGTGGCATTCATTGAACGATTCAAATTGACCGACGAACTGCATAAGTTGACTCTCGGCTTTGAAAACGTCATGAGAATAAAATCTAGCAAAACTAGTTATAGGAAACTCGCTAGTCGGATACCTTCAGAATTTTATAACAAAATTTGGGAACAATAAACAACGATACGTCGTTTCAAAAAAGTTGTTTTCTATATTATACTATCGTGTAGTTAAAGTAAAATGTGAAAGATAACTGCAGACCACGTGCTGCGAAAGATCGCACATACTCTATTCAAACAAAGACTAGTACGGAAAATACCCACTTTACGCGTTACCTGCTTATTTTTACGTATTTTCATTATTTGCTTAAACTTAGCCTACTTAATAAAATAAGTAATTAAAATAATTATTTATATATATATAAAATTAATAAGTAACGAAAACATTTAAAAATTGTTAACGTGAAATTAAGTTTTCATACAATTTAAATACAAATCGATTTGTAAACGAAGCCACGAATGTTTTCTGTTAAATATAAGCAGAAAAGAATATTTGTCGTGCAAAAACGTATGAATTCCAACTAGTTCTTGAAATATCTAGGTGCAAGAATATTTCATATATTTTTTTAAAAGTTGCAGCAAATTTTTATATCATCGGAATCTCAACAATTTTCAAGCAACAGTGTTTATTTTATCTTTCATCGTTTAATTTGTGCAACAAAATGCTGTTTTGTAGGAAATTTCTAAAAGTGGATTTATTCGCTTTTGCACGAAAGCTCCTCAAGTGCGCTCATCAATACAATTACATATAAAAACAATTTATGCCCGATTTTAGAAAAGAAAATGCGTATTTTCATAAGTTTCGTATTTAGTAAATTCATATTAAGCATTTTTAAACCGAAAGGACTCACAACGTGAATTCCCTTCCAGTTCGTGTCGTGAAAGTACTTATGGAATTATATTTGTACTTAACGTACTCGCTATGTATGGATGATGTAGGATATTGTATATATCAACCTAGTTAATGACTAACAATTATGTAGGACGAGCAAAATGGTGTACAATAGAACACATTATAAAAGAAAACATCATAAAAATTATTAAAGAGGCAACAAAGGTCATTATCAGGTACAGTTAAAAATAGATACAAAGATATTGCTAATAAAAATAGAAAAGTTTGGTAATTCAAAATAAGAACCTCACTGAAAAAAGTTGAGAAAGCTCAATTAATATTAATATTAATCCAGCTTGAAAATAAATCTTACACTTTGGGCCTCTTTATAATAAATTTTATTGTAAAGTTTAGTAAACAAACATCGTAAGCATCACAAACGTAAGTTATAAATTGTATCTCGTTATAAATTATGTAAATTGACAGATGATGAGTAGAATACGATGGGTATACAAACTAAAATCTTAAGTGAGATAAAGAAATAATAAAATCCAATCTAACTGGTGTAATTATAATTATTACCATAAATATAATTTTAAAAACACCGTTTCGTCTTTAATATTAGTAGTTTCTAAGATAATTATCGGTATAATTGTCAAAAAGAATTTCTTTTATTATCAATGACGTCTTCAAAAAGCTGTTTAAATACTAAAAATAAATTTGAAAGTAGGTGAATATTATAAAAATATACATATAGGTTAGTTATACAATAACATATACGTTTAGAACACTCAAAACAATAAATTACATCAAATTGTTACACAAATGGATAAGAAAAGTGTATCTACTGTAACGTAAGCTTTAAAAATGTAGTTGTACCATTAAAATTAAATTCGTAAATTAAACAATAAAAAACGACTGGGAAATATTTTATCTTTATCGACACTTATTTCAAGTGAATATTGTCGATTTTTATTAACTATAATAGGTACAATCACAACATTTTTAATCGTCGAAAAATGCCCTTTTCAATTTTCAATTTTTTTGCAGTAACCGAACCAAATCAACTTAAAGTCTCAGTCAATATAACATAAACACGTTGAAACAATTGAATCGATTCGGCGCCTATTTCGATTTTATACAAACTCGAAAGGGTGCCTATAGAAATAAACAAAATTCGAGATAACATTCCCGAATCCATACAAGGCGAAACAATCTTCGAATTCTATAATGAAAAACGAATACGGCGATAGCGAAATTCGGTCTATTCGTAGCACGTTCAGCCCCATTCTGCTCATTTGGTTTCTATTTCCGCTACTGAATATATAAAGCTACTCTTTTAATATTAAATGTCATTATCACCTGTGTCTTTGCCACGGTCGCCATGGCTGTTTTGAGGTTATTAACAATAATAACGATCATTCTTGGGGTGACGTACGCGCAACCCTCCGCCGTAGAGGTTCTTCAAGACATGTACCGCACGTGTCTCAAAGGGTTTTCGGTGAGCTGCGTGCAACCTAAAGCGTCAGGGTGGATGAGCGAGGTTGCCGATCAACCTATAATAAAAATAACGGAAGATCTTGAAATTGTTAAGACGGACGATCCTGAAAGTGCCGAGGTACGTAGGATATTTTAACGTACGCTTGTTCCACTAAATAAATATCGACAGGAAAGAAGCGGGGTGAAAGACGTGTTCGACGTATTCGAGGATTTCATCCAGTCTCATCGTTTGGTGTTTAAGATTCCCGAGGTTCTTAGACTCGATGGACCGTTAGGGTACCTTCTTCCACGTTCTTTCCGACCCGAAGAGCTTACCGTACCCCTTGCGACGACTGGTGAGTCGTTGAGGGTTTGGTTCGCGCGAAATAATTTATAAATTTTCAGGACGATCCAAAACTGTGAAGAAGATCATCGTTCCGTTTTTGTTGGGTCTTAAATTTAAGACTGCGGTTTTGGTACCCTTGGCGTTGGCGCTTATCGCGTTGAAAACGTGGAAGGCGCTTACGCTCGGTCTGCTGTCTCTGGTATTGACCGGTGCACTAGTGATCTTTAAACTATCAAAACCGAAGGTATCTCGTTTTCTGTGTTGTCGACGGGATGCTGATTTTGTTTTTGTTTTAGCTCACCACGTACGAAGTCGTACACTATCCTCATCACCACCACGTGGAGCATCATGTAGACCACCACCCACCTACCACCGGATGGGAACATTCTGGATATGGAAGGCAACTGGACGCTCAAGAATTAGCTTACAATGGTTATTTGAATCAGTGATTCGTAATTCATTGTTAATGCTTTGTTGTATTTATTATTTATTATTAAATTATTTTACTTTATCCTTATCTTTTAATTTATTTTACAATTCAGGATTGTATTAATAACTTTAGATTTAAATTATCATAAAAGTGGCGATTA
Organism: Rhagophthalmus giganteus; assembly: GCA_036326145.1. Classification (NCBI taxonomy): domain Eukaryota; kingdom Metazoa; phylum Arthropoda; class Insecta; order Coleoptera; family Rhagophthalmidae; genus Rhagophthalmus; species Rhagophthalmus giganteus. Next base: position 1,002,364 of record JARFJA010000046.1, on the reverse strand, counting down.
AAATAGGTAGGTAATCGTTGGCGCGCCTAAGATATTAAAAATTTCTTGCGTTACCAGAAACGTATGTAATATTGAATTATGGTGCCTGATTAGAAAATTACGTTTATCAAATGACACGATCATTATCAATATGAAATCAAATCGTTTTCTCCAAAAATGCTCCTGAAAACTCAATAACAAAATTAAAAACGTATATTATTTTTTAAAGGACTATGCGATGCTATTTTAAATATAATCTGAGTGTAACGGACACGTGAAATGAGTTGGAGAAAATGCGTTAATATAGCACGTGATCTGAGACAAGAAGAATATGAATATCCTCGTAAACCCTAAAAAGGATTAATTGAACGTTGCACGTCAAGCTCAAGTAGACAGTTCACAACATCACGAGTACGATAAATAACCGACTAATGAGCTTACGATAAAAATAAAAGAAGTAAAAAAAATAATATGTTATTAAAATTGGAGTCACGTAAAAAACAGGGTTCAAATTCGTTTAAACCGCACACACACACACACACACACACACACATAGCGAAAGTTACGGCTTTTACAGATGTATTTTTCTTTGTAATAAGTACTCTTTGACTAACAAATTTAAATGCAAGTGATAAATAAATGTTTTATATACTTACCTACTTATCTATATTGACTATTAAATATTGTCTGCCTATACCTAAAGATTTCCCAATAAACAATCCAAGACTTGAATAGACTGAAAAAGCTCAAAAAAGAGTATTTTTAAATTTTAATCAACCCCAACAACCAAAGACGTCCTTATTGTTTATTTAAGCAAATTCAATGTGTTTCGGTTTCCTTTCGTAGCGATGTGACGTTAACAGAATCGTATATGGCCAGACGTCTTTCGTGAATTAAAAATTTAAGCACAAGTAAACACAAAATTAAAAGTGCGAAATGCGAATGTCCCCAAAGCTAAGTCGAAATAACAATTAGCAGCAAAATAGAAATGCCTCGACAACGCAAAGTAAATTAGAGTAGAAATTGTCGAAAAAAAGTTTAGGAAATCAACGAAAGCGAGATCGTACTAAATACCTGAAATTGCCTCCGTCGCGCCCTGAATAATAAACTACGTCCTTCATACTCGAACAGTGCCGTTTAGGTGCACTCCATTTTTACAGTTAAAAAGAGAATTTGATCTAGTAACGTTCGCAATGTAAACTAATCGATTAATATTCAAGGTGCACGCGAGGAACAAAGACCTCCGGTTCGCTTTTCAAGAATGATGGTTTCGATTCCAAATCGGCGGTAAGAAATGCGTACACTTACTCGCTATTCCATCGACACTTCCGATGGCCGTCGAATAAAAAGCCAGGGTGTGTTCGAAATATTGTCAGTTGTTTACGATCTTTCGATCAATTAGTACTTACGATGGCAACTAGTCAATTATGTTTCGTTTTTGTGATGGTCGCGTTCGCCGCAGCATCTCCGGCGTCTAAATACGATGCATGGAAAGATACCGCTTTAGAAAAAAGCGTCGAAGAGATGAGGGCGCTTTGTGCGAACAAAGACCTAATTGCATGTTTCAAATACCAATTTATCACACTTTTGGACAGCTTCTTTAAGAAAGACGTACTACAAGTAAGTCGATTACGAAATGAAAAATTAAATCTGACCGAAGATATTTTTAGCTCAAGGAAAATGTCGAAGTGTCGCGCAATTCGTTCGAAGTCAACGAAATCGCCGGCAGAAGCAACCCCGATTTAGAAGAAGATGTCAAGGAACTCATCCAGACGCACGACGTCACCTTCAAACTTCCATTTTCAGAGTCCTCCGTGACCGTTGGCTCCAGCAACTTAGATAAGGACGAAATTGACTTGAAATTGCGTTTTTCGGACTCTGGAAATGAAGTTCAAGGTCGGTGTGCGTAATCCGTTAAATCGTTCTATAACCGTTATTATATTAATTACGTTGCAGCTCGTAAATCCAAACTGAAGAAGATCATCGTTCCCATTTTCATCTTCATCCTGTTGAAGGCGATCACGTTAATTCCCTTGGCTTTGGGAGTTCTCGGTTTGAAGGCGTGGAACGCTCTCCAGCTCTCTTTCTTCTCCTTCGTGGTCTCGATCGCTTTGGCGGTGTTCCAGTTGTGCAAAAAGATCGCCGCCGACGGCGCCCATCCACAAATTGCCGCACACGGACCGTGGGACTCGCATTTCGCGAGATCGCTCGACACCCTCGAAAAACCCGTCGACGACGAAGACGCGCAAAAATTGGCCTACTCCGCATACGCTTAATTTGTTCGAATAATATATAAGAAACTTAATTTATTGAATTTGTTTGTTGAGAATAAACCAGATTAACTATAAAATACTTGTTTTTTGTCTGTCTTCCGAATATTACGCTAATAATCAATTTTAAGCAGAAAATATGTATGAAAACTGAAGCTTTTCGAGCGTCTTTGAGTTTTGCAAAATCAGCAATTTTGAGTTCATTGTTTGAATTTTATTATTAAAATATCTACCTATTAGTATTTAAAATTAATACAGATTATACAGATAATGCGACTGGTGCTATTATCGTATTGCAAGCTTTCTAAGTGTGTCGCCTACACGTGCATTCGTAAAAGTAACAATCTGTCTTTTAAAACCACTTACAAATATTTGTGGAAATAATATAGGTTTTTTGCCTTTTATCTTTACGACTGTTTAAGCATTTTTGATTAAACAAAAGTTGAACGTTTCAAGTTCGCATATTTTATATAACATTATTTAAATAAGAAGATTACAAAATAACGAAAGAATACATTTTATGTTAATTTAAGCTTTTAGTGCTTATAGCGTTCTAAATATTTTAGGAATAAATAGGTAATATGCACCTACATATTATGTAGATAGGTTTAATCGTTTTTAAATATAACTACTCAAATTTTGTTTTTTTTTTTGGCAGAGGCTTTGGACTAATACTTATTGTTATCTACGCCTATTAATTCTTAAAGGATTTGCTGCAAATATTTTGCATTATGAATTACAATTAAATGACACTAACCTTGATAATAAACTCGATGACCTATTTTTTGCAAATTCGTAAAATAGTATGTTACAACAGCCGCTTTCAAAAATTAAATTAACACTGTAAATTACCAAACTAATAAATAAATAAAAAACAAGAGTATTATTGTTAAAGAAAATTATTCCATTATTTTCTTTAAACAATTCGTTGACGTAAAATTGTAAAGTTATTTTCTAGCAACGTAATCGTGGTTATTTGTATAAAACACATTTTACAGCTGATGTAAACGTTACTTGACGTTACACGCGATATAAATTATTTTAAAGTAAACTCAATATCCGTCTCAAGGATAGATGATGCGGAGATTACAACGTCCAGATTCTTTACTAAAATGTGTTTTTGAAAATACTGGCAAGAAAATCAACGTCGATTTTACTGATCTATTGTGAAAAATCAAATCAAATTACAGCGGAATTTAAATAACACAATTAAGGGCGTCAAATTCAATAATGTACTTAATGACGCTATCCTGATCATAAAAATATTCAGAGCTTTAGCTGAAATATTTCTACGTTTTCAAGAGGTACTAAATTTTAAGCAGTTATGTATGTTATTTATTTTATTTTGTTCTTCGAGAAAAAGTTAAATTGTGTAATTATTGTATGGTGATAAGTTTCGCAATAACGTTGGTTTTGGATTAAATCGATTGATTATTTTCGACCCGTTGAATGTTGCCCTCCTCGTGACTATGTAAAAATTAATAAAAATAAAAACTGCTAAAAAACTGAGAATAGTCTTTATTCCGTTTTAAAGTGACGCCTTTCCCATTTTCTCAATTCTTAAAATTGTTAAAAATCGCATATCCATAAATTAAAGTGCTTATAAATAAGTGCATAAGTTGCTTTATGAAACATTTGCGTTTCCACGAATTTAAAAGCTGAGCAGTTTCATCGAGAAAGCTTCTATAGATATTTAACATTTTATTAGGACTAACGACGATAGATTATCATAAATGCATAAAAATCGACAATCGAGTTAAAAATATAAAATTTAAGGTCGATTGGAGAAAACCATATTGTGTTAACCAAAAAAAAATCAATATTAATAATGAATTTAATTGTCAATTTACTGATTTTCGTGTAAGCTGACCTTAAAAATAAAATTGCAGTTAATATCAAAATTTTCGTCAAAAGTCCAAAAGACGTTACAGCTTCTCAATCAACGAAACAAAATCGAACGCGTGTTTAGAATTTTTTTTTTATTCATACGACTACGCCTTTAAAGTTATAAAGATGTTTTAAAGTAACACTCTGTATAAGTAATTAAATTATATTTATAGTTCATATTACATAAACACTCTTTTTCTCGAATAAACTATCGGTTCAAAAGAATTTTACTTATCGTCGATGTTTGGTAAACATTTTATCTTATTTTTTTAATCGTAATTTACATTATCAACTAGTTCGTGTAATCAAGTGGACCTTTGACTTTCGATTCTTTCAAAATATTTTACTGACGTATTGCTACAATAATTTAGTCAACGTTTGATTCTATTTGTAATAAACGATACATTAAATTGAACACCTACATATACATTGGAAATTCACCTCACCGCGAAGGAGTTTTTCCAATTGTTTTTTGGAAATCTAAAATGCATAGAAATAAGCTTTCAATAAATAAATAAGGTGCACCTAATACTTCGAAAAAATACTAATGTTCTAAATCGAAATCAAGTTTGTCTTTAATCCGTAATATCGTACGTCGTTTAAATGCCTCTTTTCAATTTCGATTAATTGCCGATCGTAAATTTTCTGTAACTTTCAATAGAACAATTTAACTTTATTTGGACGGCATCGAGACCGGGAACGCATACTTAGCGAAAACTGCACCGGAACAACTTACGGAACCAAGCCATATAAACAACGTAGGTGCTATTTGGGTACCAATTAATAAACACGGCACACTCGATCCCCTAACCTGTTAAACCAATATATAACCGCACCCACATACGATTTTTCATCGATTCACTTACATCATGTGGAGGTTAGCACTTCTGATCGTGTTCGCTGTTAGTACAGCTTCCGCGTACATCGGGGGTGAAATACGAACTGGAGATCATCTCGTTTCATCGGTGATGTCGAATTGTGTCGATATGGGTTGTGTTAAAGAAAACGTCTTGTCGTACTTGGATAACATCTTAAACAAAGACAGCAGCAGTAGTAGAAAAATGAAGGTAACGCAGTGCACTTTTATCAATATTTTTATAACCCAAATTGTTTTAGAACATCGACGTTACCATATTCAAAAGAATGGCTCGTATACTAAAAACGCACGAATTTCGCCTCACGTTGCCGGAAATGTTGTTCGATAAAACGGAAATAGTTTACAGCCCTAAAACTGGTATAGACGTAGCGAACGCCGAAACGGAAGGTAAATTCACCTAATCCGCCCTTCGCTTGTTTTTGATTTAATCGAGTTTTTACGTCGCCGCAGGTCGGGGTTTACTCAAGAAGAAGTTGATGCTACCACTACTTCTCCTTTTGAAATTGAAAATGAAAGCCATACTACCAATATTCGTCGCACTGATCGGCTTAAAGGCATTTAAAGCGTTAATCCTCAGCAAGCTGGCGATCGCGATAGTACTTGGTTTCGTCATATATCAACTTGTCACAAAATCTGGTAAAGCCGTGCAATATTAAAGGGTGCCGTTTAAATAACGTATTTATTTATGTTAGGTATGTCGATGCCCATGAGTATGGCGCCGGCAGAACCGCCAGCGTCACTTTACGGAGCACCGGCGCCCTCGACCGCCGCCCCAAACTCGTACGAACCCAGTTGGGAAGCGAATTCGGGAGGACCTTATTCCAGGGTCTGGAATAGCGGAAGCGATTCTCAGAGTTTAGCGTATTCGGCGTATTATCCGGGAGCTGTCAGTTCCACCACGACGAGACCGTAGAAATTATTTATTTAAATACTGTGTATTACTTCCGATTGATTTATTGTTTAAACGACCACCAAACGGAAACGACCCACACGCCCCGCAATTAATTTATTCTCACCTTTCTTGTTAAAAATAAATTTTTTTGTTTTGAAAGATAAGTAGTTGACGTTTATTTAGTTTAATGTTTTCGAGGGGCTTCTCGAGTGATCGATTGTTTAATTGTTGAGTAACCGATCGTTACGTTTACAAACGTGGATAACGTAAACGAAATTCTTTAGTTTGTGTTATTATTGAAATATAATCATTCTGGGTATTCTTTCGTTCTAGGGAGCAGTGGAAGAGTTGTTTGGTACCTACTGATGGATGCGAGTGAAAAATTTCGTTTTAAAATTCGCCAACTCACAATCAGTCGGTTAACTATACTAAAAGTAAAACAAAAACGGAGGTGGCTGCTTAGACTGACGAATTATCGACAATTATTTATGCAGATTTAACATGAGCCGAATTAAATGTTCTTCGGTACAATAATGATTTTTTAAGAGTCCGCTACGCCCCATGCCAAACGAAATCACGAATTACTCGGTTACAATCATAAATAGAAAAATTGAGAAAATTGAGAATGCAAACTGATACCAAATAATTTTAAAGAAATAAAAAATATTTCATTTTAATCGAGGGGTAAATCGCACATAGTGTACACCATTCAGGAAATAATAACTAATAATCGGGAAATAGTGTAGGTGCATAATTTCGATCGGTAGTTTCCCCTCGATTTTAATCCATTAAAATAATGACCCTAAGCAAAATTTCACGATCATCCTGCAATTATGTGAAATTTTAGAAACAACAAATCACTTAACAATAAGAAAAGATCAAAAACGCGATTTAGGGCTGAACGTAAAATGTCAGTTTAAACTTAAACTTAAGTTCCATTTCCATTAAGCTTCGTGAGTTTCTTTGATTTAAGTTAGTTTTCGTACAGTTTAAACTGCGGGTCATGGTTAAACCTGTACATTGATACAGCCAATTACGTTGTAGAAAATGAAAATAGACGGTCAAAGACGTCTTATTTATATAAATTATATGGACCAGAAAAAGGTCGATTTAGTAAACAAAATAAATTACAAAAAAATGGCTCGAATAATACTAATTAATAGCAAAACCGAAATACTTAAGTAAAAACGTCAAAAAACCCCCACATTAAAAAACGTGTTTGTTCGACGAAACTTATACTTAATTGCCTTTTAGTAGTCTGCGTTTTTAACTTTTCAAGTTTCGTTGGTCGAAAACAAATGAATTACAGAACCGTTGACCTTTGCTATTTTCTGCAGTTATACAGCGAAAACATACGCGTTGTGGACGTTGTATGGACAAAGTCAACTTTTATGCGAATAAACGATAAAAAAAAAAGACTTCCGCAAAGATATCTGTAATTGATACAACTTAAATGATAACGTTTAAGTAACACTGATTAATTATGAAATAGGATAAATAACGCAACAAATAGCAATATTTAAATAATGAAAAAAATTTCGACCTCGAATAATATGAATTTATTCTAGCAACCGTTTATTAAAAACGAATTTGAATTTCCCCAGTACGATATCGACTAAATAAACGTATACATTTCTGTAAAAGTGCAAAAATTACAGTGTTTTTCGTAATTTTACAGGATGCTTGTTCGGCAAGCGCCACCTACACACAGTACGATTTCTAAAACGTGGATTCTATTTCGTTTATCAAAGCCAAAGTACCGACATTCGCCGATTGGCTGATTACGTAGGAACCTTGTAAACAATTACTCCCACTATCATATGCGGTGCTGTATCAGAGATTCTATAAACCAGGAAATAATGATATTAATTCAGTAGCTAAGAAACAGTAATTGCAACAATATGGATAATCACAAGAGGTAAGTGGGCATTTTATTGTTTTTTTTTAATTTTTGAAATGATATGCACAAAATGTTATCCAAACCAAATTCCAGTACTATACCGACCATAAACGAAGAATTTGATATCACAAGTCCCGTTTACGATGCGATTCTCCTGGTTACAATTCCAAAATTTCCATTGAAAACTGCCAAAAAATTAGCGCCGACCATCGAGGAAGCTTTAAAATATGATTCTGCGTTCGATTCGGAAGTATCGGTTTTACCGCTACCGAATTTCGGAGCTGGTCGTTTAATTTATGCACCCACGGGTCCAGTGGATCCCGATTACGACGACGTGAGGATATTAAAGCAAACTGCCGCGAACGGTGTAAAGCGGGCGATAAAAGCGGGTTCCAAAAAACTGCTGGTAGTTTTGGAAGAGTTTCCTAACTTCGAGGAGTCGCAACTTGTCATCCTTCTCGGAATATTGGAGGCATTGTATGTGGTAAGTTATTATACGATAATAACGCTTCAGATAACGTAAACGTTTAAACGTAGATACTTGCTAATTTTTTTTTTTTAAATGCTAGACGTTTATATTTAAATTTATCGTTCGGGGTATGTATGGGTTGGAAAAATTAAATTGTAATCGTCGCGGTTGAATGTCTTTATTTCGACGATAAGGATACTTATTCGTTTAAATTATTTATCTAATGTTTTATGTGGAATGATAATGAAACCTTAGATTGGAATCTTATCCATAAACGTTACATTGAATTTTTTTATCGTAAGGACATTAAATATATTTAGTTATCGCCATGAAAATTTACATAATTTCATAATGAAATAATTTTTAAATAATCGTCAATAAATTGGTTAATCGTCCAGCACTTAATAAGTTACTTATACGACAAATATCGGTGGATTTCTTAAAATTTAAGCATTACCAAAATCGTAAATTTTCCGTAGATACCATCGTAATTCCGTGGAAATTTTTCATTTAAGCACTTAAATCTCAAACTTTTAAATAATACCGATTTTCTATGATTTGTCAAGTTTAATATTTAAATGCACGATGGCCGTTCGGAACGTCATCGTAGATTTGCAAAATTTTAAAACATCACGTCATTGGCCAAAGATTTCCATACCTACCGCATATAGAGATATTCTTACACAGACGTTTCGTTTTGCTACTGAATTTATTGTTATGAGGTGCTGTAAATATCGTCAGTCTTATCTTGACAAAGTCAACTTCTATTTACTTAAATAAATCCCAGTTATTAGGTAATCTGCGAAATTAAATAAAAAAAAAAGGTTATTGCTCGTGTGCCGTGTACTTGGTCCTTGTCTTCGAATGTTTCGTTCGAAGAATCGTCTTCCATCACAAGTACTCATGTATACATCATCGTTTGCCATTAATTACGATATCTTCCGCAGCCGCTTCAACTTCGCGAAACACGCCCTGCAAAAGCACACAAGCTAGACCTAATAGGGGTGCTTGGCCACGATGAAAAGAAAACCAAAGAGCTCATTAATCTTGTCAAACAGTTGGAAGGGGGACTGTGCGTCGCCCGCGATATCGGCGGCGCAGATCCGGAACGTATGGCACCACCTCGCGTCCAAAAATACATCGAAGAAGTGTTCTCCAAGTCCGCCATCGATGTTACGATCATCAGCGATTCCGCCACTTTGGCCAAAGACTATCCCCTTTTCGACGCCGTCGATCGGGCCGCCAGACAAGTGGAGCGTCACCGCGGACGAATCATATATTTAGAATATAATCCTCCGCGGGGGGCGGTAAAGGAGACGATCATGATCGCAGGAAAGGGGGTCACGTACGACACCGGCGGCGCCGACATCAAAGCCGGTGGAGCCATGGTCGGCATGAGCAGAGATAAATGCGGAGCAGCGGCCGTCGCGGGCTTGAATGAAAATCGTGGACGCAGTTAAGCCCCGCACACGAGAATTATTGGAGCTTTAAGTCTAGTTAGAAACAGCGTCGGCTCTGACGCTTACGTTTCCGACGAAATTATTTTAAGTAGATCGAATTTGACAGTTAGAATCGGCAACACCGACGCCGAAGGACGTATGGTATTAGGGGACGTCTTATGTAGAGTACGTCTTATACTAAACGGCGCAATAATGCAAATATAACACGAAACTAATTTCAGTTGAAGGAAATGGCCATGGACGCCGTGTCTCCGCAGATATTCTCGATCGCAACCCTAACCGGGCACGCCGTCCTCACGGCAGGTCTCGGATACTCTATCGGTACGTAATTAAATATCTCTCCGCTGCCGTATTAAAATTAATTCGAACCGCTGTTTAGTAATGGATAACGGACCTGCACACCGGGCCGGTACTGCGAGCAGGATACAGAAAAACGGCGAAATAATGTCCGATCCGTTTGAGGTGTCGCGAATTCCGGCGCGAAGATTTATGTTTCCATAGAGGAAGGCCGAGGGAGACGACTTGATGCAAGCCAACAACAGGCCATCCTCTCAAACTCCAAGAGGGCATCAGGGTAAATACCGGCATTAATTGAACGTCGTCGTTTATTACATTTCTGCACATTTAACAGGTCCCGCTGCATTTTTATTGATGGTATCCGGACTGGATAAACACGGATCCGATACTACAAAGCCGCTGAAATATAGTCATATAGATATAGCCGCGTCCGCCGGAGAAGTTCCCCACATAGCCAGTGGTGCATCAGTATTGGCTCTTGCCAAGACGTTCTTATTGCCATAACAGAATCTTGTTTATTTCAAGTATAAATATAAATAATAGTAATTAGTGTAACTATAAATAGTTTTACAGTAATCATGCTTATTCGGTAAATGCCTTGTTTTATCGCGATACAATAAAATTTAAATAATTCAAATCGAACATCGTCTTGTTGGATTAAAACGGTTAAACCCAGGTGTTACAGAATTCTGTTTCGAAATCTCGACGCTTGTCAGTTGGCGCCATCTTCAATGTACCTTGTACTTAAATTTGAACTTTAATAAATCACTTTTATAAACAACTATAGGAACTTCGACCTTTTATTTGACGTCGACGATTAAACATACTTACACGAAACTTCGATCGAAATCAAAATCACGAAATGTTTCCAACAATGACCAAAACAACGAATGACAAAAAATTTTTTTCGTCAGTCAATTAAATTAAAAATAACGATTTTGTCATTACCAGATGTACCAGCTGCTAAACAATATTAATTTGTCTCGATATTAGGAAGGCGAGCGATTATTTCTCGACGACGAGGAATTGTCAAAATCTAAAGATCCCGAATAATTGTGATACACTGTTGATTGGCTTTACAGTAAAAATAAGTAGAATCTGGTTGTATTGCATAAGCAATCAATTATTTAAAAAAAAATCGCTTTAAGCAATATAAATAAATTGCAACGAGAAGCAAATACTGTTTTGTTTTAAAAAATAATTAACTTGGGAATACGCATCTCAAATAATGTGAAATTATACAAGAGATTTATACATAAAGATAACGAATACCTTTAGAAAACAATGCGAAATAATTTCAAATCTTTTAAAAGTTCAGTTAAAAATAATAAAGATCAATAATTGATTAACCTGTTTGGACATTAACAAAAAAAAAATCGAAGACTACAAATAAGGAAAACATAATGTTAAGCAATCTGATCAAGTGAATTAGTTAAAATTGTAAAAATAGCGCCAGATTTCGGCAATAAACTTCATGTTTACTTTGATGTAAGTCGAATTTTTATCGGATGGCATTTAAAACATTGACATTCTCCGGTACATATAAAAACTGCTTGTAAACATCGACTTTAAAGGTTAAAATATTTTAAAAATATATTTCAAGTCCTCGACGTAAAAACTTTTTATAACTTAATAATAGATTTTCGTTAAAATAAAAATCGGTAGAGGGGGACGTTTTATGTACCCACTCTGTGCTGTTGATTTTCTAAGATCTTCTTTAACCAAATATTATACATACACGTACAGTACGCGCGAAAGTCAATAATAACCACAGATAAAGGCAGCAGCGACACTAATAGAACACGCAACGCTATCTGTTGGTAGCGGATTATTTGGAGTAAATATCTTACATTAGCCGAATAAGAAACCTTCGACTTCCATTATTTACCGTAGGTGCAGGCAACGCCGTAACGAGGGCGTGTCGAAAGAGGCGCCCGCCACGGGCGCAACCAGATTTTGGGCGCAAAACGTAAAAAAAGTAAAAACCAAAAATAAATAAATCGTTATAAAAATCCACTTATTTATATTGCATTTTGTCATTTTCGAGTTAGGGAGGCGCGAGTTAAGACACTTGCCACAGGCGCTTCATACCCTCGTTACGACATTGCGGTCAGTTTATAATAAATAAGTAAATCGAAATTTTTATATTTAAAAAATTCTGGTCAAAATAATTAAGCGTGTTACAATTTACTCGTTTAAATTTCAGTTTAACCATTTTCTAATGATTTTACAACATGTACCTAAACTAAATAAATTAAATTATTATGTAAAAATGAATAAAAACAAACTTATTTACGTTAAATGTCAGATTTGCCACGACATTGACTCGGTTTTCCCACTTTGAATACGTAATATCAATTTTTATTTTTTAAACAATTTACCGACTGTTTTTATTTCGAAGAACAATTGCATGAAATGAAAATTGCTTTGTGGAAAAAGTTTTTATATACCTACATACATTTTCAATTAATAGTCCAGTGTTCTTAAAAATGACAAATGAAAAACTTCGGAATCCAGTTAAACTAGATGAATTTTCGTAAAACTTGTTTTATTGAGTTTGTATTAGCGAGAACTAAGAAGTTTGCCCTTTAAAAATTACCGTCATTTCGAAAATTCAAAAGTTTTTCGAAAAACATTGAAAATATTAAAAAATATAAGTACCTACGTTGAAATGCAATAATTTCTACAATTGAAGTGAAGAAAATCAGTCAAGAAAATGGGATTCTTATGATTTTCGGAATTGCTGAATATAAATTTTTAGTTAAAAAATCAAAATTAAAAATTATTGATAGAAAATGGCGAATGTAATGTCACAAAATATGTTAGAAAAATGGAATAACATCTTTAGTAGGAAAATATAGTTAAGATCGCAAATAACGACGACGAAGGAACTGCGAAATTTCGACGCTGTATCCGACCGTCCTTATATCCGAAAATTTTTATTTCTTCTTTACAATGAAACATATCTACATACGAACTTAGTTTTGCAATAATAACCACAGACCTACTAAGTAATTTAAGAATAATTAATGCTTATTTAAAAAAATGGACTTTTATTTCGGAACTTTGGGGATGATTATTTCGGCAGGGGCGCATCGTAGAAAACAATTTATAGGAACTTATACTATTATTTTGCCGTGATCCATACGCTCCTACCATGGGGTTTCCTATCATTTCCCGGACATCCTGCATAATAATGTTAGATGACATTCTAATTTTTAAAAACTTTAAATTTGGCATAACTTTGCTTGCAGGCAAATATGCAACTTAAATTGTTTACTGCAATTTATTCTCATATAGAACTTTAAAGCGTAAAAAGTTTAAATGTTTAGTATGTCACCCTCCACGGATATTTATCCCTAAACTTCAGAAAAATTCAGAAAATCGCATATTTATGATTGCGTACTTAAAAGAGGACAAGTAACGTCAAAGCTCTATTATTTATTTCCACAAACTATTCCACCATAAGTAATTGTAAAAAAAAATTGAAGGCCGATGGTTCAATCCTTCCTTAAAAATCATCCTTTCGATGTTTTAATACGTTTGTACGTTTAACGTACATAAACTCCGTGTAGTATCTGTTGAATACTGCATATGTCAAAATACGATAAAACTTTTAACTTTTAATTTAGATTTATGGACGGGGGATAACAAGCGTGAGACTAATAGATTCGGTTGCCTCGAATAATTATTGAATAGATCTCATTAAGGTTTACGTTTAATTACATATAAAATATATAGGGTGCTGCAATTTATTTATTAACTAAACAAACACGTACACGTCATAGAATTTAACGAAATGATATACTAATAAAAAAAACCTTCTTACACATCGTCGTTAATTAAAAATTGTTTCGCATTCATCATTCTTTCGGGCCATGGAAAAAAACGAATCTCGCTAACAGAACCTTAAATTAAAGAGCGTTTTCTCATCGAAAATTATTCACCATTGAAGAATTGACATCACGATTTTTATTGCTATGTAATGGTATAACTGTAAAAAATGCGAACTGCGAATGTATGTGCAATCAAAATTATCCACTAGCCCGTTACATGTCCCCATTTTATTCGGTATTACCGTTTCTCATAAGAACTTATAAAAGCGTTTACGTTTTTTTTTTTTTTAAATTTGCACATAATAACCTAGTAATTTTTCTAAATTTAAGTAATGGGTATAATGGGCCCGCACGTAAACTCGGCGTCGGATGAGATTGCAAAAATCTAACCATATAATAGTCCGTTCTTTTGAAATATTGGTAATAATCAACTTTCCGTGGACGACATACTGAGCGATTACTTCTAAAAATAAAATAAATTCGCGCCTTTTAAGTAAACATGGTGCTCGTTTTTTCGAGTACCTATACGTAAATGCAAGTGGATCTCGTTTATCTTTAGAAATACGAAGTCGGTTAAGTTGGCAAAGTTGTAAATTTTTCTGCCGATTATTAATAATGATTTTCGTTTTTATTTATTTTTTTTATACGAAAACCAGTCAAATTAGTCATTTCTAACCAAAACATTATTGAGGCACTTTTATCCAGAAATTTAAAAATAATATTACATTCCCTCTAGCACTTCGAATAGACAAACAACGACAGTCGACTTTTGTTTTTCTTATGAATGCCATATTAGATTTAATGCAGATTTTTTTTCCGATTCCAAAAATGTATAACACTTAATGTTTTAATAGATAATTTATCAAAATATTTTACTTTTTACGATTTTTTTAAGATTGCCATGAAAACAAAAGGACATCACGTATGTTCAATTGGTATTTTGAGAGTCTGAGTTTGTTTTCGAATAGTTAAACGAAAATAAATCTAATACGGCGTTCATAAGAAAAACAAAAGTCGCCCGTCGTTGTTTGTTTATTTTAAGTGCTAGAGTAAATGTAATATTATTTTTAAATTGCTCGTTAAAGACTACCTCAATAATGTTTTGGTTAGAAACGGCTAATTTGACTGGTTTTCGTATAAAAAAAAATTAAAATTAAAATCTCGATTCATTTTTCATTTTCGAAAAATGACAGGTCGAATTGTTTTCCGAATTATTAATCAGCAGAAAAGTGCGCAACTTTGCCCCAATTTCATATCTCTCATATCTTCGTATCTCTTATGATAACCGAGTTTACACTTTACGAGATGACTCCTGGCCAGGTGGTTCAAATATTTCTAAATATATATATATTTGTACACAATCTCAATAAACTATAGTCACATTAAAATTATAAATATAAAATAAAACGTCCACGCAGCACAGTTTAGAAAATAACCTATTTATAATTACCTACAACATAAAAGTTCAAGGCAATAATGAAATTGCCGACTCGATATTCCTTGTGACAATTGCGAAAAACTCGCATTAAAAAACAATATAAACTAATGCAAGTATATGTAATTCAAGGTTGCGATTGTTCTGTGCAGTTTAACCGCAAGGATTAAACTTGATAGAACCGCATAACTTTATCGATCTTAACTCGCAACTGAAAATCCTGTTCCAACTTTTTACGTACACTTAATGTTGGTCAAGGATCTAATAATCGTTTTTGAAAACACTTTTAATACCGATCCGAGTAGATATAATGGCGCTTATTAATTCCCACGACCGATGGTTCCGGGTTTATTCCAGCAAAGATCAAAACAAGGGGCTATTTCTGACCGGCATTTTTCGCGGTTCTTTCTTGCATGAATATAAATAAAGTTATGAGAGAGCGATAACGTGGAACTGAAAAAAAAACATGTAAACGATAGGAGTGAGAAAACAAACTAGCATGGTGAAAATAAATTAAAAAGGAGCTAGGAGTTGTAAAAACATATTGCGATCTGTTGCAGTGGACGCACGTGAGCTTAAAAAATTGTTGACATCTGATTGAAGCGTTGAAGCTTTTTTTAAATGTATTTATAAGTTTGCGAAATCGTTAACAGTGACAATAATTAAAAAAAAACAAAAACATAGACGTTTTAGTTTTCATTTGCTAATCCGTAAGTAAATGAAAGTAGGCGTCGAACATTATTTTTGATTCCTAACTTATTTTAAGCTTCGTAATATTAGATGTCTACTCTTAAATTTTGAAACATTTTTTCAATAAAATTGTTCGAATTCGTTTTTTGAATCGGGTCGTTTTCGTGGTGTAATTAATCTTGGATTAAGTGCGACTTCGATTTTCGACAACATTTTACGATTTTGTTGTATTAAAGGAATTTGCGCGCGAAAGCGTGTTGGTGCAAAGCAATTGGTGATTACAAGTAACGTCCCGACAACTTATCCATCAGGATAATCAGGATCAGGATATTCTCGGGGGATTTCAGACCGTTCTAAAAAAAAAGACGATCAAAATAACGTTAAGAAATGATTCGCAACAACCACGACAGAATCGGGAAAATACGGCTTTGTTGGATAACGTTGGACAATATTTTCGTTAATCTATCACATCATACATACCTACTGTAGGTACACAAGGTATTGTAGAATTCGTACGTCCGAGCGTTAAAACATTATATTGAACGAAATGATCGAAATTTTGATAAGAAGACGATAATAACGGACGTTCGAAGAGTCTTTCCGTCTTGGTTGACCAACAGGGTCAACCGCATTAGTTTAGCTCGTGTCATAAATTACCTATTTCTTGTCATGTTGCAGTAATAAAATTACTTAAACCAAGACGTGCCTTTATCTTTCCACGGCCAACCAAGACCGAAAGACTTTTTGGACGTCCATTACCGTTTGAAACGGAGCAATGCTAATATGCGCCAAGGAAGGTTTAAAATCGGACGACCGACGACAAAGAATTAACATAAGATCAATGAAGCTCGCGCATCTTATGAAAAGATGCAAATGAAACGCCGCGCATATATGTACTTAAATTCAACTTAAATCTTCGTACGTCACGTAAAATACGAATTAACAAAATTTGACGAAAAACGTGGAAAATAATTCGACGTCGTTGACTCGCATCAGACCAACTTGATATAGGTTACAAGTGTATGAAACTACACACCTAATAAAATACTTTAATAAACCATTTTAGAATTTGCCCCACGACTGTCTAGGAACAATGGGTAGCAATCGTACGTGCATTCGCTTGCATTGTTGACAAAGTCGCAATTACCCACGACGTGCATTAGGTGCGTAAAGTACGCGTGAGCGTGATACTGGTCCAATTGGCAATCGAACAAGGAAGCTCCTGCGAAAAACGTGTTACTATTTTAGTAGTCTGCAAGTTGCAGCGTCGTATACCATTTACCTTTATCGTCTTTCAAGAGCCAAGATAGATGCATACTTTGTATGTATTTTACTTAAATATTTTCGATAGCTATACGAACCCACACGGTTCGACGTGTGTTTTTGCACGTTGTCAACTGCGAAGACTTCCTCAACGTGAGACTGCATACACAATCATAAACCGACGAACAGAGTCACGACGATCGTTGAAAACTTCACTCCTAATTATAAAAATAATTATCAAAAGGCACTTTATTAAAACCAAGAAGTGATACGTTATCACTTCTGGGTTATGGTTGATAAATATGCGACAACGGAAGACATATGTTTATGAATAACTTCCTCTGGCCTTACAAGTTGACAAATTTCATAATTAAGTTTTGAAATGGATCATTATTAAAAATAAATTTCGTCTCTTGGTTAATACAGTTCCGTTTTAGTCATTAATTAAACAATTTACTGTGTAAAAACTGGCGTAAAAAAATTAAAAAGTAGATAACTAGAACGCGGAGAAAGTAAATTCAATAATAAACGAGATTAAAACGTCAATAAAAAGTGATACGCGGCAATTTCTCCAATCGTGAAAGTACTTTTAACGACCTGCCACTTTCTTTCGTAAAATTACGGCAATAAAACGTACCTGGCAAAAATTCACTCTTTCCACGCGAACCCGAAGCGAGTTTTTAAGATTATCAAAAATAAAGCAGTTTCTTTTTTTGTTAGAAAAATCGCCTTAGAAAGTTTACCGTCCGCATAATACGGCAATAAAACAATAAAAAACGGGAAAGGTGCCCCCATAAATAAATAAAACCCTGGCAAAAAGTTAATTTACGGCCGCGCGGTGTCCGTAACGTAAAAGCGCAAAAAGTTCAAAAAAAGAAAAATGGCAATGCAGAAAAATGTTCGCAAACTGGAATTGTACGCCGTCCGGGCAATAAAACTTTAGGCGGCGATAAAAATTTGAGCAACCGCTGTCGGGGGGGTAGGTATATTTCGTGGCCGCGTTTAAATACTTTTTTTTTTTTTGGTTTATCGAAGTATCGTGCCGGAGATGCGACCGGGCGATTTTCGAACGACCACAAAATGCGAGGAAATTATGGAGGTTCGAGGCGGCGAAGAAGCATCGAGGAAGTTATTATTTTCTATAACGTCGGCAAAAAAACGCCTTTCGTTTTAACCCTTAGTTTTTTTTTTATACGAATTAACCCTTTTACTTTTACCTGCCTCCACACCTACGTGGGAACCAGATGCATTAAAAAAGCAGATGGTGTCATTGAACTTGCATTCAAACTGATATTCCACAAGAAATTCATTACAATGTGAACAATCGCGAACTTGCATCGGTAACACCTCGATGTTAATTTCAAATTAACGTTGCACGATATAAAACGAAACGCGGTAACTGTTATATACATAACATAATGTGTAAATAGATAGATGTCCCGAATCCTAGTATCTATACCTATATGAGAATAAATTCAAATCTTAAATGTACAGCTAAAAGAATGTTCTGTGGGTCAATAAACCATCGTTAATATTACATTGCCCCATTGAGTTTTTCTTCTTTTTATTTTGTTTAAGATCCAGCTCTATTAAGTCTTTGTGGCCTAAAGAACACATCAAACCATCACGTCATTGCCGTTACCTCCGACGTAATTTTCTAAATATTTTCGGTACTAGAAGCGAGCGCGGCAATGAGGTTGTTGTACGGTAAATCAATGTAAATAACAGAAATGTCCTGTAACTATGTAACTATATAATCGCCGCGCTAACTAAATAACGAAACTCAAAATTCAATTGTGACCTCATCGTACGGAGGAGCCTTTCGTTCCGTTTTGGCCGACTCATCTCTTCACGAACAATAAAGAAAGACACAATAACGTGAACTTCCTTCAGTTTATTTCACCGACTTATTAACAGGGCCCAAACTACCAATCATGTAGATGAGGTTCGGAACGAAGCATTTGTTAGCCCAAGGTACCGTTAGGTCACCGGGGCTCTTCCGCATCTGAAGACACCCCACGTTTTTTTTATGTATGCATACCGTTGTTTTCCTAGAAAAGAACGGGCACGAGGGTGGACCTTTTCATGAATGACCATGAAATGAACTCCGTATAGTATTGACGGCGTCGTCGTTCGTAATATATGACTTGAAACAAAAAATTGTTTGGTCTTCTTCTTCTTCTACCTTCATTGTTATTATGTATAATTAAAACCGAAAGGTAAATTTGAAATGCCATCCCGAAAACAAATTATACGTTTAATGAACGACGGCCGTTACAATTTTACACCGTTGGCGTTGCAGTTGCACTTTGCGAGAGCAACGCAATTCTGTTGGTAAATAAAGCGATGATAATGCGAGTTCAGTGCATTAATCTTATTGCCACCCGAGCGACTAGCATTTATTTCCTTTTCCGCTACCGACAGACGCGCATTCTTGAGTGTTTGCATTTTTATAAATCAACATTTTTTTTATCGACGCCTTCTGTCGAAACAAAATTTGCCACGTGCCGTATGCCGTTTAAATATTATTTATGTTATACCTTCCGCTTCCTGCTTAAAAAAAATGGTTCGATGATGATAATAAAACCTATACCTACGTGTATGTAAAGGTGCATAAAAGCCCACGTGCGCATTTTTTTACCACTCGCGTCAGGGGCTGCTGAATAGTTTTTATAGTTTTAAGATTTCCTACTCGTGAAACTTAATATTTTCGCATCTGTTGGGAGAGCGCAAAAAAAATATAAATTTAAAAATTATTTTAAAACACCGAACGCGGGCAAATCGAGACTCATCGAATTGGTTTTTTAAACTTACGTTTAGTTTGGGATATGCTAAATTTGGTGGCCGCTATTTTTAGCTCGGCAAAACGCATCGATGCCAATAACCTGATATTAATACATTATAATGGTTTTACTTGCAGATTTAAACTAGGAATTTTGGAATTTTCCAGTCGTAAATTAAAGAAAAACGTCTACAACGTTAAAGTGAAAATAACGATTCCACGTTAAAAAAATGTCGCGGAAAATCTCATTTTATTATGCAATTTATAAACATCGGCGACATGCTGCAGCGCCATTGAAATGCAATTACGTATTAAGAATACCTATAATGAGTTTATTTATTTTGTAAAAAACCGCTTCTCCGTTTTTATTAACAAAAACCAATGATACCAGCGCTTTGTGCAACATTCTTGAGTATTGATCCATCACGAGCGGTTTTTCACGCGAACTTCGTTAAGTTCAGATTTGCACATTATCTACATCCAGAGCATTCTTTATGCAGCAAAAGGATCTTGAACTCGAACAGGCAAATTTCTAGTTTTAAAAGTATATAACGAACGTTTATTTAAATATTAAAATACGAAAAGTTTGTTTGGCATTTTTAATTCTCGGTTTAATCGAAATCGTTTATTGTTTAATATTATTGTCACTTGAATAAGTATAGTTTTAAATAATTAATTATCGACGTTAGAATATCTACGAGTTATTTTATCAAAACAGTGAAATTACATATTTTTTTTAATAGTATAATTATGTAAGTATTTTGTCGTTTAATTCCGTGCTTACTTACATCATAAGTTTTACCGACAATGAAATATAAAGGACTATCACTGACAATTACAAAAATCAAATTAATTTTTATAGTCGCAATAATTACAGGGTACAGGGTTATTGGTTATATTTCGACTTCCCCATTATTTATTTTATTATTACTGGTACAAAAAAAACGTTTCAAATAAAAGTTGTGGGAGTGTAACTGAATTTTTATAAAACGTATTAAATTATAAATCTAGTGGCGGGTGATACAAATAGTATTTAGTTTTTTTTTTTAATAGGACACCCTGTATATTATTACATTTTTGGGTAGGCCCATTTTGTCTGATTACGACCATATAATTTTATATAAGTGTATTCTTTACAATTATTAAGATATTGGATTTTAAACGTGCAAAAGTGTCTCTTCCTTATATGACGCGGTCGTAATCAGAGAAGCCTACCCAAAAATTTTATAATATTCAGGAGTTCCATTAAAATAAAAACTAAATACTATCTGTACCACGTGACCTATGCGGGCCCGGTATTTTTAAATGCGTTTACCGTCACCTTTGTACCTGTAACAATAAAATAAAGAAGGAGGGGAAGTCAAAATATAACCAATAACTCGGTACCTACTGCACAAACTTAAAAAAAAGTGTAGGATATAATTTACATAAAAAAATATAATAAAAACTTCAACAATAATGGCGTTTGATACTTGAAATTTAATACATAGTCAATTATCGTCAAATATAATTAAACAATGTAATTGTTAAAATTTTTAAGTACAAGCAAATGATCGTTTAACTTCTATGCGAAGCTGCAAAAAAATTCCTTATGTCATCACCGCCACTATCTTTGAATTTATTATTTTTTCTCACGTTTTCACGTAGGCGTCTGCATTTAAATTAATAGAACAAAATCGAAACCGAAGATAAAAAACTCTGAAGATATAAACAAAAAGTAATCGTCGATAACAAAAATGAAAAATATAGGAGTACCTACAAAGGTACCTAATAAAAACTGTCAAAACAATCTTGTTATGGTTATGAACGCTCATTCTATTCTAATTTTGGACGTAATTTGAATTAGACCACTTAAAGTATTTTTGGAAACATAGCCATGCATACGAAAGTGTTTATGCTAATACGTACTATAGAATTTTTCATTCACGCAATATGTGCACTACCTATTCAAAATACTACATGAATACATAATTCATATGCTCGCCTAGCCGTTAAGCTATTTATATTAAGTTTTTTTTTCTAGTCAAAATAGTATATATTTAGCTCGTTATCGATTAAGCAATTCGCGAAAACTAATGCATATTTATTTCGAGAAGAGACAAACGGAAAAATCATCCTGCCCCCCTTTTCGATGAAGGTACATGACCCTATTTTGAAGCACTCGCTCCACGAATGTTATGAAATATTTGCCATATGTGTTACACCCACGGTTTTCTTAAGCTAACGAACGCCCATGATTATTTGAAAATAAGATTTGCACATGTTTACATCAGCTGAGGGGCCAATTCGCGGTTGTCTTCCGCGGCCCCACGTGTGACGTTTCAGGTGAATGATCGCTGACGTCATGCTAGTTCAATGGCAAATCGCGACCCAGATCTTTGCCAACTTCGCACTTCTGTTTATTTTTGAAATTTCAAACAAAACCTGTATATCTTGAAGCGTCTTCGAATCGAAACGCTGAAGATAATGTCGGTACAATTAATGGAACGAACATCCAAAACCATCGAAAATAGAAATGGACGCCCGATGGTGATGCGTACAGTTGAGGAACGAGAATGTCATATTTTTTTCGCGTTGCTCCTTCGACTTTTACGTCCTGCAATTACCTATTTTGTTACCGCGTTATTTACTTAAAATCTCGCTTCTTACCTGGAAATAAAAGTGGATTTTAGTGGGTACAGATTTTTTTTACTTTAAGGAAAATATTTTAAAATTTATGATCGGTCAAAATGGACGCCGCCGACTTGTACTCTACAAGGACGCCCCTAAATATTTTATCGTATCATAAACGGCTTAACCGTTTCTAAAATTTAATTTACAAGTAACATCTACAAAAGAATAATTATTAAATTTTAAAATGACTGGCACCGTTTGCGGTTAGTCTAACAGTTGTATAAGTGCATTGTTGTCAAAATAGGACCATATTTTACCTGTTAAAGGGTTATTGATCAAGCGGAATAGGGCGTAATTTCTCGAAACCAGAAAATATTTCTTACTTTAAATTTTGCATTTTGGTTTTCACGCTCAATTTAATAACTTTACCGGTTTTATTTATAATGACTAACTGTATGTCAAAAAGGTGCGTTGCTCAATTTAGGACAACCCATTTCGAACGGTAAATGCATACAATTTTTGCGAGAGAGTTAACCTACGCTGTGTACCTACAAGAAATTCCATGTCGATTTTAAATTTATCACAGGATATTACAAAAATTAAGTGTGTTATCGAAAAATGAATTGCAATACATATTTACAATTGGCGGAGTAGAGAAATTAAAAAAAAATGAATAATCGATAACCTACCGATTGTGTAGTCGACAAATTCTTACAAGGGGAGATTCAGGTTTTCCTGCTCGACGATTTGAATGAAATTTGGCACACTTATAGATCATAGTAAAAACTGTTATTAGTCAAAATTTTAAGACCCGCTTCTTGAAAATTAATGTAATTCATATAGTTCATATTATCTGTCTATTGTAGAGTGCGAGATCACCGTACAAAGAATCACGTGTTCGATTTCCTAACACTTACATTTTTTATTTTGAGTATTATTTTAATTAATTATATCGAATAAAATTGTGTATTATTTAGAATTTTATTTTTATTTTTTTCGATTTTCGGGTGAAGCATGTTTGATGCTTATAAAACCGGTTTTTATATAGGCATGGATTTTAAATATACATATGTACATAATGTTTATTGTAACTTTACAAGGTATTTAATATTTCCAAATTATTTTCGAAGAAGTACAATCAAACATTTTGAAACCACTAAATTGAAACACAATTGAATTTTGAAACACAATTACTATGTTTTTCGATGTAGCAGGCATACCGATTTTATTTTGGAATTCACTTGCACAAACATAAAAAGAAAGTTGTTTATGTATTTGGAGGGAGGGGGTTCAGAGCAATTAGCAAGTTCGTCAAAACTTTCATCAAATGAAAACAAATAATTTACAGCAAAGAACTTTATCCGCTGTAAGTCAATTTGAAGACTTCATATTTAAAGCATCTAGTTTTCTTAACGTAAGTATAAAATAATAAGGTACGTAAATAAAATTAATACTAGTACCTACCTATCTATTAGTAATAATAATATTTGTTTAATATTGTAGATTTCAACGTTTTGAAGATAAATAACTCACTCACAAATCAATTATAATACTTGTAAATACTTTTCATAAACTGTTATAAAACAATATTATAAAAGAATATTAGACGTGTCGTTTATAAATACCTCTATCTTCATAAAATATTAAACAATGAAACGCCAAAAGAAATATGAATGGACTTCTATAAACGCATAGCTGTTCCTACATAATAAATTATAGTCATGACACTTGGGTGGTGACAAATACAGTTAAAAATGAAGAAAATTTCTGGGGAAAGTCTAAGAATAAAGACATACCGAATAAACTACGGAACCTTATAAAAACAAAAGTTGTAAATTTACAATTTATTGAAAAATTAAAATATTTTGCTAGAATAAATAATATGAAAAGATAATCTTACGTTTGTTCAAAGTGTAATCGCTCATGAAGTCATACACATTTTAATTATGCAAATTAAATTAAAATTAAGAAAATCGTTAAAAACTATAAATACCCACAATCTTGGAGATTTCATCTACTTATTTAATTTTAATTGAATTTTGTTTAATTACGTTAATTAGACACCAAAAATACTTATGTCTTTTATAAGCGATTATCTCGACAGCCACCAGAGAGAAAGATAACCCGATTAGCATCGATAGCACATTAAACGGCACCCGCTTATTGATTTACCAATTTACATAAAGCCTATAATAAATACAGTTAAAACAGTATATTATAACGTTTTAAATTGGAAAATCAATTAAAATAAATTACTTAGTTGTGACGTTTTAAGTTTATCTTACAATTTGTTCATTGGTTATCGACTATATAAAATGTTACAAATTTTACAAATCTAACCACAAAAAGTAAATCTTCTGATACGCACGAATTGAAATAACTCAAATAGTCAGTAGGTACTTATGTACGTATTTATTTCCTAAACAAACAAAACCCCAAGCTTACCTGTTTTCGGCATAAATTAAATTAACGAAAAAACTCATTTGAATGCAATTACCAGAGTCGATAATATAACAGTACCGATCTCCTGCGATCGGACGATCCGAAAATTTTATTCTCCCGGAAAACGCAAAAAAAACCGAAAACAAAGTAATTTACTTATTTGCGAAGGACGCAGGACGGTTATCCGTCGGAACTGATTTTCTGAAAATCGATCAAAGTCATTGTTTATTAATAAATTTCGTCATAACTCAATTAAAACGTAACCGGATTGTTTTACAATAATTTCTCGACGATACAGCAAAAGAAAAAGTACAAAACCGTCGGCAGTTTTAACGCGATCGATATAAATCTAATAACGATAACTACGTTAAAAGCGCCGCATATGTCATTGTCGTTCACATCGGATTACCCGACAAGTTGCATAATGTGTTTAATTGGAAAAAAGATCGTCGATTTTGTTTCCGCAGAAGCGTAACGAAATAAGTTCGACATGGAGACCTTGCAGAAGGTTCTGATGATACGTTTGCTCCGAATTTATAGGCATATATTTCACGGACGCTTATTAAAAGCATCAAGTTTTTTCTGCGAGCAGTTAATGGCTCCGGTAAGTTTCGCAATATTACGTAACGAATCGTCTGTGGGAAGCGATCTAAATGGCGAAGAACGGCCAAGGAAGTGAAGAAAAGAAGAACGTTGTCTAAAACGTCGTCGTCGTTATTGTTGGCAAGTTCGTTCGTCTCGAGCACCGCGGCCGGTCAAAGTCGATTTGCAACTAATTGGCCGACTTCAGGGGGCTGCAACGAGGAAGACCCCATCTTCGAGGCAGATACTCGACGGATAAGCTACAAATGAGTAAACGACCGGTAGGTCTTTGACCGGCGTGAGCCCTGACCCACTAACTTCGCGAGGTCGATGATCCGCCATTCTAGTTTCACAGCTCTTTCGGTCACCCCAGATGCCAGATGCGTCGCCTTCGTAGATAACCCGGGGCGAATCTACTACGAGGAAGTCCGGCGCGGATAATACGTTTTGGGTTAAGCTCGCGTGCCCTCGCGAAATCTCCGCGGCAGCTGTGAGAATGAATCTACGAGTGTAAGCGCTAAGCTCCAAAACGCACGTTCTTTTTTATCGCCTAGCTAGCTTCCAGGTGGGTTTTATTTATTACAGAAGCTACGGTCGAACCGGACACTGCTTACAGAAGGATCGTAACAAATGGTTTTATAAAGATGTACAAATTGTGGGCCTTAACTGGACGGTCAATAAGTATTATGATCAATATAAAGTGAAGGGCTTGTGTTAATTGGGGTGACGAGGGCCGAGCAAGGTGTGGACTCGACCATTCAACACGTACGTACACGCTTCCTAGTCAAGCTGCCTTAGGAGGCTCGTTGCACAAGAGACGACCATATGCAGCGCACACCTTTGGTGACGGATTAGTCGCTGACCACTTCGTTAAAGGATCATTACAAAAGAGTTCTTCAGCTGCAACCCTTGCCGCTCGATTGGCCTCACACGGGCCCACCAGGATTTGCATGCGCAGCGAGGCGAGAGACCGGACCGAGACCTAGTTTGCGTAGAGTCAACGTCCTCCAATTCAGCTGATCTGCAGAGGTTCGATGACACCACATCACGACACCGCGACGCACGGCTTCCTGGTGTCGATGTAGGTCAGGTCGGGTATGTGTCGCGGTTCCGCATTACAGGGCCGAGGGTGCGGGGGACGAGGCGGAGGTCGACCTAGAGCCGCGGTCAGTGTGCGAGTGGCCGCAGGTTCACTAGGGTAAGGGTGACTAACCGCGGCCAATGACCCTCGACTAAACCACACTACTCGTGTTACCTTTAATCGACTATCCTATCCGCGGTATTATAATTAGTTCGCTCGCTAAATCGCAACTTTCTCCGCTTTCGCGGTGCAAACGCGCTTCCGGGAACGTCGACGACGACGCGACGACGCGCCATTAGGAGGCACCTGCCTTCCGAAAGAATTTTCCCGCAGCGGAGTATCGTAATTTAATTCGCGGAATAAACACGGTCCGCTTAAGCCTTAAGAACTTTCCATATGAAAGTTGCAGATGCGATTTCTAATTCCGGCCTTTCGAATACCGGACCATTAAAAACGCTAACGTGCACCGACAATGCGGTAGCCGAAGCGTCGGCAAACGAAGAATCTTCAAAGTTCTCCTAAGCCGATTGCCATTATTTTGCGAAAGGGTTCAGTGGCAGCGTGAGTGGGTCAGGGCTGGCGTCCCGGCGACAACCGCCCCCACTCCCATCACGGAGCAACATTTAAACCAGACTCGGGAGGTGATCGGCTCATTCTCAGCAAGTTCTGTAGTCTATACTCGTGCTCTTCGCTCGTATATTGGCATATTTTGGGTTGTGTGCCCATCGGTATTATTGATAATTAGTGATTTTTATCGATATTCTATCAGTATGAACGGTGGCAAGCAATTGGATCCGACAGGCTTATATTAAACGTTTTGTGCATTTATTGTTATCGTTACTATACTAAATCAAGAGGACCGATATGAAGTTGAACGGAGGCAAGGGTTTGGACCCCACGGGGCTGTACTGATGTGGCACCGCGACGGAGGCGACGGCGGCCGCCAAGAGACGTCCAGCTGCCGGCGCAAGAGACTCCGGTGAGTACTTCCGCGTGTTCCGACTCTTCGGTTGTTGACCGCGGTTTGGATCTTGACCGCCTACTTCCATACACTGGCCCGCCCTCGTGTAGCCTGCATATTGCACACACACACACACACACGTCTCAACACTGAAATTCCGAAATGCGTGAAAAACTGGCGTCCATCGTGAAAATGCGACGCCCGAAGCGCTTTCCCACACTCCGCATTTTCGGGTACGCGCGGCAATTACAATTTTTTAGCCGTTTCAAATAAACGCGAGTTCGTCCGAAAGTTCGGGTTCTACCTACAAATTAAATACTTAACATTGTCCAACAAAGACGGCGAGTCTCGTATGAATTCAAAACACACGTATAGCCACCAAAATAATACCTGTGTTCTTTTATGGTATCGAGAGATCGTTGACACCGCGAGCTCATCACACTAACGGCGAGAAATTAAAAAAAAAAATAGTTCGATCGCTCGCGAAACGATTTCGTCCTTTTGGAAGTCTAACGTTTGGACATCGATATTGGCTTCGAACAACCTTCCTTAACCTACAAACACAAAACCCTTTATGCACCCATGTAATAATGAATGACACGGCTTAATCACGGGTACGTTGACCGGACATTTCGGAGCTCCAACCTATTAGAACTGGATAATCTCATAACTTTTATATTACGATCTTTATATTAGGACGATCGAGAATTTTTAATGTTTGTTTTAGTTAGGCTTCGTCGATTCGAATTAGGCAGTATACCTACATATTTGTTTATCTTCCTGACACGATACGTTGACCTCACCGTAGGAAGACAACACTAATGTTTGTTTATATTCGCATTTCACTTTCTATACGATTTATAATGCATGTTAACGCGGTCATAAATTTAACTATTTTTAAATTTCCACATAGCCGTCTATTTATAGTTTTATAGAATTTCTCGGGCGATCTTCGCGAATCTTCAGAAGAATTCCACACCCTAAATGGAAATTTCGGGGCGTACGGTTTGCTTATTTTCGTCGTGCGCTTCTTTTTATTTTTACTACCTACTTATATTCGTTCGTTCGTATATTTTAAATACTATGCAGTTAGAATGTCGACTAGTGACATTTAAAGATACCTAGTTGAAACCAAAAGGTCAAGTCTAGAGACTCTTACCTAGACCAATCTTGATTGCACGTATACTACACGTGGGGTTAAAAATCGTACAAGTTCGAATTTATCTTCACGTTTGATTAGATAGAAGGAGACACTCGTTGCAAGGTTATCGAGGGTGTAAGCGAGATAAATAGATATGCAATAGTGTATCTATATTTCCGGATTGTGCAGTTTATCAAGGCCACCGTTCTAAAGCCTCTGGCTCTGGCAATAACTTCAATGATTGTTAACGTCCGCGCTTTTTTTTTCAACGGCACAATTGTCGTAGGTAGATAAGGGTGTCTTTTCCAGATTTAAATGGTTTTCTGTTGTCGATTCAGAATTCACCGGCGTGCGTTTGGTATGGAACGGACGAACATTTTGCCTTGATAAAGTTGAAATCGTGGCACCTTGGTATTTTAGGCAACGAATAAATGACCACCTTCTTTGAATTTTTACGTAAGCGTTCGATAAGTCCGCCCGAAAAGCTAGACTTAATTAGGAAATGTCCTTGCAAAATTTGTATCGACTTTACCGCATTGACCGAGGCCAACTTTTTTTACGATTTATAAATGCATTTTTCGGGTATAAGCCTCCTCCATTTATTGCAAGGCAATTCTCTATCCAGGGTCGCCGCTCTCCTAGTACCCGCTAATAGTTTCTTTTCTTTGTTTCAGATGATGCTGTCTTAAAATACTCGACACTGCCACCCTAGTTACCATCAAATACCACTCATCAGGAGTGCCTCAAGACTGATCATTGTTGATTTTATTGACTACTAATAGATCCTTTTGTTATTTTAAATTATATTAGGTTAAGTTCCTTAAGGAAACAACAACGAGATGTTGATTTTTACTTTTTTTGTATATAATTTTTCTATCTACTTTAAAATAAGAATCTTTCCTTGTATTCCTGAATGAATCACGAATATATAAATATATATTTTTTGTAATTAAACTGTTTATAATTCTGAACGTTTCCGAAGATCGACAAGCGTTTGTCAAAAAGTCAAGATCGTTTAAAATAGCACACGTCTAAAGGAGACGAAGCGAATCGCCAGCTTCGGCGTTATTAAGATATGACCGCTAATAAATCAATTAACATTCTAACGTACGTAATAACGAGGTTTTTGTTCGGGGAAGACACATTCCTTCCAACGATTATTAATATCGCCATCAAGACACTTAACCGATTGTAAGTTTATAAAGCAGGACGGACAAGACAGTAATCATCTGTAAAATGGCAGACGGGTCTGTTCGCGTTTCAAGGTCAAGGGTCGCGAAAGACTCCCCCCCACTCCTGAAAAGCACGTGTGCAGTAGCCACTGCATGCCGAACCATATTTGACATTTGATAGTCGTCTGAAAACTGCATCTACTAATTTGGTTTCGAGCCAAATTTGATACACATTCCCCGTTTGGTTTAAAACGAGAGCAATAAAAGGGTTATCCGATTGCGGTGTCTAAATAAGAAGTGGTCTCTTGCCTATAACGTGAACAAAGCCAATCCTTAGTTTGGATTCGTTATCTGCCATGCGTCACCCATCAAGTCGATTGTCTTCTGACAATCAGCTTTATTATTTTTGCTTTTTGTCATGGCATTCTCTATTCAAGGAAACTTACGCCGCTTATAGAAATGATACTTTTTTAAAGATCGTGCCTACATATTTTATTCCCATAAATTATTTCCATCGCGCCGGCAAAAATAACGATAATGCATGCATAACGAATGCAATATCCATATTGCATTTATTCGTATAGATGCGAAGGCGGAACGTTCCGTATCGGATATTTTCGGCGTCCAAACAAAAAGAAACTAGTCCAATAGTTGCAACATTTACATTTGCATTGAACTTATAGTTTTTCTTTTAATCCCGCTTAACCCAATGCCATTTCCGACAACAAATGCGAGTTTCAACTTTTTTTTTGTTATTAAAATGCCAACGTAAATATCGTGACGGTAATTATTCTAATACTCAATTAATTAAATCGGTAAAAAGGCAAACGCACACACTGATTCGCACCTGCCTTTTTTTGGTCCCTAACTTATGTATCATATCGGGCTGTTACTTATAAACGCAACATTTTCACAGTCAAATTCCTCCTTCACGGATGTAAATTGAAGCCATAATTGGTGACAGATTGTAAACGTGGGTTTGTACTTTACGTTTATTTTCTTTTGGCAGATCAGTACCTCCGTAGGTACCTACTGGAAACGTAATTTTATCAGACGCTTTGTGCGAACGACTCCCCGATAATAACTTTAATTCGTTTATTAAAGTATAACTGTAGTTTAATTCGTACTGGGTAACGGAAGAGCTGCATATCTCTATACGGATATCGTGTCCTAATTTTGAAATGTCCTTTGTGTTATTTAACCGTTAAATTATCCGACGTTTTAGTGAAACGTTTATCGGTATTTTTTGTTCATATAATTTTGTGAACTGTACTAAGTATGTGGGGATTTAAATGTAAACAAACGTAGGTACGTACCGTGCGTTGTTTGTACATATACAGAGTGTTTCGAAATTCGCGCATACAGAAAGTACACAAAGTGAATAAAAAGTTTATAATTTTTAGATCAGATCGATGGTTTTCTAGTTACGATTTTAAATGTAGGCGTGAATCAAGTACCTAGTTAAAATCAATCAATAACAAATTTTAAAAACAAAAGAAAATACAAGTTAAATTTATGAAAAAGGCCATTTGTTCAAAATGTCACCGTCTGAGCTTTTAACTAGACGGAGAAGGCCAGCTCGGCACGACCTCTTGTGGCCATCGGCCCTTTGTGTATGCAAAAAAAAACTAATCAAACAGCTTAATGTAATTCTTTACTAATTACGGAAAATTTAAGGAGATAATTTTTGTACAGTGAACGTATACTATTTGAATTTCACCGGTTAATCGAATCGGTACTTATAATATACGACTTAACTACCGTATGTAAATCAAATCCATATTTTAATTCAATGTGTGGGGACAGTGTTACCATTTATATTTTATTTTAAATAAAAATGGACAAAAACGTTAAAATTAAATACCTACCTAAGTAGATTTGTTATTAAAATTAATAATAGATTTTCAGATTAGTGTTGCATTTTCAGTTTCATTAAATTTATTTAATGAATACCGATTACCTACTATTTATTTAATCCCTTTACTTAAAACATAGAAAATATGCGTTTAAAAGCTCTTGTAAATAATTTGATCGAAACAAAATTAATTATGAATTTGTTTGGGCCGCAAACTCTATAGATCGTTTATAAATGTTAAATAATTACATACCTACTTTTTTTCGCTACGTATTAGAAACCTCCAATTTAATCTGGTCATAAATAATAATCGCCTTCAGTAACAACAAAGCCCACAAATAAACGAGCAAAAGCAGTGTCATAACCACCACAAGGTGCACATATTGACTATAAAATCTACAGAAGTACAAAATTAAATAGAGGCGAATTTATCATCACAGCCCAATATCTGCTTTTACTCCCAACACTTTTTACTTACGTAGTATTTGTTGGTAATTGATGAGAATAATGCAATTGTCACGTTGAAGGCCAGATCACACTTATCATTTTGATATCTGCTGTTATATATCTATCTTATTGATGGTAATTTAATTCTCTGTCGATCTTGTTAGTAATTTTAATGAGCATAATGTAATTGTCACGTTGATAGGCCAGATCACACTTATCATTTTGAACGTACAATGCAGTAGAATTGAAAAAATATAGGTTACTATTTAAAATTACATATGCACTAAGTTATTAATATTTTTCGGATAACAACCTGTATTGTTACGTTTATAATATAGAATTCGACGCAGCACACTTTCCAAAATACTTGCTTAAATTTTTTTAGAAATATCTTAGAAACGTAGTTATTTGTAATGGCCCGCAATTGTCAATTGTTTTACCAAATCTGAAATAATTTCCACGAAAGTCGTATAATTGTTTCGGGAATAAAAATTAGGGTGTTCCATTTGAGGTAAGGAAGTTGGCGTCAATTTCTTGTGCGACCGGAAGAAGTGGAAATCTAAAATTATTTTAAAAACGAAAGGGCGTAACCTATCACTGTTGCTTCGTTATATTCTTCTAACCAAAATCCGTCGTGACATACCCTTGTATTGAAAATAACAACGTTATTTTGCTTTAGCGCTTGCGATGGTGCTGCAAACGATAAGTTTTTAGAAATCCGAACACCGCGACTTATTTTCGCGATTTATCTTTGCGTTAATTAATTTTTAACGCACTTCTGTGAATTTTGGCAAAGAACGACTTGGTAGAATTTTTGGGCCGACTAAATCGACTGAGAATTGACCTCTTGAATTGAGGGTAAGTGAAAAACCGTTATCTGTGACGCGCACAATTGTCAATGATGCGAGTCGTTATTTTTCAGGGCTTTTTTTGCGATTCTAAAATAACATTTGGAATTTGAAACGGTCCCGTCCGAGACCCGTGATTTGGTTCGTCGTGTTCTGAATTGTCTTCGTTATCTGTATCTTTTTGGAGCGTAACCGTTTCGAGCTTTCGTCGAGCTTTTTGTTTGCTGGCGTAATTTTCTAAAATATTGTAAATACCCAATTGCTATTTATTTTAATAAAATTATTGTGGTAAGTAATAACGATTAATAAATAACAATTAAGTGGGTAATGGTAAAATAAAAAAATAAATTTTGATTTGCTCATTCGGTTTTAAAAGTAAGAGCCGATCATTTTCTGAACCATGTGCGTGCAGCAATATTTATTGTCAGACACTGTGAAGGTGGGTACGGCGGGCTCGAGTCAGCCGAATCAAACTGGATGTTGTTTGTAAACATTTCAGGAGATTATATGTCAAATTTTGAATAAAAGGATGCGCAATCGGCCAACAATACGTAAATGGGTGCGTGCCAAATTATGTCATCACATAAATAGAAGCGAAATTAATGCTAATCCCACAAAGGTTTATCATTAAATCTCACACCATACAAATAATATTAATTTTACGCTATATGAATTATATTATATAATAATATGAATTATACAATAACATATATATATATATATATATATATATATATATATAATAGCAAAAGATATAACAATACCCGTAGTTTATTTTTCTACATGCATATTTATTTACCGATAATGCAAATTAGTCGTTCCTGTCGTCGAATTATAAAGAAACCTTTTAAACGTATACATATCTATACAATAATTTACAACTTTCATATACGTCTTATATAGGAACCTTTGTGGTGAAATGTGTTTTGCTATATAATGCTCAAATTAAAGTTGAACTTCAAAAATGTTGCTTAACTAAACCGCGTGCCGTGTAGGTATCTTCGAATCCGCTTCGACGGGGTAAAACCTTTTGTGATATAAACGCAAATTAATTAAAAATACCTCCGTCTTATGTAATAAATCTAAAACTGCTCGTTCACGTTACTTCGTATTGCATTCGGAAATGAAGCCGCAATTTCCTTAAGACGCCATCTTTTCGGCTTTCCCGTTCTACAAATACGCGCACCAAAATATTTATCGGCATTTCGAATTAGCGAAAACGGTGTCAGTTACGTGTAATAATAAAGGAGAAGTTCTAATCTCATTAGTACACAGACATCGTTAGTAGGCAAACACCTTGAACTTAACGATTTAAGACGTTTTCGTTTTTACTACTACTTGTTCACGAAAAATATATAGGAGTATTATTTACGGCTGCAGTTTTAGGTACCTGACGGACAAGAGAGTTCGTTTATATGGAATAAAATGTGGGAAGGAGTGTTTTAATGGAATCCGTATAGTTTGCATATATGGTCGAAGCGATCCAAGTGGGTGGCACCACCAAATTACGACCGAGTCGGTCCTGCGATTTTACAAATCGAACTTAATCCTACGTCAAGGAACATTTGTTTGAACCGCACCACACCGCATATTGTAAACATACCGGCAATTGTACAAGTAATTTTTTTTTTGAAAAGTTATTAGCAAATCAAACAGGGTCAAATACCTTTTTATAATAATATGTAGGCGCCGCGTGTTTTTTAATTGTTGTTTGCACGCAAACAAAAAGTGGTGTTGTAAATTAATTTAGAACGCGTACCTATAAAAATTATTGTATTCGCTGATATCTACGATGAAAATGAAAGTGTTTCTTTTTAAAGCAACGCTGCATCTAACGTAGGTATATTAGAATCGATTTTAAGGATAAAGTGTGTTTAATTTGTAAAATAAATTGGCGTCGACTAATTAATCAATTTGTTTTACTTATTGTTAGAAAGGAATATGCTATAAGCTTTTATTAACGTGACTGCAAATCCGAAGCGCTATTTACGAAATATCTTGAAGAGAAATCTCCAAGAAGCTCGCCTTGAATTACTAGCACAGTTATTGATGACTTATTAATCTCAATAAATGGCCGAACAGAAATATTGATTTAAAACAAAATATTTGCGTGGATTTGCGGTCGAGATTTCTGGCGTTTTTCATACAATCGCGGGCGAATAGAAAACTACCTATAGGTATAGTATGTTGAATTCGAACAAAGTTAAAATTGGATCACTGTTTACAATACCACGTTCAAAGGTCATCATCCGTACATCAACAATCAATCAATAAACAATGGAGTATTACTAACAATAAGTATTAATGGAGTATAAGGTGCATGTATTTTTAAAATTTTGTACACGTATACGGCCGTTCAACGGTTGAATATTAGATGAAAGGGCGATGTAAATTTTAAGATTCTTTCATAAAAAAGTTTACGGAGGTAAGGTCCGGTGACCTCAGTAGTCGAGATAAGTCACCAAACCTAGAAGTAGCTGTGGCCTTATATTTTCTAACAGCGATGCCGTGTTCCACCTTCCTGAAATCATGTTTCAGTATTGTAACCACAAAATCGAGGATTATCCACGATCAACGTGCGTCTCAAAAAAATATATATATATAAGTAGAACGAGTTGTATTTTATTTATATAGTGCGTCCCCGGATAGAGTTGACAAAAGGAAAAAATCTTTATTATTGATTTTACAATGAAAAGTCATTCTTTATAAAAATTAAAGTTTATCATAAGTAACAACCGTTCATTTGTATTTTAAACAAAATTGTTATTAAAAAAAAAGTTGCCTAAATTCTAATTTTTAATTTTATCTCAAACACTACGAAGTCACATTTTTTTTCAAACATAACATAATCTTGTTTATAAACAAGCAACGAAAACGAAATAAGAATTTCCACGATTGTGAAAACTACTGCGTTTTATTTTGAATTTTCATAAATTCAATTTGAATAAATCAAGATGAAAACAAAAAATTCAAAATTTAGACTTCAAACTTTTTATATCGACTCTTTTATGATTCTAAACAACTTTTTCTATTAACAATTTCGTCTAAAATAAAAATTAATGGCACTTCTCTCGTGAAGCATTTTCATGTTTTGAGCGGTGCCGTATAACGTACAGGTGGAATTTTAAACTATTGTTCAAAATACGGCGTACACATGAAGATATGTTACAAGATTATCGCCGTGGATTTTGAAGACGCTTTTACTCTATGGTGCCCTTATTGACCTAAGATTTCACAGACTCTATTTGAATTTTGTTACGCTAACGTTTAGTCGATAAAATCGATAAAATCTCGTCTTATATTTCTACAATAATATTGTTTTCGACCGTTTTCTTTGCATTTCCGCCTTGTTTCTGGAAATGACGTAAAACAACTCGAATTGTTTTTTTTCCGATTTCTATTTTGCAAAATAATACAGTTTGTAACAATGATACATTAAATTTTTGTATAAGTGGAAACAATAGGCTATCGAATGAAGTATAAATTTTCTTGCGAACGAGCATTTATTGTGGATTAAAACGGCGATAAAAGTAGGTAGGTCAAAACTACTCATTATTTACGAGACACTCTCGGTATATGAGTTTAAAAAAATTGCTTTGCATTTCCTACTGTTGATGATATTGCAGGTATGCGCGACAATAATAATTCTCATACGTTTGTTAGTTAAATTTCCTTATTTGTTAAAAAAAAACGGTATTGTTGATGACTGCAAGAACGTAAAACGAATTTTGCGATGAACATTAAACAAATTAATTATTTCTAGTAGAATAAATCGTCTAAACCATTTTTTGTTCGTATTTTTTGCTCAATTTTTTACAGATTTAAGAAAGGAGACGCATGATGGTGTTCGATTGATTCTTTTTTTTAACGTTTCTATTCCTTTAAATAGTTCCATTCTCTCTTTTTCAATTAGTGCATTCCGAATTTATATTCTTAGCACTTCCATTTCTATGGTTCTCGTTTATTTCTTTAACGCACACATTTCGTCCCCTAAGCAGACACCGTATTAGTTTAATTAAAATGCTTTGTAAATGTCTCGTTGCCCGTTTTTCAGATTTTAAATTATGACATCGGCCGTTTGATAAAAATTCATTAATAAATAACTTGCAACCTTGATCTTTTTTTTTCTTCGTCTAATATCGGCGAACCTCCTTTCTTGGTCAATATAATCAGCACTTAGCGCCTTTTTTCGAAGATACGCACTTTTATCGAGGAGTTAAAAAGAACATGCGGGTCAAAGTTCTGGCGGTTTCTTCAGAAACTCAAGGTACGTTGACTAGGCTGGATATTAATCTCATGAGTTTCTCAATATCTATTAGTTATTCGGTAGTGTTTCAAAAATATAATAGAAAACCTACGCATGCAACCACCCGGTCAGTGCAACGTAACATTTTGCCGATCGCACACTATTGATAATGTACTTCATGCCACGTCAATAAATAGTGGTGTGACACTAGTTTTTCTTGCCGGCCACTATGTTATTAATTGACAGTTTTGTATTTTCCTATCGCAGAATTTAATATACATACATAGATACTTGACCACCGACAGAAAAATAAACAATATAATGTTTTTATAAGTGAAACG
This sequence comes from Rhagophthalmus giganteus, assembly GCA_036326145.1. Lineage (NCBI taxonomy): Eukaryota > Metazoa > Arthropoda > Insecta > Coleoptera > Rhagophthalmidae > Rhagophthalmus > Rhagophthalmus giganteus. The sequence goes on along the minus strand of JARFJA010000046.1, from coordinate 964,598 downwards.
AATAAATCGATAAAGATATAAAGATATAAAGAACGAGCGAGGAATAAACCTAAATAGGTACAGATAAATAAGAAATGAAAAAAAGCGACGATGGCAAATTACTCATTATAAAGCAATTACAAACAAACGAACACCAAAAAACTATCACACAATTGCAAAAGGCCTTCATTTATTACGTACGTATACTAAAAATTATTAAATTCCAATGAAAAATAAAAATTGAATTTTATTTTTCAACTTTAAGGGCGAATCTCTCAACAGGGAAGGGCCGTAGCAGGTTGTTACAGAATTCGAGTGATGAACTTGTTCAAATGTTTACCCGATATACCCTTTGAAAAGTTTTGATGGTTACACATGTAGTGGGAATAGGTACAAGGAACGAAAAATTAACGAGCGCCCCCGGCGTATAAGATATATTTTTAAACTATTTTGATTTAATATTCTCCATTTTCCTCATTTGCTGTACATGGAGAGTCCTTAAAAAAATATCGCCGGTGAGCTTTTAGTACGTCTACAATATTATACAGGTTTAAGAAAAAAAATTTTGAGAATTTATTTTCGGAAATTATGAATTTTTGGGAGCTAATTTGCTAAAGTTAATGTTACATCAAAATGGCCGTTTGAGAAAAAAATTAGACAAATCCGAGCAAAGGCACATTTCCAATGCTTACCCAGTTATGGCCTTTAACGTTGAAAAATGTTTGATCTCTCGCTAAAGTCGATTACGTTATTGAATGAATGAACGAATAAGCCAATACGCCGATTAGCCTAATGTCATTTATCTTTTGTGCGTTACAGAACAACGCAAACTTTCTTTTTATAATCGCGTCTATTTCTTCTTCTTTTTGTAATGGGTAGGTATGTTTGACGATTAATTGTGCGGCGTCTGTTCTTTCTTTGCATAGGCAGTACCAAAATTAGCTAAGTCTGGGAAAACGCTTTTCGCGAAACATATATATTTAATTTCCCACGATGCGGCACATCGTTGGTCGGTATCGTCGGTGTTAATTTCGCGGTTAGATCGATGTCGAACGATGGGAACAACCTTTACCGTCGTCGAATTTTTCAACGCGATTTAAATTTTCGAAGCGGCTCAATTAGCGGCTAGTTTTTTGCATATTTGCAAATTTACGGCTTTTCTTTTGCGTTGTTATAAGTGAATCTATTGACTAATATATACATATACATTCGTACGAAACCTATCGACCGAGGCGCCAAATAGCGAAAACATTGTTTTACGAATCGTCCTTGAAATTCAATAAATAAATACGTCCTTAAACCCCCACCCGTGTAACAAGAGCAGCTCGACAGTCAAAAATACTGTTTGTAAGGTCAATCGTAAGTTACACAATCATCTTTATGCAAGCGGCTTGATACTTACATCAAGGATGCCATCGTAATAATAATAAAGTTTATTGACGTTTCCGACAAAGATAATCCAACTTAATTTTGCAATGAAATCGGTGGTCGTGATTGTTATATTTATTAATGTGTAACACTCCTTCGATTGATTTTTTTTTATCGTTAAGCTGCAGGAAAGGTGGTCACAGCTCCGTCCTTAATTAATACGTACTATGCATAACATGCCTTACTTGGCTCAAATTACTATTCATAACGATCGGCGACTTTGCTGCGAATTTCGCTCTATGCTTCCTATATTAATTATTTCCAGTATAACCGATGTTAAGTACACGTACGTTCGTGTATTAGATAAACAAGATTGTAAGTATCAAGACCTATAAAGTAAATCAACTATAGAAGTTTAAAGTTCCTCGTGTTGGTTTGGATAAGATAAAAAATAAAACGTTAAAAAACAGAAGCAGTGTGTTCGTGTTTTTAACAGGCCAATGACCCACCTGGTCCAGGTTATTTTACATTGCCCTTACGTACCTAAGGGATTCTTCGTTTTCGAGATGAGGTAGAAATTTCGAACGAACGGAGGCCGATCGGAATTTTAATTTAGGCGGTTCGCCTACAGGTGCCGTTTTAGTTCGAAAATCGATATTAGATCGGCGATCGATTTAGTTATCGGTTTAGAAATATTTTTCGACACGTCACACACCAAAAACGCGGGGATATTGCACGAGCTTTTTAGAAAAAATTCGAAGCGAAATTTTTAACGGAGGCTCGAGAAGTTATGCATCAGTTGCACTTCAAGGAATAAGCGTTCGAACGTTACGCGGACGAACTATATTCAGTAAATATCGGTGAAATATATACCTCACCTACGATTCAAACGAAAGTGGCCTAACCCATTGAAGCATTGGAATGCGGAAGGTTAGGCGATAACAGGGTAAGTTAACGGGACAGCCCTTTCGGGTAGGTTAGTACGTCAACCCTTCCTCTCCATTTGCTGCTTCTTCCTTGTTAGTTACCTTCAATAATGGCCTTCGGCAATTTTACCAGTTTTTTGTTCCACTTTTTTTTTATAAAACTGATGGGAGTTTTTATGCGGTGCCACCGATGCAGGATTGTCGAGAAATACGATAGGCGAACCTTGCAAGGGTGGCGTGGGTTACCCTTAAAACGTTGTCGGATGGTATTTTTATACATATAACTCGAACGCAGTTTACTATATTATATTAAAACCGCTTTACGTACTTACGTACATAAAATATGGTACGTGGCGCGTTTCCAAATTTTAAAAAAGCTTAACGACGCCGATTGAAGTTTCGTATAGCGGATTATTTAAGAAAACTCGTTTCGACGATCAATTCGACACGCCTCATCACCAAATACGTCGATATTCACGAATTTAAATCTCAATAAGTGGAAACATTCTACATCTTATTAATTTAAATTAATAGAACTCGCAAAAAAAAGCGAAAACAGGTGAAAATATGCGAACACGAGACCTTAAGAAGTGATTATGTTTTTTGTTACACGGGTGTATTTAATGTCCTTGTTTAGAAATATTTCAACTATTGCTTGAAAGAGCAAGAAAATAAATTAAGTGAAAATGTTACGGAAATGTGTCGATCTCGCCAAGCAACATTATATCAATAGGTCAAGGCGAAATATTAAGATGCGATTTTTTAGTTTACATTAAGTTTTAGGAGATTTCGTTTTAAATTACGAAAATCTTAAAAGGTACATTAGTAGTATGAAAATATACTCTCGTAAATAAATTAATTTAAATAAATTTAGATAGAAGTGCTGTATACCTATAAATTTTTCTTGCAGTTACCTCCACATATCGTTCTTCGGACAGCGCGTCCATTGTAAAATTGAACTGTTTTATAACATAATTATAATGGCGCTTTAATTTCTAAACGTTGGCCAATTTCCTCTTATTATCCGAGCTTTGCCGTTTTACGAAACGTTTTTCGAAAATGCGGCGCAGTTAAAATTAAAACAAAACAAAAAACCGTCGGCGACGTTTTAACGCGACACGAAAACGCGACGAGCTCATCTTCGTCAAGCAAATAAATTACATGCCTCCATTAAGAAAATCGTTAGAAATTTCTTTATTTTGCCATTCGAACGCACGTCGTTGCATTTAATCTAATTTACATGATTATACGTTCGCGGTACACGTTTCGAGATCTTCAACAATAATTGAGCTGCCCGTTACGTGTTAAGTTGATTTTCTTGGCGTATTACTAGTTCCGCATCCCTTAAAACTCTCGGGAATTCCTACTCTTGTAGTACCACTTAAATCGAAATTACACTGATCGATGGTGCGGGTTCTTCTATGTCCTTTATTAAAATCTCGTTATCTGCGTTTTAAGGAGTGAGCCCCGCGATCGTAGCTAAAATAAACTCCACGTTAATTTAAATTCGAACAAGTACGGAGAGAACTATTTAAATTTCACGAGTGGCGTAGGTGACATCAGGATAATCAAGGTTGTTAAAATATTATTTACATAACAGTAGCGTTAAATGCAAAATATTTCAATAAAAACAATAGTTTACATTGAATTCAAGGGAACGTGAAACCAGTTTTTATAATCGAAACCCCCGAGAACGGTGGGAATAAAAATTCTTAATTTATATTTGGCTAGAATTTCAAAAGGACTATCGTGCCTAGAAATCGTCCTCTTCGCCGTCTTTAGATTGCATCGAAGGTTTAGCTGGTCCCTTCCTTTGATTAATGTTGGCTTTATATCGAAACGGTGTCAGGTGGTTCAGCGATGTTTGACTGTTTGCGGTAGTATAGCGTATAATCAGATTTCGCTACTACTGTGTGAAATTTCCTATTCGTAATTATATAGTTTTTTTTTTGCGGCTAATTTAGTATGGCACAAAATGCAGGGCGGAAGCGATGGTTTGATAATTTCACCTTGTTATTAATGAGCCTATATTCCTATACCGCAAACTGTAGGTATAAGGATACTACGGGTCGATTTTAAAAGTTTAAAACCGCAATTTATTTAACGCACACATGTTAATTTAGCATCTGTGTACGTTGCCTTTTTTTCTAAATGTACGTTATTTTCAAACGTATCCGATTAAATTAGGGAGTAATAAACGTATCTATGTACGTGTTAAGTGGTAAAATAATGATTGATCTATGATTACCTACTTACAGTTGGCTTGCGGAAGTATAGCGGTGTTATGTGAGGTCGTGGTTTAAGAATTATCGTAGAAAAGGTTACTTTTTGTTGGGAAATTCTAAAAAAAACGTTATAGTTAAATGACTTTGGCATTATTGTTGTTAAGGCAATGTCTTTTAGGGACCTTACTCTTCTAAAAATGATTACGGCACGCCATAGTTTACGTCAAGTATATATCCGCATACTGACTATATCTCAATGATGTCCAATGAACTGCATCGTGTCCGTTAATTGGAATATTTAAACGTTTAGCTTGTAATTATATTATTTACTTACGTGGGACAATGCAGTGTAGGTTTTCATATATTCAAAATGCCTAAAGCGTTTCCGGAGTATCAATGAAAACATTGAAGGTCGTCGGAGTAATTAAAAAAAACTAGAATTTAAAATAACGATATCAAAAGTTGACATTTTTTTAAATTGCTTTTCTCTTTTTTAATTTGCAATTTTAATTTTACTCCACGTAAGATAATTATTATTTTGGAAAAAGTCTGTTTGAGATTCTATTAATAAATTCTTAAAGTAAAAAGGCGTACCTACACAAAATGAATGATTAATTATAGGCGTCACAACTATTTAGTACATGCATATAGTTATCGTATAGGTAATAGAATCTGTGATCGTGATGAAAACTTTAAGTCACTTTTTGTCGATCAACAAAAACAAACAAATAACACAATACGACCTTACTTTTAAAAGGTGTTGATTTATAAAGTTGAACGTATGATATGCGATTAAGCACTTATGAGTATTAATGTTTCTTTGAAATTTAAAAAAATAATAGTAGTAAAATATTAAATGAATAAACCTATAGTTAAAAATCATATTGGTCCAATATTGACTAAAACTGACATTGATATTGCCTCAATATCCAATATTGGCGACGTATTGCACCTATATTCGTATAAATAATGACGAGATCGTCGAAACTGTGTTTGGATAGCTCCAAAATACCCAAACTCTTAATTTTCGATTTTAAAATAATAATCCCGTCGTTTAATGTTGCCATATAATCAATATGATAGTTGAACTTTAAACACCCGACAATCGAATTTAGTAAAAATAATTTATCGAATGTTTTATGATTACGAAACGTTTCCGAGTTAGATATTACTTTCGTAAACATTTAAGAAAATTCGTAGTGATACAGTGGCCGCCACGAAAACTGGAACATGCCTTGAAGTAGATTTTAACGAATGACGTGAAACGGACTTACTTAACAGGGTAATAAATAATTTGCATAATCCGGACGTAGCTTCACGACTCTACTGTTTACCTGTATCTACAATATTTTTTTTATTTTTTCCAGCCAAGCAAGTCCTATTTCTATTTTATTTATTAATTATAATTTTATTTAAAATTAGGTAAATAAATAAATATAAAAATGAAACAATATGGTATGTAACTATATGAATAAAGATATACAAATTAAATTGAATACGATATAGGGCAGATTAATTATTTTTTAATTTTGCATACATAGATAATAGTTGTTTTTGCGGATTGTCTTTCTGTTATAATATCAAAAATGGTAATTAAACGAATGCGTAAAGAGCAGATAAGCTTCTAACTTTTCGTGCCATAAACTATATTCTTCCGTAACTATAGTTAAAAATAATATATAGGTATAAGGCGAGAAAGATAACAAATATAAAAAAATAGTTGTTTGTAACGTTTAACGTATTGATTTTATTATTTTATTTAACAAGGTTTTAAATAGAAATCATTTTAATATAAATTTTAAAGATTTCTAAAGCGCCGATACAATTCTAAGAAAATGTGGGCGTATTTTAGAAGAATAAATTCAAAAACAAATATTTAATATTTTATGGCGTAACGACTGCTTACTACAACTTTTACCTTTATAATTTCCAGAAGTTATTATTTATCTGCTCTTTCGCTTTTCTAAATATTCGAATGTCGCTTCATCGATAGCTACTTTAACTTTTAAAGTCAGTTTTACATGGTACAAAGTTTGGTGTCCATTTATTATGGCGCCCACCGTGCAGCTATCGTTGATTTTTTATAATAGAGATTTCGGTAAGTTTTAAATCGAAGCAAGAACGTTACGTCACATTTAAATCGAGCAATCGGCCTTAACAAATTCAGAGATAAAAGTAACGTTACAACATAATGCATATACGTCACCAATCGAGAAGCCAAACAAATTCGATTTTTTTTACCAAACACGGACGTGTATTTGTGTTGGCGGTTTAACATCAGATACTATTGCTTCATGGGAATTTGCATTGTCTTAGGTTACAAAGAAACTTTCCGCAGAAAATGTTAATTACATTGATTCGGTAGGTGCAGGTTAAACAATATTGATATTCTTAATTTTGTTTTCATTTTTGGCTAACGTTATTTATGAGTACGTTTATAGTTTTTTATGCATTTTATATGCGTTTCCCTTTTTAGGCCGGTCGGTAGGTAAGTCGTTTTTAAGAGGCCATTGTGAAAATAAATGATGGCAGGCTGCAATAAATTCGATTCTATTTATTTTAATTTCTTGAAAGTCATACTAATTTTACGCGGCCCGCCGAGTCCAGATTTGGGCGCCGTTACGGGGAAAAGACGCCAAAAATTAACTTTTTACCTGAATCTCCGTTTGCCGTTTATTTTACGACAAAAATACTTATATAACGAAATAAACTAGGGCAACCTAGTTACCTGGTAAAGTAAATTTTATGTGGCTGGCACGCCGAAACTACCGACTTTACGGAAAATTGATAAGAACATAAATTGTAGGAAAGCTTCCCTAGTTTATTTTGTTATAGAACTATTTTTATCGTAAAATGAACGGCAAAGGAGATTCGGGCGAAACATTTATTTTTGGCGTCTTTTCCTCGCGATGGCGGCGAAATCCGGGCTTGACAGACCGTGCAAAACTAGTATGTCTTTTTAGAAGTTCAAAAAGAGTATGCTTGCCTTTATTTATTTCCACCACAAAACCCTCTGTCGACCGGCCCATTACTTCGATTCTTGGTTTAAAATTTCTCGAAACGAGTACAAGTAAGCTGTGTCGAGTTGTCTGACCCTTAATCTCTCACAAAAGTTAATAAAAACCCTGTGTTTTGATAAGATACGCGACTAGGTGCCCTCTGTCGAAACAATAACATCGTGTAAGGTATTATCTGTTTACTGCATGTGTTAATATTCGGGACGCTTTAAACTGATCTCGCTTTCTCGAACTGTTTCGAGACAACTAGAAAATTTCAAGTGAATCGATCATTCTCCGCCGTATCCTTCGACCACCATCCCAATTTAGGGAGCTGAAAAATCGACAAAAAGACGCGGGTTTTGATAATAATTCCTTTGTGGCGGTCCGAGAAGGACGAACTGATTGGCATTTGAATTTGGCAACTCGCGTAAATAAGTACCATTTAGGGAAGTTACCCGCAGAATAGGAAACGGTGGCGTAAAAAACCGAAAGTTGATATTTTTGTCGGTTTTGTTTAAAATTCAGACGACGCGTTCGTAGCACGTGGATATCTGGTAGAAAAACGGGGTACCTATCTTTTTGATTTTTGAGGATGCATTATTCATGGGCGTAACATTATGTATAATCGTAAGTTATGTATTGGACGCGGGCAATTAAATTAATCGGGCGGCCACTGAAAAATAATATGAAGAACGCCCGTGACAGGTAGATATTTATTTTTAATTAAAATATAGCAATAATATCGAGGTTGATAAAATTCTTGCACGTATGTCTTTTAATCGTATTGCTCGAGATGTAGGTATATATATTCCAATTTAGGTCTAGCCGATCATTGAACAAAAACCGAGAAAAAGATATAAAAACTGATAGGTATACTATTTTAGTAATATGCGCCATATATAGCACAATACCGATATATTCATTTTAATTGTGTCTTCTAAGAAAGAAAACAATGCATAGATCGAACTCGTGGACAGTTTTCGTGTTGTGAGTTTCAATCGCCGACCGACTTTGCGACCAAATTTGGATACTAAAGTGCGATTTTTAATAAAAACCGTACCCACGAGCGTTTAATACTTGTCCTTAAAATTGCAACCGACAGTTTCCACAATGTATTTATTACTGCGTCAGATGTTTTAGTCGTTTTTACACCTAGACCGGTCGCTTATAACATCTGTGGAATAAAAAACGTAGGTAACTTTTGTTTTTCAAATGTACGGAAAATTGACGGTGTTCGTGTTCGTTTTAAGAACAAAACTAGAAATTGTGTTGATTATGTTAATTGCGGGCAAAAATCAATTTGGGCAATGCAGACATAACTCGTCGTCAGAATTTCGCTCAGTTTGGCTTTTTTTTTAATTAGAAATGTTTCGAAAAAAGAACATTCAAAGCGAGCTGAGATATTAGTAAAAATGAACGTAATTATTATTATTCAACAAAAAGTGATGATTGCAAAGTAATATAAAACAAAAATAGTTTTTTTAAAAACAGCTTCTTTCCTAAATTACATGTTCCTACTTTAATCGAATTAAAGCAAACATTTCCCATACGTTTGGGCAGGCAAATAAACCGGTAACGCCAATCACGTCGACGCAACCAACTTTTGGCCGGGTCTATCGCCAGACGTTAATCCGTTTGACTTCTGAAATCTTTTTCTCTCTTTTCGAAACGACGGAAAATAATTTTGTTGACCAATATTTATATATATAGAATTAAAATATTTAGAGTAGTGTGGATGTACTCTAATACTATCGATACATGTAAACACTTAAAACTATTAATGAATATGTAATGAAGAGTTTATGTAGGTATAGTTAATAACCTTGATTCTCGAATTTAAATTTAATACCGACACCAATGCCACATCTAATTCTTGTTTTAATTTTAACTTTATTGTTCATCTAGGAAACAACATGCGAACCATATAGTTCAATAATTATGACGTTCTTTTTTTATTTGATTGATATAAAGCTCTTTTTATACGTTTTACTAACAGCTACCGAATTTTACAACTTTTATACGTAAGTAAAATGTATATGTTAATAATTATTAGATTACTACATATATAAATCTTATATAAAGTGCAGACATTTTAAAATAAATTTACATAATTTATTATAATCGCGTTTTTTATAAATAATTCGAAAATCCTAGAATTTGAAATGTTTCATAATAAATATGTATTTTCTAATTGTTTTAAATAATTAAAGGCGAGTAGCTAGCATTAAATGTTTGTTTTCTAAAAATTATATTAAATTGAGTAATATTTTACAGCCGTATTTAATAAAAAAGTTGTTAATATCTGTAATGATGGGTTAACGATGTAATAATTAGTCTCGACTTAATGTGCGAAAGTCGTGCAAATATAATTAATTAATACAGACATGTTAATATTTAAATAAATTGAATAAAACTTGTTACTAAAAAGTTGTAAAAGAACTGTTTAACTTAAACAAAAAAAAATCTCCCACATCATAAACTTCCACTACGATAACGGGTAATATACTTAAACAAAATAGTTGCATTGTTAACGGTTGGCGCCTACGAGTACGTTATAGAACCCGGTAATACCAGATATAATTCATTTTAAATATCACATTTCTAATTCCGTAATGCTTTTTGATAAAACTCCTGTTTTAAAACGGTTTTTTTGATAGGTGCGTGACTATTAAACTGTGTATAGCAGTATTAAAAAATAGGTCTTTCAACCAGGAAAAGGTGATGAATTTTCTTATCCGATAAGGAAACGTGTGACTAATGCTCCTTTTATCGTTTCAAATAAAGAACAGTTAACGGCCAGGGTTGTTTCCATTAATCAGGCACCGTACTAATCGTAAAGTTACCTAATAACCTAATTTTAACCAGAAATTGCTCAAGATAGATAACATAACTGCGGTAATTTACATATTTAGGCTTTCCAATGGTACTGCGGTTAAGGGTGTATTGGATAACAAGTTAAATTAAAACCACAGCCTGTAGCTGGAATGTGTAACAGTTTACGCAATCATCTTTTCGTATGCATGCAATTTTTGCTCAGGCAGCCACCAAAATTCTCCCTTTCGGTCTGCGTTTGTGTCCAAAAACGTTAAAAATAAAACTAAAAAAATGCGACGAATTTGATATTTTTTTAGAAGGTATCAAAATACCATCAAATGCAGAATGCCAATCTTAGGTAAGCGCTCGAAGACAGTTGCCGTGGCAATTAGCGTTTAATGAACTAAATAGCGCAGAGATTGAGTCATTAAAATACCGACGTCGCGTCGTAATGAAAATTTCTATTAACAAACTTCCTTAGAAATAATTTGACCATGACGCGTCGTGGAGATCTCCAATTTTATTGGCTGACCTAAACAGGGATGTGGCAACACGTTTGTCCATTTAGATAAATAATAACAATTAGAATAACAATTTATAATCTTAAAAAAAAAGAAAGACGAGATACGGCGTTTATTTGCATAATCTTTCCCGTTGAGCCCCCCCAACCTGTTTTAGAAATAAAAATTTGGAGAAAAATCATCTTCATTATGTTAAGCATTTTCAGTCATTATATTGTGCGTCTTTTGTTTTTGGGAAATGGACATTTTAAGAAATTCGACTTAAGAAATTAGTAAGAAATGGAAACTTAGTCCTTGCCGATGAAAATAAGTCCATAGAAGTACCCATAAGTCCAGACTGTTTCGGCCGCGATCTTGGAAAAAGACGCCAAAAATGAGTTTATCACCAGAATCTCCTACATGATTTATTTTCGACAAAAATAGCTATATAATAAAATAAAATAAGGGAAATTTCTAGTACAATTTATGTTCTTATCATTTTTCTGTAAAAAGTTAATAGTTTCGGCGTGCCAGCTTCACAAAGTCTACCGTATCACGTGACTCGACGTTAATTAATAGGCTTATTAGAGAAAATTATACACGTTATCTTTCGATACAAGTATGAAATATTGTACATCGTTAGGCCTATCTTGCGTGTACAATTTCAAGTAGGAATTTCGTTTTAAAAATCAATTTTAATTTGTGAAAATTTAAGATTGGTCAAGATTAAAACGAAAAGTTACGTTAGAATCTACATCAAACCATTCTAAACAAGATTTTTCGCCATTTGTACCAAATAATTGTGTCCAACTTTTTATAATAAAACTACAAAAATCAGTTTTAATTAGTCCGGTTTGTCTTTTTATTCTTAATAAATCAGAGTTAATTATATTTCCGGCGAAACCGAGAATTGTCCATATTGAATAAACGTGTTAATAAATTGCGAATTATATCTAATATCTATGTATCAAATATCAAACAAATCGGTTCACAAATCAAGGAAATACCTACAGTAAAATTCTTATAAAAGATCACATATGGTCTGTTTAAAAAGAAAAGGTTTTTTATTGTAGGAGAAAATTGATTTTTTTTAATGTTTAAAATAAGCTATAGATAGAACAAAAAACTCAAAATATTTATTGAGCATTATATACATATGTAGGTATATACAGTGTGTCCCCTGTAAAATTTGAAATCGATTTTCGTATTCTAGATTTAACTCTTGCTTGACATAAATATACAGGATGTTTTAAAGGCGAAGTTATAAATAGATACAAGAGAAAAACTGATCCTATATGAAAGATACAAATTGATTGGAAACAAATTGTACAGAATTAAAATATAGACTTAAATCCAAATTTTTGAAAAGACTAGAGTATTTAATCAGTTTCAGATATTACCTAGTTATACATAAAATATATTTGTAAAATTGTCGTTTTTAAGACGTAAAAACTAGTTCCTGGTGATAAAACAGGCCATAAACAATCAACGAAGGGTATTAATACTTAATTGAGAAATACACACGAATGACCTGATTACATAAAAGTAAATAAAAACAATTTTTGCAAAATTGCAAGTGTGGATATTTTAAGTTTAACAATAAGTTTTCAGTCTCGGTCACGTTATAGGAGTACGTTTCTTTTTTTTTTATAGGAGTAACAATGTGTTATTAATATCTTATTACTTCGCTGTATGTTTTTAGATGAGAGTGTCGTTTCATTCATAAGTTGGGTGCCAAAAGTGTATTCGACTCGTTTATTTGTTAGTACGAACGATTTACACAGTTTTGGTTTCTTCATTTTAAAGTAGCTTATTTTATTTTATAACGTATCTCCAAAATATGTTAGGTATATTTAAAAAAGATAATTTGTGCTCGAATCCCAAATAATAAGTAAGGACGAAAGCACACTGTGGCGCAACAAAATGCTTCGAAAAATTACGCAATTCGAATTATCAATGTTAAAAATGTGTACACAGTACTTTTCAAATTTTAAATCAAAATTTAGGAATTTAAAGCTACTACGCGCCATCTCCCATTAAATAGAACACGCAGATTTAAAAATATCTAACTTACCAAAACATGCGTTTCCTACATTTTAAAATGTGGTTATGTTTATATAAACCATAAACGTAAATAGTGTCCGTTAAAAGTAAAATTAATAAAGCATTTAAGGTATACTATAAATTAATCATTAAATAAATTGCAGATACAAATGGATTACGATCTAAATAGGTCCGTACGTATATTAGAAGACTCGATATCTTCCCGTACACGAAATGTGTCTTTCACGGGAATTTCTGGAAGCCCGGATCAACGGAGGAGTAAAAATTTCGATTCGCCGCTCATCCGAACCCCCAGATCGATCGTCGTGCACGATAAGGATAAAACGACGAACACCGCCTACGACACTGCCTTCAATACTTTTATGGAAAGCGATAATACGATGGCGGGTTTGATTTTGCGTGCAAACGAACCTTGGAAGTCGACCGCCAATAGTTTGTATTTGGAGTTTTACGAAACGTTACAGTCACAAACTAGCGGTCAAAACGTATTCGACGTAGTGGCCGATTTGGCTCGCTGTTGTTCCGACACTCTGCAAGTGATTAAGGGTCTAAAATCTAAAGTTGCCATTGACAGAACGGAGGAGGACATCTGGTTGGAGGACGAACGAAACACGTGGCGATTGATATACGTTTTGTATCAAGATCGATTAAGCGTTCAATTAGCCGAAGAAAAGGAGGAGGACATTTATTTTGGCGAGAGCGAGAAGTTGTGCGTTTCGAATTTATTTAAGAACGATCAGCTGCTTCGCGAGAGTCAGCTGGTGATCGATTGGTTAGAGTATAGTGCCACAGAAAGGGACATTGAGTTGTTGCATTTCACAGATAACACGGTCGGCTGGGAGAACACTCTGCACCAACTGATGTCTGCGGAGACTATCGTTTTCGATAGCACGCAGAAAATTGTCAACTCCTTACATCCGGACGCCATGTACATGGAGAAGCTGCCGCTGCACGATTTGGATATGGAAGACGACAAGAGGCTGTGCAAGAAAATGTTTCTGGAAATTAGGTGCGGAAAATTGGAGCAGGCTAAAAACGTAAGGGCTGTTTTTGTTAAGTATTCGTTCGATACACATGTATTATGTGAGTGGTGTCGATGTCGCACATTTATTTTGTCTTATTTTATTTGCCAGCAGCAATTTCTTTTTAAGTTTCAGCAATCTTTCACCAATTGCTAATTATTTGCCAAGAATGTCTTCTTAAAATGAAATGATTTTCTATTTTCATTACAGATCTGCTTAAATTGCGGTCATGCATGGAGAGCGGCTCTACTAGAAGGATGGAGACTGTATCACAACCCGCATCTCTTACCCGATAATTATGTGGACATCGAAATGGAAGATCCCTCGGCCAAAGAAGATTCCATGTCGGATGGTGACCACCCGAAGAATGTGCAGCAAATCGAAGGCAACGCCACCAGAGATATCTGGAAGAGCATGGCGTATAAGTATTGCGAGCAGGATTGTTTAAATGTATACGAAAGAGCATCTGTGGCCGCCTATTGTGGCAACTTATCAACACTTCTATTAGTCAGCAAAAGTTGGGAAGACTACTTATGGTCTTATATGAAAGTATTAGTCGACATTAAAGTCGAATCTGAAATTCGCGACAGTATAGCTAAAAACTATGTTGCTTTGCCCGAGCACTATTGGGATCAAAAGTATAGTAACTGTTATTTGCGGTGGCCATATTTAAAACTATTAAAATTGCAGGATGTCGCTTAATGAAGTATTTCAAGATTTGGAAACGTCCGAAATTAATGTCGTTCGTAAAGAAGCCCTGATGGAAATTCACAAGGTGCAAAAATACATCATCTTAGATGACGTTTCGCATCTCATTCAAACTATAAGCGAATGGACAGATAATCTGACACTGCCGGCACAGTTTGTTCGATTTGCCGCTCATCTGGTGCTGTTTTTCGAACAAATTGGTCAAACGTACGACCCGCAGGCTTCAAGTAAAATTTTAGAAGCGTAAGCATTCGATGCGGTCTAACTATTGTTTTTATTCTTAACAGATATCTTATAGGTATGTATCGCGACTTTGCGAAATGAACGAAACTCAATTAATAGCGTTTTATACCGGCAAAATAGTGGCCCACAAGCAGGTGCTCGTGTACGCATCGTATATAGAGCGTATCGTCGACGAAGAAGAACGCAAAATGGCATTGTCCTTTGCCGAAGATAATGGCTTAAATGTGGCGGCCATCACAAAACAGGTAGTCGAAAACATCAGGAATCGTCCGCACGAAGTTAGGGCTTTTGGCGATTTACAGGTAATCGTTTGACACTTATGCAGTGTGTTTCATAAAGTATGTACCGTACGGGAAACTTTTTTATGTTCTTTATTAAAGTTGACGCTTTTTCCATAACAAAAAATGCATCAATAAAAAAATTAAAATTATATCGTGACATACGAGGGAGATAAAAAAATATAATTTTGGCTCGAGAGTATAGTACTTTTATTTTTGAAAATATCGAAAAATGTTACTTAAAATAGTTGTTTAGAATTAAAAGTTAATAGAGAAATATGAAGTCACGGCAGCTAAGTGTAATTTAATTCTTTTTTGGTCAATTTTTTAATAGCGTCTTGAAAAATCAATGTTGATTATAGTAATTCATGAATGTCATTTGTTTACCTTAGATACACGCAACAATGAAAATATTTTAAATTATTTAATATTAATATCAATTTCTTATAAATCTTTAAAATAGGAGTCAAAGGGTATAGCCGGATAAGCATGACAAAATGGCCCCCAAAGAAATCTACGAAACAATCTATATTATTACATTGGCAAGTCACAAGGAAACGATATATACACGTTTTACTCCCTGACCTTCAGTAGTCCTTGAGAAAATCAAAAAAGTATGTACCGGGGGAACTATTTTTTAAATTCGTTTATCTACGAAACTATTATAGCTACAAACATAAATCAAAAACAGATTGTTAGAGAATACTTCATAGCATAACATATGTTTTTTTTTATTAGTTTCGACTAATAATAACTATTAAAAAATTAATGGAGAAATTTTGAAAATTGAAAATTTTACAGTTCGGCCAGAGTGACAATCATCAAAAAAATGTCAAATATTGCTACTAATGTCTACTACTACTCCTAAAAGTTTCGTGAAAAAAAAATTGGTACAACACTCTGAAAAAAAATAAAAGCAAATATTGGTAGTGTCAAAACAAAAACGACAAGTTAAGTTTTTTACGTTGTTTAAACCGCGAATAGAAGTAGTGATCAAGTAAAAAATATAAGAATGTTTCACTACTTACTGTAGTTGTATAAAGCGATCTCATTGTCAGTACCCATCACCATACAGGAACAGCGCCGGCGCGGCGCTTTAGTCGGACATGCAGTTCAAGTTCTAACATTCTTGCAGTGTTGTTAATATTTATGTTCGACGATTAAAATACATAGTTCTAGAGATTCGAAAATCGTACTCAGTAGGCATAAGAACTATGTTACAACCACATGATGTGTTCATTGTTGATTGTGGTTTTCGTGATGTAATAAACTATATAACTAATGAAGGCTTTACCGTATTTATGCCTGCCTGTAAAGGCAAAAAATCTCCAATTAACTACGGAAAAAGCAAACATATTGCGAAAAGTAACAAAAATACGTTGTGTAGTCGAAACTGTACATGGTGCTATAAGCCAAAAATATCGTCTCTTACATCACAACTTAGATAATAAACTGTTTCCAAAGGTACGATTGTTGTGATACGGACAAAGGTTGAGTTCAGATGGTGCATTACAAGTCGAAATTATTGAATATATGGAAAGCAGAATAAATTTGACAAATACTTTGGAAGATGTTGATAATCATCATTGGAACGTCAAATCGTCTTTTCAACATCTAATGGTATCTGACCTCCTAGATTTTCCACGTTTAACTGAGCAATACTTGAAAGTTTTATTTACAGGCAGTTATCAACTATCCCAAGCTGTGTCGTAATTATCAGAAATACTGGACAATAAGAATAATCTTCTCGTGCAGTATGTCAAGCAAACACCACATATTATAAAACTGTACGTACGATCGAGACATAAAAATAATAAAGTATATCGTATTTATATCGATTATATTCCTATTGTTGTGACTGTCCCAACGGTAATAAAACAGTTAGGTGTTGTTCACATGCAGCAACTATAATATATTATTTATCACTCGCCCGATAAATGCCGCGTAATATATGTCCAGCAGAGATATTGTCGAAAGTATTTGCAACAAATTCTGTTTCTGTTGTCATTAATGAAAATAGTGATGATGATTAATAATATTGACTGTAGGTAAACATCTGTACTCACTCAGGCAACTATATAACCAGAATTAATTAATAACATTAGAAATCGTTTTCTATCGCATTCGATTATATTTATGTACATAAGACATTTGTAACTTTTCTATTAACTGAAATCCTGTATATTAGACACTTATTTGCATTTTTGTTTTGTTTATATTTTATATTGTCATAATTGTTGTTTTATTTTGTTATAGTTTATATTTTTGTTTATTAGTAGCGGTACATTATATAGTAGTAGTGACTATAGAGTGTACATTATTTTTATCAAAGTGTTGTACCAATTTTTTTTGCACGAAACTTTTAGGAGTAGTAGTAGACATTAGTAGCAATATTTGACATTTTTGATGATTGTCACTCTGACTCGAACTGTAAAATTTTCAATTTTCAAAATTTCTCCATTAATTTTTAATAGTTATTATTAGTCGAAACTAATAGAAATACATGTTATGCTATGAAGTATTCTATAACAATCTGTTTTTGATTTATGTTCGTAGCTATAATAGTTTCTAGAGTAAACGAATTTAAAAATAGTTCCCCGTACATACTTTTTGATTTTCTCAAGGACTACTGAAGGTCAGGGAGTAAAACGTGTATATATCGTTTCCTTGTGACTTGCCAATGTAATAATATAGATTGTTTCGTAGATTTCTTTGGGGGCCATTTTGCCATGCTTATCCGGCTATACCCTTTCACCAACTTTTTGATAAAATAGTTTTTACAAACTAAACATTTAAAATCGCCCAATAAAAATGTTTAATGTTTAATAGTTAAATCAGTTTTGTCTTAACAGCTTTATATTTAATCAAATTTGTTACATTTTAATTATATTGTAATCTTTTGGGCGATTTTAACTGTTTAGAGTTTGTAGAAATTACTAATTGCATCAAAAAGTTGATGAAATTACTGTATAAAACACACCGTATAAGACACATAATCTAAGAAATGATTTTGTTACAGCAACATTTAACCGAAGCCGATCATTTTAAAGTGAACGCTCTCGATTGGCTATTAATTTACAAATCGCACAGGTTGGAAGCAATCAAACAAACTAACGCTCTAATATTCGGTTTCTTAACTCTAAAGAAGGTGGATGCTGCAATATTGTCATTTAATAAAATACCCGCGAATTCCATTGACAGCCTACCATCAGAGGGCGAATTGCACTCGGAAATTAACCAGATCATTAGGGAATTCCTTAGCTACAGGGCGTACATAGACGCACATGAAACCTTCAACGAGTGGTTTAAACAGTTTCATTTGAAGCCCATTCCCCAGAGGTTCCACCGCCAAATGCACCGTTCACCGAGAAAGTCGCCCATCAACACCGAGAATCTCAATACAAAGCGGAAACCGAACGGTGGAAATTATCGACGTCTCATTTGGCCAAAAACGCCAAAACCGCTTTGTATAATGTGCTGTTCTTTCCTATGGGGGGCTGGTTGGTCGGCGCCAGAGACGGCGAGTATCTTAGATCGACGTGCATTCCCGAAATTGTTTTGTTGCTCTATTCGGTTTTAACCGAGTCGGGAAATGACGAGGAGTGCGTTCAACTGGCGGATATCGTGGCAAGTGAAAAACACTGTCTGTATAAGGTATTTCTGCTTATATGTTTAATTTGTGTATTGAAGTTAATCTTGTTTTGTTGTCAGGCTTTTTCCAAGGAGAAACTCGGCGATGTGCTGATTAAACTTTGCAAGACCTCTGTGATGCTACTAAATTATAAAAAAGATCCGTGGGGTAACACGACGAGTAATCAATTAGGAGATTAGTATTTAGCTATTGTAATAATAAATTAAAAAATGAAAATATTACAATTGTATTGTAACTTTTATATTGTGTTTTGATTAAAATTATACAAGTTACTTTTAATTTTATACTTTAGAAGGTATGTACATTGTATACCGTAAAACGGGGCAGAAAGTCAAAAATTGAAATATCGTAAAAATGTAGTTTAGTCGCCTGATGATGATGAAAAAAAACTTTGTTTCCTTCTGTTAGACTATCTTTTTTTGCGATTATTAATTAATTTTTTTTATTTATTGTTTTGCGAAAGTTTTTAAACAGTTTAATAATATTTTCGATTTTTTTCAGTAAGATAGTTTTTTTTTTGCATTTTATATAATAAATGTAATTTTTTAATAAGTTTTTAATTTTTTTAAATTTGTAAAATATTATAAATGATCAATATTTCTTCAATTTAAATGATCGATATATGAAATAGTGAAAGCAGTTACACAAATCAAAATAGTTTCTGCCACGTTTTACGGTATTCTGTCCTATTGTGTACGACGCGACGTGCGAAATGACTGTCTAAACAATTGTTTACATGGCGATTGACTGAGGTTCAGTATCATTTTTTATTCACCCTCGTTTACCTACATTTAATTAAATTGTACAGGGAGGTTTGATTAAGGGCATCTACTATGAGGGCTTAGTAGGGGGAAGCGGATACAGGTAACAACTAGGTACTCTGGATTTTCACCTCCTTAACTATTCTTTAGAAGTTTAGAAGATTATTTCCTTGGTTTGGTGATAGTTTTGCCATTATGGTATATAAATCAAATATAATTTCATCTTTGTTTTTATTTTATAGAAATAGTAATTGATTGAGAAATTATGAAGCAACGAAATTCTGTTCTGTAGTACTTTGAAATATACATACATAGGTAGTACTTCCTACATATATCTGTAACGTATGTTGCCTATACATTAAGGCAATATTTTCTTTATACAAAAAAATGTCAATAACGTTACCCAAAATATTCCTGAAATATTCTTTTTGTTCACTTATTCTTATTTACATTAGTCCGAAAAATCGACATCTATTTACTTTTCAAAATTTCGAACGTCTCAATTAAACGCCTATATTAAAAGAAAACTACCCAAATAAATTTTTAAAAACACCAAAAAATAATTTGCCGTTTACGTTATTAACTATCAATCAATTTTTTTTTTCAATACTGTCCCGAAGTCCGAAAGTTTAATTTAGTTTCGAGTGTAATTTATTTTATCAACAGTTAGGTAATTGCTAAAGTTCGATTAACATCCTAACTTCTAAGATAGGACGGTCAATATTTATGTACCTACGTAATAGTACCATTGATATCGCATCGGGAATTACTTATTATTACACGCGATCGTTCAATAAACTTATCGACAACCGCAATTATTTATTTAATCCGTTACGAAATTGTTTATAAATGATATTGTGCTGTTTATCAATGCGAACAATTAATTCGTTCGAACGTTAACCCCATAAATTCTGCTTTAATTTACAAAACGAAGCAGTCCACAATGCAAGTTGACTAATTCAATACAAAGCTAACAGTTTATTCATTAATTAGTATCGTTATTGCTTTGAGAATTCAGTTAGCAAACACATTTACCTATATCCATCGAATGCTGTTCACTAAACAATTACTTACCGCTATGTGCATTTCAATTGAACTTTACAAGTTTAATCGATTATATTATTATTTATAATAATATGTTACATTATTTTTAAATCGTAATTTGGCGAGGAACAGCATGTCGATAATAAATTATATATAAATTATTATAAAAATTTTGAATCGTCAATTTAATTATTTATATGTCCTGGCGTTCAGAACATTGTTCGTATAGTCACGTCATTTGTGGAATAAATGCGATAAAAGATAGTGAAAAAAACAATAACAATATTTTTTAACATCATTTCAAACAGTTTTAGTGAATTTTCATAGAAAATAAAGCTATTGTAGCCTGTCTGATGACGGGACCCAGACGTGTCCTTTTGGTATTTCTCCGATCTCAACCCCTAGATCACGAAAATATAGGTCATTCATTTTGGGTCGGTCATATATATTATATATATATATATAATCAATTTCTTGTGGACACGATTCCGATCGCAATTTTGATCCTAGGAGGCTGAAATTTGGACAGCGTATTGTCTTTACGAAAACGTAGGACGAGTTCGTTAACCAGCCAAATCGACTGACCCGTTTCAAAATGGCGGCCGTTCAAAACGAATAATTAAACTATTGACTATTCGTAATTGATTCGCGAAGGAACGATCTGTTGCTGTAGACGATAAGAATCCTCCTCGGTAAAAATTTCTTGATTAGAAGGCCGAGTTGCCCGAAATTGCCTGAAAACCAAATTAAATATTCTTCGGTGTAGCAGCCAAAGGCAAAATTTCTTTAACAATAGAAGGCAAGTGATATATGTTCAAAGTTTCTTCTAGGTTCGTTTTCATCAACGAGTCGCATGCTTAATTATAAAATTTCTTGAAGGACCTATAAATTGATCAATCCAATGACTAGAGTCGACGAGTGAATACTTTTTTGTCTTATATTATATAGAGCGATGATCTTTATTGAAAACAGTATTACTGTGATTTTGTGTTCGTTTGATATTGAACGTGTGCGAGGATACTGTGCTATCAGCGGAATATATAGGGTTTCGCCGTTTTATACAATCTGCTATAGTAAAACCCCTCTAAACCGACCATCTTTGATTCCAGTTGTTTTGGTGTTTCGTAGAGATGGTCGTCATGGTAAATACAGCGAAATCTCTGTAATATTAAATTTTTCTGTCCTCAATAGTATGCAACGATACCTATTATATGTTACTAATGCAAGTGAGAAGTATGACCGATCGGTCATACCGCATAATTAGAACGTAATTAGTGCGTGATTAAAACCGAAAACAAATCGAGGAGCTTGACTTATGTTAGCGAAATTGCCATAGTTTCGATCGAATAATTCATAATTAACACGAAAGTGAGTTAATTATGTTCGCGTCTGTTTAACTTTCCCCTTCGATAAATTTTATCCGTCAAAATAGTTGTTCAGTCTCGAAGTTAATGAGAATCGGGAAATTGGATTAACGGCGATTTCCTTTTCTTTAGATGCAAAACTCATACCAACTCTAATAAATTGTTCAATTTCGGTGCAACAGTTTTCGAATGGGAATTGGAGGAACGTAGCCTTGTTATCATAAATAAATCATGGCAACGCTTACAAACAATATCTTGGAAGGAAGGCGAACGCGAAGTAAGTAATTAGATTTGAAGTGATGGCGGCGCCTCCGGCGGTTAAATATTCTGCAATTGGAGCAACAGCAACATTGCCGATGCCGAATTACAAGTGGTTGGGAGTCCTGGAACGTTCAGGCGCTTGCATAATGTTTCAAATCCAATTATGTATTTCTACGCAATCAGTAGACATTTATTTATTTACTCGCTGCGGTTGTTTTGGGATTTACACGTGCACAGTAGAACAACAAAGTAATCAGGTCACCCTCAGGTTACATCCGTAAAGCTTTTACAACCTTTGATATATTGTAAAATTGTGAAATAGAATTCAGAAAATCGTATAAGATAACAGAAATATAAAATAAGTTTTGCTGGAAGTAACAAGAAAATTGGATTATTCTAACATTGCGTTATACGTTTTTCAATGCCTGGCGATGCAGTAAGCAAAACAAAGCAGATGGAAACGCGGAGGTGGTTTCGGTACCTTTCAGGAAATCATATTTTTTTGAAGTTACTTTTCGAACGCTGCCGTAGTGATTATTTTCATGGCGCTCTTCGAACGAAATCGTCTAGTTTTTACTAGGTGCCGATGATAATATTAATTATTTGTCCGGGAATTTGTGCCGGGACGCGTTCGTTATTTTAATCAATTTCGAGTGGTCCACGCCGGTGGTTACTATCTATATAAATAGTAGGGGTAATTTCCGTCGTGACGACACAGAACTCCCCAGTCTTAAATTTGCCATGTCTGCGGGTGAGGTGTGAACACTTACTCAATTAACCAATTAGCACGTTCCGCATTTCGGTAATTAAATCAATTATCTTCATAGCATTACGTGTTTCCTGTTGTCACTTACATAAACGTTTATTAAACTAGAACGGTTTCGATGGGAAAAATGGGGGGGAAAAAAACGTTTCGAAACGGAATTGCAAAAGAACGAGATTTTCCGAATATTATTTTTAACAAAATTGCGAACATCGAGGTTATTAAGAATAAAGGCGGGACCGTTTAAGATAAAATTGTGTAAAATCGGGTCAAGGAATTAATTTTTTTTTCTGGCAGTAATGCGACCGCGACATGTTATAAGGAAATGATCTCGCAAACAATTATACGAACATTTAAAGATAAAAGTTTTCTAAATTACTGAAGTTATTTAAGTAAGGCAAGACGCGATCGTCTAGCTATGGTCTCCGGGGGTACCAAACTGTCCCTTTTGCCATTAAGGATAATTGATTTTTATAATTAATGAATTTCGTTGACGCCCAGCGAAGTGCCTATTTATATTATATACGGAATGGATTTTGCGACAGATTTCTATATTATTGTAACTTACAAAAAAAATATATATATGTATTAAAAACGTTTTTATTATTCAAAATCACGATAATCAGTATTCAATATGCTTCACTTAAAGGTGGGCACGAACTGATGGTTTCAGAAAATTTATTTCCTAGAGGAAAGCGACACGTGAGATTAAACGTCAGGTAAAAGCGATGTTTACGCACAAGCAGTGATTGATTTTAGAGAATGGATACCAACAGTTTGATGTATAGACGAATTCTCATTGAAATTTATTACTTGTTTCCGACGTGTGCGCATACCTACATCGAACTAAAGGGACGGTTATATGCACCAGATTTTTCATATTTATTTGATAATTAGGGCACAAATTAAACTAAAACTAAGTAAATAACCCGATCGTCGATCGAGGATTAAATAAAATCGTTATCTACAAATTAACATCAAAGGAAATTGATATTAGGCAAACGACACTCTCTTTGGAGAATTGTTACGAGGATTGCTGTTGATTATAGTAATTAGTTCATAAGGAGCAAAGAGAAAATTCGCAAGCAGTTCTAACGTTTCGTTCTACTTAATTAATACAGTTATCGGGGCTTGTTTTGTAAATTGCATTTAAAGGCTTCGTCGACTAACGTGTTCCCCACGTATTTTGACTTCGTCTCTTTTGGTCGTTTACCAAAATCTGTGAAATTGTGTTGGAAAATAATTAGAAATTCCATTGATGACTTTTGTCGAAACAACAATTGGCGTTACTTATGTAGGTAAATATGCGTAGAATGTAACCTGACACGTGCAGCTGGATGCATTTTATTAACTGGCAACAAAGGGACCGTAAATTATTATTTCGATTAAATCTCCTAAACTAATAGATTTTCGGTCGGTGATTTGTATGTTTAATAAGACGTTTCGGAGTAATAAGTTAATTTCAAAACTTGCCGGAGTATATTAAATTTCGTATCTGTGAAATTTTGCCTTGTACGCGTTACAAAATTTAATTTTGGTAAATTACAACAGTTATTAAATACAAGTATACAAATCGTCGTTATTTCTTTATTTAAAAATTTTCCACGCAGTTTAAAATAAAATCCGAAAGTCGAAAACGAAACGAAAAATGTCTTTTGCGATGTAATACCTAGAAAATTGCACTTCAACTGCAGATACACTTTTTGTTTCTGTAGATTTACCTATTACATACTTTTACAACAATGCAGATGTTGCTCTTTAAACTGAAACTAATTTTAAGTAGTTACTGTTTTATTTTAAAATGCAAAATAAACGCCAGCCGCATTATTTTCAAACGATTTCGAGCCTTACAGGGGCCGCAAAGTTCATAAATCTCGGGCAAATAATTTAAAATCTTATCTAAACTTCTTATAAAACGTTTTATTTATATGGAAGCCCTTAAAATTGCAACATTTCGTACACATATGATATTGAAAACGAGGTTACATTCTGATCTTCTTTATAACGTCTCGAATTTTACATGATATATCGACATACAATCTCCAAGTACTTAGTTGTCTTTGAAAACATCAAAAGAACAACGGCGAAACATTCAAGTTACATTTCTCGATAAATACGAATTCGCCCGGATCGAATTTCGACGTTATAGCTTTTACAATGTTTAACGAGCTGAATTGACTCTTCGAAATTTATGTCGGCGTCGTTCTTAAAATATGATTACGTACACAAAAATATTATAAGATCGCGATTTGTTTAAGTAACCTACCCCTATTAAATTAACGAGTTCTACAATAACAAATTTGAAAATAAACAGAAACTAATTATTTTAAATATCCAGTACCTATCGTAAACTGAGACTACTGTTTTCCGTTGTCGAAAAATTTAATTTATTGTAAATTCCTCACTCTGAATGTATTATGTCACCTAACAAACAACCAACCCATCGTCCACCATATGGGCGTGCAGTAAACTCGAGAGAATCGCATCAGATTACAAAAAAGGCTAACATTCTCGTGGATCGACGTTTTGAGGTCCATCCAGTCTCTAAAGCAAGCAATCCCAATTTTTCGATTAAAATTTAATTACCTACTTATTTTTTTTTTAAATTTATTTTCATATTTTGTAGACCGTATCTTGAAGAGTTTTTGCGATTTTGAAATGTTGTTTTGCAGTTTTGATAGATTATGATTGTTAGAGAAAAGTCATTAAAAGTTTGGGTTAACGTTTCCTACCTACCTACTTATTTACCTATCATATTTACTTACTTATGGGTATAAATACACGCGTTATAGTGTATTCCCTAAGGAGGAGTAAGGTACCTTCGACTTTTGCTTTACTTTTCATGCGAAAGAAATACAGTTGTTGATTCCTGGAATAAGCAATGACGATCGATGCTGTAACGAGCGCCTGTGGCAAGTGTTTGACTTGCGCCCTTTAATCCAAAAATAGCTCCAAATATAATATGCGGAACCCTAGTTGCGTCCATGGCGGGCGCATGTTGATGACTGCTGCACAGACACACAATCCAGAAGTAGAACTATCCAGTAAACGAAAGAAATACAAATACGATAGAGAATAAGTCACGGAAAGCGACTAGAATTTCCGGCCATCTAAGAGACGTCACATGGAAAAATAAGTACATGGCCACTGAAAGCTAAATAAAAATATACAAATCCGTGGTTAGACCAGTTATGACGTATGTGGTGGAGACTCGAGCAGACACAAGTATTAGAACCAAACAACTACTACGCACATCAGCAATGAATACAGTGAAAACTAGCTACCTATTTGAGAAAATTAAAGGAGACAGAGTAAGAAACATAGACTCCAGGAACAGATACCTGAAACCAGAGGTAAAAAGAGAATCGACAAGATCCGAGAAAAAATAGTTGGAAAACTTTCCATCAATGGAAACACCGTAAATAGTACAGGTTCTTATTGTTAGTGTAAAAATAATGCCACTTTGCGATTTAAGAGTTTTTGATACCATCTCTCAAGAGAGAGAGAGAGAGAGAGAGAGAGAGAGAGAGAGAGAAGAGCAAGGATACACTACCCCTAACTCTCCATAAAATGAGACGTTATCGAAAAAATCGCACTTAAAAGGTAACAGGTGATACAAGCATACAATTTTAGGGGTATATTTTATACCCTGTACTAACCACAATCAACGTCACCCCTTAATTCAAAATATGCCCCTCTTTAGTACACGGCACGGCGCACTATGGAGCGAACAGGTACATATCATCTCAAAATTTAATAACTTTAACAGTAAAACGTATATCGAAGTGAAATTTGGAATGTACACTACTGAATAAATGTAGTTTTATAATTTATACAGAGTTTATTAACTATTACATTAAAAATATAACAATAAGCGTAAAGAAAATGCTCTCTTAATAATCACTATTTAAATTTTCTTTCATTTGGAAATTATATTGCACAGACAATTGTTCGACAGTAGTACTTAACGGTATATCTACTAGTGGAA
Organism: Rhagophthalmus giganteus; assembly: GCA_036326145.1. Lineage (NCBI taxonomy): Eukaryota > Metazoa > Arthropoda > Insecta > Coleoptera > Rhagophthalmidae > Rhagophthalmus > Rhagophthalmus giganteus. Next base: position 937,639 of record JARFJA010000046.1, on the reverse strand, counting down.
TTATTATGTACCTACCTAAATTGAATTTGAATTTATTTATACAGGGTTGGGCAAAATAAGCGAAATACCCAATTTCTGACTTTATTATGAGCTGGACTGAAAACTGACCTTTAAAAAGTTTTTGTATATTTTATTTAATATTTAATGACGTTTAGAGATTTTTGTTATCTGTCATATTTTTCAAGTTATGATATCATCGGCTATTATTTGAAATGGAACAACACCCTAATTTTTATTATTGATTTGTATTTCAGAGATAATCGTACGACTTTTTGTTCCAATAAATATTGCTTCTGAAATTAGCCCGTTTGGAATTATTTCATGTTTTGTTAAAAAAAAATTTATTGCTGCAGGGTGTTACAAATAACCACATTTTTAAGATATTTATGCATGTACAAATTTAACATTTTAGGTAAGTATTTTTTATTATAAATCATTAACTTAACAAAATAATACCGGATGAAATAAAATTTCGAGGGAGTTAATACATTTTCCAAAATAACTCTAAAACTATGACATTTAGATATAGGGAAGTAAATATAACCTGACCCTAACTTTGAACGTACAATGCAATAGAATTGAGAAAAATGTAGGTTGGTATTTAAAATTACTAAGATATTAATATTTTTCGGATAAGTTTGGCATTTTTTTTGAACATCCAATGATATCATTGCTTGAAAAATATGACAGATAACGAAAATCTCTAAACGTCATTAAATATCGAATAAAATATGCAAAAACTTTTCTTAAGGTCAGTTTTCAGTCCAGCTCCTAATAAATCCAGAAATTGGGTGTTCCGCTCATTTTGCCCAACCCTGTATATGTTTTGATACGATAAATATAAAAAGGAACCGGTGCAAAATATATGCAAAATATTGACAAATGTACAAATTATAATCTCATCACGACCACAGATAAAATAATATTTTTCGAAGTTAATTGTTCTTATTGAACTTTTATTGCGCAGCGCTCTGTTAGAAACCTAATATTTTAAAAAGGTGCAAGTTGGTGCAAAATTTTATTGCCGATCCTTAAAATAGACACTTCGACGAATATAAAAATCGCAATTTCTAGACATCGGCAAAAAGCGCTAGTTAATAAATGTCTAATGCAAGTTTATAATTGTAGACAATTAAATCGTTGTGCTTCTCAATTTAATTTGAAACAGTTGTTAAATATAAAGAACCCAAATTAGGCCTTTACATAGCAAATAGATATTCTTTTAAGCTAATAAAACAAAAATAATATCTAGATTCAACCTATAACACATTATAATAGGAGTTCAAAGTTTCGCGTAAAATGTAGCAATAGATCTGTTGTTTGTAAATGTTCAACTTTGAGGCCTTATAACAAATTAACGGAAAGATCTACAACAAATATAATCACGATCAAAAAAATATTGGTTTCAATTGTTTATAATTAATTTTTCTTTTACTTCTACAACGTACTTGACAATATTGAATTTTGAGATGATATTTGCTAGTTCGCCCCATAGTGCGGCGTGCGTATCTGTATAATTAATATGATACATTTTATGGAAAGTTGGAAAGAGTACATTTTTAATGCTAAAACATTTAGGGAATCCGACAGTGAAGTTAATTTTTTTTTTAATTAACCCCCCCCCCCTAAAAGAAAATGTGACTAGAGAGGTTAGGTTCCCCCTGAAGTGGTATCAAAAATCCATGAAATTGTTTCGAAATACTTTATTTATTAGGAACGTAAACCGAAGATGGTTAAATTTTACTAATAAGAAATAAAATCATTTAAACAAATTGATTTTTTCCTTTCAACTTTGCGGGTGAATATCTCGACAGGGGAGCGTCGTAGGAAAAAGTTAATAGACGCATAAAGTTTTATTTGGACGTGTTCTATACGTCCCCGAAAAATTTCTCGTCATTTCCTAGACACCCTGTTTTATAACGTCCCGGAACGTCCGTGTATTAAAAAGGGATTATTTTGAATTAGGGGTGGCTCCGAAATGGCTCTCGCGTTTATTGTGGTTAGTATGGTGTATACCCTTAAAATTTCATGCTCGTATCATAAAGTGCAGGGTTTATATGCACTTAGAACCAGAATTAAAAGGAACGAAAGGGCGAAGAAAAACAAAATCTGCAAAATAGAGTTTCCAGGTAAATACATTATATCCATACAATTAGTAGGTACTTGAGAGATCATTTTTTCAATTTAATATTTCATACATATATAGGCACTTAATTTAATACTTTTATCAATGATAACGACTTAGTAAAACTGTCGAATCGTTATCAATACAAATATTTTAAAAATGTAATTATGTATTCATTTAAAAAATAATATCCTAATTAAATGTCATTTTATTACGTTTAGAAATAAATTGCTAATTAAAAATATTCCCAGTGCATACAATAAAATTAAGCCAAATCAATACATAAAGCGACGAAAAATATTTATTTTACAACGAGAACGTTTTATTATAACTTTATAAACGCGGGCTAATAATTTTTAAAATGCATATTCCAATAAATAGCTAAAATGTTTCAAGGTAATGCAATAAATCTCGTTCTAAGAAATCATTTGACGTCGCCGCAAGTTCGATAAGACGCCTGCACGTGTCCAACTACTTATTTCAAGTGGGGGGGGAACGGTTTAAGCTGCGGTCTTTGTTCCACTCATTCGAGCGCGGGTGCAGTGAGGGTTTAAGTCGTTTATGTGTTACCTATGCAAGCGCATTATTAATTGTTTTGCAATTTTGTTTTTTGTACATAAGATGTTTACGCTGACGGCTTCTAATTTTTAAATGTAACGTTTAAGTAGTTTTATTTATTACTTAACTCACGTAAGTCCACGTTATTGAATTTCATCGTTAAACCACAATTTCGCCGAGTCGTTCTAACCTAAAAATTGTCCGGTAAAGTGTTTTGCGATTAAATCGGAAATGATTCGGAAGTAACAGGTAAATTAGGCATACACATGCATAATAATTTATTAGATTTTATATGGAATAAATTATGTTTACGCGATTTAAGCTCTCATTGTAAAACCGATAAGTCGCCTGTTTCGTAATCGGTTGTTCTTTTTATTAATGGCCGCGTCGAAGTGTGCTCGTGAAAATAAACATTGGGTTTACGATTTAAAATTAAAAATTCTAAATTCCGTCCGCGTTATATTTTTGATGAACGATAAATATACGTGTGTACTGTGTGCTTATGGACAAAGACGACGGCTGCAACCTTTTTTTTAAGTTGGTGAGTAACATTGGACGTTTTCATTTTTTTCTAAAACAATAGAAAAACAATTTGTGGTACCCACCTACTTATAGTTTTCTATGTTTTATATGGTATTTGTGTATCTTGTGTAAGTATCCGGATATAAAATAATTCCAATACAGCAATTATTATTGTCGTAAATAAATTTATTGGCCAGTCTGACCTGGACTGCGGCACATCTGTTTTCAACGTGAATAACGAAACAACATAATTGAGAACGAATTTATTTTCAAGGGGAGTTTTTAGTAACACTTCTAGTTAAACATCTTCTAAAAAATGGGATATTTTTGGTAAACGAATAAATTTTTCTAAGGGAAGATTTTATTGTGGATAATTTAAAATCTTTATTATTATTATTATTTAGTTTTATTTACAAATTTGTAATAATTATCACTTGCTTAATCGCTGCGGTTAACCTTACTATACCGCGTGTAACAGAATCATGGTACACCCCTTTAATTTTCTTATTTATTGAGAAATTTTTTTTTAAATTGTTACATATCTAATGTACTCATCAAACGTCACCTTTCGACCGGAAATTTGTGTTTTTTTCACTGCCGCTTTCGTCGGAACCCACATCAATTTTCGATTTTCAAATAGAACTCCCTGTACATTATTACATTTTTGGAATTCGTATAATTTTCCGAATATAGTGGCACCACAAAAGTATCATTTCAACTGTAAAAAAAATGGCTACCTGCCTAGTTTATTTTTCGGTTGTATTAATTTCACAGACAAAGTGGGCACGTGGGTAGATTCGTTATTGAATGTACTTTCTATTGGTACCATAGTACCATTATGGTACTATTAAAAAAAATAAAGTTTTGATACAAAAACCATTGTTGGTAACTTTACGAGATGATAGGTCAAACAATCACATGTCTTTGGGGTAATTTTATTTTTCGTTGCGTTGATGAGGTCGATTAACATTAATCCGGCGGGGGAGGGGTTATGACACTCTAGTTTGAAAAATAAAATGGGCGCCAACATTTTTTTTAACAGTTGAAGTGTCACTTATTTGGTGTAATTACGTTCAGAAAATTACGCAGATTCAAAAATATAATAATATTCCATTCTATTTAAAAATCGAAAATTAATGTCACTTCCGGCGAAACCGGAAGTGGGAAAAGCACAGTTTTTATGTCAAAAAGTGACGTTTGCAAGTACATTAAATACGTAACAAGTTTGTAATTTGTTATTTTAATAAATAACAAAATTAAGTTACACACGGTATATGAAGACCTCCAAAACTTACTAAAGATTCCTTTTTAAACAAATAATTTATGAATCAATTAATATTTTGACCGTCGATATTTAATCGTTTTTAATAAATTAAATCGAAATGTGTACAGTCGGGTGCCGAATTAATGTCGCTAATCGCGAGCATCGTGCAGACACACACGACACAACGAACAAATTACGATCGGAATATTTAAAGTTCTGTTTTGTATCTGTTTAATTTGTCTCGCTTCTCGTAAATACTTTTCGTGTAATTGTGCCGTGTATTGTCCGTCCAATGTTCGACTGTACATTAAATTTTTAAATAAATCTTTCTAATCCTAATGCGTTGTGATAAAATTTGAAAATTACAATATTATTTCCGTTATAGTAGCTATCTAAGTTTCTTTTTAATATTTTTCAGCAATACAACGAAGAACTTGGTTCGGCGTGACTATTGATGGCATTTCGATTTTTTTAACGGACGCTAAAATATTGCGATTTCCTGACCTGATTGCCCGATTTCCAATAGGAATGGTCGGATCCCTAGCTGCTTCACATTGAAATAGGTGAGTCGCCGTAATAATTATTATATATTTACTGTTTTTAAAAAGCGTTATTAAATTTTAATAAAACAAAATATGTTTTGCCTTAAGCAATAAAACTACTTTACAATTTGATCGACACGGTCGAGAGCTTCCTTAAAATAATATTTTACCATTAAACAGTGTTTAGATACGAGTGTAATTCATTATAATATGTATCTATGTAGGTACGTTTATATTTAACATATTTTATGTTATTTGTCACGATAATTAAGCTTATGAAAACCATGTGTAGTAACATCTTTAATTAATAAGGGCCAGTTGTAAAATGGTCGATCGTCGCTGAATGTCAGTCATTGGTCGCATTCAGGGAATGGTAGCGCTTTATCGAAGCGATGTTCTGAATGGTGTATGCTTTACTCGCAGTGCTGCAGCGCTTTAGTAAAGCATTAAAGCATATAAATATTCCGCTTTAACGCTTTATAACTAAATAAAGCAATGACGCATCCATGCGTTCTAACCTAACAAATTATATTGCTTGTGCATGTTTTGGTTTATGCAAAAAATAAAGATAGCTTATAACGTTACAATTCGGAGACGAAGTCATTTCCCTTGCAGTAACGTAAGAAGAAAGGTTGAAGATATTACAAGGTAAGTTTTACATAAAAATTTGAGTGTTTTACAAACAAAATTGCCAACCTAAGAATTAAAAGCTGAAAAATAACTAGTAACAAAAATGTTTATTCAGGCAAGATAAAGCGTTACAGCGCTGCAGCGTTTCGACGCTACAATTCCCTGAATGCGACCATTCACTACGTAAATACTTGTTTAAACAATCATTTCTTTATAGTGATTCGCTGACGATCGGCAGGTTTTTACAGTAATGCGAATTCTTCGAATACCCCACAACAAATAATAATAATTTTATTTTAATAATAATAATTTTAAGTAGACAGAGTTTTTTATCAGTGAATTCTGTCAAACCAATGAACCTAGCCTTATTTTAAATAAAAGTATCTCAATCTTAGGGTGTCGATTTTCTGGAAAACCTGGAAAAGTCGGAGAATTTTATTTTGATCCTGGAAATCGGGAAAATGTCTGGGAATTTACTATAAATATTGGAAAAAGTCGGACAAAATCTAATCGGTCGATTACACTTATTTTTTTTTTATAAATTATACTTGCATTTAATTCAATGTATTTAAATTATATTTAAGAAAGAAAACTTTAATTTCCAAATTTACGTTATAAATTACTGTTTCGGATAAGTTGACGAACACTTTGAAAGATAAACTAGGCGATGAAAAGAGTAAAAGCAAAACAAATCGAAAGAAAATAACGATCAACAAAGAAAGCAGATGCGAAAAAGAATTAAGGGAGACAACAGAGATACGTATGTTAACCAACTATTTTCTAATACGTAACTCGATGTGGGTTGTTCGCTTTATCGAAAGTGGGCTTATGTGACATGTAGTTGGCTCACTCTAGCAGAAGCTAAAGGGAAAGCTTATATTTGTAATATTTGTGTTTAAAATATAATCATTAGAAAAAAATTCGAGGATAAAAAAATGCAAAAGCTTATTATATTCTTGTTATATGATATGCTTGTCTTCTTATCCAGCTTTCCCCTAGTGGAAAACCAGGAAAAATAAGGGGATTTAATAATTTTAAAATAACCGACACCCTGCAATCTGATCCACTTTATACCCTACAAGAATATTTCGGCTAGAATACAATTTTTATTACTTATTAAAATCATTTTTCATACTTATTTTATACACATAGGCGTATTATTGTTTTTGCTTTGACTCTCGTTTACGTTTATAAATAACGTTAATTTGAAAACTTTATAACTAACTTTCTTAGTTATTATCTAACGATTAAAAGTTATTAAAATTATCATCGTTTAAAACGTTCATCTCTTTCAATATACTTGTTAAAGCTCCGTTTCCCGATAGTTTTCCGAAAACTTCCTAAACTGTACTACTTATTCAATAGCGCGTCGCCTTGCGTTGAAAGCTTACGTTGTCCCGAAGAAAAGATGACAATTTAGGTCTTCCAATTGCTTTAGAGATACCGGAGCCTTTCAAACTTGTTCCACATCTTGCAAACGGGAGAAAGATTACATTAGACATATCTTGCCGTAACTTTTCCTAAGTTAGTTTGCAACAGCGTCAGCCTTGTTGGCACTTTCCAACATGGACGTAGCACATTCAACGTGCGCCATAATATAATGATAAAATAAAGTTTTTCGGTACGAAGTTGCAGACACTGATAGCCAATCACAACTCACCGTGCTTTCGCCTCTGTGGTTCCCCGAGGTCTCCTTCGCAATTCTAAGCCATCCTCAATCTAACTTTACGTAGGTGCTAGCAACATCAAAATATATTTTTATATAACGTATTAAAACTCGAGAATGGAAAAACCATACGTTTCGTCCAGGATTTGACTTTTACCGCTTTTATTTTCTAACGAGTCAACTTTTTGGCGTTTCGCGTTTTTAGCGAATAACGCATATAGGTATACTTACTTAAACAAAAAAAAACTTAAGCAATAAAAACACGCCATTCTTATAGCAACATTTGCAGTTTTCGCGTTTTCTTAACTAGCAATTTGATTTTCAAACCGTAAACCCGCGTAGGTACTGCCGAAAGTTTTAAGTGAAACTCATCAGAAAGTGTCGAAATTTTTATGGGTGCTTCCTAGAAATGTCGGCTATTTACCGCAGACTTTTTAAAACAAGAAAACCTAAGTAGAGTATACCTACGATTTATTTAAATGCGGACGTTGTATAAACGGGAAAAGTTGGACGCGGCCTCCTTTTAACGCTATATGCAAAATATTAATCTTAAACGAAGTGTTAAATCTTAGAATTATTAACGCGAAGGAATTTATACGATCCGAGTTAACAACAACACATCACAAACTACGCCGGTGACCTGTCATATAAATATTTCAAATTCTGAAAGTAATATACTTACAGTTCGAATGGTTAAAGTTAATTCGCGCTTTTATTTAAAAATTTAATTTGAAAGGAGACTTTAAATTCCGTAGAATAAGAAAAAAAACCTCACAAAGGGGAACGTATAAAAGTCGGCAGTGTGGAGTTATCTGATGTCTTTCAATTTTCCTTCTTAACCTCCGAATATCTCGTTCTCGGACATTTTGCCTTTCATTCGTGGCCACGCCAAATCTAACCCCGCTTAATCCTCCGAAACCGTTTTTCCCAAGAATAAGGTTCGCATTCGGAAAATCTGCCGGCGCGGCAGCGCAGATTTCGTTTTAGAAATTTTTAATAACGTTCTCGAATGAAAAAGGAACTAATATTTAAATCATTACCTACACAAATTTAATTTAAATATCTACATAGGATTAGATTGTGTAAGGGTATAGTTGCTTTGTTGGGAACGGGTAAATTATTGTCGAGGATCGTGTATGTAATGTTTGCGGGGGATTATGCAAAATAACCAACCGACAGTGAAACTGGGATTTTTATTCGAATAATTTTTAACTACGATATTTTTATTAAAAACGGACGTTTGGGCGCGACAAAACGGATTTTATAATAAATTATTATTTCAATTATTTGAACAAAAAAGCATCCGGTTTTTTGATCTGAATCGTAAGTAATTGTAAAATTAAAAGAAAAACTGCCGTTAACTACACTTTATGCAATACAAACCTACATGCAATTCACGACGTCATCAGTAAAAAGTTACTAGATTGTTTATTTGTAATTCGGTTTGAAGTTTGAAAAGTGACATATTCTATCGATGATTTACTTGCGCACATATTAAATGGTATAAAGAAAGACTACAATTTATTAGAACTGTAAAAATACGAGGTGAAACGTCATCATCTAGTAACCTTTTGTTGATGACGTGAATCGCTTACATTCTTGGATAGGCCATAGTCGAACACGAATATGTTTATTTACTGATATTAAAAAGGAAGATGCAAAAACAGTAGTACTTAGCCTACACTCAAAAAAAAAATCCGATGTAACGCGTTCAATGTACGTACATTAGATAAAAATACATTACAAACGTACATTAGATAACTCTTAAAAAGTAACGAAAAATTCGTTATTTCGATAAAAATTTTCATTGTAGGTATGAAGAAAGTTATTAGATAAAAAAATTATAAATGATTCGTAAATACAACGATCATTTTAATTGTATAATTAGGCACTTATTTTCTTCAGTGTATTAGTAGTATTAATGAACTTTTCATTGTATCAATGATCAAAAAGTCATGAACTGGTGTTCATTAATATCATTTACAATATTTTTTTGAGTGTAGGAAATCGGGATTTTATTTCGCCGTTTAAACACGTAAATCCCCCACCTTCAACATCATATAGTCTTTCGAAACATAAAATTAGTCTTTCAAAAATAGTTGAACATAAAGTTGTCCGTATAAAATTTTTTTAACATTCTTTTGGAGTTTTCACATATATCCTACTTAAGTTACGCGAACTTTCTCATCCGTATCTGATAAATTTCGATAATAATTCCGATGGGCCACTTCAGTTTCGGAAACAATTTTTGGATCTTTTGGATCTTCGGCCAACTAAAAGGCGAGCAATCTTTTTTATATTAAAGGCAATCTATAAAAGGTTATTAAATGATGACTTCTCATACAGGTAGTGTCGCCTCGTATTTCCTATTTTTACAGTACTAATAAATTGTAGTCTTTTTTTGCCATATAAGTACACTCAACCAAAAGAGTACGTAAATGCAATAAAAAAATCATTATATTAAGAACTGGCGTTCATTAATTTTCGTCCGAAGTACGATTTCATCATTACAACGTACGTCCAAAGATTACTTGATATTCGAAACCGTTACCCAATGAACGTTTATTGGTATAATGACCTTATACATTGCTACATCGAATGCAGTTCATTACGTTAATGAATAATTTGACTGCTCCAATGAACAAGCTTTCTTTGTTTTAATAAATTAATACATAGATAATATGAATTTGATTTATAGTGATAATAGCCGTGTTTATTAGTTTTATCAATATTCTTACATAAATTCAATAAATTATTTCACTGAAATGCAAAGTTTGTTTATTGTATGTTTGTTTATTGTATGTTTGTTTATTGTAATGTGTTTATTAAATAAAGGAATATTCTTGTATTGTTACAATGTACACTTCTATTCCTATTAAAAGAGTACAGTTACTATTTCACATTGTAAATAGGACAATGTTTATGTATATTGTTTCTATAGCAAATTTCTTTTTGTAATGTTTCAATTAATTATCGCTCAAATATACCTACATAGAAAATTTGATTATTAGTTTTTTATTGTTCAATGTTGTCGATTGTAGGAAATACAAATCGATTTTTCCGCTGAAAAAAATCGATTTGTACACGTTTCTTTGGAATTTGATATGTAATAACAAACACAAATCGTTTTTAGAAATATTTTTCTATAACAGTTCTAACATAAATATTAATGTAAACGTCATGATATTTTTTTTGAAATTATTTAGTTTGAGTTTTCAAACTGCACTGTCTTGAATGTATCCTGTTTCTGCGAGGCCGTTAATATTCCTAGATTATTCTATATATAGAATTAAAAAAATACATAATCAACTGTATTTATATTGTATATTAGTGAATTTAGTCATAGATACAATAAATGTAGTTATTATTTCAAAACGACCTTACATTAAAAAAAAAAAAAATTCATAAATTTTAAGTTATGATGTTAATGTAGAAATTCGTAGATACAATCAAGTAATTATTGGATTGATGAAAAAGAGTCGTTAAAGCAATCAAGATATACATTAAATTATGAAATATGTTCATCAGTTTCTAATGAACATAATAACATTGGGACTACGAACGTGGAAATTAAAAAATGAACATCTATTAGTAGTATTAATGAACTTTTCATTGTATCAACGATCAAAAAGTCAATAACTGGTGTTCATTGATATTATGTACAATAATTTTTTGAGTGTAACATGTCGCTTTCCAAACTTTGAAATGAATTACAAAGATACAATCTAGTCATCATCTTATCAACCTATGAATGACCTATAAATGAAAATTTGATATAAATATTATTAAAAGTAAAAATGTTGTCAATTTTTGTTTTGGTCAATTTTTGATGTATTTCCGTGACATGTATTTTATAGATATGCTAAGAAATTACGTATTATTGTGGTCAACAAATTTTCAACGTTTTTGTATCAATTCGTATGGTTTTTTAAAAATTGTCTTAGGGTAAAGCAGGATATTCTTGTCAAATCCGACTGCTAAAATAAAATTAATTTTTTAAGTTTTATTTTAATAATTAACCATTCCTTATATAATTTGACTACTTATTGCAAAACCTTTTTTTCAACTTCCGTTAAAAAGTGATTAGACACTTTTTGGTTTTAGTTTCGAAATAATTTAAAAACGCCACAAACAGATCACTATCATCGCTTATAAATTTTAAGAATGTCTGTATTCAGATAATTTACCAAAAAATTATTACCTAAAAGTTGACGATTTCTCATTTTTTTCTTAGAATTCTAGAATTTCATTCTTTCGTTATTTTCTGTAGGTAATAGTCGTCGGTATCCTATACAAATAATTTTGTTTGCCGTTTTTATATCGTTAGCGACGCAAAATAATAATAAAGGGCTAATGACCTAGCAGTCGATGCCCGCTAATTAAATAAAATAAAAATAATAATTGTAAGATTGGAACGAATTAATTTATTGCGCCGCTGTCGTTCCACGAATGGAAAATTTAATATAAAATACAACTTTTCAAACTGAAATTTCTTTTATTTCCAATGTTTTGACAAAATATAAAGGAAAACTATGTTTTTAAAGCGCTCCAGGCAGTAAATTATGTAAATAAAACGCAATTCCTTTGTTTCTTTATACGTCTGTATCCGCGGCAGCGTCTTAACGAAATAAAACTTCACTTGTTAAATTCTAAATACGAAACATGCTGGAAATAAAATAATCACCATTTGTCTATAATTGTAATTTAGAGATAAATTTAAATATAAAGATAAACTTTCCGCATTATTTAATGTCTGGAACGCCATTTCATAAATTAGTCGATATTATAGGTATTATTAAATAATTACAATGTCGATTTACTTAAAAGTGCTCGACTAGATCTGATCTTAGAATGTTGTAATGTCGTTGTTCTGAATTTTTTTGTCTTCATTAACGAATCAGTCTTGTTATCATATTATTTAGTAGGTACCTACGTCGATAGCAATAGTAAATATTCCATCTTTTTTGAATTATGAAATAAAAAAAAGTTTAGGACGTCACATTATCAACTTTTCTACATCGTCGTATCAAGGGATGCTCAAGGTTTATTTATATACAATTACAAAAGCTTGATATAACAATACGGACAATATGTTTTGAAATTTATACCTATGCACGAATGAATAATAGAGGGTATTCTGTTTTGTTTCTGTCGAAAGATAAAACTCTTATGTTTATTTGTATAGATTGTTTAGTGGTTTATCGAATAAAGTTCCTGGATAAGCTGGACAATAGAAAATCTTCCGGCTTTTTGTGTCTTGTTTGATTTCGGAACTTTTTTGCTTGTAGATAACCCTCAGACAACTTTTCTATGTAAAGCTATCTGTCCCCGTATACTTCAACGGTGATTGATTGATTGAATGCAAAATTTCCTCGCAAAAAGCGCTTACGAATTTTTGTTCGGAATCGTCTAGAAAAATAAACGCGATGCTAATTTATGACGCCGACATAATTCTCGATTTGTGTCGGAATTAAAAAATTTCGATAAGCAACGATATCTCGATCAAACGCGCAATCAAAAATTTATTTATATGGAAAAGCTCATTAATCTTGTAAATGTACTCTCGAGGGAACGAAATCTAGTGTTTACCTAAATACCGTCGATGTAAGAGTTCAAATGAATTTGAATCTACTTGTGAGGCTGTGTGATTCTCTTCTTCACTAACGTTTTATTTATTTAGCGCAGCTTAAATGTAGATTAGGCTTTCAATTTAATTACTTTTTTCCCTTTGTACTACAACTTTTGAAAGTTGCGCAAATTATTAATTAACGCATCTTGAAATTACGGGATTTTAATTTTGACTTTCCTGAAAATTAGCTCGGCAGTTTCTATAAAAAGCTTTTTCGATATTAGTACGATTAGATACCCACGTTCTGTTGAAGATTCAGACTCTTAACGTCTAATCGCCTAATTTCTGATTCTCGCGTTCCAATACTCGGTATCGAATTATTGCGTCCAAAAAATAAAAGGAATATATTGAAGTGCACTACAAAATACGTCCGTCTAACGACATATTGGGCGCGATAAAAGCGTCCATATTTAACGGCAAAATATCTATCTACTTAGTACGACAAATTAAGTGTTCCTGTAATGACAAATTGATGTTGCAGCAGATAATGTGTTGTTCGCACAGAAAAATCGACTTCCGATTTACTATTATCGATGTAATTAAAACTGAATCAGTTATCAGTTAAAGTCTACCCATTGTTGTCATTTAGATTTTTCTAGTTTTTATGAACACTTCACTCGCGCACTATGCTCTGCTTTTGCAAATATGATCCGTGGTAAGATATTTAATGGGAAATATATTTTTTTCTTCCATATATTCCAGCCTTGTTGTCATGCAATGAATTGAAGGGCACGTTGAGACTTTTTATTAGAGTTTTTTAACACGTGGTGTTATAATTTAAAAATGTTTTGGGGACGTTTTGACCTATCCTTTGATCTAGTAATTGGATAATTAATAATTAATTGGGATAATTTGGATAATTAATTGGGCCTTGCCGACTAACATGTAAAAAGACGTCAAAAATGAGTTTTTCACCAGAATCTTTTTTGCGGTTCATTTCGCGACAAAAATACTTATATGATAAAATAAACTAGGGAAGTTTTCCTATAATTTATAATCTTATCATTTGTTTTCTAAAGTCAATAGTTTCGGCGTGTCAGCCTCGCAAAGTTTACTCGACGTTAATTAATTAGCATAGAGAAATTACACCTTACCTGTATATCCTACCTTGTATATCGCTAGATCCGTCTAGGATGTGCATTTTCAGGAAAGGAACGCAAAGAAATTCCTGCCGAGGACAGTCATAAAGTTGGCCGCCACCACTTAAACTTTTACCGGTATACCACAGGATCTACTAGTTCGATTTTCGTTTAGAAAGTTTTCGAGGCCTTTAGAGCATCTTTAAGACGGCAATAAAAAATTATTGATATGTTGATAAATACTTAGTTAATTAACAAAAATAGTAATGAGGAGTGTTTTTTTTTTTAATTGTAATCGTAAAATGTTCTCTAGTTTATTTTACCGCATAAATATTTTTATTGTAAATTGAACTAAAATGGAGATTCTGGTGAAAAACTCATTCCAAGTATTCACTTCCTATTAATTACTTAGGCCGATTCAGTTTTTTATTCCTAAAAAATCTGGATTATAAATTAATCTAATTGATTTTGAAATAAATCAAGCCAAACAGTTGATCGATACGTAATACCCGAACGAATTTACCAAACATTCAATAACCAAACTCGTCGTGTCGGCTGCACGAATTTACCATCGGCGAACAATTATTGTTAACAGATATGGGTATGGCGCTAATGATGCCACCGTAAATTCAATAGCTAGGGAAAATTCTATAGGTAATCTAGTTGTGAATGTGTTTTGGAAGCGAGTTATAATTCTATATTATGTTGAAGTTTGTTTCGTGCTTCCACGAACTACTTACTTATTACTTGTAATAAAAGGAAAATCCACTTAACAAGTGCCGCGAAACGTCGAACCGAAAACAAACGAAATTTATCGAATATTTTAATGATAACGTATTTTAATGAATAATTTAAATGTAGGTAATTGGTATCGTGCGATGCAAACAAGATAGGAAAATGGAATTTACCGTAATACGGACTCGATTGTGTCAGATAAAACGTAATTTGTTATATTTAAAGGTTTTTCCAGTTTGATAATAGAGTAACACGTTCGAAAATGTTGTAGGTATAGTTATGTACAAAATCAAAACTGTTTATATTCACGCAAATGAATAATTTTTAGCCAAGAAAGGAAGCGTGCGATATAAAATATAGATACTATCGTATAAAGTAATAGAAAGTACAGCCGTTAGCCTTTTTTTTCGTAGAATCTAGAACTACACGTTATTATTTAAATTGTCTGTTCGTCGTGCAACTTATTTTCGGTTTAAATGCGACTGCGTTAACCTGTTACACACGCACATGTTTGTCGGAATTTTATTTTAATAATAAAACACGAAATAAGATTGACTATCGCTTATTTTTGTGCAATAGAAAATTCGTTGGGACAACGCGAACAAAATAACAATGCTACAACATTTGTAATCCTAGGACCATAATAAGTGAGATTTATTTAACGCCATACTGTCTATTACATATAAGAAAACAATGGAGTCATTGCTCCTTATACTTTGAAGTGTATCGCGATAAGAAAAAAAATTTCAAAAAATGTCACTTAGCCCCATATACTACGGAGGTAAAGTGGAACCAGGGGTCAGTTGCACAACAGCCGATCACCCCTTAACTCTGTCGATTGCCACCACGTAAACAATTGTTTAGATAATCATTTCTATGGTGATTGGCCGATGACCAGCAGTGATCAGCTGTTGTATAACTGGCCCCAAATGTTTCTTTAATGATGCCGATATTTATTTATACTGTATTTATAGTTTAGTTCTTTAACATTTTCAGTGCTGGGCACAAATCAGAAAATTATTTCGTGGGGCTTCAAAATGTTTACGTTTGTAATGGCGCTTTCTATTTTTTTATCTTCATAATGGTTTTGAAGATATTTTGAATTTTTTTCTATTTTTCACCCCAGTATTGCAAAGAATTGAAATATCTATGGAAGTTGAATTTCAGGATTTCAAACTGTTAGATTCGAACAATCTCATAGTCTAAGTTATAAAACAACCTATAATAAAGGGTTTTCCAATAGGGGCGCTCGAACTTTGACAGTGTATAGCGGCCATGTTGGTGAAGCTACAGCTGTCAAATTTGGAGGTTATATTAATTAATGTTGGGCAAATCACCATGGAAAGATACAGCGTTGAGCAACGCGTGCAAATCATTAAACTTTACTATCAAAATGAGTGCAACGTTCCGTGTGCTACGTGATTTTTACGGTGCACAAAATCATCCTGTTGAGTCGACTATTCATCGTTTGGTGAATAAATTCGAATCAACTGGTTCAGTAAACAATCAAACAACACCCGTACGTCGTCGAAACGTGAGGTCTGCAGAAAACATTGCTGCAGTGAACGAGAGTGTGCAGGATAACCCGAGGCAGTCAATTCCTCGTCGCGCCCAAGAACTTGGCCTTTCGCAGACCTCAACTTGGCGAATTTTGCGTCGAGACTTAGGCCTGCACCCGTACAAAATTCAATTGACCCAGGAGCTGAAGGTAAACGACCATAGGCAGCGTCGAGCATTCGCTGACTGGGCTCTAGAGCAGTTGGAAGTGGACCTCGATTTCGGACAGAAAATCATATTCAGCGACGAGGCCCATTTTTGGATGAATGGCTATGTCAATAAACAAAATTGTCGCATTTGGGGAGATCACAATCCACATGAGACCCATCACTTGCAAATGCATCCAGAAAAAGTTACCGTTTGTTGTGGATTTGGGAATGGCGGAGTCATTGGCCCGTACTTCTTCCAAAATGAAGCTGGCGCCGCCATAACTGTCAACAGCGAGAGGTACAGGTCGATGATATCCAATTTTTGTGGCCTAAATTGCAAGATATGGAGCTCAACGACATGTGGTTTCAACAACACGGCGCTACTTGCCACACAGCGCATGCAACAATGGATCTTCTGCACGACAAATTCGACGGCATGGTTATATCTCGTTTTGGCAACGTCAACTGGCCACCGAGATCGTGTGATTTAACGCCATTAGACTTTTTGTTGTGGGGCTACGTTAAATCACGGGTCTATGCGAAAAACCCGCAGACGATTGATGCCTTAAAAGTCAACATAACCAATGCCATCATTGATATCGAGCCCGATTTATGCGATCGAGTCATCGAAAATTGGACATCTCGGATACGCGCCGCCCAGCGAAACCGCGGCGGCCATTTGGCCGATATTATATTCCATTCATAATGTAATCGAATACCCTTTCAAGTAAAAAAAAATAATGATATCACATACAAAACTTGTTTTATTCAAATTTAAAGTTCGAGCGCCCTTAATGGAAAACCCTATATATAATTGATCGTTAACATATTTATTTAATGCAAAAATTTAGTGTCGATCATGTTGGTGGGCGCAGCACCATAGTAAATGTAACTGTCAACTATTATTGTTGTCACAGCACTCAACGTGTTAAATGTCATTTTATTATGTCATACAGATGAGTGACACCGTTTCACCATGAGTGAAATACTAATATGTCACTTTTCCCCTTTCACATTGTGCCGCACCATAGTAATACGCACATGACGCAGTAATAAGCTTATTCCGAATGAATAGATAATTAGATAATAATAGTCTAGTATAATAAATTAGATTACGAGTAAAGGTTTAAGGCACGTCGATCACGCAGGAAATCAAATAATCTTTATACAAATTTTTGCTTACGGCTCTTCAACGTATTGTCGCGAATTTGTCAATCTTCAAAGTGGTTAATAACATGCAAACAAAAATCTTCAATTGACGAGCATATTTCACATTGCTTCGCCATTTCACTTTGCCCGACGTTCCCTTATTTTCTCGCGTTTCGTCGCTGAAAACCTGCAGCATCTTAAACGCGCAAAATTTAGTGCATTGTTTTAATAACAGTCGGCTCTGATATTACCAAATAAATATACCGAAATTAAAAATAACGCTGCTGGGGCTCGAAACGTATTTGGGAAATTTATTTTGGCCTTTCCATTGATTTCGTTAAATTTCGTCGAATGAAAGAAACCAAAGTGCGGCGAGAAAATCGCACAGCTAACTGTATATAAGGTATTCAAGAAAGGCTAAGAGAGCGGCAAAAGCTAAGAGTTTCTAACTCCAACAAGGACGATAGGAATGCCGCCTGCAGGCTTCGGGACAATAGAGCCGTGCCAAGTGGTCTTAGGATGCCATACTCTGGATTATACAATTTAAACATAGCGCAGATGGTCCTGCTTTCATGTAATTCATACCATTTTGAATGAAATTGCAAACAATACATCTCCTTCAACGTCGTGGAATATGTTAATCTTATACATTAATTTTATGATGAATAGAGTAGCTACAACAATGGATTTTTATTCTCCTATAAAATGTTTCCTTTTATACATAAAGAATTTCGGTACTCTGGATATTTGAGATACGTTTTGCTTCAAATATTCGTACCCACGTTAGGGAATGTTTCATAAATCGCGTTCAAGCGAAAATATCCTTTTATATTTACCATTTTTCTATTTAAATTACTTAATAAAATTTTAAAAGAAAATTGTTAGGAAATTGAATCAAGTTTAGTTTTTATTAAATCGCGCACAACACACACCTCCAAGTTTGTTTAGAACGGGAGCTCTAAAAACACGAATAGTCGCGGTCTTGCACTTAAATTTATTTCGAAAACGTACCACAAAATAATAAAAATGGGAGAAACTAAATTTTAATAGTTAAATATTCTTAAGAATAAATTGAGAACAACGATTTGTCATTTTTATTATTCTATTTTCTATTTCGCCATTAAATTTCAAGAAATTTTATTATATCAATGATGTTGGGATTGAACGGTGGAAAGGTAAAAATCACTAGTTTGCAATCTAAAGTTTGTATGTATGTATGGACATAGGTTCGTATTTCGTTTATACTCGAGGATGTCCGAGAGTGCTGCAAAAAGTTTTCAAATTTATATTTAGTACCTATTTATCTCATCAGTCAGGCAAACCGTATGAATGTGCAGTTTAGTCTGAGCGTTGTCGCGCCATTAAACCTATAAATTGCGTAACCAAAGAGGAACGGCGTTCTGTCACACCTACGCTTTTTGTGGGCATAAGGTGTGCCGAGAGCACAAATTCATTGAGAATCGAAACCCGCAATCCGCCCTAAAATAAGTGAAAAACTGTCTAAGGACATTGTGTTGTGGCACGTCAATGGTCGCATTCAGGGAATGGTAGCGCTGTAGCGCTTTATCGAAGCGATGCTCTGAATGGTGTCTGCTTTACTCGCAGTGCTGCAGCGCTTTAGTAAAGCATTAAAGCATATAAATATTCTGCTTTAACACTTTATAACTAAATAAAGCAATGACGCATCCATGCGTTCTAACCTAACAAATTATGTTGCTTGTGTATGTTTTGGTTTATGCAAAAAATAAAGATGGCTTATAACGTTACAATTCGGAGACGAAGTCATTTCCCTTGCAGTAACGTAAGAAGAAAGGTTGAAGATATTACAAGGTAAATTTTACATAAAAATTTGAGTGTTTTACAAACAAAATTGCCAACCTAAGAATTAAAAGCTGAAAAATAACTAGTACCAAAAATGTTTATTCAGGCAAGATAAAGCGTTTCAGCGCTGCAGCGTTTCGACGCTACAATTCCCTGAATGCGACCAATGATTGCGCAACACACAGCCTACTGCGTTCAAAGAAACTTTAAGGTAAATACAATTTTGACGAAATAAGTGGCGGTGAATTAATGGCCACGCGCTCCATTAAAAACATTATTTGTCGATGGCATAAATAAGTTGGTAGGACGCTGGAAAAAATGCATCGCACGTCTATGTTAGAAAAGTGATGTAATTTGTTTTTGAAATTTTCAATACCTAAATGGAGTTCAAAAAAAAAATAAACAAAAGTGCGGAAACGTTTAGAAAATCTCTCGTATATAAGTGTTTCACGATCTATATGTACTTACATCATAATAGCATTTATGTTGCGAAAACGGGCCCTTAACAACCATTAATCATAATATCACGTCAAGCAGTGTGTATTGACAGTTTTTTAACACGTAGGTAATTAAGTTTTTAGTATATAACTATAGAAAGTTGTAGATTAGTGATGTAATTGAGATCAAGATATTCAAATTGCTTTGATTCCCAAAGTCCCACCACTTCATCAGTCAGCCGAGTTGGCTTTATTCCAATTCTAACTGTCCCGCCTTTATGAGGGCTGTAAGTTTTAATGAGAATTCGTACAATTTCACACGCTATCGATAAAAATATCTATCTATTAATAAAGCTTATACGTAGGTGTTGCTTACGCAACTTATATGATATTGCCGACAATCCTCGACGCCTTTGAATATTAACCATCATAATCTAATGGAATATTATTCACAGAAATGTGGGTAGGTAAAAGTCGCGAAATAAACAGGGCGCAGCAAAATGCGGAGGATATTGCCTATTCCTGAATTAAAATGCAGAGCATGTCTAGATCCAGAGGGAGATATTTAGCTGAAATTGGTTTGGGACATATCGCTGGAGACAGTTTTAAAGTTTTGTGCATCGTCAAATAAGTTTTTATAAATTGTTCTTTTTTCAATTGCGATTTGCGAAATTCACGAATACGTAGTAGCTGTATAGGGATTAACTAATTGCTTACCGTTTTGTACGCTTTAACGTTTTTGCTACGTAAACTACAGGTAGTACCTATACGATTTCGTTGCAGTTTTAGTTGTTTGTTCAAGAATAAATTGTAAAACGAACCTTAACTTTAAATTGAAATGTAACTTTCGTTTTTATAATAATTAGAATTCCAAGAGTGTTTTGTTACCGGTTTTTCGAAAAAAAAAAGACGTCGATTCGGTGTAGGGATTACTGGATTAAAGCGGCAGGTGAAACTTTGTTCCCATCCTTTATAATCTAATCTTCTTTTGTAGTTTTCAATTTCGGCTTCTTATGAATGTATAACGAAAATCTGAATTATTTAATTTCTAGAAGATTTACTTTCTGCGTTAGCGAGTAAGAGCAAATTCGCACGTGAACACACGCATTAAATTCCAGCCAAGTTGGTCGGTCGATTGTCTCGAAATTTGGGAAGTGTTCGGCACGAGTTTATTTAGGATAAAGGTGAACTGATCCGACTACAGTTGTTATAAACGAGTTATTCGAAATGAAGTCAGTTACACAGCTTATATTATAGTAACTTCGCCATCGCAAATTCGTCGTCTCTTGCAAACGTTATAAACTTAATTCGTCGTTTTTAAAGTTTATAGTTATATCTCAATTACGCGGCATCTAATTAATTTATAAAGCGTAACTCAAATTACTTGTGCGACGCGTTGTTGGAAGCTTTTGACATAATTGTTTCGCTCTACCTTATAAAATTAACTTGAGCTTTTTGCGTTCTAAAAATAAGAGTAAAGTGCAAAATTTAAAATTCTCTTACGAATTAAACATTTTTTTTTAATACCTACATCAGTCGTCTGTTACTAAATCTTTTGTTCGTTTCAAGTTAAAAAATTAAGGTATATCTACAGGGCGAGTCAACATTCGTTCTCCAGCGGTCGTATATGTATTCTACAATTAAAAATAAGACAGAAACGAAGAATACAAAAATCTCGGACACGAAGCCGTTTTCGAGGAATTTTGAAAAGAAACATTCACGTTCTGTAATTTTTCGTTTAATCATAACAAACTTAAATACAAAAAAATTACTTGAAATATTAAAAACGAAGAACCTTCTGAGTCGGTGGGTGTATTTTCGTCAAAATACACTCTTAAATTTGTCTGAAAACGGCTACGTTTTCGGAATTTTGGTATTTTTCATTTTTCTTATTTTTAATTATAGAATACATATCCGACCGCTGGGGAGTGAACTTCGACTCGCCTTGTACATTTGTTAAAAACCATTCCGTTATAGCTAGTTTAAAATATTTTTATTTAAAACTACTATAATTTTATATTAGTTTATATAGTTTAGAACGTCGACCTAAATATTTGCATATTTGTTATGATACTGACGATAAGGGCGGCTGATGCTCGGTAAAAACGACCAACTAACTGTCCTAACTGTCTAACTAACATTTCAGTCCTTTATCCCTTATAATAAATTAAGTCCGGTGGTTAAGGGGCCTTCGAACTATAGAAATAGAGTTTTCTTTTTCATTAAATACTAAGAAATTTTGTTGTTTTTATTAATTAATCGAGACGTTCATAATTTTCCAAAACAATGAGTTAGGTAGGTCATAATATCTGCCAGAAATGTTCTGTTTAATATTAAGGCCTTTTCAAATAATTCTACATTATTTTAATAAAATTTTGCAGTTCGCATTGTTTTTTTCACATGACATTTTGTGCGTACTACGTAGAATACATATTAAACCCCGTAAAATAAGAATTATTTTTCGATACTTTACTAATAACAAATAAATAAACATTTGGGAATCGGTAGTGAAATACAATACAAAGTGTTGTAAAGTTATCATCCGATTTTCCTAGCTTATAACTTCGGTTTTAAATAAAAACCGTGGGGTTTTTGTGTTAAACTTTTATTGATACCTATAGGTACGTACTTATAAATTCTATAACATTCGATAAATGCCCGCCATTTGAATTGATGCAAAACTGGGGCCCTTCTTATCGCATTTTATCGCAATATGTCGTCCTTTAGTTCGTGGCTTATTCACGTAAAACAATGGCCTTCAAATAGCGTCCAAAGAAAGAATTTGGGTCGGTTAAATCGAGAGATTTAACTGTGGTCCCGTCTTGTTGGAACCACACGTCCTCCAATCCATGTTTATCCAATTTGGGCATTGAAAACTCGGCGATGGTTGCTCCATATAAAGGAATGTAAAGGGCTTGACGTTTTCCACTAACGAGAATTTTGGTTGTTTACATGACCATACAGGCGGAAACGGGCCTCGTCATTCATTATTAATTTCGATGATAAATCTTCAATTTCGTCCGATAAGTTCGAATGCTTCGACAACATTCCGAATAGAGAGCGTGTAGGTCTGCTGACGGCAATAGTTGTTGCACAATCTGATTTTGTATCGAAGCATATGCAAATCCCGGATTAAAATTCGCAGGAGGGACCGCCTGGACAGGTCCAATTGTGTCGCTCTTGTCCGATGTCTTCCACATCTTGGGTTATCTCGTGTGGTGTCAGTCAGCTGTTCTAATTGTGCAAATGGTTTGCGATATAGCCGTTGGACGATTGGGAAACTCTCGCAATATTTACTAAACAAGTATTTTCTCACGTTAGATTAAATACGATCGACTAAAAATTAAATAACTTTGAAGCCTTAAATATTTAAATTCGCTTACGTACGCCCCCATTCGTCCATAAAACCGTAAAATGCGAGATTTATAAATCAATTACGAAAGGCCCGCCTCACTTTCGACGAAGATTAAACTATTCGATTTTCGACGAAAAGACGATAAGAATTAATAACCCTTATTATAGATTATGCAAAATGGCTGTTAGCAGAAGCGTCGGTTTGTTTGTATATTCCCTTATAATCTGCAATAGTAATCGCTAACGTAATTTTACCTACCGCCGTCTTGAAATTTAAGTGGGATCGTATAATTACTTTGGGGGAGCCCTTCATCCGCAAGAATTTCCGTTCTAACTACTTTAATAATACACACGATGGTGCCGTTTTTTGTTGTTTTTTTTTTCGAAAATCGACGTTTCTAGACGAATTTTGAAATCCGAACGCGACTCTCGCGATTGTTGCAGACGTTATTGTGCCTATACAAGAATTGCCGAAGGTGAACTGAATTTGATAGTCGAGTAAACTTTGGAAGGCAACTTTAGTGAGTGTATTGTGAGTAGGAAAGTTCGCGTTTCGAAAGATTTAAACGTATGCATTTTGAATGTCAAGTTGTCAAATAAAATTCCGGGCGAAATGAGAAATTAATATAGAATTATTAATTTATTTATTTATTATTTTTTTTCAATTTATTGGTTCGATTGCGGATGGGGACCCGTTCCCTTATTTTGGGCCGCTCGAATGCGATCTATAGATATTATTAATAAAATTGCTAATGTTTTGTAACGACGATTTTGGCGTTATCGTAGGAAACTAGTGCCGTAAATCTTGCTCGACTCAACTTCGTTCTTGCTTAGAAAGGATAAATAACAGCTTCGTGCGGATAAGAGATTCAAATGCTTTTCTTTACATGTTTACCGTATAAAGTTTTGCATCATAAATTCGTGCGATTGCCCTTATTTATCTAGTAATATGCGCATATCTTGAATTTATCACCTCGCCTAACAGAACAATTTTTAACGTTACAACGTACTTTCCGTTCCGGAAAGTTCTAAGTTTATAGTGTTTGGATGTTAATATTTAATTTGATATAGAGTGCATCGTTATAATGAGATTAAATTTGCGTTCGTATTATTTTGAGGATTGGCGGCAAAACAATAAAAGCTTACGGTAAAGTGTCTGGATAATGAAAAAAAGCCCTATTTTTAAGCAATTCGTCAAACCAACGTCTGGGACGGATAATAGATTTAAGACAATTATCTGTTAGTTTATAAAAGTATATAGCAGCTGTTGCGATTAATTAGAAGCTTACAAATGGCACGTCTGTTGCTTTATGGATGACTCGCATTTTTTTTTTAGTTTTTAGATTTTAGCTTTTCTAAAAAATTTATTTCACGTTCTAGTCAAATGTCTGGTCTAGTTCCATGAGAATTGCACGAAAGAAAATTGCTCGAAAAACAATTACCGGAATGGAGAATTTCTCGAATTATGTAGATATACTTAGTAGTGAACGTTTTATTAACACTTCAGGAGCGTAAATTACGTTCTATTTGGGAGGTAAAGAATAAAAATTGGCAAGTCAACGTGTTTCAAGACAATTTTCCACGTTAAACTAATAGCCAAACATTTTTTTGGTCTATTTCATCTGCAGTAGTCTAAATTCGCCTTATCTACACTAACCTAAGCTCACTGACTTACTCGATTGCATTAGACAATAGGTAACCACTGAACCCATTTCCTCCCCTTTCGTTTCCCACAACTTTAAAAATGGTAGAAACCGGTGAAACGCATGTTAACCCTCAAATAGAGCGTAATTTGCGCTTCCGAAATGTGAACGAAACGTTTATTACTATATCGGTATGATTCGAAAAATTCTTCATTCGCGAAATTGTCTGCAGTCGTCCTTCTATACGTTGTCTTGTTTTTCACCTGTTTCGGTTTCTCGGACTTTTCCCAAGAGCACTAGTTATTCGCTCCGCTTTTCTTGACCGTTTCCTCAATATGACGAGTGAATTTTAGTCCCATATCTAAAGTCAATCTCACATACTTGACTAGGTCATTTATTAACGTCTTACGCGTTTCGCTTTATTCAACAGAAGTTTTCGCCGTGGCAGGCACTTCAAAAGGTCCTAAAACTAAAACGTAATAAATATATCTGTACTATCGTTCTTTTAAGTGCTGCATTAATTAAAAATTCTTTCGAAATTTTTAACAATTTTTACTTTTACACCGTCGATTTAAAATAGCAAGCGATGCACGTCGACACACAATAAGTGTCCATAAAATTGGTTGTTTGCGTAAAACGGTTTTTAATATGGGCGATAAACATTATGATCTTTTAAATTTTAAACATTTTACGACGTATAGGAACCTGCCGACGTCCATAAAACTGTTCTCGATAACTTTAAAAGACACGAGTCGTGCGGATATAGACAACTAACAATTTAAGAGCAATGAATTTCAAAAACGATCAGATATTATTATTAGCTATCGTTCTTTTTAAAGAACGTCGATTGAAAAGCTTATATACTTTCATAACATAGTTCATTACACGCGCGATCCATAAATTTATTCCGTTTAAATGATTAGTATTGATTTAAATATTCAAATTGATTGGCGCAATTTTTCCGAAAACAATTTCCGCCGACGAAAAGCGCGCATTCAACAGTTTTATCTTAAATTTTCAGGGAAAGCCTTATTTAAATTTTTATAAACAATTTTGTGTGGCCATTTAGTTTTCAATTTTTGTTACGAGATGTTTGTATAAGGGTTTACTTATTCAGTGTTCGATATTGACTTAGGCAACTGAATAAGATGACGTTCGTCGTGAATTTAGGACAAAAGTTGACAAAAACATTGGTAGTTCTGAATAAGTTAAGTCTTTTATTGCTTAAATGTCAGTTTTTGTTTCGTTTTCGATATTATGCAGTTTTATTTATTCAAATTTGGTTGTTACCTTGTTACGTAAAGGAAACTTGTCAGGAACTTGTAGCTAACTCTTTGCGACCGGTCGATAATAAATTACTTCATTTGTTTTTTAAATATTGTCTCGTTTAACTAAATTTGGACATAATTATTAAGTATCTAGTTTAAAAGACATTTGGTAATTCGATGACAATTATTTTGAAACAAATTTACGATATGCAAGGTTCGTCAAGATTTTATTAACGGTATAAGTTCATGATGCGGTGGTGTACAGAAAAAAAAACCAGCTTGATTTAATTATCGCGGTGTAACGCGAAGGAAACGTTTACAGCTAGCACGCTATAAAATCATAAGACGATTAAATTACGGTTATAAATCTTTAATCTAGTTCTTTTTCTAAATTATAGTTTTTCTCCGTCACGGTAAATTATTAAAGATTAATGGAGCGAATTAATAAATCAAATTATCTTCCTTATTTAATAATTTTATCCGTCGTTGAATAGAGGAAGGAACACTATAATAAGTACGACATCATTTCGTGAATTAGAAAAATAGAATTTTTTGAAATTGATCGAATTATCCATTTTAATTAATAAATGGAAAATGTTCAAAATTACCTCCATTAATATTCTGACAACGTTCAAGGTTAGAAATAACCGTCCTTTTGCCGTAATTCATATCACTTGAGTTCTAATTTTTTTTTAGTTCGTCAATTGAGACATTATATTAGACATCACAAAAAAATAAAATTAAAATTAAATGAAGCGTTTCCTTCAAGTTTTACATTATTATTCGTTTCGTTAATTTCTTTTTCAATGGACGCAAGTTAACAAATTTGACAATTATTTTTGAAATTAATTGTTTCATTACGAAATATGGTACCTAGGTAAATGTTCGTAATGTTTTAATTAAAATAATCATCGAAACAAATATTTAACTAGAAAATTTGTAATAAAAACTGTAGCTGTTGGAAACTGACGGTAATTATGTAAATTAATTAAAAATTTATTTTTGCTCTCTTTCGACACCCTTTCAATTCAGTAATCATTAAAACAAGCTTGTGGTTAAATATTAAAATAATTAAAAGCTTTTTATTTGTACTTTTTACTAACAGTAACTGCAAGCAATTAGCGACTTTTTCACGAATCGCTGGCATACATAAATATGGGTATGAGAAATTAAATATTACAATTATTTTGTTGATAATAGGGTATCTATTTAATAAAAAAAAATAGGTGTTTAGGAACAGTACATGGATTTGTTTAAAATTAATTGAAATAAAATGTTCTTAATATGTCTTATTTAAATATATTTTAGATTTTTGACTGAATTTTTTTGATATGATGCTTAAAAAAGTCTAATTATAATTTGCTTGAAACGTTTATGTAGCGCAAATTACATATCGACGCAGTTTTGGAAGATTAACGTAAACGCCATTTTTTGTGAAAACGAACAAGTTATTCCGACTATCTTATGCATTTAAGATAAAGACATCATCTATTAAAATCTAGTAACAATATTCCGATTTTTTCTACCAGAAAAATTGATTTGTATTTCCATAAAATGTATCTGCTTATAGCTTCGCTACAACACAAAATGTGCCCTCCTGTAAAATTTAGTTTTTGTCGTTTACGATAATCTGCCAATACTGCGTCGATATTATTGTGAGAAACGAAAGCTTTTACATTTCTATTTGGCAACTAAAAAACGTCGTGTAGGTTAAATATAAACATTAATAGGTAATATATAAATAATCGTTTATTAAATAATTTTAGTATTAGATTAAGTAACGCTCGCT
The DNA here is from genome assembly GCA_036326145.1 of Rhagophthalmus giganteus. Taxonomy (NCBI): domain Eukaryota; kingdom Metazoa; phylum Arthropoda; class Insecta; order Coleoptera; family Rhagophthalmidae; genus Rhagophthalmus; species Rhagophthalmus giganteus. The sequence goes on along the minus strand of JARFJA010000046.1, from coordinate 909,722 downwards.
GTTTAATAATAATTGATGAATGACAATAATTATTGTGTAGTGCAAATGTAATTTGCATTTTTATATTCGACTTATTATATCGACATTTAATTAGTCACGATACAAAAATTATTTCGTTCAACTAAAGAAATTTGCAAAATAAAATTTAAGTTAAGTAAATGTATATTTACTACTTTTTTTTTGAACTATAATCATTATTATCGTAATACAAAAATTGCAGATCATCATAAGGTGTTATTCAAGTTTAAAACGTATAGGGTGACTTAGACTTAAAAGACACAACTTAAAAATTGAATTTAAGTTTCAAAATATGAAAAATTCTTTTTGACACACGCGTTAAATTTTGGGGTTTCATTTTAGAGGTTCCTATCAGCTGTTAATAGTCCAAGCGGCGGCTGTGTCAAACTCTTCCCGATATAACTTAGGGAGGATTTAGCGTTTAAAATGGGAATATGTGATGTAAGTATTCATTTTGTCCTCTTTTTATAGTCAAATAGAAAATTAAAATAGTTTAAAAAATTAAAAGTAATTGTAGGTAAATAAAATCGTTGTCTAGTAAAAAGTTGACCACTTAAGAGATATTATTAATGAAAACGAAATCGTACAGGATTTTGTTTAAAAAATAAACCAGTAAAAAAAGTTTCGTTCCTACTGTTTTAAAAGTAGACTTTGATTTTGTCACCTCCATATATTATTGTCTCGTACGTGGATATGTTTCAAAATAATATTGTTAACGATTATTTAGGTATATATATGTCTTACAAATAATACTTTACATATGTCTAGCTACTTTAAATTTTCTTTACCATCTTGAATATAATTTATACTATAAATATTAAAAGGAAAATAACTTTGAATTTTTCATCTCGCTGCTTGCCACGTCTTTTCAAATAGCACATGTCGGTAAGGCACCAGGGGTAATAATTGATGCAAACTCATACACAGGCAAACTCCATTTTCAAAACCACGTTTCTGACTTCCGAGCAAGCAACGGAACTATAAATTGAAGCAGACTGAAGCGTGAGTAGTAAAGTTTTTGATCTTTCGAAACTCGGATGTTTCGGTTGGAAAAGGGGCGCTAAACCTAAATAAATTTGGCACGGAAAAATTCCGAAAGCACCATAAAATCAAGTCGCGAACGTTACTCGAAGATATTCAAAACTGAAAATTTTAATAATGTCGAACAATAAACGTGTAACCAATATACAGGTACTAATTGTTTCTAATTTAAGGTGAGATGTTTTTTTACCGCGCGCAACTATTTTCAAATCGATAACCGTTATCGGCCATCGAGTGCAATTAAAGTGACACTAATCTCAGTCGTATTGGGTGGAATTAATATTCATGCAACAATTTTTTGATAGTCAGTGGTAAATAAATGAGACATTGAAATTTAAGTTTTACCACTATTGCGGCATATACGAGGCATATATTAGTTTACTAATATAATATAATTAGTCAGTCAATCAAAAATAATATTATTGCAATTAGATTAAATCGAAAACCACAGGAAGTCATTTTAAAACATTTTGGATTTTCGTTTTGATGTTCATCAAAAAGCTAAATTCAGAAAATTATTATATTATGTAGAGGCATACTTATAAAAGTATTACCTAATAACTGAGTTTATTAAGAAAACTACAGTGAATTTTTTTCAAAATCTTGTTTTTTGTTCAAGTGCTATTAAACTAAATCTCGGTCAAAAAGACATTCACGCGCGACTTAAGCGCAAACTACCACAAGATTTAATTTAAAGACTATATATAATTTAATAATTAACGCGGAAACTGTACGATAGAGGTGTGATTCGTCGCTTAATCCTCACCTGTTTATACGCTAATGTTGTGGTTAGTTAGTTATTGTACTATATAACAAAGCCGTGCATTGCATATTATATTGCAGAGCCAGCTAGGGTAAACCGGGCAAATACGCCCCATATTTTGAAAAAATCTGTAATTAGCATAAAGAAATTATTATTATTTATTTTAAATATTTTTTAATTAAGTGATATTAATCTTTTATGGATAAATGAACTATTACATTTAAACTATAATAAACACACAAATTTTAAAATATTATAATTGGGTTATTTGCCAGTACAGTGGTAAAACGCCCATATAATTTTTATTATATGTTTATAGCACATTTGTTACAATTGTCAGTTGTTATTGTTGGTCAAATGCGTTTGCATATTAAGATCCAGAGCACTTAGCGCAATTGGTATCCAGTCAACTTTTGATTTGAAAAATTTAACACTGCACAATCGACACAAAATCTTCACTTTCATCCGACATTTCATTCGATAAGCTTAAAACGAGATTCGAGGAATTACCAGTCGAACTTGAAAGTTGAATTTCAATTTTAACAACTTCTTTCTTCTTCTTCAAACCAGTTTTGCTTTTCCTGATTTCTCTTTGAACAACGTTTTTTTTTCTCATTCATTCTACTGGCATTAGCTTCCTTGTTTTCAGAAAATACTCTGCGTTTTATACGATTTACTGGAGACGTTAGTTCTAGAGCCGTTTGTTTTCGTTTAGAAACGCCAGTATTAGGGATTAGTGGAAGCGGTTGAATTTCTTTTAAATATTTTGAAGGAGTTTCCTTGTTATTGCAGGATTCTATAGTTGGTGCCGGTAAAGTGTGCTCCTGATTCGAGGGTCCAGGTTCTCCCAAAAAAGTTTGCTGTTGTGTCGTACGTTCCAGCTTTCGTTTTACCGTTGTTGGACCTGCTGAAGAAGTTGATGCTACAGGTAGATTTATGTCTTGATTAGATATCTCGCGAGAAATGTGGGCTGTATTTTCTAATGATGCGTCCGATATTGAAAAGAAGTGATCTTCAATTGCTTGGGGTTTAAACGGATGTATTCCACATGCTCTAAATCCCGAGGCTGCATTTGCAACAGTTGCAGCTTTACCCCATGCGTTACCTATTAATCTAGCCATTGTCATTCTTGATAGCTTCCTATCCTTATTTTGAATCATCCAACTTTTTGCTTCTTGAAAAAAATAAGTTTTCAGAGGCTTAAAGAATGCCCTATCTAGTGGCTGAAGTGCCTGTGTGGTGTGACTTGGTAAACATAACAACACAACATTATTTTCCGCTGCCAAATCTAATAATTCAATTGCATTGCAATGTGAGGCGTGACCGTCTACAATAAGTAAGGCTTTACCGGCTCTCTTTTTGGGCAGAAAACATTCCCTAAACCATTTGAAGAACAAGTCGGAGGTTAGGTATGACGACTTCTGATTCATAAATACACTCGAACCTGGCGGAAGTCCATCAGCAAACTCATCTTTCTTATATTTCCCTTTGAATATCAAAACGGGAGGTATATAATTACCCTCAGCATTGCAACATGCAACCAAGGATACATTCTCTCCACTGTCAGAGCTGGTTAACGAATAAACATCTTTCGCACCTTTGGTAGCGACTACTTTACCTGGTTTGTTGTTTATTTGTATCTCTGTCTCGTCGACATTATATATTTGTCCGGGCTTATCAAACAAATCATTATTTGTAAGAATTTCTTGAAGTAAAGTAAAGAAATCGTCTACCTCCTTCCTATTCATTCCCTTTGCTCTAGCTACAGATAAACCTTCGGATTTTCGAATGCTTAATTCTTTATTTCTTTCTAAAAATCTCCTAAACCATTCATCTCCAGCTCTTTCATGAACTTTTGAAAATCTGTGTTTGATTTGTAGTTTTTCTGCAAACTTATAAGCTATAGTTTTCACTGCTGTGGTATCGGGAGCAAAACCAATTTTTTCTAGGGATTTAATATGTGTAACAAGTCTTTTCTCGTGCTCCTGTCCTAATTCCGGCCCTCGGCCTAATCTTACAATCGAGCTTCCACTTTTTAGATGTCTTCTTAGGGTTCTGGAGGAAATTCCATATTCACGGCTAGCTTCATTTACTCCCATCTCATGTGAATTAACTTTATTCATGGCTTCTACTAAAGCATTTTGACTAAAACTAGCTCTAGTTGTTTTTCGTACATAAATTTTACCCATTTTCTGCAAATAAAATTGCATAATTTAGTGAGGCCTATTACCCCAAAAATTGCGAGGCGATTTTTCCAATCACATGTGTAAAACGCCCCACTATCGTTACACATTTCATGGACACGGTACAGAGTTGAAAACATGGTGAATTTTAGGTTAAGGAACTTAATATAATTCACCGTTTTCAAATTTACAATATCTAGCTACGTTCGCGAGAAATTCTTTTTAAAAGATACTTACCAATAAATTTTCTAGGTTTCAATTTACAGCCGACTACAGTATTTATTTATTTTCACCAAACCAAACGACAACAAGTTTGTTAGATACATATGCACGATGCGTAATACATAAAACATACTGGCTTTTGGTGCTCGTAACACTATCTCGCCAAAGATGGCTGTACTATTACAGGTAGGGCGTTCCCCTACTGAGGCGTATTTACCAGGTTTACCCTATAATAAATTTTAAAAAGTACCTACCTATGTTAAGGATTTTTCGGTGTTTTTCCCGATCGTAAGCGAATCGTGCGAAAAATACACGGTTTCTTCATAAAGTCGAAAAAATCGGCGCGCACGAAGAAAATACGTCGAATGGGGCGACGCTGCGGGACGCCGAAAACGCGCTTTTTCGCGCCGTTTGCGTCTCTCGAAAATCGGCGCGGAATTTCCGGACGCCCGTGCGTCGAACGTCGCGTCGTTTTTCAAAAATCGCGTTTTTCTCGGATTTTTGCGGCGCTACGTTCGCGAATAAAAGGCCTGGAGAGATGCGGTTTGCGGCTAGGGCCCGAACTGCCGAAGCGTCGCGACGCGACGTCGAGCTGTTCGCCATTAATTGAAAAACGACAACTTTTTAGCTCCATTTAATTGTAGTTACAAAATTGAAAATTGAACTTGTACATGCTTTGAAACGTTTTGTACGCCTTTTAAAAAGTTTTGTTACCTCCTCTAAAAATCCCATAATCGGGGGTTGAAAACTGTATTAACGACGTAAGTATTGTAGATACTTATTATTAGATATATAGATAGTATTGTAGAAGACAAAAATTAAATTGCTTTATACCATTATTAAAACTATTTAAATCAAATTTTTAAATTTTATTGATTATCTTTAAACTATTATTTATTATTACTTGTATGTGCATTTTTCCTTAATAATTAATGCTTCTTGTCTATGAAGTAACAATGTATTTGTACACTCATTTTTATTACGAATTTTGGAATAAAATAAGAACAAAAAATATAGCAGATAAGGTACCTATTTAATTATTTTTCCTAAACTCCATTCACAGTCTCCTACTAACAACGCACTGTAAAGTTGATGGGTCATTTTGGATATTTAAGGCAAATGTAAATTTTTATGACATTATCTTATATTGCTATTAACTAAATGTTCATTACATACTATACTGTTATCCAATATAGGTTCTAATGCACGTCTTCAATAAAACCTAGTATTTTTACAATTTTAATAATTTTGGAGAATTTCAATCCCTGATTTTGAGATGCAGGAAAGGTAGCAAAAATATTAAGGCGTACAAAACAATTCACGGTATATATATATATATATATATATATATATACAGTGTGTTAGATTTTATGTGTCACAGCAAATATCTCGGCTATTGTATGAATTAGTAAAAAATGTTATATATGAAAGTTATTAGATTATTTATTCTTAATAATGTGTCAAAATCAGAAAAACAATTGAACATTAAATAATTCAGATAAAGCAAATACATTTAACATTTTAAATGGAACGTACCCAGTATTATTACATATTCTGAAACTACAAGAATTTATCTTTACAACGATATATCACATGTTATACTTTTTCATTAATTAACTGGGCGTAATACACTAAATAACTGATCGTGTTGAAAACGTAGGCAGTATAAACAATGTGTTGATTAAAATAAACTCAATAACAGATTATTCAACATAAATACAACATTAGGAACAAACCAATATGTGAATAAGTTAATTATAAAATTGTACTTAACATCTAAATTCTTTGTTCAAAGTGTTTGTAATACTTTCCCGGAGATCTACTTATTAAATTTCGTCGCACTTTTTGCAACATGTTTGGTGTTATTTGAGCACATGCCCTATGAATGCGATTTGTAAGATCCTCTAAATTTTGTGGACATGTAACATAAACTTTTGATTTAACATATTCTCAAACAAAAAGTCCAACACAGAGAGGTCTGGCGATCGTGCCGGCCAGTTTATAGGGCCACCATTTCCTATCCATTTCGCACCAAACTTTTCGTTTAAAATATCTTTGACGTTTCTTGCATTGTGAGGAGGTGCGCCATCCTGTTGTAACCACATATCACGACGCACTTGGTGGGGTATATCATCCAAATATTCTTCGAATTCTGTCGTAAGGAAATTAGCATACCGTTCAACATTAAGCGTTCCGCGATAAAAATAAGGACCTAGTATAGTATCACCTAATACACCAAGCCAGACATTAATAGAAAATCTGTGTTGGAACTTGCATTCCTGAATTCGACGTGGATTCTCTGTATCCCAGAAATGATATTTTTTTCTGTTAGAAATTCCGTTATTGATAAATTAGATTCATCGCCCCAAAGAATGATATCCACTAAATGTTGATTATTGTTAAGCCAGTTATAAAATATTAGCCTTCTATCAGAATCACCAGCTGTTAAACCGTGAACCAATTTAATTTTATAGGGGGTCATGTTATGTTTTTTTAGAATAAAAAATACTTTGTGGTGACTTATACCTATGTCGGCTACTGCTTCACGGATTGAATTTCTTGGATGTGCTCTAAAATATGCCAACACCATAATATCTTCATCATGTGCTGCACGCTCATTTCTTGGTCTTCGCACTGTAGCATTAAAACATCCATTTCTTCGTAAATTATGTTCAGTTCTTGCAAACGTGCGAGGATGTGGCTATACCCTTTCTGGATACAAGGTTCGATACAATACAGAAGCTTCTTTAGGATTATCATTGCATCTAATGTACACTCTCAACATATACATTTTTTCATTATTAGAATAATAACTATCCCTCATTATGTGTCACGAGATGAAAATTAACAATTAACAATTTACTTAACCACTTTGACACGATAGCGATAACAAGTGAGCGCATATCACGGCCTCCTCGGCTCTACTTAACAGAACATGCAAAGGTGAAAGTGTGCGTCGTCGGTACATTGTTTACACTGTACGTGTTCGACGCGTTCGGTTATTTATTCTATTACGCCTTTAATTAATGAAATAAGTATAACATGTGATATACCGTTGTAAAGATAAATTCTTGTAGTTTCAGAATATGTAATAATACTGGGTACGTTCCATTTAAAATGTTAAATGTATTTGCTTTATCTGAATTATTTAATGTTCAATTGTTTTTCTGATTTTGACACATTATTAAGAATAAATAATCTAATAACTTTCACATACAACATTTTTTACTAATTCATACAATAGCCGAGATATTTGCCGTGACTCATAAAATCTAACACACTGTGTGTGTGTATATATATATAACGATAGCATTGTTAAAATAAATTTTTCAAAATAACGACCATACTTACGTTGGCATCGTAATTAGAAACAATTTTCATTCACCGATATTGGGATTTAGGGGAGGCAGCAAAACCTTTTAAAAGGCGTGCAAACCTATTCATGTATAATACGATGGCATTTTTAAAAGTTCAATTTTCAATTTTGTAACTACAACTAAATCGAGCGACCTTTACCAACTGTAAAGCGACCGAATGCCCTCGTATGTGCACGAAAGTTCTCCACCGATCTTGAGTGAACTGTACGGTTTCGATAATACTGTTTGCTTTCGCATTACATTTACAAATTAAATAATTGCGTATATATCCAAATTATGAACGATAAAATGATAAAACGATAAAACTGTAATATGCTCGTTTTTTTTGCGCACATTACCCACATCCGGTTTAGGTAAAAATCTACAAACAATTTTTGTATCGTAAAAGCTTAGGTACAGAACAAACATACATCATCGCAGGGTAGATGTATAAATCCTAAGTGCTGTGTGTACCACCGTAATATCTCCAAGTTCAGTACATTTACTTGCTGTTAACAGCTAGTCTGAACATTAAATGCAACCTCATGCGGGTGTCAGCATTTAAACTACAACCACTTTAGTTATTTGCCAAGTTTCGTTTTAACGAATCTAAAGTATTTTACTCGAGTGTTAATTTTACGTATTCCGAAGAGAAGTTTGCTTGCTTTTACGAATGTAAAAATGACAGCCGAAGAAGTAAATGCGCGCTGGGTATATATTTGCATCGAAATGCAGTAAATTCAGAGAATGCGTTATTTAACTCGCAAAGTTAGAATATCTATGGTCAACATTCTCGATTTAATTTTCTATTAAGTAAATATAAAACGAAATTTGTATGCCGAACCGAGCATACGACGAAACAAGTCGGAAACAAAGCTAACAATACCGAATTGTACGCTATGCAACTCCGTCTTATTTATAGAAGAAAAGTGAGAATGTAAGTAAACACGTAAAGGAAAATGTTGCGGACGAAGTACTTTATGTATTCTTCAGAAATTACATCTTCTGTTTATGAAAGTTTCAGTTCAGAAATTTAGGACTGGGTGCATATTAATTTGGAAACGCTTTCATATAACTACGTTCAACTTGAGGAATTGAAACTAAACTTTAGCCATGCTTCCCCCCCTTACAGTTGCCGCTGTAGTTGTGCGAACGTGTTCCGAACGTTTAAATCGTCCAAGCACTAGGAACGGTCTCGATTTTATTTATGGCAGGCACAAATTATTCGCTAACGACCCCTAATTAAAAAACATTTATAAGCACGCTAAATTCTTCGTGTATAAAAACAAGATGCTAGAAGTGCGCCCACGCATTAAGCATCCGAGGGTACTTTTTACGTCTTCTATAATTAGTACGTATCTGGGTGGGTGGATCGACGGAACAACAATCTGTACATATGTACGTTAACGTGAAGGAAATCGAAAACAGGCGCATCAATTGTTTTTACAACACGTAATATCAGCGGGGTCGTTATTGACACCCAAAGGCTCTGCATAACATTTCGTTGTGCCCGTCGTCCAGTTTTTGGTTCTTGTAACTCCATAAATATCATTTATTGAGTTTATTCTTTGACCCACAGGATAAATAAATCTGTTTTTACCTTGCTCTTGAAAGTTTAAACTGATTACTTAAAGCAATGTTGCAAAAGCAAATATGTTGTTGATCGCTGTCTTCGCGGGAAGTCAGATTTGTTTTCAGGGTCGCAATCTGATTACATTTCAGTCAATGAAATCTTCATTTTCACTTTCTAAATCATGATGACGATGATTTCTATGATGATGGCGATAGTGAAAATGGATCTTATAACATTCAACGAATTGATGACAACAAAAAAAGGCCTGTTTTGTTAAGATGTTTCAGTTGCGGTTCGTTTAATCATAAAAGTTCGGGTTGTGCGAACGAGAAGGTTTGTTTAACTTGTCCAATTGTAATTTGTCCAAGGATAAATAATAGATTGAAGCCGAAACTCGATATCGATCACTCGAGATTTGATCGAAACTGTGGTGTTTTGGTAAAAGAGTTCGAAAAAGTCGAGGGTTGAACTCGATGTTCTTTATAAGTGTAATCGAGTTATTTAAGAGATTCTGTTAAAGTCAGTCAAGGGAGTCTGATAAGGAATAATAATCCTTTTCAAGAAACGTTTACGATTTTCCACACTTTGAAGTCTATATATTTATAAGTATATACAGGGTGTTTGGTTCACCGACGTATATCCGAAAGGAGGTGGTAGGTGAGTCGGTTTGGAACTTATTTAACCAAAAATACCTTTATACAAAGTGTCACGGTTTCTGAGATAAAGCCAACTTTGTGATTTTATTAAATATTTTGTTTTATCACATGTAGAGTGTATCAAGTGATTTTATTTGATAGAATAGATATCAAAGACTACTAAAATAAAAGTTACAAGAAATTAAAAGTTTGCAGTTGTGTCTAATTAAAATTAATCATACTAAAACTGCAGTAATTTAATAAAATCACAAAGTTGGCTTTATCTCAGAAACCGTGACACTTTGTATAAAGGTATTTTTGGTTAAATAAGTTCCAAACCGACTCACCTACCACCTCCTTTCGGATATACGTCGGTGAACCAAACACCCTGTATATAGGAGCGCAATATTTTGTTTATTTTAATTGTGCTATTTGGCGATTGACTTGCAAAGTGTTGACTCGCCGGTTAACATTTTTCTTTGCAATATATTTTTGTTTCGCGATTCAAATTCCAAAAAGAAAGTTTATGGAGTGAATTTTCTCTTCGGTTTCGCAAGGTTGCATCACAATTTGGGGTTAAAAAAGTCCCGTAACTTTAAGAAATACAACGTTCGATACATTCATATTACTTATGTAATTATTCAGTTATTTCATAAATATTATTAATGATCATTATTAGAAATGATATCTAATTATTAGTATTAGTAGCTTATTAATAATTGAATTTTAATTTGTAATGGTTATTAAATTTAAAAGAACTTCGGCACTATCTATCAAGCATGAAATTATTTTATGAAACTTTTGCATTTTCCAAAAATATTTATTTAATTACTGCAAAAGCTACCGAATTTTAACTTTGTAATGATTACAATTTGTAACAAATCTGCGACCATTTGAAGTCGATTAATTTATATAAATAGCGGTGTAGGAATTTGTTTATTAATTTTTATTAATTGTTCGGAACATTTTAAAAATTTAAATCATTAACGATCTGGGCAATCAACGGGCAATTTAAGACGTCTTCTTTCAAATTTGTAAAAATGAATAAATACACTTTTCGAATAATTGCACCTTAAAAATTAAAAGTAATATTACCCCAATAGAAAAATATATGGAAATTTTTCTTTATTTATCGTTTAAATCGTTTTGCACTTGCGTATTTAAATGCAATTGTTAAGGGCTCTTAAAATATTTGCGAGACACTGAAAAATTTATGCACTACAAAAAATGCCCCATATTTTGGTGCATTTATACGAGGCGCGTTTTTTAAGTAAGTACCGTTTTGGAATTAAAAAAAGACGTGCAAAGATATCGCAATAATTTTATTTTTACATGAAAGCCTGTACCTTAATCTACTTTTCTACATAATTTCCGTGAATATTGAGGCACTTGTCATAACGTGGCACCAGTTTTTGAATACCCTCCTCATAAAATTCTGCCGCCTGACTTGTTAACCACTGTATCACAAATATTTTGACTTCGTTATCGTCTTGAAGATGCTGACCACCCAGGTGTTTCTTCAAGTGCAGGAACAAATGGTAGTCGCTGGGCGCCAGATCAGGGCTGTATGGAGGATGATCTAGAGTTTCCCATTTAAAAGATTTGATGAGATCTTTGGTCCGATTAGCCACATGTGGACGGGCATTGTCATGCAGCAAAACGATACCCTTACTCAACTTGCCACGTCTTTTGTTCTGGATTGCACGACGCAGATTGTTCAATGTCTCACAATAAGACGCTGCATTGATTGTCTCATTACGAGGCAGAAACTCCACTAGCAATACTCCTTTTCTGTCCCAAAAAACTGTGCACATGATCGGACCAAAGATCTCATCAAATCTTTGAATACCCTCCTCATAAAATTCTGCCGCCTGACTTGTTAACCACTGTATCACAAATGTTTTGACTTCGTTATCGTCTTGAAGATAACGAAGTCAAAACATTTGTGATACAGTGTTAACAAGTCAGGGGCAGAATATGAGGAGGGTATTCAAAAACTGGTGCCACGTTATGACAAGTGCCTCAATATTCACGGAAATTATGTAGAAAAGTAGATTAAGGTACAGGCTTTCATGTAAAAATAAAATTATTGCGATATCTTTGCACGTCTTTTTTTAATTCCAAAACGGTACTTACTTAAAAAACGCGCCTCGTATCTTAAACACCTCACCAATGTTGTACTCACAAGGTCCGTTTGCCACACTTTGCCTGTGTAAATGCACCACCCTCCGAGTTAAAAAAAATCAAGACAAAGGACAGTCGAAGAGCAATTTGTAAAATATTTGGGAATCTTATTTAATTAAGTAGTCGATATAGCAGCTAGATGTTGCATCAATAATTTCAGATAGATTGTTTAAATTGTGGTAAATGTGAATTTGTGATTTTTGGGGGTGCATTTACCCACATTCACCCTATGTAATCAGTTTACGTATGTACGTGTGCAAGAATTTGTTTATAAATTATTTTAACATCACCTCATTTAGGTATCTATTATTATTTAAACATTTAAGTATAGGTACGATAGCGTTTATCTAGGAAGCAGTCGGCTTTGAAAACGTTATCGTAAAAGCAAGATATCACTAATCGCATATACGTAAGTACCTTCGGCGAATAGGTCCCTACCTGCATCGTATGTGACCGTGAAAGTCTTTGTTTAGTGAAAAGAAATTATTATTCATGATCATTTGTTAGTTGATCGCGGCCCGTGTTATGTGAACGTCGGTGCAATTCTCGTCTCGTTGGTTAATAAATTTACAATTAGTGTTCATTTTGACTTGTTATTTACATTTTGAACTAAATTAATTTAATTTTAAAAACGAATTAACGGTCCTCGCAATTAAAAACATGCGTCGATGAGTACGGAAGCTTATTTTCTTCATACAATCGAAGTAAGTTCAATGTTTGTTGTTAGATGCTATTTTTAATAATGTGTACTATACCATGTAATGCTCGAATGCAAGTAGATGCGTGTTAATTATTTATCTGTAGATATACAGAATTTATAAAAATTACATTTTTATGTTATTAAATTACGGTTATTACTTTGATAATATAATGCAAGTTAAATTTCTGCGCAGTCGTAATCGCAAACAGACATCTTTCTATGAATTTGTGTATTAGACATTCGGATTAATTTAATAATTTTATATGTTTAATATGTGCGTTCAAATTATTTTACGTTTGATAACGACATGAATAGATGACCTACGTATGTATGTTACGTCCGCAGCTGGGCCGTGCGATAGACATTATCTCCGGCTTATCGTCCGACAACAATGGGTTAGGCGACGTTCAACATTTGTTTAAATTACACATGTGAAATTTTTGTCCATAAGTCGGGCTCGTCTTATTAATATTTATCGTACTTTTTTTTTTGAATTCATGAGTATCTTTATGCATATCGGTAATAATAATTTTGTATTTTTCGGGATTATTTTATTAATTTCTTACAATTTTTATTCGCCTTTTCGTCTAAAACGTTATACGTAAAAATTATTAAATATATTAATGCAAAGGAAAATAAGGGTAAAATAAACGTTTTTATTTGTACTGCCACCTATATATAAAACAAAAACTATCAAGTTTGACTTGTACGGTTTAAGGTCCTTGCAAGTTTTGCGATTTTTAGGGGCCTTTTAAATATTTTAAACGAATTTGATTTCTTGATTCGAAAACGAATTCCGATATTTACGTACTTGATTTGCACAAATTTTTGATGATAATTATTAGAATTACGCTTTTCTATTCGAAGTTTAAATTAAGGACGTGTTAAATCGTTGCGGTCCATTGTCTATGTTGTCTATTTATTCCTTCGAAAAATTCTGGCTACGAATAGTTGCACAATAATATCGATGGCGTTCTGCCAAAAGGGCGTGACCCACAAAAAGTAAATTAATAAGAAGATACGTTTCGCGGAAATACAAATCGATTTTTCCGGCGGAAAAAATCGGAATATTGTTACTACATTTTAACAAATGATGCCTTTTATTTAGACGCATAAGACAGTCGGAATAACTGATTTTTGTAAAAAGTGTGGGTTACGTCTTTTTAGCAAAACGCCATCGATATGTAAACTGTTATTCGGTACCAGTACCAATTAGGTACCTAACACATTTTAGGTAAAATGAAGGATGTTATTCTTTTTTAAATCTAATCAATACCTACCCTTATACCAAACAGCGTCGGGTTTAAAATATATTGAAATATTAGACATTTTTGAATTTAACAAAATGCAAGTTTAGGTGTTTATTTAAAAAAAAGTTTTTAATAAAACAACCAACGTTAATGTCACTATATTCGTCATAGTCAGGTATATTTTTTATGGACGAATAGAAAATATTATATTATGTATTAGGTGTACAAAAAAGTTCTGAGCTTTAGATTTCATACAACCGAAACCACAATTTAAATTTCATGAAGTTTCCCGCCCTTTTGCGGGTTTACAACGTTGACATTTGGTCTTTGAAAATACCATGCGGTTTGACGTTTGATGCACATAACCTAAAAAATCAGTAGTGTTTACGATGGCAATAACCAAAGAGCATATTCGATTTTCCATCCACTTCGCGTTTCATCTCAAGAAAAATGCTGCTGAAGCCACTGAAATGATTTGTGCCGCATATGGAGAGAACGCTGTAAGTCACGCTACGTGTAAAAGGTGGTATACAAAATTTCGCCAAGGAGATTTCAGTCTTGAAGATGAACCGCGTGCTGGACGCCCTCAAAAGATTGCAACGGACGAATTGCAAGCATTGTTGGATATAAACTCTGCACAAACTGAAAAGGAGCTTGCAAAGCTGCTTGGTGTTACGCAGCAAGCTATTTCCACACGTTTACATGCAATGGGAAAAGTTCAGAAGGAAGGCAGATGGGTTCCGCATGCACTGTCCGAAGACAACAAAAATCGAAGGCGTGACACCGCACTCACTTTGCTTTCAAGGTTCCGGAAAAGGATTTTCTGCACCAAATCATTACAGGCGACGAAAAGTGGATACTGTATGATAACCCGAAGCGTAAAAAATCATGGGTTGACCCTGGTCAACCTTCGACATCGACTCCAAAGCCCAATATCCACGCCAAGAAAGTTTTGCTCTGCATATGGTGGGATTGGAGAGGTGTATTGTATTACGAGTTGTTACAGCCGGGTGAAACAATTACGGCAGACCGCTATCAGCAACAATTGACTAATTTGAGCGATGCAGTAGAAGAAAAGAGGCCATTTACTGGCAAAGGACGTGGTAAAGTGATACTGCTTCATGACAATGCCCGACCACATGTTGCAAAAGCGACCTGGGATCATATCTTTGCGTTAGGCTGGGAACTTCTCCCGCATGCGGCGTATAGTCCAGACATGGCACCGTCTGATTACTACCTATTCCGGTCGCTGCAGCATCACTTGGCTGATACACACTTCGTGGCACTTGAAGACCTACGCAAATGCATTGATGACTTTATCGCCTCGAAGCCAGGGAGCTTCTATCATCAGGGAATTCGCAAGCTGCCCGAAAGATGGCAAAAGGTTATCGATGCAAACGGGGACTATTTCGTTGATTAATATCTTTTTGTTTGTTTTTAAATAAATATTGAATTTTACAAAAAAAAGCTCAGAACTTTTTTGTACACCTAATAGATAGACGGGTCACCAACTGTACGCATCCTTGAGGAAAATCGGCAGAGGATTTATTATGTTACTATAGAAAATTGCATGCTATCACATATTATTTTGACATGAATTTGCTATTAAGCACCATTTAAAATAATATTCGTACGTAAACTAATATATTGCAATTTACGTCAACAAAAAAATGTTACTAGATTGTTTATTTGTAATTCGGTTTAATATTTGGAAAGCGACATATCGTATAGATGATTTACTTGCGCACATGTTAGATGGCATAAAGAATGGCCACAATTTATTAGAAATGTAAAAATACGAGGCGCGAGGTGACAGCACTGTGTGAAACGTCATCATCTAGTGATCTTTTACTGATGACGTGGATTGCATATAGGTTTGGACGAAGTGTACTTATCTAAACAAATCGAATATTAATAAGCAGTATCGTTTTATAAAGCGAGCTGTAGGTGGTGAGCGATCGCCACATCGTTGCCGGTACGCGGTTTATTTATTTAACGGCCATATTCGCCGGTAACGTTCCAGCTAAACAAACAAACTTATTTTTAATGAAAGCAATTTAAACTTAACCCGGAAAATTGTAATTTGGCAATAGGTATTCTCACCGCAGTAGTACAAAGGTGTAATTGATGATATTTTCTGGTACGTTGGGTATCACATAATCGTTACAATTCTACTTTCCACAACTCAACTAGGGTTGCGACCCACATTTCGAGAAAACCTTGATATAATGGTTAGTAATTTGTAGAATGTTATGTGTTCTGAAGTACCTTCTATGTGCGTAAATTCCTTTAACAGAGTTTCCGTTTCCATAAGGGTAAACTCGATGAAAAAACAGCTAACATAGATCAAAGAGTTTCTGTTGTCGACTGCGTGCCACGCATTTTTCCTTTTTGGCCTCATTAATTTAAAACTATTTCGGACCAACTATTTGTCGATGGTATTAATTACGGGTTGGTTTTAAAATTTGTTAATCGACCGATATACCTGCAATGTCGCGTTACGTGCCAAGCGTAACGTTTTGCCATATGTATGTAAGACGAATGAGAAAATCGAGGATTACTAACGAACCGGAATTATTTTAAATGTTTCCGCGCGGCGCGCCCTTAACAAATAAAATACTTAGTTTAATTACTTTAACGTCGGTCTGACAATATTAGATATTGCTCTCGAATCGTGTAACTAATATAGAAATGCCCTAATTAAACGGTGACATGTAACGTAGGAACCATATATATTTCTGATAAAGTATAAAGTATATGTCATATAAATATATCTCTAACGTTGACCATATACTACAATTCCTACTGACTTGTGATTTATATTCTTTATGCGATTCTGTATCGTATATTTTGTCCAATGATTGTATACCTCTACCCCGTGATTTATGAATTAAATTGACTACTGCGGCATATTTTGCAGTTAAATAGAGATAAGAAAAATCCCACATAAAACTTTTAACGATTTAAGTAAAGAAGGCCAAGATAAAAAAATATAAAACGGAATGTATCGTAGTAGCTGTAGTTGATCTCAGTTACCACAAGCCATTTTGTGTTGAAGGGAAGACCGCGAGGAGGGCGAGCGCATTCACGACAATATGTCTTGAAATAGCTTTAACTCTAATCGCGTTTCGTTGTCGCGCCTCGGGATGGCCCATTCAGCTTTGTTGATAGTTCTTGGAAAAATAATCAGGAAACATTTCTCTCTCGCTTGCCGTAACTAAATTCGTCATTGTCCCTCTAAATTATACGCAGTTGTGTTTTCAAAATTGTTTCTAGATCAAGTTCGTGACTGACAGATAAATTTGACGTTAAATCTAATGCCCGACAAAAATGTCTAATAATTGCGAATAAAAATTTAAACGGAAAATCTACAATTACCATCTGCCGATTCGACGACGTTTGCTGAACGTCGCGCCGCGGGAATTTATGGGGCGCGAATTTTTCTAGCCATTTCCCTACAAACATCATATTTATGTAATATTGCAGCCGCTGGTGCTCGACCTTCGAAAATTCCCCCAAAAATTGCCGTACAAGCGAGCATTTCTACAATTTTTAGGCGTCGCGCCGTCGAAAACGTTTCAGAAATACAAGCGAAATGCGAATTTCATTTCGGGAAAATGCCCAACAATAACAAATTGATCTTTTCGGCGTTCATTTCTCGAGTTTGATCAAAAACGGTAAAGTGTATCTGCGAGGGCCTGATGGCACTTTAAGCTCGCGCAGCAGCTTTTCTCGCGCAGAGAAACGATCGCTTGGCAATCTATACGTGTCGTTTTTGCTTGTTATGTTTACCGCCCACATAACTACAATGGAAACAACTTGCACCATCTGTCGCGTATCTGATTGCGAGAAGGAACGCGCCGATTTGTTTTTAACGAAAAGTTCGATTTCCGAAAATTAGGGCCGGGGAAAATATAATTCTTTTAGTTTTACGATTTTTATGTTTATCGGCGCAATATTTTTGACAAGCCCGCAAAACATGTAAAATATGAGAGACTGAAACTTTTACAATTTAACTTTCACTTTGTTGTACAGGTCACGAAAAGTTTCTTTAGAAAAACACTTTCGCGCGTCTAGTATCTAAATTCAGCGCCTCGCGCAGGAGATACGAACTTGGAAAAATCTTCCTTTTGTTTTATTTTCGAAAAACATTTTTATCGAATCGTATATTTTTCGAACGAGGGAGACAAAAGTCGTTTTGATATAACATACTGGGGATTTGCAACGCCGCGTTAAATCTAAATCTCAATTTTAAGCTCCCATCCCTAAATCCCGGTGCGAAATTTACATCTGATTATTATCTTACTGTAATATTTAAATCTATTCTGTGCAGAATTACCCCTGGGAAATGTTTTAGAAAGAGTATATAGTGTCGTGGCCTGACAATAGCGTCATAAATTACTAAAACCTTTAAGATTGCTGGAAATTTCGTGCTTGTGTAGTTCACGAAATATCCGAGATCCTTTGTCAATACCAACACAAGTTCAAATTTAGTTATTTAAACATACATTGTTTATCTTCGAGTTTATCTTGGAGCAGTTTTGAAGTCGAGTTGGTATGTTTGTATGAGCTCCAACATCTCAAAATCAGTTTCTTGGTAGCCATTTATTTTTCAAATTTATGTTAGTTCAAAACATATTTACTATAATATAGTATCTATTCAACGGTGGAAAATCACTAAATAAGCTTTTTTGTTATTATACCTACTACATAGCTGTTTAATAATATCCGAATAAGATCAGGTTTAAAGTTTAAGGCTTCTTTTGCAATAAGATGAGGATTTTTGTACGGATCATTTTTTTTGTTTGTTATAAACCTACTGATTTATAAATCGTTTTTATTAATGTTTTACACCAGCGTGACCGATACTTTTTTAAAAATTCGGAGAATTGAATGTTTTGAAATTATCCTCTCCCACTATTATATAAAGTACTATTTTACAGGATATACATAAGGTTTGAAAGAACTACAACGAACAGTTTCGTTTACATTTATAACATTTTCTTTAGGTTAAGGGCTGGTCTGACTTTCCATCTTTTAATAAGTTCAAAATATTTTCCAAGTTATTTGTAGAAGAGTGTCCAGTCTGTATCTTATGGAAGTTATTTTGTAAATAGCTATTCGGAACTTTATTAGAAGATGAAAAGACCGATCCTTAGTTTCGTATCTTGAGGCACTTAAATGTGAGATTCATCTTTTGATCACGATCCAGTGGGTGATATTTTTTGTTCTTTCAATGGGTATTAATTTTTTATCATCACTATAATAGTGCATTTATTCGTTGCCTAACGTAGTATGTTTTTATATAAATCATATATTGGGTTTGGTACATTAACGAAAGCCCTATTTATCTATATTAGGTATATTATTACATTAAAATGTTAACGTAAGTAATGAGCCGTAAGCGTTCAATTTCCAAACGGCGAATCCATTACTTTCATATTATAATATGTAAGGATCAATAAGTTGTTGCATTTTGAAGTTAATCCCTTTATACCACGCTATGCAACAATAGCAACACTTCACATTCATTGAAATTCTCATTATTAAAGCTCCTTTTTAGTTCCGCTTTTAAGCTGTAGCGCAAGTCGAGAACGGATATAGTAACAGTTTTTATTTTGGTAGATAATGCTTTCGCAAAATCGGAAATACCTACATATAGATAGATGATCATGTACTGTTTAACATGAATTATATTACTCTCACATAAAAAAAAATGAAAATTTAAGTGCCTTTGCGAGTTGTGTAATCTATAATTTCAGCCCTCCATCCACGTGATTCCTGAGTTACGGCATAAAGCTCAAAAAGCTCAAACAGCATAAAGCTCAAGTCTAGTTAAATAAACAAAACGCAAAAACGCTTAATTAACATGTGTCCGAAAATTAACCGTTCCGGAGATATTTGTTATTTTCGGTAGGTTATTAATCGATTTTTAAATGTATGGTTGGGAATTATGATTTCTTAGTAAATAAATACCTTGCCGTTATTCTTAGATGTTACAATAAACCAAAGACTTACTTAATATGTGGTTTATGCACGATGGAGCAACTTCGTACTTTGGGCTTATTGTTTGGTAACACCAACACTTAAATCAGGCGAACAGAGAGAGATGGTTGGGCCGAGAAGGTCCGATTGTTTGGCCTCCTTGGTCCCCTGATTTAAATCTTTTCGCTCGTGAATACTTAAAATCTTTAATTGGTCCCACTTCAATTCATAGGTTAGAGCACTTGCAAGAACGTGAAAGAAAATGCCTGTCAAAGTATTAGATTGAAATCTAGAATTTTTCAAAAGGCACCTACGCAATTAATTTACAAAAAGTGTTTCGGCTTGTCTAGAAATGGTAGGGGGACATGTGGGACACTTCTCCTAATTGTTCTTTATTTTATGATATCACATTATCACGTCTATTACAAACTGGTCTATTTTTTTCATTGATCGCGCGATAAAGTATAACGAAAAAAGCGCTATATCTGCGAATCGGTTGGTTTTCGGACCCACGTTAATTAAACCTTTTTTGTTCTTTTTGGTCAGTACTACATGTCCGTAAAATTTTCGACATCAGTTTTTCAACACCCCGTGTGTTTAACCATTTTTAACCACGTTGTACCACAACAATTATTTCAAATAAGATATATATTACACGTGGGTAGGTAGTGATGTTACATGCGAAATATAAAAGTCCTGTTTCTACAGGATGTACAAAAAAATTGTGATGCGAAAATTGTTATATTTTATTTCGACATCCTATAGGCGACGAAATTAAATCAAACTATACTTGTTTGAATCCTGTCGAGGTACCCTACTCCCTATATTTTTTTCAAGGCGGTGGCTTCATCCGTTCCGGAGAAAAACATTCTTTTTAATTTTTGAGCTTTATGCCATAACTTAGGAACCACCGTGTATCGAAGGACTACAATTGTAGGTAATTTAGTGTTAGGTCATGAGGTATCATGTGTGTGAAAATCAGTCCGATAACGCTGTGGGCATCCCACCATAGGAAAACTGGGCATACCCTTTAAAAAGCATTCTTGTGATATCGAGCGGCCACGAGACCTGGGCCAAGGTTATAGCTCTTATGTTTATAAACCGATTGTTTTGAAATTTGAGATATACATATAAGACATAATTTCCAATTTATTGACGTGTAGAATTAAAATGAGGGACTTCCGATTTCGACGGAGGTGACACCAACTTTGATTTTTGAAATGGGTCACTCCGCATATTTTATTATTTTTGGAATCTACGGATCAAATTCTATCTGATTACGTTGCCAAATTTTTGTTTTTCTCAAAAATAATTTAAAAATTTTTAATTTTATTTTTCAAAACAGAAGGCGCGACTACGCTACAATAAAACTGTTCTCAACGTTGGCGTACGTAGACTGTATTACTTTATTTCCAGGCTTGGCTATGTTTGTAATTCAATTAAGCAAAACGAGAAATACATTCGGGCAATGATGATTACCTACTATCTATTTTTGAATTATTTAGTGTTAAATGGAAATATAACTAGACATGTCGCATATCGACGTATTCGCAATAAATTTTTTTATTTAATGATGCGAGTGGCTTATTCACTTTCCATTAAAAAAAAATAACTTTTCCATCAAAAACCGGGTTATCCAAAATGGACGCACAAAACACTTTATAGTAACTTGTTACGAAGAATTATTATTTGTTTAACTGTATTATTTGCACTAATACATAAAACAATTAATAACGAGAATTTTTAGAAAGCAATGTAATTTATGGGACGCATAACAGTTGATTTTGATCGACAAAGACATTTGAAAGCCTTGGACCGAATAATAAACGATATATAGATAGGCAAAGCGTACATTTAAAATTGCAGCAAAAAGTGCTTCACGATAAAAAGTATTCCGGAGAGGGTTTCGTAGCGCAACAAACGCCAAGTAACGTAATTAATATTCAGAACAAAACGTTTAACATACAAAACAAGATGTAAATATTAACTGATTTTAGATCAAAATGATGTATGTGCCGGAATAACGAGCGGAATTTCATTATTTTTTTTATTAATACGCATGCCTGTTTATTATTTCACGATTAGTTAGTTCTATATAATATCTATTATGTTTGCGATCTCTGCGATTTTCTCTGCGCTTTTGAAGGAAAATTGTTATATTGCTGCTTTTAGGTACCTACACAATTATATCTGATCTAGACTTAAAGGGTCAATCGTTAGAACTTAATTGCGTATTTAAATATAATGCTTCTAATTCATTTTTTATGTGATATATCCAATAAAAACAATTGAAAAAATCGGTCCTTCAAATATTATAATATGTGATAAATTAGAGCTTAGAAACAAGAGAACGCGTTTTATTGTGAGCTTTACAGCGACATACAGCTGTCGACATTTAATGCGGGTTTTGTAATGGAAGAATAATGTTTAAAACAAGAAGGCGTTAAGGGGAGATATGACGGTAATAATTTATAACTTGTACTAATGCCTCAAAGTCGCTTTAAAGTAAGATCAGTTATTTTCCGGCAATAACGCGGAACTCTCTGGAAGTGGTGAAGTAAAAGCGCATTTCTAGGTTGAGGCCAGGCGGCCGTCGCCGCCGCCGCCGCCGCCGTTTGATGATGATGTATGCACCGTATTCATCTTCCTCCAACGGATCTGCTCTCATTAACACCGCCTCTGGCCAACAAGATGGCTCGTTTTTCATCATTCACGCACGCGCGCGCGGATATTCATCTCCATCCAAACTTCTGACTGACGGCTGACGCTTCTTGTGCACTTGATTGTGATTAATATTCTCTAGATTTGAACTTACTGTAGAGATTAAGGGCCGCTATAAAAATGAACCCGCTTTGTGTGAAGTACTGCGAAAAAAGCTTTTCGACCGTATCACCTAAAAGCTTTATCTGGTAATACATATAACAATAGTTAATAAATGAGACACGTTTCTTTGCAGAAAAATTTATGTGGAGGTGATAAGATGGCACGGTCGAAATTAAACAAAAAAAAATCGTAATACACCCTCACGTCGTAATTTATTTTATTCCCGGCAATATTAAAATTACGCGGATACATATGGTAACCAGATTTATACCTACCCATATAAAATGACTTGCACAACGATGATAAATTACGCGACGGATTATGTTAGGAACTTTCAATAACTTTTATAAATTGGAGTCTATATTCAATTTTAGAATTTTTCGTGCAGGTAGTTCAGTCGCAGAATGAATTACAACTATTAATTATATTGGCGAATGTCGCGCGAAATTTCAATTACATTAAAAAAATTCGAAGTGAAAGTTCGCAATCGCGAAAATTTATAAATCGACACGACGATCGTTATCGGTTTAGAAATAGAATTTTCGAAATTCTGTTTTTTTTGACAATTTTTAATAGTCCGCCGAATTATTTTAATTTATCTATTTACTCCGCGTGTCGATCAATCAGTAGGCATATTTACATAAATAGCGTGTTCCCTGAATCGCATCCACAGGTAAATCAGTTGTTTCAGCCGTTCAGTTTATTATGGATTTTTGTAGCGATTTTTCCCCAACAATGTTAATTGCGAAGTATTCGGCGAAACTGCCAAAACGATCAGGTGCGAGTTGAACTCTCGAATTACGTACTTGAAACGTATCCTTGTGTCCACGTAAAGGCTGCTATTTTGTACGAACTTACGACAGTTTTTCAGATAGAGCTTTCTCTCACGAGAACAATAAACTTGGCCTAAAATGGCGTCTTAAAATGCTCACCTACAATATTGTAATATTAATCGCACAAATATCGATGCCGTTATTAGTAACAATTCTACCACAATCGGCGGTTAACGGTCGTTAACAATTATTGAATTAGAAATGAGCTTTCGTTGCTTTCAACTTCTTATTTTATGATTTACAGTGGCAAGCGTAGGAAACGGAGATCAAAAAGGAGAGAGGGGGCTGTTTTAAGAGTTCTTCCTGCCCTTTTCGGTATTTCTGGGAAATTAAATACGTTAATTGCCACAATTCGCCAAAGTTAGGTACCTATAGATCACTCTGGCGTTATCTATAAGTTTCGATAAACGATGTTAATTAAGCTGCTACTTAATTGTTTACGATATTTTGATGGGCAGCGAAAGCGTTCTACATTATTTTGCACTACACACAAGGTTCCTACGGTCATGGAAAGTCCTTGACCAGGAAGTCTCATGGCCATTTGAAGGCCCTGTTAAAAGTCAATAAAAACAATTAATTCTAGTTTAAGATCATAAACCCGACTTTACTTTTTAAGGATCAAAACGTAAGTTTTTTTCTTGTTTCCATTTTAAATATTCGAGTGCCCACATCACCCACCATAAGGGCTTGAAAAAGGTCTATTAACTAGTTACATCTTCGACTCGCAAGATGGCGGTACTGGTACAGCATTTAAAATTTCAATTCAAACCTGGGACACCACAATTTATTGAAAATAGAACATTTTTCATCAACCGTCCCTGTATATTAAGCACATTCTTTACGTTTGAATTTCTCCTTTTTGACGCAAGTTCTAATCTTAAGTAGTATCAAGTTTTATTACGCCCATATGAAAACACTATCTTAGTTTTGCTCGCGACTTGTCTGCGTGGGACACGATAGTGGGAAATATTCGAAGAAACATAATTATATTTTAAAAGTACTTATTGTTAGTACGGACAAACGCATCAAATTTAAAAAAAAAACATACTTTCTCATTAGAAGTTTCAAAAACTCTTTTCTTAGTGGATGTCTACATCGTAAAAGGCCAGTATCTTGCAAATCTCTCGTTTCTAGGTTCAATATGGTCGAGGCTGGGCGTTGATTTTTTAAAAAACATACTTTGCCCGTTTCATCCCAATAGCCGTGTAATTTTCGAAAATCCTTTCTTAGTAGACGTCTTTATTATAAAAGGGCAATATATTCTAAATTACACGTTTCTAGGACCAGTGGTTGAGGCTTGACGTTGATATGTCAGTTTCACTACATTATTAGTAAGTATAGATTAATTAAATGAAAATTAAGAAATGTGGACAATTTATTTTTTATTAAATAAATTGACGATACGTCAGGTAGACCATTCTATAAAATTTAAACCGGAACATAATTTTAAGTTTCAATTCTATGCATCTATATTTTATTTTCTTCAAAAACGATTGAAGGCCTAAAACAATTTTCCCTATAAATTAATAATTTTTATTACATCTGAAAGAGCAATAGGGGTAGTGCGATTATGAAATAAATTGTGATTCTCGTTTATAAATTAATAATGGAACGACTTAACAGAAGTTTCTGTTATAAATTGTCGGTAAATGTATTAAAAATGCAATTTGTTATCTAAATAATGAAAATGTAGAAACGCGCACCCACAATGAAGGATAATTTCAATTATTTATTAATATAAACGGAAATTATTTTTTTTTAAGTAACCGTATGACACTTGGGAAACGTTACTTTCGCCGAATTGTCTAATATTGTTTTAAGTGTGTTCGTCATAATTTATCAGGCGTCAAATTAACCGCGAAATGTCAAACATTTTTACTACCTATGATAATAAAAAATAAAGTGCACCTATTAGGCTATAACTGGACCGTAAAAACTTAATTGCAACGAACCCCGGAATCTTATGATCGTAGTTTAGGTAGACCGCGGCCAACATAAGACCGACCATATAAAGGAGTTTATCCTTTTAATGACGTTAAGTACATAAAAATCTAACAAATTTAAATTAACCCATTTTGTAACCTATACAAAATAAAATTACGATAGAATATCGTGACTTCTCAACAGGTGAACTTTTATCACGAAAACGTAAAACACAAAGATTTATTATGTACCTAAGTATATTTTTTTGCAATTTAGAACGCGACGAAAACGTTTCAATTTTCATCTTTACATTTTAGTTATATGTGTGTAGTACGTAGAACAAACACGACCACCGCGAACAATTATTATTAAAAAAAAAGTTTCGATTTTAATTTTGTATTAGTATTCCATATTGGGAGATTAAAAATACGTTGCGACAACTTCAAATTGCAAGGTTTTTTAATTTGTATTTGGTGATTGACGTTTTCATTAATAATGGTACGGGAATACGGTTCGTGTGCGTTTTAGCAAAATTTCCAGTCGACAATTATTATTTAAATTGTTTACGTACGACGTTATAATATCCACAAATAAACCTCGGCGAAATAGTGACAACGTGGTCGAGCACAGGTGTTGCTCAAATATGAAATTAAACGTTTAAGCCGCATTAAATTACCATCTATAATGGCAGGCGCGAATTAGTTTATGCCAAAGCGTCACGTTGCGCATTTGACTTCACGACGACAAATGGGGGGGAACTTAATAATGGAAAAAGAGGGACGGGGCAAAATCTGAATGTAATAAAAACACAAATCGGATACGTTAAGCGTAAAATTGATACCACAGAGAAAGGACGTCAGAATTTTCAGATTACAGAGTCGGTTTCTGACGTATAATAAGGGCAATGCTGTGGACGTTATCGGTTTAGCCTAGATTACAAAGGACGGTCGTTTTCTCTCGCACACCGAATGCGAGATGCAATTTTAAGATTAACGGACCCTCGCGCGGTTTTCTCTTCTGTCTATAGTTTTAAATAAGATTTTCATCTTTATTTTCGAGGAGATCATCTTGGCCGCCCAATATATACAATAAAGGCGGGCGTAGTAGATTTAGCTTTGCTCGTACAGAACTTGGAAACAAATATTTGACGAATTCCATTGCTGTTAACTTCCCCGATATTTTCAATTTGTCGTGCCGGTTTTACGAAACAATGGGTCTCCCGACCAGCAAAGCAAGGCGGGTACATGATGAAAATACATTGCTTTATACCTCATACATCGATCATAAAATAGGGGGGAAACGTTGTGATAGTACACGGGTTTGCATTGCAAGTGTAATTTCAAGAACACGAAATATACAAATCAATTTCGCGTTATTGATCGTTAGGAGGAT
This sequence comes from Rhagophthalmus giganteus, assembly GCA_036326145.1. NCBI lineage: Eukaryota > Metazoa > Arthropoda > Insecta > Coleoptera > Rhagophthalmidae > Rhagophthalmus > Rhagophthalmus giganteus. The sequence continues at coordinate 882,841 of JARFJA010000046.1, read as the reverse complement.
ACGTCCTTCGCCGACTAATAGCTGTAATTTTCGAAAATGCCGTCTTAACAACGTCGACGACTTATCGAAGGTTAGGTTATCGAATAAACGCACATTATACACGATCTATATTATGCGGTTCAATTGAAAACGATCGCATTTTAGGTACAGCTGGGCAAGGGCCACGTCTAATTTCGCGCCGTTAATATATTCGAAATGGTAGTGTTTGTTTGAAATTAAGGGATGCCACTTGAATGAGCATCTTCGATTACCTATACCTATTTCTTTGATTTCTATTTTTAATTAAGTAAGTACAATCTTCTTTTATTGATTTAATTTTATTTGCACTTATTTGACGGTATTCGTTTATATTAATGCTCATGTCTAAAATATCACTAACCTTTTAATTATACTTTTATTAGGTGTACAAAAAAGTTCTGAGCTTTAGATTTCATACAACCGAAACCACAATTTAAATTTCATGAAGTTTCCCGCCCTTTTGCGGGTTTACAACGTTGACATTTGGTCTTTGAAAATACCATGCGGTTTGACGTTTGATGCACATAACCTAAAGAATCAGTAGTGTTTACGATGGCAATAACCAAAGAGCATATTCGATTTTCCATCCACTTCGCGTTTCATCTCAAGAAAAATGCTGCTGAAGCCACTGAAATGATTTGTGCCGCATATGGAGAGAACGCTGTAAGTCACGCTACGTGTAAAAGGTGGTATACAAAATTTCGCCAAGGAGATTTCAGTCTTGAAGATGAACCGCGTGCTGGACGCCCTCAAAAGATTGCAACGGACGATTGCAAGCATTGTTGGATATAAACTCTGCACAAACTGAAAAGGAGCTTGCAAAGCTGCTTGGTGTTACGCAGCAAGCTATTTCCACACGTTTACATGCAATGGGAAAAGTTCAGAAGGAAGGCAGATGGGTTCCGCATGCACTGTCCGAAGACAACAAAAATCGAAGGCGTGACACCGCACTCACTTTGCTTTCAAGGTTCCGGAAAAGGATTTTCTGCACCAAATCATTACAGGCGACGAAAAGTGGATACTGTATGATAACCCGAAGCGTAAAATCATGGGTTGACCCTGGTCAACCTTCGACATCGACTCCAAAGCCCAATATCCACGCCAAGAAAGTTTTGCTCTGCATATGGTGGGATTGGAGGTGTATTGTATTACGAGTTGTTACAGCCGGGTGAAACAATTACGGCAGACCGCTATCAGCAACAATTGACTAATTTGAGCGATGCAGTAGAAGAAAAGAGGCCATTTACTGGCAAAGGACGTGGTAAAGTGATACTGCTTCATGACAATGCCCGACCACATGTTGCAAAAGCGACCTGGGATCATATCTTTGCGTTAGGCTGGGAACTTCTCCCGCATGCGGCGTATAGTCCAGACATGGCACCGTCTGATTACTACCTATTCCGGTCGCTGCAGCATCACTTGGCTGATACACACTTCGTGGCACTTGAAGACCTACGCAAATGCATTGATGACTTTATCGCCTCGAAGCCAGGGAGCTTCTATCATCAGGGAATTCGCAAGCTGCCCGAAAGATGGCAAAAGGTTATCGATGCAAACGGGGACTATTTCGTTGATTAATATCTTTTTGTTTGTTTTTAAATAAATATTGAATTATACAAAAAAAAGCTCAGAACTTTTTTGTACACCTAATAGATATCACGTTCTAAATGGTACGCCTTCTTAATTTTGTAAGAATGAAAATGTAGGTCTTACGTACTTACTGGATGTTTTTAGGGTATTATTTGCAGTTTACGCTTAGAGGGCGATTGGATTTGGTTGGCAATTATTTACCTATTAGGTCGATAATTATAAATTACATAACAACTATGTTTTTTTTCGATAGTCTATCTTGTTTATATTATTTCATACGTGGGCTCTAGTGCCGGTACTCCACCTACATTACATCGCCCTTTCTAATTACAGATTAAATCTAATTAGCAATTGGAAATCTTATGAAACGGCCGTTCGAAAACTAAATTTACAAACAACCACCGAGGAGGCCCGACCCTGCGGCCACTCCTTGTGTATCGAAGTTGGCCTGCATCAACTAAAGTTTCGTTTACCTACCTCATGTTTAACCCCATCTCCCACACTATCATTATTTACACGAGGAAAAGCTGTTGCATCTAACTTCAAATAATTTGTCTTCCAACTTTCCTCGTTATCGCTCTTCTCTCGAGGTATTTAAAAAAAAATTATTAATTATACGAAATGAAATTGATAACATAATAAAAATAAGCGAAATTATAATAATTGTTTCGTGACCGGTTTCTGATGTAAAATTTATCTGTTCGATAAGTTATTGATCCTCATAAATCAACGATATTTGATTGGCTAAGATAAGACAGTCTATATTGAATTACATATTAACATAATTATGATTGGTTATTTTGATAGGTACTGTTCCAGAAACTGGTCATTAGTCAATCACTTTTATAGATCGTATTGTTCGACATTCGGCCAAACGATTCGAAGACCTCGAGTAGGTATATTGTTTTAAACCCGAATCTCCTTAAAAAGAAATATAAGAAAGCTCGTCATGAAAAAATTCATTACGACGAATATTATTTCTTAACAACAAGCTCGTGAAGATTAATCGTTTTATTTAATTAAATAAGAAAACAAGTATAGGTAGTATCATTTACTTTCGCAGTGTAAAGCGCTGACATTTTCCCATTTCGGCGTTTGCGCTGCCATTTGCGAAACTAAAATTTAAAAACTAATTTCTTTAAAGTCGCTAATTTCCATAAGAGCTTCTCTTAAGAGCTTCTCGATTCCCTTGCACGATGCAACTGCAATATCTGTTCGTTATATACGTTATTCCATTTTTACGATTCCATTTTACGTGTTTTACGATCGCGAGGCGGACAGGGATGTAATTTCCAGGTTCACGTTTACTTATTGTTAGTGGCACCGCGGACGTGTATTCCGCTCATTAAAGTCGTATACGCTTCACGTTTTGACATTTCAAATGATTTTGTGGATCTTTTTAATAAAGCGATAAATCGCAATGAATTCGAGTGCTTTATAAAAGCTATTGCTTATCGTTTATTTATGGAACGTCATTTTTGACGTGTTTATTGAATTAAGAAAAATGTATTCCAATGTTATTATGTTTGTATAACCATTAAATATATTATTATAATGTACAATTTCGTTCTATAAAGTATATCGTGAAGCGAGGAATAAAATGGCGTATTTTTGCTGAAAAAAGAAACAACATTAAAGGGCGATATAGCTATATTCGCAACGTTTTCAAATATGCACTTACATAATAATTTTTTAAATGGACAACTAATTGAATTAGACGCGTACTAGTGCATTAGCGACTATAATACAAACAAGTAAACGTAATTGTTATTTACATTGTAACTTATGTACATATAAATATTCTGTTATTCGAATTAAAAATGCAATTTTATTAATGACAATACCAGGCTACTTACCGCGGCCGTCCGAGCTTTTTGATAATTCCCCAGTTATGGAACGGCACGATTGCGAAGGTCACTGGAAAGTGAAAAAAGGTTAAAACTTCGTTTAGCGGCTGCGACTGGCCTTTTGTTACAGATATCCAATCAAGATATTAGGAATAATGTGAATGATCTCGATAAAGCACAAACAAGCAAATAACGGATAAAGAGATCGAGTTTCAGATTTTAGTATATGCTTTTCGAATAATCTAGCATTTAAGAAATATATTGAGAAAATTGATAGATATTATTTTAGATCGTTACCGTTATTAATTTTCGGCTTAAAAACACTTAAGAATGGCACTTACTTAGGAACGATCCCTTTACTGTCAGAAGCGATTATTTTCTTCGAAGGATAATAATCTAGCAAGCGGGGGGTGCTGTGTTTCCTGTAGCGTAATGGATGCGGACTGTGGGGGGCATTTTAGTGTATAAGCTGTGCCAAAAGTGAATTGGAAAAAAAAACCCACCGATATTACAGTTGATTTGTACACGCATTAGGATACTTTCACGCAGTTTAAAAAATCGGATACAAAAGTTTGAAACTATTTAGTAGCTGCAACATATAAGCGAAAAAATAATTTTTTACTCTGGGTGCAAGGGCTTTCCTGTACATACAATCATTTAAATACATTACCGGAAAGTTTAAATTTTTCAAATTCAAATCGATTTGTAGGGGCGTATATAACTTCTATTTTTTGGTACCCGTTATTGCCATTTGAACAATTAAAAAATATATCTGTACCTTCTCACAATCTTCAATCAGTTTTCACACTTCTGGAAAATGTTGGGAAATATGAGATGTAAATTTTATCTTTTTGGGAAAAGTTATAATTTTGTATTAATGTTTAAAGCTTTTGATATCCGGGCTCTTTTAGCCGTGTAACCACTTTAAATCTCTAGGTATTGGTTATGTAATTGCTAAAGGTTGGTTTTAATACAATGCGATGTCGGTATTAGTATATTTGTACGTGTGATTATGTCTCTATAGGGATCATAATCCCTTTGGCATCGTTATCCGTTAAACGTTTCAGAAGCTCGAAATTCGAGCACTTAACGAAAGAAAACCTATTTGAAAATGTACACGAACGTTGAAGTTAAAAATTTACTAACAAAAGTTGGATGTTTTTTGATATTTCAAATACATATATTCGTTACAAATGTGTTGATTTTAAAACAAAAGAATAATATTTTTCTATATCAAATTTTCAATCAAATATTCAATTTTTAAATTTTCAATATCGTTCGGTTTTCGTCGCCGCTCTTTCCAAAACTCAATTTATAATTCATTGAAGTTAATTGTATAAGTGCGGCTATAGAATGGGTTATTGCTGTTTAAATATACATAACGAGATATCGGTATTTTTTGAATCAAAAGTCTGGAATTTTTCCGAACATTTATAATTTCGCATTTTACACCCGCATACTTTTGAAAATTATTAAGTACCTATGTACGTAAAATTTTAAATACCTACATATGTACATTAACAAATGGTGATTTTCACAGCCAACTTAATAAATTACTTACATAGGTACCTATACGTAATTTATTAAAGTCGGAAATTTTTCATATTTTCCGAAGGCATCGATTTGCGTACTAAAATTAATTTTAGTCAGTACTCGCTGTACGTTTTAGAATTTTCAACCTATTTTTTAGTGCCATCACGTATAACATAATATTTCTAACGAACAATTGCGTAATTCGTTTTTTTTTAAATTACTGCTTACTCCAAATTCGTAATTTGTAATAAAGGAAACTTCTTTTCAGATACAACACCTGTGGATATGCAACGACCAGCTCTCACTTACATTGATTATAATCACGTACACGAATGCCACGACCTTCTCGAAATCTTATCGAACATTTCATAACAGTGAATTCTTAGTACGTTTTCCGGTTAATCAGCGTTGTGTCGTGTCGCGTTAATTGTGTCGTCGTTCTTGTAAAAACGCCCGTTTTCGGTAGCGAAAGACTTGCCAGTGAATGACTCGATGATGAAAGACTATTTATGGAGAGCTACGGAGCCATCTTTTTCCAGGAGCAGTCTACTACAAAAAGGTACAGTGTTTTTTGTTATTTAAAAAAATTTTTGGTTTTATATGTTGAAGTGAAGTTTGTCGTCGTTACATAAATAAGCGATGTACCTACATATTTACTTGTTTGTTGCGTATTAAAGCGAGTTTGATAGTAAAATATTTAATTAAAGAAGAAATCTCGACGACGTTTAATAAGGTTTAATTATTTATTTTATTAAATTGAAAATTCTCCCGTATTTTTGAAAGGACCAGTTTGTGGACCCGTGTCCATTGAACTTTTTAAATTAATTTTAGTATGTATTTTATGCGCTCTTACACTTATTAGAATTGCCGATTCCCCTTTAGGGCCTTCTACAGTATTAAATTTTTTACGAGTTTATTTACAAAAATTCAGAAAATAATTTTTGATTCCGAATTGTGCAGGTTTCTTCGCAATTTTTATTCAAAAAAAAATTCTTAAGGATTCAATTCTTGCCAGTTAGAACAAAATGAATTTTTATAAGTAACTAATCTGTCGAAAGCAAATTCGATAACATTTAGCAAACTTTAATCCAAAAATATATATATTTTTTAAATAATATTATATAGGAACCACTTTGTCTATGAACCGATATTTTAGTAGTAGGTACAGGATTATTTATAAATTGTATTTTCAACAATTTATTTTTCTCAGTTAACACAGTTATGTTGCTATAGAAATCAACAGTTATTACTCATCAATTGAAAAATTCCCGATTACGTCATAGTACATGTATCAATAGCTATGTATTTTTACGACATAAGAAAAGTGATTTTTTCATTCTTGACGTGAGATTTTTTATCGAGACCGTAATCGAGATCAAAAACACGTCGTGAATTGTGAAAAACACTTTTCCTGACGAGTTCTTAGTACGTAGAACTTTACGAGATTTTGCAAAATTCGGTAAGGAAATCCTTATCATTTTAACTGAATATTTTGTTATATTATAATATTTCATCATGCCAATTACTGTGAGTAATCAAGTTCACTTTGAAGTAGTGAAATACTTCATTGCCATGGAAAACAAAAGCAAACCAAGTAAAATTAGGAACCGTTCTTTTTTGTTTTATTTTTCCGCTCTAGTTAAGAAAATTGCACTTTTCCTAACTGAAATTTTTTACTGAATTTTACAAAATTATTGAAATTGCATCAGAAAAACATTAAATGTGATCCATTTGCGTTTTTATTTCTTTTTGAATTTTTTATCGATTTGACGCATTTCACGTGGATCCTATTTAAATATTTTATTATTTATTTTAATAATTGAATTAACGCAAACAACCTGCTTTGCAATTGACATTTCGAAAGAATTAATGTAATGAAATATTCGACTAAAATTTAAAACGTACGTATAATATTGTTTATTTTTATAGCTTTAAATTATGACAAACGTGCCGTTCCATATGTGAAATTTAAAGTAATTTGTAATTTAAGTTATTACGTATTAAGCCTAAACATTTAAAATGGTACAGTACGACAGTATTACAGAGATGAATTTTAAGCGATGTTTATTTTTCATAGAAATGATCATTCTAAAAGCATTTGAATACCCTTCACGATTAAATGGCGAGAATTCCCCATTTACATAATTCAAAATGTGTTACGGTAAATAAATATGAAGGCATTATACTTAATATAAAAATAATTTGTAATACGTTAATGTAATTTCGATATCCTTTGTTTGTTACAACTTTTATTCTAACAATAAGTACGATTCTGATTTCTCAATGATTTAAACGTATATCTATATGGATTTAATTTAAATTATAGTCCTCGTAAAGTATTTAAAAGTTTGTATTTTAGTGCGGATCCTAAACGCGGCCTGTGTTAAATTAAAACTCGTTTAACGATCAACCGTTAAAATCTATCACGATTTATTTTCAATAAATCATTTTCTAGCGCCCTACAATGCTTTTAAAAATGATCAATAATAGCTTTTATAAAACTGAAAATAATTCCGTAAGGGGCGGTTCTGGTCGAGTTTGCGCTTGAAATTCGAATTAAAGTATTTGATAACTGGAAAGCCGGTTAATTTGAACATCAGATGCCCACAATAAATTATTGATTATATTACCAAAATGGTTTAAATTAAAATTTGCGAGCCGTTTTAAATTTATCTGGCATGTTCGGGTGAACCTGGGGCAAACGGACGCGCTCAGGGCATTTTTAAATAATCTTCGTCAAAAACGAAATCCATAGAATTTGCTTATATGGATGATAATACAATAATCGTAGATTAGTATTCAATATTTATTTGACCACTAAAACGTGCATAAAGTGGGGGCAAACGGATAGTAACGTTTAATCGTTATTTTTACATTGAAAGCAACGAAAATATGGGCCATTCGATTTGGCAACAAATTGATTATGATACCAAACGGTACACTTAGTGCATAGGGCCCATTGATTACACTAAATATTAACCTGGCAGTGGATACCCTAGTCTATGGTGTAACGAAGGAATCGTTCAAATTTAACCACTGACACTGTAAAGTCGAACAAACTAACGAAGTGCCCGTTTACCCCTACGTTCATTTGCCCCAGTACCGGGATTCTGTACATCGTTATCGATAATTTTCGATGTTGTTAAGCCATTCTATTGACAATTTTCGATAATTATTGATTGTTCTATTCTCTACAAACATTTATCGACTTATTGTTAGATCGATAATTTTGAGCGACGAACGTAGTTAGGAAAACTATAATTATCGTTAACGTAACGATCGTTAAAAAGGGATTGATAAGGTGTTAACGATTATATTTTTGTCGATAAAGTGACAGATTGTAGATAAAACGTTGAAAATTAATTATTGCAAACGTATTTCTGCAGCAATTGAGAGTAAAATAAATAAGTAAAAGAGCTTAAACAAGTTTGGCGATTCAGTATAAAAGAAAATATTCAAGATTTAATGAAATTATTAATGTAGGTATAACCTCATATTATTACCGTACGTAAGTAATGCATATTATATGGTTGTAGAATTTATAATGACTGATGGAATTTTGGCTTTTGGGACTTTGTTACATCTGTATGTATGCTAGCGATAAACAAATTGAACGTAGATAGTAAAAGAAGACGATTAAGGTCGTTCCTATCTTTTAAAATGATGCGAACAAAAATGTAATTTCTAAGTTTATTGTTTTATTTACAATAATTCGCGTTATTGTATATTACTTAAGGATGCATGTAATTATATATTTACGGGAAAAAATGATTATTTTTAAAAATAACGTAAGTAGATGTCTAAGTAGATGTTTGTCCTGTCAACTCGGACATAAAATGACTTAATTTTTGTTTGTAGTTAAGTCATACCTAATATTTACTATTACAAAATACAATCGTTATTGAAAACTATTTAATTACGAGACTAGAAATAAACTTAAGTTCGAGTTCCGAACTATCGGGGTGTTAATTAAGCGAGGAGCGGTTTTTTCAAAAACACCCTCGTTGGTATTAAGCATGTACTGCCGTGGGTTTACCACTGTCGAACGATAGTTCGACTATTTAATCATAAAACCTCCTCGACTGCATTTTGATTATTTTGTCGATTTGCAATCGTGTCGATAGTATGCGCTCTCCCAAAAGTAGCTTTTTGGAGGAACAACTAAATAATTGTTCGATTAAAAGTTGTATGTATGCGCCTAGCCTTATTTTGTTGATATTTAAGATTTCTTCAAATTGTGATAATAGTGGTTTAACAATCACACCCCCCCTCCCAGATTTTGAGATAATGTATTTGATGACATTTTTGATACTTGTTTCAATTTTCACAATAACAGCATATTATGAGAAAATGCGCCAATTTCCAGAAAAGTTAATCGTACTGAAAACTTTTCTTTATTTTAATTATTGGTAGGTATATCTACCTATTTACTTGAATTAAAAAATTATAAGAAGTGCTATTAATTGTTATTATGTATTATAAAAAAAACAGTCTAGGTATAGTACTTATAGCTACATATACTTATCCAATAAAATCACGATGGTGGTTATATTCACCACTAATTTACTTAACTAATTATAAGTATTACATAACATAAACTAATTCATAAATTATTAATCTTTGCAGATGTGAAGTGTGTTTCTCTACAAGAAGTTTTGCAGTTCTTACCTACGATCGAGGGGACGATAATATTAAGGGACGTCGAAGAATTAAGGTATTTATACACTATCTGTTTTATAATTACTGCCATCATTCTTATCTCTATTTAATTGGGTACAATTGAATTTAACCAGGTCGATTCATTTTGAATAATACTAAAACAATGTTCATCAATACAATCAACTACATCCAATGAGTCGATCGCATTTGAAACTAATTTTATTTTTCTTTGTTACAGGTAGGATCTTTCTATGTATTGTATCAAGCGGGGCTATGTTTATCGGTGAGTTTTATTATTGAAATGTATTGTTTTTCAAAATAAATACCTACTCAAAAAAGTAAAAATCGTAACGCTAGCAGTTTGCCCGCGTAAGTCAGACTTTTCTTGCAACATTGTTGCTATTTTCAATGCTTATTTTGTTTACCCTTTTGTTTAAAAGTTGTCCGTTACAATTACATAAGTAGGTGTTTAACTAACGGAGAAATGTACTTGTGAATTGTTTAATTTTTTATCTTATGTTGATTTTAATATATATCCTTACCTATTTTATTATAAAACCACTAAGTATATCGGGATTTCTTAAATTTGTTAAAATAATTTCATTTAGATTTATTTACGGAGGTTTTGCAACATTTTATTCGTTTCATTTATTTTTATTTTGTTAAAAAACTACTATCTCGTCTTATCTTTCTTTTAATGAAGAGGACAGTAAGAACAACATTAACCTATCTTCTCCTGCACAATTATTTGTTTTTTAAAATGTGCCATAAGTTTGAAACGGTTAACTACCTACTGTTAGTTACACTATGAAATGAATAATTTAAAAAATCATTCAATTAATTGGAAATACCAACGTGCAAATGGCATCGAAACCCTTCCTTTTGACAAACAAAAAGTCAAGATCTATTTGAAAGCACTTGTTATCTGTTTGTTTAGAAATTAATTCTTGTTAGAAATAATACAGGGACTACCTATAAAATATTAAACCCGTTTCCAACAACTAAAATTTTACAATTTAGCACTCAAGAGTCGTTATGATTTTTACTTTCTTGAGTAGATATTTCTATAAATGTAATTCGAACCATGCGCAATTCGCTTAAACAAAATTTGAGGATTAGCGATAGGTATTATACTCATACCTTAACTTTGTAACAAATAAGTAAACAATATGACGTTACAACGACGTAACAAAAGATTACATTTAAAATCATTAAAATGAACAATTATTATTAAACGATTTCATTGCATTTTAAAATAATTTAGAAAATCGCATATACGAAAGATTATATTTTTTTGAAAATTGATTATGCACAATTAATTTATTATAAGTACATAATTCTGATACGATATTTAATTATCTTTGTGCATTTAAAAACTATAAGTAAAACAAAACATAAAGAGTGTATAGAAACGTATTAAGCGAATTTATGAAAAATCAATTTAATTGTAGGTATAATATATAATTCTATTATATACCATACATAGTACGTAATAAAGGGCATACGGAACGAATTAAAATGTTCCTCATTAAATTGTGCGTACGAAAATTGACACGTCAAAATATAAACTTATATTTCGCCGCCCTGCGCCATAGCATAGATAATATAGAATAAGAACGAAACAAAAATATGCCCCGCCCACTGTCGTTTTTCCTATCACGATGCGTGACTTCAAATTTTTGTATCGCAATTTCTCATAGACAAAAATTAAACTACGAACAGGATTGTAATCAACATAGCATCATCAATGCAAAGTTAGGAGCTTATTTATAAATTTAATTATTTCGAGGAAACTTTTCTGCAGAAGTTTATTTGTACGTCATCGGCGGTCGGAGAAGCGACGGTGGTTAATATGTATGTTAAGATGTAACAGCGAAAAAGTAACAGCAATAACTATACCCCTTTCCCATTGTTGCCGCGTTTTTAAGTAGGGCAATGTAGGTAAACTCTTCGAGGGATGCGGGACTGTGTACTTGCAACCACCGATCAAAGGTAGGAAAGAACCATTGTTGTTCTACTAACTTCTCTATTCATCTATTTGTATAATATTTACATACACTTTACCTGTATGTCATATATCATGTAAATATTTGGATAACCTTGAGTACTAAAATCAATTCTCTATGACACAATTATTTTATCTTTAAAATTGAAACAGTTAATACATTTTGAGTGTCATAAATATGATGCTCTAAGAAAACCAGAATACTTCGCCTCGATTCGATACGCCTACGCTGCGGTATCCTTCGCGATCGTTTCATTTTTTATTTTTGAACCAATATAGGTAGGAAGGCCGAAATACGCTTGGTCAGAATTTGGTCGCTTGCCAAAATCCGCTTGCGACGTCAAGATATTTACGGCCATTTCGTTATAGAGCGTTTTTTTTTGTGTCATACTGTGTCTTGTGTCATATGGACGATTTATGTTCTTCCATTAAGTGATGGTGATTATCAAAGGATCAAACACGAGGGTGGAAAACGAAAATGCGATACGATCAGTTGTAGTAACATGTGTAGTCTAAACTAGGACTCAAACATTCAAAACTAGACAATTTGCTACAACAACTGAAATGTTTACTTTAAGATGGTCATACTTTAGATAAAGTTCCTAACCAAGATGTCAACAAGAAGACAATATGGAATAAATACAAAACATCATCGAATTCATTAAAGATAGAAGAAACCAACGGAACGAACTTCTAGGACGGGTATAGAATAATGGATTATCTATCAAAGATGGAAAAAATTAAATATAGAGGAGAAGAATAAAAGTATAGGAAAGTCATCGAAATTATGGAGCCAGTAGTCAGTCTTCATCAGAGGACCATCACCGTAAAGTTGAAGCAAAACGAAATGGCAAGAACAATAAGAAGAAAAGCAAGGAGGGATGTGTCCCACGTTGCATGCGCTCACAGTCCATAGAAGAGAGACAACTACAAGGTATGCTTAGCTTTCTCATCCTCCCCCCTATGTTAAATTGCTGTTACGTTAATACTGCGCCAAAACGTTTGTTTTATCGGGAGTGTAAGTGTTAAAACCAAATTAATAGAGGTACGTGAGGTTCCAAAGAAAAATTTAGAATCATCTAATTTTCTCTTAATTCGCTTGAGTATCTTATATTTTGTGTATACACCTACTTAATTCATTTTAAATTTTTAGGACATATAGAAGATGGACAACAAGTTATTGTGTTGGTAATCCACTTATTAATTTTTCTTTATTCACATTAATGTCGTTCCAAGGTTTTATTGACATCTACTCGAAAATCAAGCTTGTTAGCAGTTCTTTTGAACTTATAAATATTTAATTGTTCTCGTCCATTGGTAATATTTTTTTGTTAGGTAAGTCGAATACGAAGCAAGTTGAATACACGTTATTAACAAAATACTCTTATTTACAGCCAAAACTTGCTATCCAGAAGTACCCACCTCTATGATAAGATTAAAAAGATAATTTTGCCTTTAAACAATTTTCGAAAATTTAATTTTTTATATTCGGTTGTTTAAAACAATTAATAGATTAATAGCCATCATAATATATTTCGTATTCCACATTTTAAAAATCAAATAGTAGATACGAGATATATATGTTTTGTGTCGTTATAGTGTATGGAAGTCAGTCAAAAAATCCGTTCATGCGAGTCGGTACTGTGAAATTTCAAATGGAGATTTTTACTATGGATATCTAACTATTAACTTAAGTACATTGAACGTACCTTGCTTATTTAATATCGAAACTAATTGTAAGCCAGTACAGGTTTGAGTCATCGGATTACCCGAGTGTAATAAATGATGCAACTCACACTAATTTTCCAACATTATACAAATTTATTATCTACTAGCTTTTAGTTGGGACTTCATCTGCGAGGAATTATAAATATTCGAAGAAACGAATCCTTAAAACTTTATCATTCAAAGGTAAGAAGTACGGACAAACTGATCAAATTTGAAAAAAATATTTTCCCATTACACCCCTTTAGGAGTGGGATCACAAAAGCTATTTTCTTAGTGGTTGACTGCATCATAAAATGAAAAATCCTCCAAATCTAACTTTTTTAGCACCAGTGACTGAGGCTGGGCGTTGAGTTGTTAAATTTTTAAAAACACACTGTCTCATTTTCATTCTCTTAGGAGTGGAATTTAGAAAAATAATTTCTTAGAGGCTACCTACATCATAGAAGGAATATCCTTTCCAAATCTCACTATATAAAATATTTTTATAATTACAGGAACGACATTGTCTATTAATTCATTGTTTATTTTTAACGTAATAACCTATAGTTTTAATTTGTTTCAGGTATGGATTTATTTCAATTCGTAGGTACGTCAAATAACTTTTGAAAACTTCTAATATATTTTTATAATTACATGTAGGACTCATTCTCTTTCAATTGTATGGTTTATTTATAATGTAATAATTTATACTTTCAATTCTTTGCAAGTACGGATTTATTTTAACCGGTACGTTAATCAACAGTTTTAATAAATGCTAATATATATATTTTTATAATTACAGGAGCGACATTTTCTATTAATTTTTTGTTTATTTTTAATGTAATTGTTCATACTTTAGTGTGTTTCAGGTACGGATTTTATTTAATTCGTAGGTACGTTAACAACCTTTAATAAATGCTAATATATTTTTATAATTACATGAACGACTCATTCTCTTTCAATTGTTTTGGTATATTAAAGCAACATCTAAACTATTTAAATAATTAAATAGACTGATATTATAAAGGACTTTCAAATACTTGTCCAGTATTTTCTGGGCACAGATAACTTCTTCGAATTATTGTATACACTGCTCACTCGTAAAATACGTTGTGGAATATTTTGAAATTCTTGAAGGACTCTTTCAATCGTATTCCATAACAACAATGACAAAAGTGATTGAGTTGTCAGTAGAACCAGTTGTCTTTTATTTTCCAAAGCAATCCAGATCAATTTGTACTTAAGCTTGAAAATAAAACTATCGTTTCTTTGATACAACTTTTATATTTTAGAAGATTAAGTACATTAAACCTTATATCATTAAAAAGAAAACTAAGAGCTCTTATTATTAGTCATGGCCACCTAGGACTTGTATTTAAAATATTAGAAGTTTGGAACCTATCCTCTAAACTAAATAAGATTTTAAAAATCTGACACTTTCTTCGTAATTTACGTAAGAAAGTGTCTGAATAATGTCAAAGAATTTTTGACTTACCTGTAAGAATAAAAAAGTTAAAATGCAACGAAGAATTCTTGAAATTTCAGTTTTTCCGTTATAGGGCTTAAACAAATTAAATGTCTCAAACTTTCGAGCCGGTTCTGAGTTGATCTTAAGGTACTGAACACTTTCTTTCATTTAACCATATCTCTTTCTCTTACCGTTTACAAGATCTCCACGTTTAATGCCATCTTTTGGACACACTGTATATTTATGGGTGTTAAATTAAGAAAATACGTTTTCGAATGCAATGATTGATTGGTTTTAGTACCTATTAAGTACATTTTGACATACGTTCGGATACGTTTAGGTTTACTTTAGCAAGTATAAAGCTTTTCTGTTAATTATTTTAGCAAATCTTATTTGTTTGTCCTTTAATTTTATATTCCATTTGCCTACCCTACCTAATTATAAGTTACAATTTCATATATTCAAAGCGGGTTTAACGAATTACGTACAGATACCTTATTTGGTATGCCTTCTGCTTAGATGCATGTCCCCTTATCAAGGTATAATTTAATTTACTGGAACCGGATTTCAAATTACATACCTATAACGTATACTACATATGTATGTAGTAGATTAGTTATTTTCGTTAATTAAACCTGGAATTTCGTTGTTTCAAAGAGTTTTTTTATTGCCATTAATTTATTATTTATTCGATTTTTTACAGTTTTATTATTTTTAATGTAAAAAATAACGAATTAAACTTACGTTCTTGATATTGATTTTGTTTCTTCTTTTGCTTTAATATTATCGAAATTTATTAACCATATAAAAAAAGAAAACATAAAAGGCGATTAATAACTGTACAAAAGCAGTTTAGAATTTATAAGTTGTGCAAAAAATGTCTTTAATAAAAGTTTTGTCAGATAATAGCGAGGGTGGTGCGGGAGCGCGGGTTATTTATTTTTTGTAGCTCTCGAATAACATAAGATCAAAGCTCGTTGTGTAACACGTAAGAAAAAATTACTATACTATTAATTACTTACTAGACTCGGTTGTTTAGAGAAATGTCACGTAATAGTGACGCGAGCGTCTAAAAAGGGCATTCCGTTGCTAGCCCTTGCTGTACTGTACTTGAATTGTCTATTAAATTCAATATTGATATGGTTGTTGCAGTTTGTCTATTAATTTTATAATTATTTTACTAAAACTTTGTTCGCTGTTGTACCGTATGTCAAACAGAATCACGATTTACTCGGCTATTATCATAAATCGAAAAATTGAGTTTTTATTAACACGTTACTAATATTATTGACAATGCAGGATCATGTTGGTTATTATTGTAAAAACACATTGTTGGAATAATGAGGGGTCATTCCACGTTAAATCAACCAATGGTCTGAACTTTGACATCTAGAAATTCATCATATTTGTCACAATGGAAGTACCAATAAAGTTGGCAAGAACTGTAGCATTTCAGATTTTTTGGACTCGTAGTTTTTGAGCTATTAATTTTAAAAGAAACAAAAATCGCACACAAATGACAACATTTAACCTTTTAAATACTTGTAACTCACAAACAATTTGACCCAGAGAGCTCACTTTGGCGTCATTCATTTCGGTTTTTAGTGGGTTTTAATTTGATGTGCAACACGACTGCGATATTTAAATTTTGTAATTTTTGAAGACCTTAAAAGAACTTTTTTTTGAAAATCTCGAAAACAACCTATTTATTATTTTTTTTAAAACTACACGTGTTAAAGACATTCATTGACTATTTATGTGCCAAATTTCACAATGGTACGCCAATGGGATTCTACGGAAATTAATTTTTTGATATTATGTTTGAAAGTTTAAATATTCGTTTTTACCTGCAATGAACCAAAGAATCGACAGTGGGGTCCTACGACAATCCCGTTGTATTACGAAACCGATTTATGAAAAACTCCTTTGAAATTGTCCTGGGAATTTCCCTAGAAGCTCTTTATAATAATACTAATCCTATAACCGAACGAGATTCCTCTGAACGCATTGTAGTAAGGACATAAAAGGACAGTAAAGTGTGTTATTGTGTCGACCGAAGAGTAAAAAAAAAACTGTAAATTATGTAATGATTGTAACAATCCCGTATGCATTCAGTGCGTAGATCAAGTACTGAAATATTTTCAATGTTAGAAACAATAATTATTATTATTTTATTTATTGTATTTGTTATTTTATAAGATTTAAAATATAAAAATAAGAATAAACGTATAAGTATATTGAACACATTACCATTTTCATTGCTTTTTAATACAAAATATACAGTGGTACCTAGGTACCACTTCAACCACATAAGGATTAAATAGTTAAAGATGTTGTCATTTTTCTGCGATTGTTGCTTTTAAAATCAATAGCTCAAAAACTATGAGCCCAACGATTCTGAAATTTTGTGTTTTTCTGATAGAAATCTTACAAATCTAAAATCTTAATGATCAAAAATATTTGTTTATTGGTTGATTTGATATGGGTTGAGCCCGACTTAAAGTGTGAGTGCGAGTCTAACAATAAATATGAGTTTAATTCAAAGCAACTTTAGAATTGATTATAAAACCGGCCCTAAGTCGTTTAATTGTAAGACAAAAGCGAATAAGTAGATAAGTTCATAAAATAAGCTAGATTTCAACTTCAATTTTTAAAACGTGTTTAAGGACCATCCTGTATATTAATATTCAATTTAGATCAATGTAAATAAATTAAACAGGCAACTCGGCAAATAGGCAAAAAGTTCGTTGTTATGTTTTGTTTTCGAGAGAGAGAGAGAGACATTCTCGAAAGCATCGAAACGTTTTTGCCGTCTCGGAGACGTCTGTATTTACATCGCTTTAAATCCCTCAAATCCGGTTTATGATTACTGTAAGAAAAAAAAACCTCGGAAGTATGAGTAGTTGCACAAAAATATAAGTTGGGCGAGCGACTTCAATTTTCATTTTGGTTTATAACATGCGGACGAATCGGTTCTTACGTTTCCGAAAATTCGATTAGAAGGGTCGCCGCGATCGTTGTAGACTTAGGTGCGTGTTACATATTTAGGTCAACAACTAGTAGGCGCTGCAGTCCGAAAATTGAAAATTCGCCTAAAGTTTCGTTTAATTTATGCGAAACGTCGAAATTGTTTTTCGCGTATTCCACTTTGATTTACTTGATTCGCGTTTCAAACGCGAATTGAAGTTTTGAATATCCGAAGTTTTTGTAAATTAGAAGGGAAACGTCGCGTCGGTTGCGTGGGTAATTAAAATTCTCGCGTCACATCGTCAAGGAAATATTATGCATTCAAACACTTTTTGCGTTAAACCTTACACGATGCGAAAGGTTCTTCGAATTGTAGCCTCTATCTACACTAGGTAATACATAATATGTGCGCAAGGTAGAACGTTGGTTTCGATACGTCGATCTAAAATTAATTCACCTGTTCATCTAAAAACGTTTCAATTAAACTTAAATTCGAGTTTTCGCTTGTTAAAAATTTACTAAATTAAATTTGTTATTATTTAATACGTTCGTGATTATGTTGATGGGGTTTGGCGTTTACCATGTCGTCGTGCTTTCTGCGAAACTAGTTAGATTTGCTTTTGGAATTTATTTAACTGGAAGTTGTAAAAGTTCGATTCATTTACATTGATTAGCTAGAGGTTTAAAATAGGTCAAATAATTTCCACATTAGTTATTTTGTTATGTTTGGTTTTCGTTCGTCTTTATATCACTATCATGTGTGCCTACCTGTTAGTAAAAGTGCCCAAGTAAGTCGGTTTTACGTAAAAAATTGTCAATTCGCTAAATTTCCCTAAAATACGCATCGTGTTCAATGTGGAACACGTTTGAATTTTCGCAATAGCATAAATCTGTATGTCACGAACAAGAATGGATGTGAAAAGGGTACGTTAGTGATGACTTTTTGATACAAAACGGGTTATAGGTCTAGACCGTGGAAAGCATATTCTAATTTAAATACTACTTATATTTTTTTGTCTTTCGGTTTTCGTCTGACGCGGCGCGACGCCGATGCGACGCACGTTTAGATTTTCCAAGGTTTTAATTTCAATTTGTGGGAAAATGAATATTTCACGACCGAGAATGCCAACGACGTATAACGTCAAATTTGTTAAAACGTCAATAAACTAAGAGACGGAATATCAAAAGTCGTACTACGTCCGCCATAAAAATGATGTAAAAGTTGGACATTAGCTTCACAAGATGGCTAAACGTTAAGCTGGATATAAAGGGGATATGCTCATAAATTAAACGGAATAATTTAGTTAGGTAACTGCGATCTGATCGTTTTTTTTTATAGTAAGGTAGAAATCAAATCTAATTCTTATCAATAGAGAGGGACTGGAATATGCTACAAAAAAAATGTTTCTAATAAAAATATAAGCTCAAAATTTAAATTAGATAAGAAACCGTAAAACCCATTAATTTACTTCTTAAGCGTGCGTTGTCAAGATTTTAAGTAACGATACATTTAAATTTCACTTTTCGACTAATATATTTTTATGAATCGGTCTATTTTATGATTATGACAGGAGTAAAAAAAGAAAACGAGGAAATTGTTTCAATTTATTTTTTATATAACTGACAATCTGTCACAGCACGTTAGATTAGAACGTTAAATTCTATTTTATTAAATGCGAAAGTTCGTGTTGCGGGCGGCTATCATTAATAATAATTAAGCGTGCTGCACTAATATCTAATCAATGTAATAATGGCCGCGGAACTCTGGCGGTTTCCTTTTGGATTTTAAAACGAACATTACCTACTTACGGTCGGACAATTGGTACGCGCATACTAAGTGTATGGGGCACAGAACAAAAAATGGATTTTGCAATAATTCGTATTAGAAAAAGAAAGGTGCCGTTGACTTAGTGCCCCATTTCGAAGCTGCAACTGTGATCTGAGGTAATCTGACGTCAGAGGCGCGTATCGACGTCATTGGGATAGGTCGTCGCACGCGCCCCACGGAACACTTCCATCTCGGTGCTTACCATGTAAGCTATGCCCCGAATCGGCACTTTTTCCGATTAAATTCGCGTTTAAAAAAAAAAACAACAACAAACAAACGGTATTTAGTTATTAAAATTTTGCGCCGGACGTACGCGCGTCGTACGTGTTTCCTTTTTAAAATCGAAGCCGGCAGCGCGTTCCAAGTTGCAATTCGGTTCGTCGGCTTAATATTACGAAGCGTATTTTGATTTATGTAATTGATTTAAAATATTCATTCGTAATTAGGCGCGGATCTAACAAGAGTGCGAGAAAGGCGTCGCGACGCATGCCCGTCGCTGGGAGAGGCTCATACAGTGTGCGGTTGTGGAGCGAGGCGGTAACATGCCCAGCGAGCTCCGAGTAGAAAGCGCCGCCGAGGACGACGACGAAGACCACGGCCCCCAAAAGGGCCACCGCGGTGGCGCGATTCTCCAATAATATTCTAAACTAGCTAGTGTACGATAGCTTAATTCTTTGGTACTTTACGTTTAACATTAATCGCCGATACGGGCAGCTTCGGATTAAAACGGGTACTGTACATAGTGTGACTAGGGACCAAACACGAGTAACGTATTCTAATCGACGATTCTTCCAATTCTCGCTTGTCTTAGACGGCGATGGCTTTGACCAACGTAACAGCACGCACGGCCGTCGCCGTCGAGGATCTCTTACTGGCGCAAGAAAACGGCACCGGAAACGGTAGTTTTCTTAATGGCAGTGTTAGTTTACCGCATTACCCTAGCGGATATACTTTGCCCCAAATCGTTTTGGCTTCTATAGTAGTAACTGTCCTTATGATCGCGGTAGTGGTAGGAAATATGCTTGTAATTATAGCGATCACCACGGAGAAGGCCCTGAAAAACATTCAAAATTGGTTTATCGCGTCGTTGGCGGTGGCCGATTTTTTTTTGGGCCTCGTGATCATGCCATTTTCGTTGGCCAACGAATTAATGGGCTATTGGATTTTCGGGGCCTGGTGGTGCGACGTGCACTCGGCCATGGACGTCCTCCTCAGCACAGCTTCCATCATGAACCTGTGCCTCATCTCCCTGGACAGATACTGGAGTATCACGCAGGCAGTCGAATATTTGAAAAAACGAACTCCAGGTCGCGCTGTGCTGATGATTGCCATTGTGTGGGTCGTATCGGCCCTTATATGTATTCCGCCGTTGTTGGGTTGGAAGGTGGAACAACCGCCGGACGAGCAATATCCAAAGTGCCAGGTAAACTAGCGGTTTCCTAATTTTAAAATTATTTTAAGCCAGAACTTTGCATGCACGTTATTATAAACCGGCCGATCGTTGTGCGTTCTGCTTATTTTGCTAATCGTCCCGATAAATTAATCGCGCGAGTATCTAGGGAAACAAAATCGGAACGTCGTTCTAGCAGAAACGGCAGATATCTTAGCTCAGCAGGGTGTAATAAATCAAGTTGACGAGTAGATTCAATCGGTCCGTTGAAAAATCCTCTTTAATTTGCAGCGGCCTAACCTCAGCCGAGAGCCGAAGCTACCGAAGCTGCGCCCATAAATTACGTGGCTAACTCGGTGCGCGCGGAAAAAGCTTTGCGGATCGAAGCGTCGGCGTCGGTTCCTCCGGTAAAAAGCTTCTCCATCGCCACAGATGAGTCTACTAATTCCGGCGATCGCGCCGCCGTTGAAATATGATAGTTCCGGACGACACGCCGGGCGATTCCAATCACACTTTAAGTTTTTAGAGTTAGCACAGCCTTCGGTCTGGACAAGGAAAAATGAACTGTGACCGCTCCAACGGGAGTTGATGAATTAACCATGGCCGGCAGGGACGCCGAGCATCAGGTGTGATACGCTCGCGCTCGTATTTCGCAATCCCACAACCTATTCGGCGGATGGACAGATGATGGACGACGCTCGTTCGATTCGACTGTACAGTTGAATCTGTTGTTCGATGACAATTCTGCGTACAAAACTAGAGCGGCCCCTCTCGCCGTAGCGGTATCGATTAGCAAGTTTCGGCTTATTTGATTTGTTTTACGTTTAGTTTCGAACATTGTAACATTTTCGGCAAAGCTCGCGCGCGAAATTCACAATAAAACATTATTCCGACGAGATTCCCAAACCGGACACGTAAAAACATAATTACGGAGATAATTCGCAGGGAGATAATAGAATAATTTACAGGTTGCAACGCGGAACGAATTAATATAGGGCACTTTCGGGCCGGGCTTCGATTCCAATTTGTGCACAGATGACTGCAGCAGGATAACTATGCAAATTTCCTTTTCCCCCTCTTTACGGCGTTGACGGTGAACGAAAGATGATTTTTCGAATTTTCGAAGAGAAACTAATTTAGGAAATTGCAAGTGGCTCCAAATTAACGTTTAGGCTTCTTTGGGGGCTTTCCTATTTAATAAAACGGGAGAAGGACAGATTAACTGCACATGTCGCGACAAAGGACGTCCGCGTTAAGGGGTTCGACGTCCCAACTTGTGCGGCGCGCGGAGAAAAAGGCGACGCGGCACGTTAACGGCTTAACGGAGCCAACCGAAACGTCCTTCATTATATATTCCGTGTTCTCGTCCTAAGTCCCGCTAAATACGTCATTATTGTTCGCGGGCGATCTGTCGCCCGTTCGCACCCTCTTCACGTAATTAACTGTCGGAGGAATGCAAACCTACGTTCTATCAACTTTCAACCACACTCGCAGTTCAGTCATCCAAAAATGATATCCGACACTGACGTCCAATCACAAACAATCGGTTCAGTCGGGCGTGGAAAGCTCTCTCTATCCCATTTCTCATTCGCGGGCTGTATCTTATTGGAACACACAATTGCTTTACTGTTATTGTTTTGTTTCAAAACATTTAATTTGGTAATGTAAAATGTGTTCGCTAGTAATTTCTAGGATGAAGGCAATCTCGTGGAGGTCAGCTCGCTTTGTCTTAGAACTATCGACGATAACGTAACTAAACTGGTTGGGTCGTATGGCGGACGGATTAATTGAACTTTACGAAATCCTCCGGTCCTCGAAACTCGGAAACAACGTTTTCGGTTATGTCCGCATTTTTGAAGGCGAGACTAAAACTTTTAAGTTTGAACGTTTTTAAGTTAATTTTGTGTCCGCGTCGAAATTTTGGTAATTAAACCCGGTCAAATTGAGATTTGCAAGAGTTCTTCCTCGGAAATGCGGCGCGCCTCGTCTTCGATATTCTCTCTTGGGCGGCTCCCTTTGAATTCAGTTAGTCATCACTTGAATATGGAACATGCTGACGCGACGTCCTTCGAAGTTTATATCATTTCCTATACCACCGAGAACGCGGAAAGCCACCGGCATTCGAAAATGAATTTCTATGGGTCCTGTTGTAACTGTGGGTTGCATTGTAACTTTACAAAGGAGTAAGTATGGCCGTTTGAAAGATTTGCAGGTGGCTATTGTTGGATTGGATGCGATTCGGTCAACTGGCCGCGTTATTAATTTTACATTCTTATTGTTTAGACGTAGGCAGGTACCAAAATTAACGGTTGGTTAAACGATAAACTCCTTAAATATCCTGTACTTACTTATTTTAAAATTAATCGTAATCTCCATTTAAATTGAAAACGGAAATCGAAAAGGTGCTTATTAAATTGTCGTCGATTTGCCTTTTTAAATTCTTGCGAAATCGAAAACAGGAAGCCCATTGTATGTTCCGAACAGTATCCTTGCACCAATTAGGAATGATTTGTGTCGGAGAAAACCCTTACTTATGTAGGTCACTTTAACATAATTTTACGTCTGCAGTTGCGGGCGGGGATCGTTCCTAAAATAATTTCGCTTGACGTTTATTAACAAGCGCCTTTTTTGTTATATAGCGTTATATCGGTAATTTGCAAATAATATCGGATTATCCTAAATCGACGGGTTTTACGTTAGTCGCTTGCGGTATTAAACAAAAGAAACTTATTATTCTAAAATATCGATAACTTACTATTTTATTAATTTATTTTTTGTTATCTACTTATTAAATTTTTATTATTTTATTATGTCTGCCGGGAAGTGGTAACAATTGTAACAATATTTGATCCATTAACAAGTTACGATATTTCTTTATTATTTATTGTAAATTAATAACGATGGTACGGGTCATTCCATATCAAATCAACCGATAAAAACATATTTTTGGACCTTAAGATTTTTATTTGTTCGTTGTACCTATCGAGGGGACGAAAAATCAGCATCTTGACATGAAAATTACATCATCTTTAACTCTTTAGAAAGCTGTAACTCAAACACTATTTGACCTAGACAGCTCATTTTTATGTTGTTCTTTTTTATTTTTAACGGGCTTTAATTTGATATACAACGTAACTATGATATTTACATTTTGTAATTTTCGAAGACATTAAAAGAACTTTTTTTTTGAAAAAGATATGTTTTGAAGACATTCATTGACTATTTGTGTGCTAAATTTCATAACGGGACGCCAATGGGTTCCTATGACAATTAATTTTTTACACAACCTGTTTTAGTAAACTTTTTCGATACAATGTTTCGTATCGAAATTATCGATATTTTTTGTTTTATTGTATCTTTTTCAAAAAAAATCAAAAAGCCTTTTTTAAGATTTTCAAACAAATATTTTAAGGTCTTTAAAAATTACAAAATTTAAATATCATAGCCATGTTGCATATCAAATTGTTGTCCATTAAAAACAAAAAAGAATGACACTAAATTGATCTGTCTGGGTCGAATAGCTATTGAGTTACGGCTTTTTAAAGTGTTAAAGATGTCATTTTTGTGCGATTTTTATTTTTTAAAGTCAATAGCTCAAAAATTGTTAACCCGAAAAATCTGAAATTTTACAGATTTTATCAACTTTGTTGGTACAAAGTTCAAATATGATGAATTTCTAAGATGTCAAGGTTCAGATCTTCGGTTGATTTGACATGGTATGGACCCGTACATAATAACAATGCAAAATTGTTGCACTGCAACAAAAATAGACAGTGTAGGTATTTACATTTATTGCCGTAATTAAATGTTTGACGTCTTACTGCTATTTATTCATTTAACACTGTTTCACTGCATTTTATCTATAGCAAAGTTAATGGTTGTACTTGTGAAGTTCGCATACTGTTTCTTAAAGTTTTGATAAATTCTTAAGCGTTTCTCAAATTAGACAATAGCATGCTTCAAGTTTTTTGCGAATAACTATTAATTGAGCACCTTTTTATCCAGCAAATGTTGGTAATATACATAACCAGAAATTAAAATGTTAAGAAAATTGATCGTTAAAAATAAGGTTTAATAAATTCAACAGTCCTCCTGTCAGCGTCTCTGATTTCAATAATATTTAATCATTAGTTTGTAAAAATAGCCATTACTGATAATAAGTTGTATACCTACACGAAAATGCGTAATTGTAACTCATATAAGATAGAAAGAAATAAAAGCATGTTTTGGGGTGGAGGGAGGGGCTATCTTTAATAGGTCAAACTGCTCTTACGAAACATTTCCGCACACATCTTCATTTACACTTTTTACATATCATCTCTTATACTTTGGTAATTAGCGAACGGAATTTTTGAACATTTTATAATACACGTTAAAGTTTTATTCGGTAAATAAATAAAGTGTAACCCCGTTTATTCGAGATTCGATTAATCGAGTCAATTAATGAGAGAAAAGAAAATAAAGAAAAAATTTTTTATTTGTTTTTTCTGATTTATTAGTTATTTTAAGTATGTAGGTATTACGTATATTGATTGAACTACTGTACTTTCTAATGCGCAATAAATTAGAGTCTGTAAGCATACTAAAACGAGAACTTTATCGTTAATGGTTCTTATATGCACTTTTTAACTATTTTTTGATGTGTTTACTTTAACGGGCTTGTTAACAATCATATTGCAATATAAGTTATGAATCAATAGCTCATCAGTTCGTATTATCCGAGTTTTTGGTTGTTCGAGGTAGGCTCGGTCCAGATTAAGTCGGATAAACGGGATTTCACTGTACCTACATAATTAAAATTACTTTCTTTGTACACGTATTATGAAAGTATTTAAAAATCGTGTTGAATAAATACGTATAGTTACTTAAAAACACTAATTAAATTAAAAATTTTCAAGCAAACCAGTTAATAATTTTCGTTTTTATACAATTTGGTTACGTCAATTCGAACGCGAGAAAATCAATATATCGCTAAATTTGTTGGCATTCGTAATTATCGTCGATTGTTTTACTCTAGTATAAACTCGCAAGGTTATGAAGCGCTCTAAATGAAAATATTTGTAGGTACTTTAATTTACGATAATTGTTGTTTAAAAACGTCAAATACAGACTTGGTACCAATAAAACAATCACCATTAAGAATTACATACGTGTAACTAAAGTAAGAAATAAATTAATTTAAAATATCTCCCTTCAAAATATATCTTCGTTAGATATTTATGATCTAAAAAAAAAAAACGAGACACCTCGAAACAAAAGCTCATTTTCTAGTGAAAAACTGATTTCCCACACACTGCCAAACGTGTTAGCAAAGTTTGTCGTTGTAGATAATGTTAAAGTGGATTTCATAATGTCTTCGAACTCTCGTAGAACAATAAGGACGCTTGACGTGCTTTTCAAAACTTTTCGCATTAATACTGCATCTTAAATATATATACCTATCTGCTGCAGTTTAACGGGGCGATGGCGCCTTAATTAAACGCGTCCAATATCGCGGAATTGACTCGGTGCAAAGAAATTACTATTTCAAGTCGGGTTCGCTATAATTTTCTTGTCGAGTCAGCTATGTGTAAATATTGTAGGAAAAAATGTTTACAAAGGTGCCATAAATTGCATATGAGCACTCCCGCGGACCACTGGATTTCGTTACACATACAGCTGTGCGATTTTTTACCTTTTTTTATTATACCTAGTGAAACAATTTCACTATATTCGCTCGACATTTCGGAGGTATAGAAAATATTTAAGCGCTTGTGCACGTTCAGATTTTAAAAGTAGGCGATCAGATTATTTTTATTTAAAAAAATTAACAATCGTAACAAAGTACAAGTTAATGGAAATTTTAATTTTCCACTTCTTTTTTAACCTGTATTTCGTCCCGACATCGATCTTCTAACTTACTGTCTACTTTTCGAATGTATTTAATCGGATCGATCATTCTACTAGTGTAACCGTACTCGTTGTCGTACCAAGCGACGAGTTTGACGAAATTTTCTTTCGGCGAAATTCCGGCGGTCGCATCAAAAATCGAAGAGTGCGTGTCGTCGATGCCTTCATCTCGGCATAAGTGGCCGACTTGCCTAATCGAACCTGTCCGACAAATCAAATTATTTTTCCTACATTAAATGTCCGTTAATATTAAATATCGTTAAGTCGACGACGGAAACGTTTGAAACGGGCACGCGAAAGCCGCACCCGCCGCAATTTACCCGAAGGACCGTCCACAGTCTTCTGAGTAGCTGTAGTTGCGTGAATGGTCGTCGTCGATCCTTCGATTATTCCAAAATTATCGTCTATGACTTTAGCCAAGGGTGTTAAACAGTTAGTCTTGCAAAAGGCGTTCGAGATAATGTTGTACTTGGGATGGCGCGGATATTGTGACCTTTTTTGCGTCGCCCACCAAACGAACGGAAGCCCTCTCGATGGTGATGAAGGGACCCGTAGATTCCACAACGTATTCGGCCCCGGCCGAGGCCCATGAAATCTCCTTGGGATTAGGTTCGTGAAATACGGCAACGCAATCGATTTCGGCCTTCACTTCGCCCTTGAAAGGGCCATGAGTCGAGTCGTACTTGAACAGGTAGAGCATCTAATCGTGCCCGATGAAACGTGCCATCACCTTGGCGCCCGATTCGATCGCGACGCGCAGAACGAGACGTCCGATTCGACCGAATCCGTTGATTTCGATTTTCGACATGTTGCAAGTTTTAGGTGATTGAACGAAAAACGTGACAGTAATGACAACGAAGAATAAGACGTTCCGTAGAAAACAAAGGGTATAGCCGGATAAGCATGGCAAAATGGCCCCCAAAGAAATCTACGAAATAATCTATATTGTTACATTGGCAAGTCATAAGGAAACGATATATACACGTTTTACTCCCTGACCTTCAGTAGTCCTTGAGAATATCAAAAAAAGTATGTACCGGGGGAACTATTTTTTAAATTCGTTTATCTACGAAACTATTATAGCTACGAACATAAATCAAAAACAGATTGTTAGAGAATATTTCATAGCATAACATATGTTTTTTCTATTAGTTTTGACTAATAATAACTATTAAAAAATTAATGGAGAAATTTTGAAAATTGAAAATTTTACAGTTCGGCCAGAGTGACAATCATCAAAAAAATGTCAAATATTGCTACTAATGTCTACTACTACTCCTAAAAGTTTCGTGAAAAAAAAATAAAAGCAAATACTGGTAGCGTCAAAACAAAAACGACAAGTTAAGTTTTTTACGTTGTTTAAACCGCGAATAGAAGTAGTGGTCAAGTAAAAAATATAAGAATGTTTCACTACTTGCTGTAGTTGTGCAAAGCGATCTCATTGTCAGTACCCATCACCATACAGGAACGGCGCCGGCGCGGCGCTTTAGTCGGACATGCAGTTCAAGTTCTAACATTCTTGCAGTGTTGTTAATATTTATGTTCGACGATTAAAATACGTAGTTCTAGAAATTCGAAAATCGTACTAATCGGCATAAGAACTACGTTACAATCACATGATGTGTTCATTGTTGATCGTGGTTTTCGTGATGTAATAAACTACATAACTAATGAAGGCTTTACCGTATTTATGCCTGCCTGTAAAGGCAAAAAATCTCAATTAACTACGGAAAAAGCAAACATATCGCGAAAAGTAACAAAAATACGTTGTGTAGTAGAATGTGTACATGGTGCTATAAGCCAAAAATATCGTCTCTTACATCACAACTTAGATAATAAACTGCTTCCAAAGGTACGATTGT
Organism: Rhagophthalmus giganteus; assembly: GCA_036326145.1. NCBI lineage: Eukaryota > Metazoa > Arthropoda > Insecta > Coleoptera > Rhagophthalmidae > Rhagophthalmus > Rhagophthalmus giganteus. Next base: position 854,078 of record JARFJA010000046.1, on the reverse strand, counting down.
TGTGATACGGACAAAGGTTGAGTTCAGATGTTGCATTACAAGACGAAATTATTGAATATATGGAAAGCAGAATAAATTTGACAAATACTTTGCGGGAAGATGTTGATAATCATCATTGGAATCGTCGGAAATCGTCTTTTCAACATCTAATGGTATCTGACCTCCTAGATTTTCCACGTTTAACTGAGCAAGACTTGAAAGTTTTATTTACAGGCAGTTATCAACTTTCCCAAGCTGTGTCGTAATTATCAGAAATACTGGACAATAAGAATAATCTTCTCGTGCAGTATGTCAAGCAAACACCACATATTATAAAACTGTACGTACGATCGAGACATAAAAATAATAAAGTATATCGTATTTATATCGATTATATTCCTATTGTTGTGACTGTCCCAACGGTAATAGAACAGTTGGGTGTTGTTCACATGCAGCAACATAATATATTATTTAGCACTCGCTCGATAAATGCCGCGTAATATATGTCCAGCAGAGATATTGTCGAAAGTATTTGCAACAAATTCTGTTTCTGTTGTCATTAATGAAGATAGTGATGATGATTAATAATATTGACTGTAGGTAAACATCTGTACTCACTCAGGCAACTATATAACCAGAATTAATTAATAACATTAGAAACGTTTTCTATCGCATTCGATTATATTTATGTACATAAGACATTTGTAACTTTTCTATTAACTGAAATCCCTGTATATTAGACACTTATTTGCATTTTTTGTTTTGTTTATATTTTATATTGTCATAATTTTTGTTTTATTTTGTTATAGTTTATATTTTTGTTTATGTAGGTGCGGTACATTATATAGTAGTAGTGACTATAGAGTGTACATTATTTTTTTTCAAAGTGTTGTACCAATTTTTTTTGCACGAAACTTTTAGGAGTAGTAGTAGACATTAGTAGCAATATTTGACATTTTTTTGATGATTGTCACTCTGACCGAACTGTAAAATTTTCAATTTTCAAAATTTCTCCATTAATTTTTTAATAGTTATTATTAGTCGAAACTAATAGAAAAAACATATGTTATGCTATAAAGTATTCTCTAACAATCTGTTTTTGATTTATATTCGTAGCTATAATAGTTTCGTAGATAATTGAATTTAAAAAATAGTTCCCCCGGTACATACTTTTTTGATTTTCTCAAGGACTACTGAAGGTCAGGGAGTAAAACGTGTATATATCGTTTCCTTATGACTTGCCAATGTAATAATATAGATTGTTTCGTAGATTTCTTTCGCAAAGGGAAACTATTCAAGCATTAATAGTTCGTATAAATTAATTTAAATAATTTACTAAAACTTTTACATAAATATTCCTTCAATCGACAAACGTTTAAATTTAATAAAATAATTTCTGTTAATCATTGATACTAAGTTAGTATTAAAACTTATTCCGTAACGTTTTCGATATAACCTAATATTACGAGTGTAACCCTTCAATATAATGACACGCCGACTACTGTTTACGGTTATTCAACTATATCAATTTCAAATAATCTTCCGTAACCTCGACTCGATAACGATAACCGAATACGCTAATGCCTTAGTAATGTCCAAATAGATCCGCATCCTTATTTGATCCGAAGTTGTTCGGAATTAGTTCCAATTCTGCGTATCCTGCGTTAACCGGTGACCATATTTGATCGCGTTTACCTTCGTACCGCATTCGATAGTAATCGCGATAACGCGAATTACAATATTTAACCAGGATTAATTACGCACTAGTTAAGTTCCGCGATTCGACGAGATGTGTTTTCATTCAGGGGACATTACGGAATCATACTGCAATCGACTATATTATCTACTCGTAAACTATTATCCGACAACACAATATCTTCGCAATGGAGTCATCTCGATCTACGCAATACTTAATTGTGCATATGAAGGTATTTATAATTCGAAATTACAATTATACTCGTTTCAATACAACAGTATTACATTACCATTGTCTAACCGACATATAGTTATTAATCCATATAAGTTTTCATTTATCGTAATAATCTCTATTTCAATCAAAAATGAGTAATTGCGCATTAATGACAATTTACATTAACACTTAATACATTAAATTATATTAGTATATATCTAATTCATATTTCGAACATTAAACAATAATAATCTAGGCAGACAAATAGAAATCTTAATAAACGATAATATTAGTAACATTATATTTTTCTTTCATTAATCTAAAATCTGTAAATTACTAAATCACAGTATATGTCATTTAAATGTAATACTTATTTAACAAATGATATAAATGTTTTCACATAAATGTTTAATCGAAAGATAAATTTTCATTAAATCGTTTATTGATATCTATAATTTTTCAATAATCGTTAAAACTTATACGTATTCCATATATACATTATGAACGTTAAAACAAATTCGTATTGAATATTTTATAGAAGTTAAGTTTAAAATAAAAGTTTGTATCCGTATATAATTAAGTCAATATAATAATATTCAGTATATTTAGAGTGACTTTAAATTGACTTATGTTTAATATTTCAAATATTAATAATTTTAGTAAGTACTAGTTTAGTTTTCTGATAGGTCTGTTAATTTTAGATAATTTTATAGTTTTTAATTTGCACTATTATATTTTCGATTATTATATTTAATTACCTAATTTTATTAAGGATTTAGTGCATTAAGTTTCAGTATATTGTTAATAATTTGTAAAAATATCTTAATGTTTTCGTTAAGTGTTCAAATTGTAAATCAACGTTTAGATATTAAATACTTTTAATAATTAGAATATCTCATATTGTAATAGTATTTAAGCTAAGACTTTGAATTAGTATAGTCAATTTTAGTACTAATAGTAAATCAATGTTCCGAAATAATGGTTTGCTAAAGACTTACTTAATATATTTTAAAAGTAATTAATCATGTAGTATAGCATTATGTTCAAGAAAGTACTTTTAACAAGCTTTAATTATTCATTTGTATAAATTTTATATGTAGCTTATTTTCGAGCATTACTTTAAAAGTGACATAATATTTTATTTATATATGTATTAATAACATACTCGTAGAGTTTGTCAAAATGAATTAAATTTAACTTTTAAATTATCAATTTAAGTTATTAAAAGCTCTTGATATTCAACTATAAATTTTAAAATGAATAATTTTAATGTTAATTTATATATAAATGTATTTAACTGTTTCTTCAGTTTATAAATGTTATTAATTTAAATTTATTATATGTAATATACTAGATCTTAACAGAAATAATTTAACATAATATTATAATGATTATTTGAAATGATTGCTAAACGTGTATTAACTGTTTCCCTTAGTTTAGAAAATGTATTATAGTAAATTTTAGCAATAACAAATTGTGATATAGTCTATATATAAATAGTTTTGATTAACAACCTTATTATAATTGTCTAAGTTTATCATCTAAATTACGTTTATTTAGAGTACTTAGTCAATCGATGCCTTCCTTATAAGACCTTTTGATGTTTACATAAGAAACTGTTAACAATCAAGCGGTTAATATTAGATTTAAACACATTCGTTTATATACATAATCTAATTTTAATCCGAACGTTGTTCCATAATGAAAGTTAATTATTACACGAACTAATTTTAATCGACTGTTTCTAGTAAAGTTACGTTAATAGATTGTAATTTTAGAATTACCTTCGAATTATTTTAAACTTTTAGTAATACGAATCGTTCATTGTACGTTAAAGATTTCAGGTTATGTTAAAGTCATTAAGTACAATTAAGTGTAAAATTTACGTTATGTCACAATTCTTAGGAACTCGTTCCTTAAGACATTTACGTGAAATTATATAACCTAATTTTAATTGTAAGTACCTTATATTTTCATGAAATTTTATAGCAAAAAGTTTTAGGCGATAACTTATAGTTTATTCCTTAATTAAGTTTAGTAGGAAACACTAATTACCGTCTTAAAGAATGCGGTTCGAAAAAATACGAATCAAATAATTCGCATAATTTTAAGTTATTAATGATAACTTTTATAATTCGACTTAATTTTATCTGCGGACATTTTAATTAAATTTGAAATTTAAAAATTCGATACAAATGTTCGAGTTTTAATAAATTTTACGACAATAATTTTAATAAACAAATTTTATCGTATAAATTTATAATTTCTCGTAAAATTTATTAAAATTTACATGTTTCAAATCTTAGATAAATAATTAAATGCAATATTAAAGTTTACCGAGAGTATTAATTAAATTTTTATGTTCGAGAAACCCCGAAGTGTTTCCCAAGTTTGAAAATTCCGTAATGGAATAGCCCCGTTTTTATACGTTTTGTTTCGTAAGATAGCCCAAAGTCATAATTGTATTTGTAATCGGACTATACGATAAAATCCTACTAATTACTTAGAAAGAATACAAGTATACTTAATTCGGTTATTCGTATCGTTATATTAAACGTATCTAGTCAGTATTTACATTTCACTATTTTACATCTTTGTACTTCGTCTTTAGTTTCTATTAGTTCTTTCAATTACGTTACTTTATAATTTAACTTTTAACTTCGAATTTATTATCTATTGGTCGAACTTTATTAAGCCGCTTTAAATATCAAATTTCAGCGATATTTATGCGGACGGTGATTTCATGCGGGGTCGTTTAATTAGTTTTGTTTAAAACACCCAAATTCCATAAAGAATTATGAGGCGAATGTTTTGTATATAGTTGATTGGAAGTTACGAAACTTTAACGTTTATGTAAGGTACCCAATATATATGTATTAATAACAAAAATTGCACAAGCGATACTTGTATTACAACGGTAATGCACGCAGCTGCTGATAAGGATTTAACATAGCTAGGTAGTTGTGACGTCACGCATTCGACTTCGAATGCTAAACGATAGGAAAAAAAACAAATTTGAACTATTATGATACGCTTATACCTACCATAGTAGATTACTGTACGACAAATTGATAAAAATTATGCTAACTTACTCTAATGCTCCCTTTTACACAAAAGCTGAATTAAGAATATAATTTCTCGCAAATAACCGCGAAATTTCAGGATAATTTCCGTTTATAACCGTTTTTATTTCCGTTTATAACTAACTATACCTTCAAACCGTTACTTTTTGTTAGTTTTAACATTACAAAACTTGGCGCAAGAAGTTGACGAAGTTTTATGGCAATATGTTTAGAAATAATATGTTTATTATGAAAAAAATATGTAAATTCTAAATCAAATTTTGTCCTGTGTTAGTAGTACTTGTTCTGAATAATATTTGTTAATGGCAAACGTTTATAAAATCAATACTTTTTTTGTTATTATGTTAATACTAATTATAATTAATAGGCAACACAGTATACACTTCAAACGCAACCTTAAGAACAATGCATGCACGGTTTCCTTATACTATAACCGCACCATCAAATGAATACGTCGTTTGATGGAAGAAATTAATTACACAGATACAATTTCACATAATTTGCAAATGTCGTGACCATAAAATGTTAACCGGAGAAGAAACTGTACTTTGTACTCTTTGTACTTTGAACTAGTTAAGTTTACGGAGGTGAATAATTTTACGAGGATGAGGCAATAATTACATATGAATACATATGCATTATGTACCTACTTCTCTGAAAGTTCTTGAATAGTGAGGTTGCAAAGCGTAACGCTACCTACCTACATAAAACGATGAAAGGATTTCGTTAAACGCTTTTCCTTTTATGTCGACAGAAAATTGTAGACTCGTTACCTTAATAAATTTTGAAATTGTTTTCATTTTAACTAGACAATTTAATCGGGCGCGTTCAATTTTAAATGTCGACTTTTTTAAAACGAACAATGCGAGGTCGTAATCAAATTAACGCTTTGTTAATTAGTAAGTATTATTTTAACATACTAACGGAATTGTAGTAGCATTTGTTCCTTCGAGGTTCGATAAATTTCTGGCTTATTATGGATTCTTTGGCATTATGATGGGCGCAAACGGAGTCGTAATATCGGAATTAATTTTTTACATCGCCAACGGCAAATAATGAATTAAAAATTAATAAAGGTAAACGTTACAGGTAGATATTTATTATACAGATCGTAAATACGCCATTCTTTACTTACGTTATTTTTGTAAAAAAATTCCAAACTAGTTTATAAAAATATAGAATTACAATGGGTATGTTTCACTAATTTAAAACGTTTCTGTTCTACTAAACGCAAACAATAAAAGAAAATTCTCGATGTTACTTTCTGCACGTTAAAATCTTCTAACGATAAGTACCTGTAGGTATTTTAGTTTTAACATCCAATTTAATCAAGTTCGGAATAAGCATTATTCGAAATTCGCGTTTTTTGGTAGATCGAGTCTTTAACTATTTATGATGGTATAACGTTCGTCCTTTCTGGTTTCTAGTTCTGTAGTGCCTCATATTGTGAGAGAGTGAATTGTTAATTACACCTTATTTAAAGTGTTTTCTCCTATTAAATTAATACCGACAAGAACTAATTTCGACAAAACAATTTCGCAATAGTTCGATACGAATCAATACGCAACAATACGAATCGCTCAAATAAAAGGAAGTTTAAGCATCGAATCATCTCGTCCTTGTTTGGCATTTAAAATAATATTAGTAGGTGTTCGAGTAATATCGAAGAAGAAATTCTAAAAATTTTTTTAAAGACATTTTTAGTTATGTTTTTATGCATTTCTCGGCAATGTAGAGCTTGTAATTTAAAAATAGCTACCCTATATATATACAATGTAACGGGTTTTCCAGAAAGATGGTTCATTTTAAAATAATTAAAAAGACAATTTTACGAAAAATACAAAAACGTGAAAATCGATATCTGGAAGATGTCTTCTGCCTAGGTTTCTTTAGCAAATGGTCATTCTTTTGAGGAAATTTTGCGTCACGTTTCATACAATTTTCACCATTTTTATAGTTCATTTTTGTTAACAATAATAGTTTCTGAATAAATCTAGAATTTTAAGATTAAACCGTTCACGACGACCTATAAATAATTAGATCTTTATAAATAAACTAATATATTTCTAACGATCAAAGAGAGTTTGTTTATTTAAAGATCGCTTTTGAATTGCTTAAACACCAACGTTTAAAAAATAAGCGTTGAAATTGCTCAATTTAAACTGTATTAAGTAACATCGCTTTAAGTGATCTTTTTACGTAGAAACAATCTTACATAAGAAAAATTAATCAGTTTATTATTAATCCTTAAGTGTTTGCGTCCCTTTTTTGCGTCTTACGCTCCCACGGGGCTTCGCAGACTTTTTTTGACTTTGGAGTCTAATAATTTGATATACAATTTTGCATTTGTAAAACTAATTCAATCAGGAATACATTTAAATATATATATATATTTATATTTTTATTTTTAGGTAAGTGTCGCCCTAACGCACAATCGAAAGAGACGTAAGCGATGATAATCACACGGTATGTCACGAAACGCATATTTTTGATTAACATTATCTAAATAATAAACATTTTATCGAATTTTCTGTTTATAAAAGTAGTAATTTCACAGTATGGCGAGTGCAATATTTACACGTTCATGTCCGTTACTTAATTCTTTTAATAATAAATTTAAAATTAACTTTAAAAAAAAACAATGTTGTAGTTTAATCTTTTAACATTTGACATTTAAAATCAATAATAACGAAAAATTGCACTTTAGACATTTTGTAAAATTATACAGTGAAATTATTTAATCGCAGTAATTTCATAACCTTAGTAAGTACATAAATATGTACTAAGTTTAATAAAATAAGGTATTTGTTCGAGGATATACATGCAACATGTCCCAACACCGAATTAACCATAACCGATGTATCGAAAATCACATAAAAAAAAATTAGATAAATATGAAACGTTTCATTTTTCATGCTTCGGCAACTGATCTCTTTAGACGAAAATTATTTATTGAGCTTCCTTTTATCTTTGAATTTAAAGTGTTATGTGTGACTTTCTTGAAATTGGCAAAGTGAAACTTCATCTTTTTACGAGCCGATCGGGAATCGTACACAAAAATTAATTCATAACCGCTAATGCACACGTCACAGAAACAAATTAACTTGCAAGTTCAGAACATTAAAATGTCACCAACGCGTATAGTACAAGTGGACTGACGCGTAGTTAAATGTAATAAACGTATCAAAGTATGTTGCATAAAGACCGAAAACCCTCGTTTTATCTCGCCGGATTTGTATTCTTTGTACGAACCCGAATGGTTTGCGAAAGAAAGTTTCTTTAGTCGCTTTTGTATTATTATCATCCTCGTAAATGTAATTACATGTTTGATTAGCTATTCGAAAAGGTTACGATCTCTCTCTCGCGTATATGTAGTATAAAATGAAACTTTAATTTAGATTACATTTCTATGAGTATTTGAATATAACGAAATAAAGTTTGAGCGTACGTAGGGTAGGTTATCTCAATTATTTAATGCGCTTTTCAAAATTTTAATGTTCCACAGTATAGGTAGTTCAGGCATTTTACGTAATTAGGACCCAGGTAATTGTAGTAGGAAGTGGAGACTTGACACAGTTGTTAATCGGGCCTTGCCGACTAACGTGCCAAATGTCCCCATATACATACATCTGCGGGCTGTACTTCGGCCGGCATCGTGAGGAAAACACGTTAAAAATGGGTTTTTCACCGGAATCTCCTTTGCGGTTTATTTTACGACAGAAATGCCTATATGATAAAATAAACTAGGGAACATTTCCTACAATTCTTGTTTTTATCATTTTTCTGTGAAGTCGATAGTTTCGGCGTGCCAGCTTCACAAAGTTTACGATTTACTCGGAGTTACTCAACACAAAATTTAATTTTTGGTAAAGTGCATACTTAAGTATTGGCCGTCGAAGTGTACTAGATGTACATTTTCTATCTATCGATTAAATTTTTCGTAAATCTTATCTTACGAACAATACCTACGGCGTACGTCGTGTTTGGCGGTTTTCAAAAAAATATCAGTTAGGCAATCTAATTTCTAATTCAATAACGACGCAAATACTGATCAATATACTCGAGTAAGAACTAACTTTAAAATACATTTTTAAACGAAAAACGTCGTTTCACATTTCAGTTTTTTTTTTAATTCCACACTCGTGCTGGCTGACAATAAAATTGTATTACTGCACACACGAAACTTGATCGACTAAATTCGACTAGCGACTAAATTTAATCGAGAATGTCTATGCATACGGCCGATGAAATTTATATTTGAGCCCTCATTGTAAACAAAAATAAGTGTACCTATGTATATTCAAACGCAATTTTTCTCTGTTCAATCAATCACCGCGGATGATGGATGGTTCGTTCTCGGAAACGCGGTAACTTTAGTGATTTTTATTTCGAATTCTTATTGTGCCGTTGTTTTATCGTTACTTTTATACTTTCAGTAGGTATACTTGGGTAACGTATTTAGTAGCATCGTAATCGGCTATGTCGCGCTTTCCGTCCAATTTTTCCATTCGCGCGGAAAATGCGCAAAAATTTATCCATAGAAACGAAATTCTGCAATTTTCCTCAATTCGCGATACTCTATTTTAAATACGTTTCATCGTTTCTGGCGGGTTTGCCCCTGAATTTTTCCAAGTTACGCATAGCATTAAAATGCGCAGGCGTTGGGAATTATTAATTTAAAAAATAATTTAAGGATGGTCGCCTTTCATAATTTTAATTAGAGTTCAAATTATCTACCTTTGAGCTTTTAATCTTTTGATGTAGATATGTAGATGCAGCTCGGTAACGTTTCAAGATAACAATTTAATTAATGACGTTATTTACTAAGCAAAGTAATTACTACTGCGTTTTTTTTTCATACGCATAGGTATGCGTAAATAAATAATAGTAATATGTGCCCGCTTATACGTTTGTGTAAGTGAGTGTAAATGCGCTTTTTTTTCCGAAAACTTAAAATATTAAACCAAATTCCAATTAACGCCGTAAAATTTATTTTCAATTTGTTAGGGATGTTCTTTAATTAACCTATGATAGCCTTATAATACCATAATAGAGTGACCCCACACGCGTTTTGAATCCATATATTTGAAATCTTCTTTTCTAAAATTCCAAAAATATAAGCAACTTTACACAGGACAGTATATTTTATGTTTTGGTAACGTATAGTACGACTTTTGTAACATTAGGTATAGGTATCGTTTCTTAAAAAAAATTAAATAAGTTGTCCGTAATACTAGTTTGCAATAAAACAAATGGTAATGGTTTTGAAATTTCTTTGTTTGATATCACCGCGTACTACACTGTACAGCGTTACTTTCGGTTCGAGTTGATCTTGATTATGTTATAAATAATTCGCCGCGATACGCCCTACAACCTAAAGTGTTTCACAACATAACCTTTTTCCAAGAGCTTTATGTTTTTCATAATAATTTACAACATGTTCTCGAATAGCTTTGTTGCTTTGACGGAACTTTTACTAATATCGACATTGACGTGATTGGTCATGGCACACTATTTTATATTAATTACCACAATTTTCAATACGAAACTACCGCGTTGATTAGCGGTCCTATAAACTTTATGTTTATTTTTAGGCGTAACCCCTTATTGAAACAGAAGCTGGTTTGCTTTTTGTGTAAATAAATAATCACTGGAAAATTACTTTTCTTTGTACGTAGATAAAATAGTTTCATTTGTTTTTAACAATTCGCTAATAAAGGCAAATATTTTCGAGTAGATAATTTGTTACTAACGTAAGTTGTTTACATTGTTATAAACAATGTATACGTACCGTAGACGTACAATTAGAACACCTAGTTACAGTTTTTACATGATAATCAAAATTCTAACTACCTGTACAGTAAAGTGCTTTGGGGTCAATAATGGCTTCACTGCTATTACACGTCATTTTAATACTGTAACGTATTGTAAGGATTAAAAAACAATTGCACACCGATTAACACGCGTGAAAATAGGAAATTAATGCCGAAGTCTTTCGCCACTTTTTTTTAGGAAGACGTATTATTTTAACCTCGGGACTTTTAGGGGAGGTCCCCGAGTCCCTAAAATACCTATTATTAAATTTGTTCCCTAAAGGTATCGAGGCCACCTTAACCCATTGTCGGTAAATTTTTGATGCAAGTACTTAATACGGGGTTCTCATTAAAAATGGAATTTTTTCCCCGATTTCCCCGACGAATGCTTTTTTGCCGACTTTCAAAAAAATTAAAATCGTTTAAACAGTTTATTAATAATAATTAAATATTTTAAATTTAAATGTAATCTTAACCATACCACACCGTCGTTTCTTTTATTTTTAAAATTACATTCACAAACATCTCACTTAGATCGCCGCTACTTTTAATTTCGCTGATAGTGAAGTCTCTTTTTAAAGACACGATGTTGTTGACCAATGCTACCTACGAATATATCCACAAGCACAAGTACCTTTGCCATCAAACAACTTTAACTCCCTCCAATATAAACTGGCGCTCAATACTAACATACATACATAAACCGAATTTGAGTTTGATTTGCTAGAATATACATAGCTGGGTGATTAAAATTTATTTATAATCGATAAGTAATGTTATTTAAAATGTCGTTTAACTAAAGAGTAGGGTAACGCTTTTCGGGATTATCTGCATCGTTTAATTTGCATACCATATGCAACCTTAAAAAAAAACTGCTGTCGTATTTAACCGACGTATCTCGCAATAGATGTGTCAGTTGTCGGTCGATTTTTTATACGAGAAATGAGAAAATTACGGATTGTGTTTGTACGACTCTTAACGTCTTAGTCGTTTCACTTTATTTTTCGCGTATATGCGGTGCCTAAAGCAAACCGCCGTGAAATAGCGGTAGTTCAATTTAGATATAACAGCTTTATTTCCAGTTTCGGTAAAACAAAGGTGGTCACGGTTTTGGTTTTGTGTAACGAAAAATCCATTAAATGTTGTCAAATAGACATTAATTTAGAGGGCGTTCGTTGCGAAAACGATTTTTTTTTGTAAAGGGACCAGCTAAAAGATATTATGTTATTGCTCACAGTAGCGTAAAGTTCTATCGTATCGTTGTTTGTGCGTTTGATTTCGTGCCACTTATTGTTAGTGAACTTTTTTTGCGATGTTTTGCAATGCAGAATAATTAAATTCTTTAAACCCGTATTTATTTCTATTATTTGATATAAATTTCAACCAAATTGTTAAAGTTCGGTAAACATATAAGACGTTTATCTTATCCTCTTGTTTAATGGTGATTTCATGCACTCCCCTTTCGACCCTTAAGAACTTTCGCGTTATTTTAGTTACACCTTGCATAGGTACAATATATTATAATATTATGTCGTTGTTGAACCGAAGTCTTAGGATATCCGGCTGTCTCGAATTATCACTTTTCATTATAATTATTAGAGTTTGTTGAAATTGCATTTCATTTCCTTGAACAGACATGGAAAAGTTTTGGACTTTTATTTACTAAAGTGTACAGGTACTCATAACGAAATTAGCCTAGAAAAACATGAATTACCTACTGAAAAGATTAGGTATCTATTTATCTATATTAATTTTTTATTTTTCATTGTTCACCAATAAAAACTCGTACCTACAATTATGAAATCAATTTTAGGTCTAAAGTTTAATAGTAGTACAACCAATCCGGAATGAGACCGTGCATTTTGGCTAGGCAGCGACATTTGGACATTTGAGGGTGTTGTCATTGGGTCGCGATTTCGATAATAAGGGCGCGATTAGTTTTATCTTCGTAACCGCGAGTCTGACAAACATTTTATAAACAACATTTTTGAAGATAATACGATTCCCTACAACTTTTATCCATAACTTTTCGGCGTAACATTAATAATTAAAAAATTCTAGTAAAAATATTTGATTTATATTTTAATATCATAAAAATTAAAACACTAAAATTCAAAATTTCAAAAACGCGACAATCGAAAACCAAAAATGTTAACTAACAAAAATTATTTGAAATCAACTAGAATTTGGTTATAACGGTCCGGGATTTCTCCAAATTTTTCGTTTCATTGCAGATATGTTTATTACTTTAAAACGGAAGCATTACAGAAATTAATAATTTTTTGCAACTTTTCTCCAATAATATTTAATATTTTCAAAATTGAAATCAAATAAATGTTTTGTTTTATGTGTACGTTCAACCAATGTTGTGCTAAAAGGTCTAAATCTTACATCCAATTTATATCGAAATAAGCTAAAATTAAATCATCTTATCAAGTGATAAAATAGTAGTTGGACGAAACTCGGCAAAAAATTACAGGAAAACACGATAGGTGTCCAAATGTCAAATCACGTTTTTAAAAATCAAAACAATTTTAAACTTGCGCGCTAAATTTTCGAGTGCCTATTGTAACTTACTGGCAAATAGTTATAACGCCGCGTTTCTCGGCATCTCACAGTGAAATTTCTTTTCCTCTGTGATTGCTTTTTTTTGAGGGCCACGGCGTGTTCTGATTATTGCAAAAATTCCGAGACACGAACGAATTTGGGGTCGAGCCAGACAACAAAACGACCACCAAATGTTCTAGAAGTATTCATTTTGCTGCAGTACACTCTGGCAAAAGTCCCAGCGAACACACACAAAAGCCGATTAGAAATTTATACCTAATTGAGCTGCAAAATTAATTTTTAAACAGTTTATTTGCATCGGTATAGTGAATTTGTTATTAGGTATGGACATTAGTCGGGTCGAGACCCGAACACTTCCGCGATCTAAATTATGACATCGAAACGAAAATATATAGATAATAAATAAAGCGTTTCACCAATGATGAATTTCAACTTTAAACACCCAGAATCAAAATAAAGTAAATCTTAAAATAAAGTGGTTTATTTTAAATTTATCCACGCCATATGTTGTCTATCACATTAGAGCGGAGTGATTCTTACGTTAGTGTGCTTCACAATTTCGAATTGATAGAATATTTTGAATAAGTTGAATTGTTAGGTATGTAACGTACGTATCGACGTCCGTCGCGTCGTGAAATAATGGTATGTAAATAAACGAATATTTCGTAGTGTACGGTACGTAGATACGGTTACATTTTCATGCTGCATAATGTTTCGGAACGGATGGGGCGGGAATACGATTTGCTTTTCGAAAATATATTACTTTGAGAAGATAAATTTGTTACGATCCAACAAAACGGATTTAGGTACCTATGTATACATCAACTGTCATCGGTACAGCATTTTTGCTTTCCTCGACTAATACGCGTATACGCTTCATTAAATCGACGCTTCGATAAAGAATACTAATTTGAATTAAAACGGAATTTATGAACGTCGACCCAAGCAAACAAATTAACCTCAAAAGGGTATGGCTTTATATAGCAATAACTATTAAAATTTTATTAGTTCATTAAAACTTGCCTTTTGTTCTATATATTCGTCATTGAAATATCGAGGGCGATAATTAAATGCTTCCATAAAAATGTATAATAAAAGATGTTTCGTAAAAATGTACGAACGAAATGTTATTTGGATTGATTTCTCGTTCGAAAGATAAATATTTATCTCGAGTTTTTATTACTTAAATATTGTTAAACAATCAAAAGACACCGAAATAAATTTTAAATCCGCAACATAAATAAATATAAAATGAAATTGAAAACAGTTAATTCGAGACGGAGTGCTGCCTTTAACGATAAAATAAATATTTTTATGATATATTTGCGTTACAAATTGAAAAAGAACGGGCCTTTCAACAAACTCCGCGCGTTTATTTAAAATTCCAAAAGCAGAGTCGAACATAAGCTCTCCAATATAAAATTGATGTAATCATGTACACCACCTAAAATGAGTTTATCGATTTAAGCGATAAATATTGCGCGACTCCGTCGCCGCGGAATTTACATTTAAACTAAAAATCACATATTGTAAGTGCTTTCGTAATTTTCTGTTCGATAGACGGGGGGGTTTGGACGTGCAGTTTATTTTGAAGCGTATAAAAATAACTCGACTTTAACGGCGACAAACAACTAAGTTTTTCGAGTAAATAACTATACAACCGGTGCCCAAAAAGTCTTTCAGTCTTGGTTGGCCGTGGTAAGAAAGATAAAGGGCATGTCTTATTGTTAGGTTAACTCGCGTCATAAATTATTTCTTGTCATGCCGTAGTAATAATAAAATTACTTAAATCGAGATACGCCTTTAACTTGCCACAGCCAACCAAGATTGAACGACGTTTTGAACACCGCTTAATTTTTCGATTTGAATACCTACCGTGCAATTCTGGCGATAACATAAACGATACGCCTTTAATTTGTTAGCACTTACTAAATATTAAATAATTTTTATATCGGGTTTAATACGGAATATATACGTCATATAAACATCTTAATAAACGAAAAATTAGTTTAGGTACTTGTGTTTTATGTTATTTTTATAAGCATTTTTTTATATTTTCTGCGTTATCTTTATTAAGAACGCGCTTTAGCGAAACAGTTTGTGGCAGTTGTGGAAGTATGAAGCATGAAGTTGTATTGAAAAAAAACCGGGGGTAATCAATAAAGATCCGTCCGTGGGCAGATCGCGGCAGTGAATTTCCATGTCATATGTCAAAAAAAACTCATTTTTTTTAATGTTTCTCGAAAGAAATACATTTTTTGAAAAATAACATTTAGAAGAGAAATTTAAAAAAAGGAAAATTAAAGATTCCCTTAAAAATTATGAAAAGTTGACAAATCATTCGAAGGAACATGTCGCGAAGAAAGTGTGCATTTTCTTTAACACTTAAAGATAATTTTCTGAAGCACGAGCCTCGCAATCGGACAAAGTTCTACGAAAACAATACGCCTTTTCCGCCCCTATCGGATTTTTAACGCGCACTTCGATAGTGCAATAATAGTAGCTATCGTGCCAGTGATAAAGATTTTTTTTTATAAAAAAAATTCTATTTTATGAGAATTGTGCGCATTTTTTTGCACTTAAATGTCATACACAAAAAGGTACTCGGTTGTGATAATTAGCGTGAACTTTTTGAATCAAACATAATATGTGGAGTAGAGTTTCGTCATTTTATAAGGTTTTAAAACTTTTATGCATCTCGTTCCGTTCGTAGAAACTCTAGGAAAGTCTGAAGTAAGTTAAAACGTGAACTTCATGACCATTTTTTTTTGTTTTCTCTCTCAGTTTGTGTTCTTAATTGAAAAGTCAGCAGCGAACCGTTAACTATTTAAATGCTATTTAAATAGTGCACTGCCACTATGCGAGGATATAAGTTTTATTGTAAATTAAAAACTTGACGTCTATTAGCAACGTTCTTTATTTAAAAAGTGCGAACAAAGAGAAAATTACTATCGTTTGAATTATTTCGTGAAATTTTAATGTATAAAATCTCCTGTATTTGAATTGTTTGACGGTTGGTGATTAATTACAATACAACATATTTCTGCTAGTTATGTTTGAATATTATGTACATAGAGTGTCCTGAATAATTTCATTAAGACTTACCCAAGCCTGCCTCATCGCGATTATACCTAATTGGTACGAATCAAATTATTTTGCATTCTTTTCAATTCAGAATTACGCCAAAAACGTGTACGCTATCGATCACGACTGTCTATAATAACGACACAGAATTTTAATGTTAATTTATAGGCAAACGACTTGCGTACGTATGAACTGAGAATATCAATTTTGCTGTTTTACATTTATTTTATGACGGCAACCTCGGCTGCTCTCATCGTATTTTTTCTTTATTCGGATGAAACGGTTTCGATAATATAAAATTTCTAACAAATCAAGTGTTTTGTGTCGCTTCCAATTAATTAAAGCTAGGTTTAATGTGGTATTTAATAGATCCGTATATATCACATGGGGAATTTATTTAGAAAATACCTCACCTAATAAATCGAAAGTGTATCTCTACACCATATACGTAGGTTGTTGAGTGAAGCAAGGGGCCCGCTCATTATCTGAAGCGATTAGGATTAAGCTCAAAAAATAATGTTTGTCTTTACCTATGATTTAACGGTAACTTTCACCGTTACTCCGCAAATTGCGTACTACTAAAGGCCTCTGATCAAAAACGGTATAAATTAAACATTAATTTTAAAATAGAAGGTAAAAGTTTACCTGGTTTTCTTGCTAAACCAACCAAATGTTTATGATTCACCGCCTCATCCGCACCGTGTTTTATTATTTAAACAACTATATCGCAGGGGAACGTTTCTTTCGCATAAGTGAACACTATATTGAAGGCTCGATAAATAATCTCGGGTGAATTAAACTAACGCTCAGATCGCCAATACTTTATTAAAATATAAAATAAGTCGTTTCCCGATTAAGTGGACCGCGCGACGTCCGCTTCGTCTCCGGATCAAGAATCGAATCTTTCGCCCTTATGCTCCTCGTCCAGGGTAACCTGTGATAGTAGAGTACCGACACCTTAATTTGATTCGCGGTTTTAATTAAAGTGTCCCCCCAATTAAAATGATTCGCGGTTCAATCCGCGGATTGACCTAATTATTTCGCGGATTTACGCGCTTGTTACGCGCTTATTTCGCGGGCTTGATTGCCGCGAAATAAGCGTGTAACACAGTAATCAAACCGCGAAAACGCGGCGTAACCCGCGCAATCCGCGAAATAATTAGGTCAATGCGCGGATTGAACCGCGAATCATTTTAATTGGGGGACACTTTAATTAAAACCGCGAATCAAATTAAGGTGTCGGTACTCTACTTATGATACGTGATTTCTCTCCAAACAAAAACCGCCAACACAACGGAAGTCATCATCCGTCGCCCCAGACTCCATTACTCAGTTCTTAATGCGTACATTGATTCATTAAGTGTCGACAACTATGAGGTTGTTATAATTCTTGCGATCGAGTGAGGGTTGTTTTCCATTCTCAGGCGGTCGTCGCGGATCACCTCCTTTTCAATCGCTTACAATATATGTACAGTAAATACATAAAATACATCAATTTTCTCGTAACATCCTCTACACACAAATATAATAAACTTAGGCGAGCACGACACTCTAGAACCACCCTTTTAAAAACATTAAATATATGCAGTGAAACCTCTATAATTCGGAATTTGTGATAATTAAAACTCCGTAAAATAACAAAGATAAAAATAAAAATTTAGTTCTTTGTGCGCTAAACTGAAAATACTGTAATTAACATCTGATATATGTTTTCTTTTTATTGTTTTTATTCTTCTACTATTTTCAATACGAAAAATCGGCAGTGAAAAATCGTTGTTTATACAAATATCATGTTTATCAAATATCATTTGTTTATACAAAAGTCATAAAATACATATTCTATAATTCGGATTTTCCCCTAATTCGGATTAGGCCCCGCCCCATATAGTCCGAATTGACGAGTGTCGACTGTATTTAGAAACAAAAATCGTTTTGTGCGGATTCATAAACATTTTAAACGTCGTAAAAACTAAAAGAGTTAGCCATTAAATACATTTATTTCGGAGAAGATTCGAATAATAAAATTTTCAGATTAATATTTTAACGAAGTTGCGAAGTTTTAAAATTAAGCATTTTTATGGTGTAAAATAAAATTGTCGAATGCTCGATTTGATTTTTAATAAAAGTTAATCGACTTACGATACGACTTCTGTAACTAGACCGTTGTTGTTTTTGGCTTATCGTTTCCAAAATATTAAAATTTATTTTCTGTATAGTTTATAGGTTACCTAGTATATAGTTCTTCTCGTCGGTGTTAATTCGAAAGCTCTTAATGCACTTTTTAGGTGGCAGGCGTAACTTATTCAGCTTTTTCAATTTCATTTTATAGACGTTTCGTGTAAAATATTATTTTACGTTAAAAACGTGATTTTCGATTAAGGTTTTTGTAAATGACACTTTTGATTTTTACGCATTATTTTAGCACAAATTAATGATTTAATCCGCCATCAATTTGTTTTAGATGAAGGATTTATACGTGCTTAAGTAATTGTCAAGTACGCTAAAAATATGGTAAACAATAAGAGACCCACATAAAATAATTTTCGAGGTTCGTCACGCAACAGACAATGTTTGCTCAAAGTCAACGGTTATGTACTTAAAAGTGACTTTTAAACCAAGTTAATATTTGCGAGCTAAAGTCATAGTAATTTACTTTGGGTCGGGAAATAAAAGCTTCTGTTCGGAAATGTCAAAAGCTTTGTAGTTACATATACTTCATTTGTTAACAAAACAATCGGTAAGATAATTTTTTTGCGGCGCAAAGTTTGAAAAGTTTACGTTATAGGTACTTTCCTTATATTTAATGAGTAATTAATCATTTACGCCGGTCGAGTCGTTTACAAAATGGAAAAGTAAACTTTAACATTTTTAAATTAATCGAGCTTTGAAAGTTTTTTAGTTATAGAGCCTCTTATTTCTCGACTATTACAAATTTAAAATGAATGAATATTTTGTTAATTTAATATACTAGGTATTTGAACAACACGTTTAGTTTAGATTAACTTAATAATTTTAATTGAAGTGCTTATTGTAAGAACATGATAAATCACGTTAACAAACGTTTTAGAATAATCAACATTAATGTATTTAGTAATAGAATGTATTTTGAAAATGTATATGCTAAAAGTGTATTAGTACTGTTCCCTTAGTTTAAGTAAAATTAGTTATTATTACAAAACAAAAAAAAACAACATCTGCTGTGTGGCTTATCATGTTCTTGCATTAAGCCCTTCAATTATCAATTTTAGAACCGTTTGCCTCATTTCCTGTCACGTGGAAAAGGTGACTTATAGAATGTTTCAGCAATAAGCGATTGAATATTGTAATAAATCACATTTGATTTATTTACCAACAGGTTAATTATAAGTTGTTAAGACAACAATTTTTCGATTTAAATAACAGTATTAGTTCACCAACATTCTTTAATCGCTTCCGTTGCATCGAATTATTAACTCGACGAACGTGAAAAGCACACTCGATCCGGGGGCGGGGGGCTTTAATTTAAACACGCTTAAATCATAATTAATTGAAATTTCGTGGAAAGTTCGTCCCTAAATTGAAATTAATTTTTAAGAGAACATGTTTTAAACCTCGTTTCTTAAGTAAATAGTTCGTATAAACTTTAGTTTTGTAAGAGATGTGACGGCTCAACTGTCGCCCCTGTCCCCTTGTACGTAAAAGGAAACGCATCTCTTGTGTACGTGCGCGTAACTGTCATTAAGGGATTACTCGAATTTAAGTTGTTATAGCAATTAACGCTGTTTACAAACTTCTTAAGTAAATCCATTTAATTTCCCATACATTTTTTTCGCGAAAGTTTCTATAGAAACAAAGTTTTAAGTGTGATATACCTATATTGTTCTTCCTTACATAATTTATAGGCCAAACAACGTTTTGCGCGGTTCTAGCTTATAAAAATTAGTTCTGTAATGGAGTAACACAATAACCGCACCTTAAAAAGAACGCGGTTCGAAAAGAAACAGTAAATAATTCCGAAATTTTGTTGCACGGCAGTTAACTTTTTATAATTGAATTTTATTTTTCTTGTCGGACAACTTTTAATTAAATTTGAAATTTTAAAATCGAAACAATGTTCGGTAGTATTTTACAAACATCTTCGACGACATTAATGTTTATTAATAAATCTTCTTGTTTGCGTCGCTAAAGGATAAATGAAAATTTAAGAAGGGCAAATACTTTAGAAACGCTTAATAAATTGATTAATTAAATTTACCGAGCAGTTTAATTAATTTGTTTTTCGAGGAAACCCCGAAGTGTTTCCCAAGTTTGAAAATTCCGTAATTGGAATAAGCCCCGTTTTTTTTATGACGTTTTGTCCGGGGGTCGCTAGAAGGGATCCCATCGAATCGTAAAATATTTTTAATTCGGACATTGCCGAAAAATGCCTACATAAAACTTTATACGGAATAAAGATACCTACGTAACATTTCGTTGCAAAATACAAGTATAGCGTTTTATTCGGTTGATGTTCGTATCTGTCACGTATTTTAAAACGCATGCCTTTGAAGTTCCGCATTAGTTTCTATCATAAACGTAATGCGTTACTTTATATTTATTTTCGTTGCTTATCCTTTTACGTAAATTTATTATATTTTAAGCTCCCGACAAATAAATGCTGCAGGCAATTTATAATTTTAATGGGCGGCGAAACTTTTGTTGCACTCGGCCCCGGATGATTCATGCGGGGTCGTTTAATTAGGTTTTTTTTTTTAAAACACCCAAAATTCCATAAAAGAATTAGAGGCGAAGTCGTTTTATATAGTTGAGTTCGGAGCTTTACGAAACTTTAACGTTTATCAAAAGTATTCCTCGGGGGGTTATGGTAATACAAGGCTCTCTTGTAAGGAAACATCATGGCGCCACACTTCTCGGTTGCTCCATTTCTGTAAATTCCAACAGGACTACAGGCACGCGTGAGCATAGAAACGACTTCTAAATTGTCTAACCCGACACGCTTTAGAATCTGTTGCTTTGTGCGAAATGTAATATTAAATTGGCTTGGAAGAAGGTAAACGTAGATAGTGTATTAACATCGACTTAATTGTTAATGCACACAAAGACAATTTGCCCTTTGTGTTAAGTAAAATGCGGCGGGCTGAATTTATAGACCTTCATAGATAAATAAATGGAGGCATTGTCGACGTCGACGTCGAAGGGGACAAACTCTAACGCACGGAAATTATTTAAAAACACGTAGTTTTATACGTAAAAGGAAACGCACTGTTAAGGTTTATTACGTTTATCATGTTTAGCTTTCTTGACTTTATTCGAACGAAAAATATTTTAAGTTACTTATATTTAAATTCGGAAAGGACCTAATAAGTTTTGGTTAGTTGGTGTCATTCCGCATTTTAGTAATGCGATTAAGGGTGCAGTTCAATTGGGCTTGACAAACTCTACCGCTGCGGTGGCGCCAGCATAACTGTCATACATTTGATTGGTGCAACGGTAGAGCGACCGCACGAATCGGAACGTTTATTTTTAAGCGCCTACGTTTAAAATCTATTTAATCGTATTCGGGGTTACAATAATTTCGCGTGCCCTTTAATATGAACCTATTTGGTTTTTTTTTTTTAATTACTTAAATTAATAAATTAGAATTTTAATAATAATTGCGTAAATTAACCTTTAAATGTAACTTTGGACGATTAAAAAACCCGATGCAAAATTCGAGCCAAAACAGTTCGGACGTTTTCAAACGCAACCGAACATACGAAACGTACGTTCTGATCTACAGCCTTAAGCTCTTTTCTGAGGAAATTTATAGGCCATTTATGTCTAATTTTTCTCATGTAATTATATTATTTTTATCCTTATCTTTACGAGTTTGTATTCCTTGTATAACTGGTTTAGTTATTTTTTCTTTTATATTATTTTTTTGTGTTTGTCAAGTTTGGGGGTTTATGTTATTATAATTGCCGGGTGTTCTTCAAATTCTAGATGTTCTCTCTTGGGGGCGGGGGTGGGGTATTACGTTGTGTAGCTCAAACTAGAACGGCTTATACACCTAAGCTTTAGTCGGATAACGAATTAAATGATTAATAATGCAGCTCGCCTTTGTAAATTACTTTACTCTTCAGCACCACCGGATTGTTTATTAAATTCTTAAAAGACGAAGTAACTGCCCATTACCCCCTTAATATTCGTACATGCCTAGTTTATAATAAAAATTAAATTTAACTAATTCTAATTTGACTTATTGCAACCGAAATAAATTATTTCGAATTGTAGGGAAATTAATTATAAGAAATTTAATTTTTAAGCTATTAAATCCGAGAATTTTCTCGCGTGACCGATGAAATATAAAGAAACGCAAAATAAGAAAGTCGGTATCCGTATTTACCGGAGTTAAATTATTATATCTAACAATGAGACACCTGTTTACTGCTTCAGTATAATGTATAAATTAGTGCAAATTAATTCAACGAACGCTGGCACGGTGATTTATGGGATTGATAATAAATTCGCCCCCGCCTTTATTAACCCATTTGAATAAGTGCAAAAGTAAAAGTTCGTTGCCCTATTTTAATTCTCCGCATTTTAATATTTATATGTATGTGGGGGGTGAATGTATTTTTTAAATGCCTCATTCATTACTGCAAGGAAGCCCTAAAATAGCTCGTGTACTTTTTTAAAGAACCGAATAAGTTACGTGGGCCGTGATACGGTAGTATTATAACGGCTTTATGCTGACTCACTCTTTTACGCATAATATAACCAACCCCACGTGAACTTTTAAATGGCGACATACCCCTCTCGTTATACGTGCATTTATAATGAAACCTTTAATTGAAATGTCTTTTCGACATGTCTTCGTGGGCGTTGCGTTTTCGTTGGGCGATAATCGAGACTATTAAAAATTAAATAAAACTGATGTGTGATGTGAATAAAAATGATGTGCTTCGCATCATACAATTATAATTAATTAAAACGCAAACCACTAAAATGTATTGCAATATAACGATTGTGGATCGGTGTAGGTGTTATACCAAACCGACATAAGTAAACAGAAATATCCGACGATCTACGGGATTATAACACACCTTTTCCCGGGTTACCCGCTTCGGAAAGGTTTCCCGCATTTATCATAATCTCCCTTCAATAAATTATTCGAATTGGTTTCACTTAACGTCAAACGTTTCCAAGATTAAGGTGGAATTCGTTTTATTGACAATGGTAGATACCGTTATTATTTCAACATAAAAGCACTCACGAGTACATAGATTGTAAAACTTAATGGATTCTTTATGTGTGCATTGACAGTTTCCAAAGGGAATAAAAACACAACTTGCGCCGACTAACACAGTAATTTCCGTATACATACAAGTAAAGCTCGACGATTAACGATTATAATCGAATGAAACATTGCTTTGTCTTAATCGCGATGTGATATTTAGTAGAATAACTTATAGCACTTTCGCGAAAAAGGAACGCGAGTTTTTTTACCATTTTTTTTGTTTTTACTACGAGTCCCATTTTTTATTATATTTATATACTTATCTATATATTTTTCAAATATGCTTGTTGAAAGCGCAATTTGCTCATCGAATACCAACTTAATTGGTTATAGGTATAATTTATTAGATAACAAGCATTACGATTACTGTAAACATATTTGTTTATGTTCATTTCTCATGCCTAATATGGCTTTGATTAACATTTCCAATACTATTAAAAAAAAAAAAAAACGCACTCGAAGAGAGATTAGAAAACAGCCCATTCTTATTCTTTTAGTCCACCGGTTTACACGAAAAATAATAAATTTTTGAATTAAGAGAACGGAATGGAGGTATTTACATACGTTACGTCGTAAAAATTTAGCGCCGAAACTTTGCATCTTCCGTTAGTTTATTTTACGGACATTTGTTACAAGTGAATGGTCGAATGCCGAACTCTTTTTTATGTCTGTGTGTCAAAAATTTTATTATCGTAAGTAACTTCAAATTTTTCAAATTTTATATTTATCATCTGTACTTATAACTTCGCATGAGAAACCTTTCCGTACTAAAAACATTTTTTCGTGTACCACAGGTTCGTCGTCTATGATGTACTTTTCTCAATTTTTTTGCTACGATTTTGTATTGAATTTAAAAAAAAAATAATCGACGAAAATTAAATAATACAAAACTGTGATTGTTTTTTAGGGCTTTTTAATTTTTTTTTGTTGATTGCGAGTGCAATATTTTGGAATAAAACCAAAATTTAGTTTTTATTAAAAATGTTACTCTTATCTAATAAGTGTTGTTTTTTTTAATTACTCACTATAAAACAGATAACGAGGCGCGATGCTATCTATTAATTATTAATTTTGTATGGGTAACCTATATTTCAATTTGTTTTTCGCAATCTATTTGGTGAAGTTATAATAGTATATTGTGCAACAAGTGCGTAAAGTCAAAATTTATACACGAGCGAGCAGTTTGCGACACGAGCCGCAGGCGAGCATAGTGAATATGGTAAAGTATAGAATATAAATGAAACATTTATTGAATTTTTGTTATAATTTCGTAAATCATGGCATTAAATTTGTTTGACGATCGAACCGTTACGAATTTGTTTTTTTCAACATGATAAATTATAAGCTTTTTATTTTCAATCCCATTTCCATTAGGCAATAATTTGTTTCTGTCATTTATAAATATGTAAGCATGCTAGTAGATATTTTATGAATAGAAGTTGTTATTGAATTCGATTTGTATACCCGTGAAGATTAATTTTTAATTTTTTATCGTTATCAAATATAATATTATGTCGAAACTGGCGCGTTAGAACAAACTAAAAGGTCGCCTAGACCTTGGCGGATTTAAAAAAAAGCATTGTTGTTGCGCTATTGAACTGGAACGGCCATACCGCCTAAGTTATGAAGTTGTTGGTGAAAGGTTTGGGACGAAAGGTTTTGTAGGAGAACGACTACGGCGAACCGGCCCCTTGCGTAAAGTGCGCCCGAACTCTTTCTAAAAATACCTTTTCTATTCAGGGCATTGTCGCTTTCCGTAAGAATGCAGTTTAAATGATGGTTGCGAAAATAAAATTCTAACTAAACCACATCTTTGAGAAAATGAAAATATCGTAGATGGTGCACACGACGAAATGTCGTCAAAGCTAATAATCGTTTTCTGTTTTCTTTATTTTCGTTTTTATGTAGGATAGATAGCGAGTTAGATAGTTCTATAATTTCTATTTTCTTAGTCCTTATTTAAATTTTCTTCGTGCAATTAAGATTTTTTTTTTAGATTAAGGTACATTAGACTTTCTACACTATATCTGTATAATTTTTTCTATGAAGTTTCAAATTGGTATGGCATGTGCCACACTCGTGCTACACTGCCATTTCCACTGCTGCACTCGTGCTCGCCTTGTCGCGATTTTTCTTACTTTATATGCGTTCCTCGGTTCGACCGCGTTGAGAACGAGAGAAAGCTTTCGTTATTTTCCCGTCAAAATTAATGAGCACACGCAAAAGCTGCAATTTTAATGTACGAGTGACATACTAACAAGTAACATAATTAAAATAACACGTTAATTGCACTACTTTGATTTTATCGTTTGTCAATTTTGACGTACGAAATTCAAGAAATTTGTAGGGTCTCCTATCCGTTTATTTACGTAGAGCTTAATTTATGTAGCATATCGTATAAATAAGACATGCTAGTTTTCCCATATAGCATTTAAATGCAAGTAGGTATTTATAGCAACAAGAAAATCGCCGTTATTTTATATTCTTGCACAAAGTTGCACGTTTACGATTATGGTCATATACACATATAACAAGCTGCAACATTTACTAGGTAATTACTTATTTTACTATTGTAATGAACAATGTATACCGAACAACATTTGACGTACGTGTTTCTAACTTGAGAAAAACGTTTACGTAACTAAAACTGCATAATAGAATTTTTAGCACTACAATAGCATGGACAAATTTATATTTTAGGTCAACTATTTTTGATTTACTATTCGATTTACTACAATCAATTTTGTAAATCGCGAAATACGACGACTTTATGCTAGAACGAAAACTAACTTTTTTACTTTGTTACGTTTTATCGCGAACGTGCTATTAATTGGCCTGGTCGTCCTCGAGTAAGAAAAAGTGCCCGTGATCGGTTGGAGCAATCGACGCTTCTAGAGCCGTTCTAAAAAAAAACAAATCGTTAACCCGCCTCCGTTAAAACGTTATCAACAAACATGTTGGACCCGAAATTGCAAAAAATTGCCCGGTTTACGCCCGCACGGCACTATATCATTCCATAATTTTTAGTAATTCATCTTGCCCGCATGCGGATTAAATTTAAGGGGTTAAAAAATTGGTTATCAAATATTAGATAAGTGTACCTCTATTCATCGATAATTTTCTATTTCAATATTTTCACATGTTGGTTTTTTTTTAATTGAAATTAATTTTGAAACAGTTTAAATTTTGGAGACAACGTAAACGTATGTTAGGTACCACAATTTCGACGTTTTACATAATTTGTAGTGTTAAATTTTACTATAAATGTGAAATAATGATAGTTATTTATAAATATTTAAAGAAATATTACATTCAAGGGGAATAGTTTAAAAATATCAATAATTTCATTTTGCCGACGAGTTATTTCCCTCCCATTTTAAACTTGTGGGGTTATAAATTTGATTTTTCTTTTTATTGCCGGAGTTCTTTAAAAAATATAGTAGGCATACTAATTTACCTAAATGGTTTTCTTTAAACCGATGAATATGTAAGGTTAAAGATTTGAAAAATTGTTCTGTGGGGTTTGTTCGGTTTTATAAATAAAAATTTATAATTGTTTATGAACAAAAATTAATCATACAGTGCCTATATCAGATATAGAAAATAAAAACACGTTTGTTAATGACATCAACAATTGAATTTCCGTTTTAGTTCTTATTCACGTGTGAATGCCTATTCGTGACATGAACGTGTAATACTTATGTTCATATTATACAGAGTGATTCCAAAATGGTACACCAATTCTACAGCACGTTGTAGGAAACCGTCAATGGAACCAATTAATAATAATAAAAAAAAACAACTTGGTCGAAAATTTAATTAGAAACGAAGAGGTAAAATAGGGGACTTAACTTCTTCATTATTGTGTTAGCGATGAATGAGGTGTAATACACGGTCATTTTCCAGACATGCTGCTATTATTCAAATTTTTGTGAAAACTGCAAAAATTCAGCAGATAGACTTTTTTAATTATTTTTCTTTAGGTTCCATTGACAGCCTTCTACAACGCACTGTAAAGTTGGCGCGTCATTGTGGAATCACCCTGTAGATATGTAAACGATACGAAATAATTTAATTGGATGCGCTCCGAAATCGTTAAATAACATTCTGCCAGTTTAAACTGTTAAATATAATTATGTATTTTTAATTATCGATTTTACGTATACATGTAAATTTTCCGCAAACTCGATTAAATTACTTTATTTCGTGTTTGATGCGCATTCCGACGTTTCTCATTTCATTAATTGAAAGTGTATAGGTAATTTTGAAGTACCTATATGGCCTATCCAACCTGTCTGACGGACGATTCCACGTCATCAATGAAAGGTTACTAGATTATAACGTTTCACACGGTGTTGTTACCTCGTACCTCGTAATATGTGTGTGCAGGTAAATCATCGACAGAATATGTCAGCTACCAAACTTTAAATTGAATTACAAATAAACAGTCTAGTAACTTTTTACTGATAACATGAACTGCCAGGCCGCTTAGATAAGGTATAGGTATATTAATATTTGGCGATTATTGTTATTTGAACCTTCTTTTTTAAATTGGTAGTGCGGACACACAATTATTTTGTTTTGGCTCAACATTTCGTTCCAGATGTTTTGCGCTCGAACACTTCAGGTGTTCTTTTTGTTTAATTTGTTCGGTGTTTTCTCGTAGACGAGGAGCAAATATTCGATTGTATCGAATTTAAAAAAAAAATCAAAAACGACGCAAGTTGTACGGTTTCGTCGAACAAAGTAAACGCGACGTCACAAGATCTGTCCACGTTTCCATTATAATTTCGATTAGATTCGAGAAACGAGGAAACGACGTAAGACGGGTAAAGAATAAATCTGGGTACACATTTAATTGATAAGTATTTAAGCGAAACGTTCCCGTTTAATAAACAGAAAGCTTTTATTTAAATTGGCCAGTGTTTGCAACAAATGCATCTCGGAATCGCGCGGGGTCGCATTTTTAAGGTTCGCTTTCGATTTAAATTGAGAAGGGTCTCGCATGGGATTCAGTAAATTACGTTTGTACACAATAGAGACCCTTCCGAGCTTCTTTATTTATTAATTCAAGGTTTGATGCGCCGTTTTAAACTTTTCATAAAGTTTATTCTTTATTTCCTTCGAGAACACTTACAGCGATTCTCGTTTTTTGCTTTCGCGGATGGAAAAATTGCGAAATTAAAATGACAGTTTTTGTATAAACCGAGCGTTAAGAGTTTACGAAACATCTAAAGGTCTTTCCTAAGTGTTCTTATAGCCGACAGAAGCAAATGAACGATAAGATTTAAAAAACGGGACAGCGATGTCCCGGGGTAATGTGATTATGGTAACCGGAGCGAATCCTTTTGTTCTTTCATGCCCGACTCGCGTCCCAAGTGGATTCGCTGACCGTGTCCTCGCATATATTAACTACACGATCCGCGTGTCGCGACGCTCCTCGATCCTGTTGTTTCTGTCCACATATAGAATACAACGTTCGGCTGCGTTTACAGATAAAACCACCCTTGTGTACATTCAACGTTTGTAAACATTTTTATTTCGTGCGTCATCTCGTTTAATAGATATTTATGAAAATCAGAAATATTATGCCCGAAACACTACTACCGAAGATAAAAATAAATTGAACGCTTTAAAATAATTTCGATGTCGTCGTACGAGACATCGTAACCGGAAAATGTCAGTTTCCTCGCGAAGGATGCGGTTCGTTTTCATTATTTAAAAACTTCCGCATCGGAGATTCGACGAATTCCAATGTTTTATATCTGAGAATTTACGAATCTTCAATAGTTAAAGTGTTTCGTTTCAAACATTTGCGCACACCCGTACAACAAATACCTATAAACTCTGGTGTTGCATTTCCGCGAACCTTTACCTAACGGAGCTTTAGTTTTAAATTATTTTGCCGCCGAAGACCGTATTCTTTTATCGACTTAGGTGGTTAACGACCACACATACGAAACGAAAAATTGTTTGAATACTACGGGGAAAAGCGCAATATAAAACAACTTTCGGAAATATGTTCATAAAAGCAGTTGTTCGTCCCAGAAATATTACGACGTTTCGTATTAAAAGTGAGTTATGGGGACGCGGTGCATTTTATTCCCCATCTCTCCGGAATAGTTTACTAATTTAATTTCATTTTCGAAATATTTTTGTTATCTAAACGGAACTTCTCCGATTTATAAACTACCTATAGATAGTATAAGTAAGGTGGGCAATTGTTCTATACAAATATTGAAATTATTTGAATAGAACGACGCTTTTAACTAAATACTTTTTTTATTATCGTATTGCAATCTGTTTATACAATAATAAGCAAATATTAGGTTAGGAGTTAATGTGACATGAAACAATGACTTGAAGATTGAAACCCATCGGTTTACAACGCAGTAGCTACTTAGTATATAAGGTTTGTGTAATAATAACTTAATTAGTCAAATCTATGAGGTAGGTCGAGCGGTGTGTATCTATGTAACCTTTGAGTGTTTGCACTATTGTCCAGTAGATTCAGAGCTAACTCATTAGAATGGTGTTCCAGATTGTTTAGGTATTTTGCACTACACTTCATTATCACATTTTTAACCGTATCGACATTTAAGTCACGTAAGATGTCTGCGTTTCGAACAAAATATGGAGCATCACACATAGCACGTAGCACTGGAACCTTTCTAACATCTGTATGTTGGAGTTTGCAGCTATACCCCACAGCTGGATGTCGTATGTCCAGATGGGTGTGAAAACCGTGTTGTAGACAAGGAGCTTGTTGGTTAACGATAATTTAGATTTTCTACCAAGTAGCCAATAGTGTTTACGGAATTTCAGACCAAGCTGTTTGCGCTTTGTCCAGATGTGGGACTTCCACGTTAAGCCTTTATCAAGGTGCAAACCTAGATATTTAACCTCTGTCAGTTGAGTTAGTGGAATGTTGTTTACAAGGACTGCGGAAGATGCACCTTTGCGTTTTGTAAATGTTATATGAAAGGATTTTGCTTCGTTTAGTTTAACGCGTCATTTTTTAGTCCATTGTATTACTACATCTAGGCTCTGTTGAAGGAGATTTACAGCAACGACCGGATCTCCATGGTTTACCATGAGTACTTTATCGTCAGCAAAAGTAGCAGTGAATGTATGAGGATTGATTGGCATATCTGCTGTGAAAATGATGTACAAGATGGGTCCAAGTACGCTGCCCTGAGGTACGTCGGATTTGACTGGATGTAACTCAGTTTGGTCTTGTCTGTATTTTACCTGAAAGTATCGTTCCTCTAGGTAAGATTTGAGGATAATGTAAAAAGAATGTGGTAAGAATGCTTTGAGTTTGTACAGGAGGCCCGTGTGCCAAACTCTGTCAAAGGCCTGACTATCATCAAGGAAGGCAGCTGTATAGTATTGTCTATCCTCAAAAGCCTGATTTATCGTGTCTACAACCCTGTGCACCTGTTGAATAGTGGAATGATTAGCACGAAAGCCAAACTGGTGATCTGGGATGATATTGTGGTCTTCCAGGATCAGGGTCAGTCTTCTGGCCAATAACTTTTCCAGTAGCTTACTTAAAACGGGCAGTAGACTAATTGGCCTATAGGAACCAACTTCGTTAGGAGGTTTACCAGGCTTAGGAATGATTATTACCTGCGCTACCTTCCATTGGACTGGAAAGTAACCTAGCCTCAGGACAGGATTATAGAGCATGGTCAGCATCACTAAGCCCTTGCGCGGTAATTCTTTGATTAGTTTCCCTGTAATCAAATCATAGCCTGGGGCTTTCTTCGATTTTAGGTGGTGTTTAATCAGTTGTTTGACTTCATTAACTGTAAATAGTTCCATGGGCAGAGCGAGTTGGTATGGTATATCCAGAAAGTCCTGTATTTCTTTTTCCTCATCGACGGTTATTTGAGATGGAATAGATTGGAAGACATTTAGTAAATGTTGAGCAAACAGATCGGCCTTTTCTTGATCAGATCGCGCCCATAAACCATTAAGTTTCCTTAGGGAGGGAATTGATTGATTTTAATTTTGTATTCTTTTCGTTGCCCTCCAAAGGGAATAATTGGTATCTTCTGTTGGGCTGAGGTTCGAAGAAATTCTTGAAAGCTCTCGTTTTTAGCGGCTTTTATGAGTGCTTTCAATTCTGCTAAAGCTTGATTATATTTTCGCTTATCTGATGGATACCTGGAGTGCTGCCAGATTTTTCGTAGTCTCCTTTTTTCTGCAATTTTCTTCTTGTTGCAATGGAATTAAATACTGACAATTTATTGAATTTATTAGTCCACAAATGTTTTGACGGTCATTTCGTACATACATAATTTAGGCAAACAAAAGTTTTGAAAATGAAACGTATTTTTTTAATAGTTTAATGTTTATAATGCATCATCAAAAATGCATTTGGTATGAGGTAAAAGCTTTACTGCACTGGACATGAATTAATGAATAAATGCCTAATAATAAACAGAGATATGAGTTGTTGCACTAGAAACTTACGACATTTTAACACACAACACAACACAAACACACGACACAACGTGTACACACAACATTAAACTAAATGTATCATTTTTACTTATAGGGTTACTAAGAAAATTTACTATCATCTCGTTTTCCAGTATATTTCAGGAAATTCTTAATTTAAATTGAAGTGTATACGCCTAAATGGAATTTATTCGATTACATAGTATATATTAGAAAAGTTTCAATTTATATAGACTCGTTCGGGTAATTTTTATTTTACGGCAAAAGATAATTAAAATTCTGGCCCCTCTTTACGGGCCAAGAAAAGCATTCGTTGGCGTATCTCTCGTCTCTAAAGAAAATTATTTTTATTTACAGTCGGCCTCGTCCTTTCGACAGTTTTCGCCCGGACTTTCGTCTTGGGCGATTAAAACTTATTTACTACCACCTATCTGTATTAATGGAAATTCGCGGAAAAATCAGGTCGCAATTGTTTCGTCTGTTAGATTCGCGACCGTCATTCCTGATTTTGAGTCGTTTAGGGAGATTAATATGCCGGGGTTATCCGTTCATAGATGTGCGGTCATGTTTCCTGCTGGAACCGAGACCCAACCTTCCACCGAGTTGTTCACCTCGTGTAGGTAGGTGTAAAGTTGGAATGCAGAACCCCGAAATAGCGTCCGAACCCCAATCTTATCTTAGGCATAACACTTCCTTGAACAGCTATTAAATTTTATTGAATTACTCAAATTGAATATATTTCGAAGATAAGTAACGCCTTAGAAAATAAATTATTTTCGATGGAACACTGTAAAAGGGAAGTTTTCGAAATTTATTGACAAAATAGCGAAAACGTTATTGCCTAAGCTCTCTTGAGAAAGCACTTGTACAGTGATGGATCGATGAAGGCCGATAATGGTAATAACTACATATAGAAGCATATATCGTTCTTTTTAGAAGGATGTCTGGATAATAGCCTTGTCAAAAATATATCTTATATAATATATTATTAGGCGTTTCAAGAAAGTTTGTGCCATTTGGATACTTTATATTCACTCTTAAAGTCGCGAACTTTATGCCGGGCGGGTTAAAATAATTTATGCCGAAATAGTTGCCTATACTGAAAAGTAGAGTAAATCGATTGTAATCAATCGTTAACCTTTTATTGCTTTCCGGATGTTATTTTAATGCGATTTCAAAAGCTTCAAATTTCCAATCGTCTAATAAAAATACAAGTTTCTATATTTTTACGACCAGCATTTCTAATTAATCTTGTCGACGGCGTCGTTTTAAAAACTTTCTTTCCTACAGTTCATCTTATAAAATGTGAAATGAGAAAAAAGAACTCTGATGCTATACATAGTTACTGAAGCTTTAATACACCAAAACCATCGGATAACGTTTTATATATATATATAGTATATAGTACGGCAAAGGACTGGTTGTCGTATATAGCAGCAGGAAAATTCTACGATCTGTCTTTTAATATACCGCGAAAGATCTGAAAAAGACGCTTTCAGCGCTCACTTATAGAGAAATCTAAAACCTTTTGAGCTTTCAGTTGAAACGGATGTCTTTTATTAATAACGTTGATTCATTAAATACTTTCGACGTGGAAAGTTTTATTACGGAACTCGAGATAATAGAATTTAATTCGTATACAAACTTTGTAACATATTTTTAGACATGCCAATATAAATACATTCGCTACAAGAATTTTCTCTTTTTCGTTGGTAATTAAACCAGGCATTTGGCCGAATCAAAATCGTACTTTTTTTTTAGATGCGTTAGTTATCGTGTTTTATGTTATTTTGAATTTGATGAAGTGCTTTATTAGTTTGATTATGTAATTCATTTTATGCTGATGAACGACCTTTTACGCTTGTCCGACACGAATTACTGTCAGTGTTGGCGCTGTTATCATTTTTCACCCATAATTCGACTTCAAAACTAATTAAACGCGCAGCAAAATAATGATAGTGTTAAGCAAGCTATGCGATATTAATAAAACTTTTCGACCGCGTTTAGTTGAAACTTTAAAGGATCGAGTGTGGTAAAAACAGTTTTAATGTTAAACATTGTCGTCGATTGAGAAACTCTACCTGTAGCGTATTTCGGGCAACCTGTTCATTTGAATCGCTGTGCCGTCATTAATTAAAATTAAAATTATTGAAACAAAGAAATTTTCGGAACGTGCCCAACAGATAAAAATTGCGGCGTCAAACATCGGGGTTTTTTTGACGTAACGGTTGTTGGCATTAAAACGGTTGCGTTTTTACTTGTATTTTCACATTGATACGTTTTTTTTTCTAATTTAAATTAAATTCAATATCAATTTCGGCATAAGAGGAGTTGGCTGGCGTAGGTTTTCAATTATTAATGGCGGTCGTTTAGGAACGAGTCAGTAGAAAATAACAACATAAACAGAAAGTCGCATTTTTAATTTTCCAATATATACTCCCTTAATCCTTAGTTCATTTTTCCTAGTTTGTGTTTCGGTTATCGCTTTAGAGCGAAAAACAATAAGAATAACGGCCAGGGTGTCGAGGACCCACCGACGTAGTCGGATTAACTAAAATATCTATTGTAACATCTTTGAAATAATAGGACCTCCGTACCCTCCGTAGGAGGTTCTAGATTTGGTGCATATTTTTCTATTTTGGATTTTCTCTTTTTGAATTTATTTTTGTTACTGATTTTGGATTGGATTTACTGTTTGGATTTACTTGTTATTGGTTGGACTTGGATTTTGTCGCCGGAGGTTGACTTGAAAGATCGATTTTAGTTACCACGCGGAGACAGCTAAGTTTAATCAATTGCCGTTCGGAATAATTTATATTTTTGTTATTGTTTATATTAATTATTGTTTCTCGAGAAGCTTATTTAACGTATTTAAATTGTTCATCTTAAATTTCGACTTCATTTAGGCCAAATATCAAAATTAACTCTTGTATTGTACGATATAATTCTTGTAACTATTTAACATCATATAATTTTAGTAATTTTCCCCTTCTTAATAGTTATTGGTATAAGGAAAATTACTTGTCGCCCTTTATTTAATTTTTTTTGTTATTATTAGAACCCGACCGAACTCCACTGTTAAAAGCTAGCCGACAGGCCTTTAAATTTTGTTAAGTGCTTGTTTACCATTTATTAAATAATTATTTTTTCGATCAAATTTTATTTTATTTTTATCATTTTTTTTGCACGTAACAGTTTACTAAAGGAACTAATTTTGTTATTGTTAAATAATTATTTTTCGACCAAATTTTATTTTATTTTTTTGCAAGTAACAACATTTTAACTTTATTTTTACTATGGAGGTACAGTCACGGTCATAATTAATGTCGCCGACAACGTTCAATATGAGCGATATTTTCTTTTAAATGTGCACAACACCCTTCGTCAGATTGGCACAAATTTCAACCTTTTGACATTTAAAAGACCATCATTTAAAAAAGAGAATACCGGAAGTAGCCTTTTTTTAACACTTCGATAGAGTTTCGGCCATTTTAAACACAAAGAAAGCTGTCGATTTGAAAAAAAATCGTTCCTTTGTTGTATCAGGGAGGGTTTGACGCAGTCGGGCTCTTTTACTGTAACCAATCATAGGTTACACATTCGTTTAGACGTACTTGCGGCAATTTAAAACGATACTCTATCTTTGATTCCTTCGCACAAAGAAAGTTAGCTGGGTTGTATACTAATATATATACCGACTTATTGCGAATAACGAATATACAATCTAATTCTTCCTAATATACGAGTTCCACCTTTAATAACATATGAAACGTTTATGAAATACTACCGACATCTACCAAATATTCCGAACTCTCTTTCTTTCTTTACAGGAGGAACGAAAGAAAGGACATCGTTTCAAATTGGCGTAAATATTTAAAAGCTTACAACAAAGGTAATGGAAAAGCTAAAGAAAGAGATATTCCGTAGATATTCATAAAGCTACGGCTCGAGATTATGAAAGGATCGTTTTGTGTATGTTCTGCCAATAAAATATTTAACTACGCCGAAATTTTTGCCTCGCAAAATAACGACCACGTCTCCGAATTGAACACTACCTTACACATCACTTTCATTTTACGTGGGTAAATAAATATCTCAAAAAAAAACACAAAACAAATTATTAATAACGGGCGCCTCTTCGTCTAATAAATAAAATTCGATCACCACCAAAATCGCCACATTGTAATTTACTTGTAGGTAGGTAAATGGCCAAAAAATCTATTTTTTATCCGATTCAAGTTAAATGCGTCGATTATTTAAAACTTGAAGGACAATTTGTATTCTCTATACTTACCCTACTATCGCTTTCGAAACGGTTTCGATAAAAAGGGACGAAAACAAGTTCTCCGGGATATCTTTTATTTTCCAAGTTATAATTGAAACGTGGAGACAGATATCGGACCTATTTTTAGCCATTCTACGAAATTCTGTTTCAATTTCGGCGAAGCTCATCATTTTTCATTATTTGTTTATTAAACTGTTTACCTCAGAGGGACGCGGACAAGAATAGTACGTATGTATTTATAATAATTGTTTTAATACGCTTTGAGCTGTTGATTGACGTACTAAAAGGCAGATGGTGCGAAACCTATCGCGCACAAAACCCCCTCGCACGGGATGTTTTAAGTTAAAGGGCGGCCAAAGAAAAATAACCATAACTTCGCCTATTTGTAACTTATTGTTTTTTTTTGCGGTGCGGATCGTGTTTGTTTAGGTTCGACAACTACCTATTTATAATTCGTTAGGGCACGATTGCTTGATCGCGCGGCGTATTATGCGTTCCCATTTGTTTTCTCAGAAACCGGTCGGCTTTGATCCGCCGATTATTAATTTTCGGGAACGAAATAATAACGGAATAAACTTTAAATGAGATTGAAATAAGTCCTATTAAGCAAGCGAGTTTTTCAACTAATTTAAAAATCTGACGGCACGAAAACTTCAATAACCAAATGCGCCGCGCGTCGGTCGAAATAAACCTTTCATTATTAAAAAGGCGAAAATTTTAAGACTTCTTGATGATAAATACAACTTCGGGGGTATTCGGCGGATAATAATAATTTAAATTGCGTTGTGAGTTTCTTGAATCAATAATAACGTTGCAGTGTTTTGGTAACGTAAACGAGAGATATCAACATTTGTGTTTGGATTTAATTACAAACTTCACACGGCTACGTAAACCTCTAATGGAAAGAAAATACTTTGAAATTAAATGGTAATTTCTAATTATCCTTTGTTAGGCATTTAAAAATAACCTATGCGAAATTTAAATCGTATTTTGTAACCGTACGCGTGCTATTAAAATGATTAAAATAAAGATGAGAAAAAACGGAGTAAAAAATCCTCGAGACATAAAAGTACTTGACCTACCAAGGCTGCACGAGAAAATGCTTTTTAAAACTCGTGTCACGGCGAAAGTCGTTATTTTCATTTTCTAAAGGTTGATAATATAATATTACATAAAGGAAAATATGAGTGACAGATGTTAAAGCTATTAAAACATAAAAGCATTGAAAGTTTCACTTTGTTTACCTACACCTATTAATGAAGGTAGTACAAAAATTCGGAAAATGTTTCTGAACTGTATTTTCGTTGGTCTAAAATATTATGTGATAATACAAGGCTTATTGTAAGGAAAAGGCCACATGTACTGGTCTCTTTATTTCGTAATCAAGGTGACATACGCGATTGCTGACTAAGTAGAATGCGACCATGAATTTTAACCGTAAATTTAATAATGGACATTGGTAAGATGTGTTTAACATGAAATTTTAATGCGAGAACTAAGATTTAGACATTCGTAGTAAAATGTTAGATCGACTATAGATACAATGCTTTAGTTAAATATGGGTTGAATTTATAGACCTTACTATGATATTAATGAAACATATTGTTGCTTAGTTTGTATATCGGGGTCATAAGTTACGAGTGATTTTTATTTACTTAGAAACCTAGTTTAAATAGTATTGTAAACCTGATCTGTAAGGTACTTAAATTCGTTAACATAGTTTACTTTTGACATCTATTAATATAAATATTAATGTATTACATAATTCATTGGAATAGTTATTGTATAATTTTCATTGATTTTAGAAGAGAAGGACCATTAAGTATTATATTAACGTCTCGTTTAAAATTAGCTTAACATGGGGTTAAATGAGACATCCCTCTTATACATTTGTTTGTAATCTTGTAAACGTTTAATATAGTATAATTTTATACTCATTGTAAAACCTAATCTATTTAACGTAGTTGTATCGATTAATTTCGTCTTACGAAATATTTCGGAGTTACTTTTACCATTAGTTTTATAAATTTGATTTACATCTTGTCAATGGTAATTAATAATTTTGGCATTAAATCTGATATTTTGTAATTAAAGCCCTATTATTGATAACTTGATATTATTGATATAACGTTAGTCTGAAACTTTACGTCTTCGATTCATTTTTCTCTTAATTGTTATTACGTGTTTACTACTACTTATATGGTTACTTTTTATATAATGTAAATTTAAACTAATTATTATGTATTTCATAATATTCGTTAATTTAACTTAAACGATTTATTAAGTTTTCGATAAATTAATCACTTTATTAACATTGTTGCTGGTCATTTACGTTTATTATATTAACTTAAACTAATCTGCTTTCATTATAAATTATATAACAATGATGCGTACTTTGGGAAATTTATCATCATACGTTGTTAAATTAATTAAAATTTATAATGCTATTACTTAATTTTCGTATCAATTATAATAATATTTAATTTAATTGCTAAATTCCTAATTCTTATTCTCGGATTAATATAAAAACTGTTAGCTATTAAATCGTAATTGTAACTTAATACAGGCAGTAATATGATGTTTGTCATTAATTACATTTACATTAATCAACATAGACTTATGTCAGTATTATTTAATCGATGCATTTATATTAACGTTGCGAATAATGTTGATGTCGTTCCGTTTGTAAGCCATTAAATAATGTTAAAAGGTAAGTATAAGTTGCCGTGATTTACATTATGATTAAAATTAATGTGATTTAAGAGTAATTATCCGTGTAACACGGATATTATCAATCTTAACAATAGATCGACCGTTTAAGTCCATATTACACTTAATATTTTAATGCGCTATTCACGTCACGTATTTATGATTAATGAAATTCTTCTTTAAATTAGCATACGTATTAGTCGAAATAAAAGTATTGCGTAATTAGAATTTAATTAAAGATTTATTGTTGTAAGTAGTGTATGTTTCAGATTAATTAATAACATTAAGTAACTAAAATAGATCGTATGCATATAATAACAGATATTACGTAACGCTGTAGTCTTTATCGCATAACGTTATAATACGATTTCGATATAAACACTACTACATTAAACGCGAAGTTTACCACTTTTAGTACTCATAATTCAACGATTATTAATTTCCATAGATCAAATGTTAGATTGGTCATGTCTTTAGTAGTGGTATATTACAGTTACATTAAACATTAAAAACTTCCAAATAGTAAATCTTGATATTAAATGTACTCGATGACATGATTATGAATTAATTTAAACACATTCGAATAAAGTAATTTTATTAACGAACTGACGATTACATCATATATGAAACATCTAGTAAACTCACGATAAACGATTTTAACATTTGTTTAAGATCTTTCCGATACTTATGCGTTATCAAAATTATTTTATATCTGTTAAGAATTATACTCAATTTATATTATACAACTTTAACAGTTAGAGTATACTTTTTCATGTATACAACGATTTTCTGTTATTACTCTATTGTAAGTATTGCATATTGAATTAACTTAATTACGATACTTAAATATTAGCATTCGTATTAGGAACATTTATTAATTAGTATCAATTAATAAAACAAAATTCGAATTATAAAATTGATTAATGTTCTTACTATTCGTATAATTACACTAAACAATTCAGATTTTAAACGCAGACATGCATGATGTATTTAATCGTTGTAAAATTCTAATCTGCTAATTACTTTAATATAATTTAAGTTAACATATAAATTGACATTGAGAAGTGAATTTCACAACGTTGTCGACCAGGTAATTCTCTTAAGTAGTTTCAATTTTTAATTTTTATAATTCTCTGAATGATAATTTGACGAACCTTGAATATTTCATGTATTAAGTTTTATCATTATTATACAATTATTTTATAAATTTGTTTTGATATGTTTTTATTCAATGTTAAATATCGACTAATTATTATACACATGTTCTTAATATGCATTGTACGATCATAATTGCTAGTATGATTTATTGAAAGTCCATAATTAAGTTATTAGTCAAAGTGTAGATAAAATTTTAGGACGTACATTTGAATTAGTCAGCATATGACGATATAAAGTACTTCGATGACATTAATTGATTTATGAATTTGTAATCAATTATTTAATATTTGTTTGAATTTTCGTAATGTCGAATGCTAACTATTAATTATTCATCTTTCGTATTAGGTAATTTAGTAGTTCATATTATTTTGTCAATTTACTGTTAGTATGTTTATTCGAAGTAAGAAGTTGTAACTAAGATTTTTCTGAAATCAATTTTTGATTTCTTCATTGTACTGCCAATTATTGCTACTTAGTTGAACCTTATAAAATTTTATTCACTATAACTAATCAGCTATTAGATTGTTAGAGATAGTTGCAATTTTGTTGTCAAATAGAAGCATGCAATTTAGTTAATCATATTCATAAATACTTTTATAATTTAGTCTTATTTAGTATAATTTGTTTATAATAATAGTCAGAAATAAGTAGAACTATATTAATTATTTTATGGTAATATATTTAGTTACAATTTAATTTGTAAGTTAAAATTTAAAAAAGTGCAACTTTTAACCGAAGTTTAGAACCCACGGCTTTCTTTAAAGGTTAAATTTGAATAAAATTTAAAAAATTTTAATTAAATCGAGGCGAAAGTGGCGCAATTTTCAATTTTTTTTCAAATTGTTAGAAGCGTTTAAATTTAAAAATTTCCCAAAATTTTTTGGAATTTTAAAGGGGTGGTAAAAAATTTTTTTTTTTTTTTTTTTAGGGAAGTTTTTTTTAAATTTTTTTATTTTTAAATTTTCCGGTTAAAAATAAAACCCTAGACCTTTCAAGAGTGTTCATCGAGATTGCGCTTGCGCAAGATTGGTAACATGTAGATATATCGACATCGAAAAAAAGTTTTTTTGCCGTTATAGCGAAACATTTTATGCCGTAAATCGAAAACGTGCCTTAATTTAAGAGGGCCGTTATAGCGAAATGTCGTATAAAGAGCGGCTGTATAGCGAGGTATGGGTGTATACCGAAAGAAAACGCTTGGTAAAATCAACCAAAAGCATTATGTCGTTTGACATCTACCTAGGAATATAG
Organism: Rhagophthalmus giganteus; assembly: GCA_036326145.1. Taxonomy (NCBI): domain Eukaryota; kingdom Metazoa; phylum Arthropoda; class Insecta; order Coleoptera; family Rhagophthalmidae; genus Rhagophthalmus; species Rhagophthalmus giganteus. Next base: position 812,512 of record JARFJA010000046.1, on the reverse strand, counting down.
TCGAATTAATTCTATTGTTATAGTTGTGATTTACAGAATAGACAGTTAAACTAGGTAATTAGAAAATTGTTGTATAGCTACAGAGTTTCTGTTGATTAACTATAAAAATTGACCTAATAACCGCATTAGTTGAAGCTCTATAACCCCTGTACTAGAGTGGATAAAAAAAGTAAACAATATACTAGGAATTCGCGTATATGAGGCGTATAGACGTAAAGTACAATATGTACAATGCAAATGAATATATTCGGAGTAGAACTCAAAAAACGTATAACAACAAAAATATCGAAGATATTATTGCAAAACTGTTAGTATATGTTGTGAATGCGTCCTACTTAACTTATCTTAAGTATTACAAATTTTGAGAATGTAGTTTTCAAGAAAATTTGAAAACAATTTTGGAGACAACTTTCGGAGCTTTGCTTCCGAATGGAAAAAAATAAAATGTAAATTTATTAGAACAAGGACCGATCTTTCCATCTCTTGGTAAATGTTTCTGACAGACATTTACCATGGAAACGATTGTTGGAACAAACGTTACTGTGGTAAATATCTGCCAGATAAATTTACCAAGAGTTGGAAAGATCGACCCTAAATGTAAAATGACAATTCAAATTTATAAAACGTACGAATCTAAATTGAAATTGGTATTTTCCAAATTGCAAAACGAAAATGTTGAACTTAAAAATCAACATTTTCTGCAGATTCTTATGTAAAAATTAACAATTTCTACTTAATTGAAATAACTATTCTAAAGTGTTTGTTACAAACATACTAATAGTTTAATTTAACTATATTTGCTATTTTGTTGTCCAACGATATTCTGTCTAGGATATTTCTTTTGGTGTATCCTATAATACGAAATCGAGTTGAAATCGCTTCTCTGTGTATAAAACTAGAAAAACTCGAAACCATTTTACGCTTTACCTTCCACCATTATCGCCCCAAATTGCTTTTGTTTGCGTTTCGGATACTCCAAAATGTATTATTTGTAACTTAAAGTAAGTTCTTTGTTTGTTCTTAAAAAAGAACTTGGGGAGGGGGTGATGTTGAAAGTGCAAGCTTTTCTAAGCATTTCAATTAAATTTTATAAAAAAATAGGATTCAATTTTACGTAAGTAGTTAGGTACTTACATCGATGGACGTAAAGCGATTGATTCGGATTCGAATCGACTTATTATAGATAAGGTTCATCCTAATTTGATCTAAACACAAAACTAATGGTTTAGAAATTAGTTAAATATATATCTTGCTAATTTGATGGATTAATTCCCATATTAAACCGGTTATGAGGTTACGTTTTGAGTTTAATCGAATTAATAAAGATATCGTTTACGATATAATAGTCACGTGAAGTGCCTTTTGTGCGGTAAACAAAGGCGGCTATTTTGATGTTTTTATAAGGTTTGCGTGGTGTCACGTAGGTACTATAAAAATTGTGGAATTATAAATTTTTAATCGACCTCTAAATATAATTAATTATTGTTGCGACAGCAATCCTGTAATTTTTCAGGAATTCGAAAGGCAATTAAAAACGGCCGTGAGCTCTTTATTCTTAAAAAGACATTTCCGAGTGTCTTTAGTGTCTAGCGTTAAAAATCGGTCGATGACTAATGCTGTAGGGTCAAAAATAAAATTATATAGTAATTAAACTGGAACAATGACGTTAAATTTCAATTCCTTTATCAATGTCGCACAATAACAACCTTGTTTGGTGTAGTAGAGCGAAAAGCGTAGGTGTAGGTATATATTTTTATAATATAATGTAGTTTACCTTCTATGGTAAACGTATGTAGATATTTTATTATGAACTTATACTTGTAATTGCGTTGTACGCCTCGTAACTAAAGGGAATATATTTTTTTTCTTGTTTGAACTGGAAATTAAATTTCCCAGATGACGGCGTTAATTATTTTCATTAATTTTAGATAGCACTAATAGAAAAACAACGTGAATTTAATTTACAGACCCACCTAACTTTTACCGACATGAAAAGGGTGTTTAATAAAATCGACAGATGGTAAACCGCGGATATCTACCTACTACAATTATTATTAGATACACGCAATCAAGATAAATACATAATTACAAACACACCATAACTGCAAACGCACCTACCTAATATACAAAATATAAAAATGGACTGGTTGTTAATGTTTTTCAACATTTTTGTATTGATTGTGTCTCAAAAAAGTCTTATGGTTAAATAGTAGCGAAGTGTCCGGTCTGTGAAGTTTGTGGCCGATCAAGTTTAAGCAACGATAATTCAATTCGACGATCATTAAGGCTAAAAACAAAGCAGTAGATGGCGCCCTTGATAAACACATACAACAAGCTTGTACATAACTACAATTAATTTATCTGTTTATCTACTTAAGTATTAAAAAAAACACATCAATTTAAAGGCAATTTCAATGTACATTATATAATATTATGAATGTTCTTCTCATTTCTCGTAAAAAATTTTATTTACCGATAGCGTATTGGTTGTCATACCGGTTTTATATGCTTTTATTCGTTTACCTATCTCGATTCAGACGCTAGAACGTGTTTACAGCGCCCCATTACAAACGTGTAAAAAGCACTGTGAAACGGCAAACTCTGTAAAACGTGCATTTCAGACGAAGCTATGCCGTTTCGCCACCTTAAATATGCATGCTAAAACGATGACGCGTATACAAAAACCGTAAATGCTAAGTTACAGTTTTCGGACGAAAGTTTGAAGATAATTTTAATTTAAATAATATCGTGACCCACAATAAAAATTGATTCGTCGTGGAACTTTTAAAATGACGAGTTTTTCGATTCTAGTTTAAACGCCGATTAAAGTTAAACTGTTCGTTTCCGTAGTATATGTAACTAAACAACAGTTACAATTTGAAAGACTATCATCAAAATTAAACCAGAATCGAGAAACTCGTTATAAACAGTGTAATAAATAGTATATAGTGTTTCTTGTCTCAGAGTCACCGTAAAAGTCTTTCGATGATATGTACATGTGCGCAACTTTTCACATTCCGGTTTTCAACTATAAAAGCTTACAGTGCTAGCACGTGCGGTTTGGAATCATTTGCCTTGTTTTCTTTGCAGCCGCTTTTAATTTTTGCCTTATTATGTTATCATCGCGTACAGTTTTTATCTGGCTCGCGAATAATACGGATTAAAAAAATATATATATTTTTTTAGTTATATTACTGTTTGATTTTTGGGTTTAAATAGTTTATTAAGATAGTCGTAATTCAATAATCAACTCATACAATACAGGGCGATTCGTAAATAATGCGAGAAACTTCGAGGAACGATTCCTTGTCGAAAATTAAGGGGAACATTTTATATAAAGTTTTTTTCTGAAAACGTCTCCTTCCGGAATTCCCTCAAAAGAAGAACGGTAAAATTATTATAAGTTTCCATTTTATTTGTCAAACTTGGACATTTAGTGGACGATTTTTATATATCAAAAGACTTTCAATAGTAATATTTTCAATCATCTCCTCACAATCACAAGCAGGCGAAAATTGCAACCTCTATTGGTTTTCTTTTAAGACCTTATTGAAGGGTTGAAAGTTTGGAATTTAGAAAATCCCCTTTGAAAATTCGCTTTATTTAGAACCTTTTTTGACTTTTTCATTGTTTCCGCGAAACTACGATTTTTGAGTACTGATAAATAACTAATCATACACTACAATAAAACTGGAAACGTATCATAATATTCGCTGATATTTTATTGGTTAAATAGCGTTGTCCGTTGTCAGAACTTGTCAATAACTGTTGCGTTATTCAACTAAATATTCAACATTTGTCATTTATTAATTCACGAGCATGTTACTCCTTTCGGGGGGTGTAAATCCGAAAGGAGTCGTTTTAGGAAAACACTTTATATAAAAGCCCCTCTCCCCTTAATTTTCGACAAGAAATAATCCCTTGAAGTTTTTAGTTTGATGTTCTATGTATGAACAAATAAAAATTTTTAGTTGTCCCATGACTCCCATGCGTTTTTGATCGATCTTCGCTACGATTCTCTGTTGGATTTTTAGTTCAGTTTGTAACTAGGAGTTCATTTTCTATCTAGCTCACAGTACCACCGATAAAATCAGAATTTTTATCGTAAAATTTTCGTCGCGACTTTCAAGGACGCTTTTCAAAATCTCTACGAAATTACAAAAATTATTCGTTAAAAAAATACTCACCTATGTCGTTTTTTGCATTGTACAATGTTGTATTTTCATACGAGGAAAAACACTAAGTTCGATAATTAGTGCAATAATTTAATTTGGGGAGAGATGGTGTAGGTAGTGGAAAATAATTTATTACACGAACACTACTAGAGTTCGTCCGGTGTGGAATTGGTACTCTGTCGATCATTCTGTTCAAACCCCCATTTATTCGTCAAAATAAAAGCAAAATATTTTTTTTTAAATGCTCACGTTTTTCCCCTCTTAGAAAATAAAATGTTTCAAATAAAAAAGCATTTAATTCGTTTTAACATTCTATTGTGTTTAAAATTTGCTAGTGACATAATTTTATTAATGCCATACTCTCAATAATTATCTTATAGAAAAGGACAGTTAGAATAAAATTAGCCCGACTCGCGACAGACGTGAAGTTTTATCATGGCATTGAAGTCATCGGACAAACTCGTATCTGCTCCACCTGCCTGAACCGTGGACTTTATCAACAAACGAGCTATATTATTAATGGAAAGGTATAGATTGTTGTTAGTCAATGTCTGGAGGTCGTCTTTAATAAACGGCGCGTGCAGTCGGTCGTTCGTTAAAATGTCGGTTTTTCGGTGAACATTTTCCAATAATTTCGTTTTTAATTTCTTTTTAAACAGACTAACGTAAATTTCATCTTAAAAGTCGTTTTAACGGATATCGCGATAAAAAAATGTGCGTGCCGAAGAACTTGGAGGCGTATGTATTCTTTCCGAAAGCAGCGTAAGTCGTTTGTTCTTTTTATTTTTAATGTTAGTAGGTACTAAAAATGTGTACGTCGATTTTATTTAAAATATAGGTAGGTGATGCGACGTTTTAATTATTTTCTAAGGATTTTAATAATGCGAGTACCCTTACCTAACTGATTTTGTTGAGCTTATGATTATTTTAGGTTCTCGATTATAATTTATTTTGTTCATAACTACAATGAACACAACACGAATAACGTTCTCATTTCTTTAAAATTTAAGCAAATACCTACAATCTATTTTAGATGAGAATATTTTAGAATTTCTTTTATATTTAAAAATAACGTATCCTGTTACGACCACTTGATAGGCGTGCTATCGCCGACCGGCCGGCTTATCATCGTGAACGTGAGACAGATAAGGTCTTGCATTAAATTTGTTTAGAACCAAACATACATATGTAAATAATCGTCATAAGTCGAGGTCGTTAAATATCTCTGTTTCTCTTTATGAACGTCTTTATTGATATCTATAACAATATGTAATAAATTCACGTTCTTTTGGTTTATTTAATGTATTAATTGCTTAACTAGTACAGTTTTTATTTGTACTTGTTCATAATTTACTTGCTTTTTTGTCGTAGTGTTGTGAAAAAGCAGATTTATTTGAAAAAGAGCGCGGCATTTATTTTATATTTTCGCCCATTTTTAGTATTGTGTAGATAAATCAATGGCCCAGTCATATTCGTCTGCGGAAAAATTCACAGCTAGATATTGTCATTTAAAAAAATATTTTTGAATAATATTTTTTGCAGATATTTCGCAAAATATTGATTTTTCTGCAAAAAAATGGGGTAGATGTAATCTGTATTTACGCTAAATATCATTTTTTTTCACAAGGCGGATTACCTATCACACTCATTTGCTCAGTGCAACAGTGTCTTTTCGCGAAATTTTGCGTTTTTCACATTTGTTTTTGAATGCCATTTATCGTGTTTGTAGGTAATTCAAGTTTATTTAAGGAAACTGTTATCTCAACTGAGCGTTGAAAGTCTGCACGTGCATTTATACATTCTGCAAGAATGCAGATTATAACTTGCAGATTACCGTGCATCTATTTCTTAACAAGTTACAAAAATTTTATAAGCAAGTTATAAACAAGTCAATACCAGTTTTATATGAAAGATTAACGACGGGCTTGAGAGGTAATTGCTGAATAGTAATGAAAACATAACTGTTTTACAAATTCTAAAAAAATCTAAAAGATTTTGAATCGTGGGAGGAGTTCAATAAAAATACGTTTAAAGCATATTACCTAAATGCTCAAATGGATTGAAAATATTTTAAGCAAACTATAAGTTACTAATAATCTCTTCGGGCCCGAGAGACTCGGTTTATGCATCTTAGGGTTAATCATTTTAATTAATCACCATGTAAATAGTGAAGTTAAGTTTAATATCAACTTTTGCTTTTAGCGAATTTTCATGGAATTTTCATTTTCACGGCACTCAGTCGTGTCCTTTTGGCTTTTCTCCGATATCAACCCCCTATATTAATATTTGCCTAGTCGAAAACTGTTTTCCTTGCAACATACAAATATAGGTTGGTACTTTCTTATTATCGGTTTTTTAAACATTTATATTTGGTTATACGTTCAGTTTTAAATTGTTTTTAAAAATTAAGAGACTGCACGATGAAACGACGAAAGAGAATCTCCTCTTTACCTATATACAATCGGAATCGTCATGGGTTCGAATTCCGTTGTGCGCAACGTCAAACAGGAAAGATTCCACCCTTATATTTAACAAGAGAATGTGCGAAACTGCAGTTATTCGAGAATGATAAATCATCGTCATTTAGATTAGATGATAAAGGAAACAATAATCGATTTTCTAAACGATTCGACGAAAAATAAAAATCACATTCAAGATTAATTCTAGGTAGGTATAGTGTAGGTACATTCTAAAGTTAGGGAACTAACAAAAACATATTTTACTACAATAGATAGGTACGATGATATTAAACGAATTTTCCCGCGAAACGAGAAGATAAACGTTTAAGGTAAAAAAATAAGGTTATCCATCTCCTTTTTATAATATCTACTTATTTCGAACCAAGAAACTAAGCTCCGTCTTAAAATTGTCGGAAATCTGTGTGTGTACGCCGTTATTGGATTTTGTTTTTGAAGTAAAATTTATATTTAAATTTTGGGAGCTTTTTTTTTCAAACCGGATTTCTTTAAATCCGAATCGGCAATTCGACCGTAACTGTCTAAAAGTTCACTAAAAAACAGAGTTTATATTTGTAGTTTAAATATACTTAACCGGGATTTGCGAATTTTCCCATATATTAAGATATCCATTTTATGGGATTCGCAGCGACTCTCGACTGGCAGGATAATAAATCATCAATTTTTTGTAACGTGTCTGCGTAGGTATATTCAGGCGCCTTTTTATTTACACATACACGGCCGTTTCTATATAAATTAGGTATTTAAATTGCACCGCACGGCCCGAACATCAAAGTACATTGAAAACATATTCCGTTATCTAATACACTTATTATTTACTGAAAACCTTTCATTAAAACTGGCAATTCTGTTGAACAAAATTTAATTTGAGAAATGAATTTAATATTTGACAAAAAACTTTTATTAATAACGTTTTAATATTATACGTACCCCTATCTTTTAAAGCGCGATCTTTAAGTAAAGTGGTTGACATTTCGAAAATTTAAAATTTCAAAAGTAGATAATTAAAATCGGATTGTTTTCCGAAGACGCGGAGAAATATAGAAATTTTCACCGCACAAAAGTAATTGAAATATGGCGCGGCAATGGTTGCCGCAAAATAAAACTAATATCCAACTATAGTGTAAATCTGAGGACGGGTTTTACCCGTGGTATAAATGAAGTGTCGGGTACCGCGTCACTTGCCCGGACTCGTCCGGATACGCTCCGGAATGTGGATATTAAAATTCCTCGGCAGTCTCGTTGCAGAGCCGGTCGCAGACGTCGAGAACTAAATGATTTTAAGGAGGAATTGTGAATTATTACACGATATAAGAACGCGAGTACTTTTCATATTTTAATAAAATAGGAATTATGCAAAAGCTCGTCGAGCATCCACAATAAATCAACAAGTTGGCACCCCGAATTTATAAAAAAAATTATCGAATTAGAAACTTCGTAATTAATTGCTAACTTATTTTTTTTTTACAAATTTACATATTTACATGGGCGTCTTGCTTTACGGATTAGGAGTTTTTAATTAAAACCTTTAGGAGGTCGGCATACGTTACTTACGTTTTGAATAATTATGATGGGAAGGATGATCCGTTTATTAAGCGGGCTTTAATTAAGCGTTCCGCCAAAAAATCTGAACACAAAAATTTAAAGCGAATCGATAGAACGGCAATGCAACCTATTTAATTTGAATGTTTTCTGTTCGTTCTTTTCTTTTAGAGAATAGACAATAAAATAAGAGACGTTAATTTGATTAAATTAATGTAATAAAACAAACGGTGTCCATTATTTTGATTGCAGTTTCCGACATTGCATTTTCTAAATAGCTTTTACGTTAGACTTTTTCCGGATACGTTTAGCTGAGTGAATTACTATCTTTTAACTCAGTCCATAGTACTTAAATACACAGTAAAAATGCCTTAAAAAATAAAAGGGTACCTAAATAAATGTTAATTGCTTACTTTTAATTTAAATACAAATACGTCAGTTTTATACTCTAATTTTTTTTTAATTAGACACGTTATTGGGTAAGTAGCTGTAAAAAGTTATTTTAGATTATTAGGTTATTATTTCCCAAGAAATTCGGAAGTATTTTAATTTCGCCTATTTTGTAAAATATAGTGTTGCTTAAATCGATGTATTTACATTAATATTGGACTTACAAATTCAAATACAACCGATGCGAATGTGTCAATTGCAGACGTAAAAGACAGATGGATCGAAATATCCGCTAGATTCCTCAAAATTAGTTGTTCTACGAAAAGAACAAAGACCGCAATCTTTTCTAGAGTTCGCTAAGATCTTAGCGACATAGAGGAACACTTGATTAAAAATGCGCGCATAAATTCGCATTGACGTTTTGTTAACAAAACTGTCCTCTTTCGTACGCCGCGCCGCACTTTTAACTTTCTAAACAAACAATTGAAGTTCTTCCCTATTAAATTGTCGCATAAAAAGGACAGCTCGCCGTTATTATAAAGGGGAGAGTTCTTAAATAAAACCTATTGAAAATCGCTGCGAAATTTAATCGCTAACCGAATGTAATATTTTAATTTTTAATAAACCATCAATATTAAAGGCTACACAAACAAAATAAAAAACATGTTATTTTATTAAATACATCAAGCAGAAAGTTAATTAAACTCACGTTAAACTTCAAAGCAATTTTAACGTTTATTTAATCCGAAAGTTCTACTATGTGTATTTGGCAAAAAGCCACTTTCAATAATTTCGCATTCAACGATTTCGGCACAAAATAGAATTATAGCAGTTGCAAGTACGTTTTCGACAGTTTCAAAGATTTAACGTGTGCATGTGAAAAATAATTAATAATAAGTATAGGTGTATCTAAACATATTTCAGATAACGCGTATCGATTTCGCGTATAGCTTAATTTGAATTTTATTGCTCCCCAGCATCGAATACAAAATGCAAATTAATTTTGTATCAAACGAAAAGATGCGCCCATAAAATATAATTAATAAGAATTTGTAGCAATTTGCTATCTTTTATATACATAAATTACCAAAATCTCCGGAAATATACGATACAAACCAGAACGGCAAATAACAAATTGCTCCATCGAGAGTGATTACAAATAAATTTGCGTAAACGAATTAACTCGCACTTTTCATATTTGCAGTTTGTCTCGGTCGTTTAATGTTATTCGAACGTTTTCGAGTGTCTCGTCGCGTTTAATATGGTGTCGGCGGCCTAATATTTCGAGGACATCAACATAAAATGCCCAGGACGAACCGGCGATATTGTCTGCATTATACATATACATATTTACCAGTTATTCAAGCCGATGACAAGTAAATGACCTCTAATAATTTGTTACGTTAGGACTATTGTTGATTTCAGTTTCAGTTATTATCTATTCCCAGTCACGCAACACCTACCTACCTTTTATTCGGCGTTCGACGTCCATTATTCGACCCTTTTAAAATTAATGAATGGAAACTTAAAATAATTTTCAAAATAATTAATTAATTGCGGAGGCGGATTTTCGCTTTTTCTCTAAATTCCATGAAGGGAAATTTACTGTGAACATCGACAGGGAGCATATTATTATATCTACCATTAAATAGTCCTTATTTAATTACGCTCTAAGTAGATTAATGCATGTGCCTAGGTACTTCATTATATTAACCTGACGAGTTTTAATTTTTTATGCATTTCTTTTACGCAAAAAAAACTAATTACTTAATTAATAGAATTGCGTTACTTCCGCTCGAAACGGAGGCTTTTCCGATAACAATTTATATAATACACGCATGCTACAGTAGGTCCTTTATTTCAAGTGGGCTGTCGTTGAGATTTTTTTCTTCGGGAGACTGGTTCTGAGAGGTATGATGGATTAGAAGTCGAATGTTTTATAGGTTATTGATTAATATTTCGATGTCTAAAAATCCGGAGAGTTTAGTTTCGTTTTGGTTTTTTAGTGTAGATGGGCGTTTTGCGCCAGTAAAAAATCGCCTCGTTAGCTTATTTTGTACGACCTAAAAGTTTAGGATGTTATAATCAATTTCTGTGTTTAAAACCGTTCGAAGTTGTTTTTTCTTTTATAAACAGAATCCGTGATCGTTGTTATTCGAAGATAGAGTGTCATTTCTGTAAAAAATAAAAGTATTAGAAAACAACATTCAAAACATTTGAATATTTTGATTATGGGGTTTTTAGGTTTATTTTTATCTATTTATAGTGTCGCAGTGTTTCCGTGACACCTAAGGTTGGGCGCACACTTATCGAACAGAACTGCTTCAAACAAAAACAGTTCTGCTCGACAAGCGTGCGCCCGGCCTGAACATTATTTAAGACTTAAAACAACACATGGCAATCGTGTTAAAATACATAACAACTATTTTAGTATCCACATAAGGTTTAAAACTAAAGTCAAAATGTTTACATTAAAGGGTTTTTTTTTAAATCTACGACAACGCCGTAACGAGGGCGTGGTAAAAGTTTGGGGCTTAAAAACGTAAAAAATCTAAAACCTAAAAATACGTAAATATGTAATAAAAGTCCGTGCGTCTTGTCGCGGGGTCACATTGACGTTACATTTCCTCGACAGCGTTCTCCGTGACCTTTTGATTGAATTTGACGGTAAATTGATACTTTGCTCGATTGACTTAAATTGACTTTACATTTTTGTGTTTTGGCACTACAAATGGCTAAAATATTAATGTCTTTACGAACACTATGTTATGCGTACTACGTACTGTCGACAAATTAATGAAAATCGTTATAAAGCAGAATAAATCGCAACTGTTGTGCTTAATTTTCTATTCATCTGGAATACGGATACCGCTTAAAATTGACAGTGTTTGCAAATATCCTATGTTGCGAATTCATTTATTTTGTGCTGTTCGTTTCGGGATATTTATAATGAAAATCTGCCTCTGCTGTTTGTTATTAAATAATTTTTAGGTAAGTAATACTTTTGCGCTTTAATATCTAAAAACTGCCTTTTTTAAAATACAAGAAAACAACGTTTATTAAATATTTAAAATATCCGTAATTTTTTTTTTTAGTTTACCTTTATTAACAATTTTACGAATAAACATTGTATTAAATTAGATGGATAAATATTGTTTACTTTATAATTGCCATTAAAATCTTCACAAGGCGGGCAATGCGAAATTGCAATTAAATTAGGCCGTCCTTTTTTTTTAAATAGCTATTATGATGTTCTTTCCAGAAAGTCTCGAACAAGACAAAAAGAAAATTCTTTTTAGTTATCATTTAATTTCGTTTTAATACCGTGGAAAACTTAACTGAAACATTTCAAACTTGAAACCGCACGTTTATAAATCATAGTTGAGTAAAATTATAGATTAAAGTCCACTTTTCTTGTAATTATAAATATGTTTTTGAGCGTATTGAATTAATTGCGCCGAGGGCGAATCTTTTACGTAGGTAAAATTTATTGAAATAATTCTAACTCGTCACGGAAAGTTTTGGTGGAACAATCGTTTCCATTATATTATATGTATTTATACAATGAAAATCATCTAACGGTGAAAATAGCGGCGTTATATACACAAGATTCTCCTAGACAAACCGACAAGATTTTCCATGACAAAATTCATATTTACATGTGTGTCATAATAAATATTCTGGTTTATGGCGTAAACTTGATTCTCTCAAATTGTTTGCTAAAACGCATTTAAAAACAATGCAGGGCCAAAAGAAAATGTTGAGATTCGAGCATAACTTGAAATGTTTTAAAAAACCAAAACTAAGTATACCGAAGTACCTGCAGCGTAATAAAAAAAATAGATAATTTTTTTTCTTGTGCGGTCGAGTTAATATTTTTGAAAACTCCCCTGCTCGTTTCAGATATGTTTTTGCGATTTATTTTCAAGTGGAAAGTCGCAGCGTTTTATATTATTGGAATTGATATTTAACAATGCTCGCGTCAAACCTGAAAACGATATTTTTGTGAGCGTCGCATTTGGCTTTGAAAATTTTATTTATTATATTCCGGAAAGATCAAAATGTAATGGCAATACAATTCGCATTGTTGAAAGTTTACTTTCGTTTACAGTTAATCGCTTTATTTATTTTTTCAATTTTTCTGAAATTCGCGTTTAATGTAACTAACGATAAGTGAATAACGTGAAAATTTTGATTAATTGTAACTTCTATATCACTTCATTGTGATTATTATTAGATTAGTTTCCAACTACGCGTATTAATTCACTTTCGGATAGATTAGTTTTCAGTTGTTTAATTAATTCGCTCCATATGCTACTTTGAAATTACTGGCAACAGTATTTACAGTTGTAGGTTATACGAACTTTCGGGGCCCAAAACTAGTAGCTTTAGTATTAATTTTATAATATTTCACCGTTGCCACCGGCACGTTAGAAATTTAAACTATCTGTAGGTGCCTAATTTAAATTGTTTGAAGTGCGCACGTCGAAAAGAATATTAAATGCTGTTTGTGTTTGAGGAAACTATTAAGTTTATTTTATGTAACGGTTTACCTATTCAACCGTCCCGAATTATATAGCAGGCATTTTCTTTATTTTTGCCTGCAGCGGAGAATTTATAACTCGTAAAAGGTTGTACGGTTCATGCAAATTTCGTTCAACTTTTATTTTCGAACAGTATTTGGATCAGTATAAAGTATAAACGTAAACACCAGTAAAAGGACCCCCCGAAGATGTACGACACTTATGCTCGCGTAAACGCACAATGTCTACAATAAAACTACCCCCCGTAATAAACGCAATAAAATAACTTTATTTTTCGAAATTTCGACGAATTTTAACCGGGTCACCCCTACGTAAGATGATAATTCAGTGCAGTACTACGGGGTAAATGTGATCTTCGAGTCAAGTATGTGCGACGCATAGTTACACCCCAGCTGGCAGATCGGCGTCCGCGGCGTCGGCCATCAACTACCCAATTTTAGGGCCTCGTTTGGGATATTCAATCGAGACGTCCTTGTTCGAGCCTTGTAACCTTTGCCCGTCGTCGTCGTCGGCGGCGGCACTCACGTGTGCATTTTAATCCCGTTTCCTCCCATAAACCCGATTCGTCCTCAAAAGTTTCTTAAACTCGCTTAACTTTAATTGCGTTAAATTTTATGGACCAAGACGGGGGGACACTCGAAAGAAATTCTAAACGCGCATGGAAATATGAAACCGATGTTTCGTTCAGCTTTAACGTCGCTTTTCATATAAAGCGGTACTCGAAAAGAGACTTGAATTTCGCTTTCCCGTATTTCGGTCTAAGTGCTTCGATTCTTCCTTTTTAGGTGGGCGGTAGTCAGACGCGACAGAAAACCGCGTGTCACCATCAGGTTTATGTATGTATGCGTCCACTTAACTCCCGGCTAACAGATTATTTAAAAGCTTCGCGGCAAACTCGGCGTTAGGATTTTGAATTGATATTGTTCCGAGATTATTATTTATAAAAGAGCGCCGCCACAAAATCGAATACGATTAAACGTTTAAAATGTAAATAGAGGATCTATTAATCTTGCGCTAGAAAACATTTTTTTGCCCCGTAAGTTTCGGGAAAAAAATTTATTATATCGCGTGTCTCGTTATTTATTTTAATCCAAACGACAAATGTACCCTACCTACTTATATTTTAGCTTCAAATCTAGGGATATTTGTGGCGGATAATCCCCGGGTAATAACTAATTACTTCGTTTCGAACATATATTATAAACATAAAATGGAAGATCCTGTAATTTCTCCGTGGTTTCCTTATTAGTTAATTTATGACTAATCTTAAAGCATATTCCATTACATATAAGGAAATTACTAAAGCATGTGAAATATGGCATCTTCCATACCACCAAAGTTATTTCGAGTAACTAAAGCTCCCTACCTCAATTACGAATTTGTAATGTTATACGAAGGTATCAATCCTACACGTATTATATAAGATAAAGTGGTTGTTATGCGTTCTAAAACTATTTAGTCGCTCCCAGAAGGACTAGAAAACCAAATTAATAGCTTCCGCGTTGAAATTGCTAAAGAAAAGTATGATATTATGTGTAGGTACTTGGAAAAAGAACTTTCCCTAGCAGCACACTTAGCTAAAAGTAACATAATTTCCCGATATATTATTATAAGCCAATATGACGGTCTGTCTTATCATCACAATATAGAATTTTGATGTAAAACCTATGCAGTTAAGCTATATTGTCAAGATATGTAGATTCTATATCTTAAATATCAAGAACATGTACTTTTTTGAGGTTGCATTGATATTTTTTTATATTGTTCTGATCTTAAATGTATATAAATAAGATATTTTGTCATTCTCGTATTGATATAATAGAGAAGTATACGAGTTATATAAAATCTATATTGCTAGGAACTATTTTACTTATGTTACAGTGGTATAAATAAGAAACTACTATATTATCTTATAATTTTATTATTGAAAAAAGGATATAAAATATTTTAGTTGTACATACTAATTATAATACAAAATTAAACATATTTTCAGTAATATCTTAAAATTTCAATTCATTTTAATAAAAGTACCTATATAAAGACTTGATAAAAAAGGCCAGATTTATTTATTTATTATTTATTTATTTTCAATGTTTCGGCACAATTTCTGTAATTTTCCAACAAAATTTCTTTTTATTAACAATACTTACAATACAAAAATTAACAAAAAAGAAATTTTCGTGTTTAACAAAAATAGTGTAAAATTGAAAATAAATAATTAATCAATAAACAAATTTGAACTTTATCAAGTAGGTGCATATAATCAAATAAAATTTAATGGATATCTATAAATAACACTTATATTTATAAAAATACCGAAAATATGAAAAAGTTGAAGTGAAGTATAATTGTTTAATTTTTGTATTTGCCAAATAGATGCCGACGGATTTTCTTATAGTTATCATCATGGATGGTGTACAACACTCGTCGTATTATTTCTGAAAATTAAATTACACAATACATGATCGACTATACAAAAATTACTTATATTTAACTTACCAACAATACATTCATTACTTTCAGGTCACAGAATGTCGGTTTGTTGATTCTTTTTTCTAACGCCGTGTCCGCGTCTTGTACTTATTGGCTACAATGTGGGTTAGTAATTTGACCATTTAGCAGTAAACTGTCTTATGGGCATTTTTTCTCCGATGGGATAATATGATACGTTTATCTGAAAATTAATATAATTAATCATTCAAAGAAAATAGTAAAAAATAATATCTAATAACAAAGATTACCTACTTAAGTACATTCTACTTAATTTGTTCGTGTTTTTAAATACTGAAGTAAGTAGGTATAGTCAAAATGGAGTATGACTCACCTATGAAAATAATAAGTAATGCAATGTGGCGTTCGGCTATCGTTTTCTCTTTCCACGGAAGTTGGCATTGTAAAAGAGATCGAAAATATCGACGTACGTTTGAAGTTGCTTTTTTAAATTGCTCCGTTGCATCCCACGACTTCATAAAACATTAAATGTATTAATAAAATGTAATATATAAGATCATAAAAATCGACTTACGTATTATAATACTTACTATTGAACATTGAAAATAGAAGTACACTATCCGCTTCGTTGCAGTGAACTGATACCCCTCTGTTTACACCACTTTGGTCAAGCAACAAGATATGATGTCCCGTTAGGTACCTATTGACCGAGGGTTAACAATAGCAAGTATATACGCTTAGGTACCTGTACTTGGTATAACAATTTACCAAGGAAGGATATCCGAGTGTTCTAAATACGTTCAACCGCGCAGTGACGTCATCCGTGCGAGTACGTAATTGTCGAACTTTTGATAGTTTCACGAGTGACGTCACATCTCGATGTGCAGAACTACCCCAATATCTTACCTTAATAGTTATTGAACCATATACCAAGTTGATAAACTAATATTTCCAAAAAACAAGCATTTATTTAAAATCAATTTTAGAATTAAATTCACATTAACCCGCAACTTTAAAAAAAATGATCGAAAGTTAATGAAAAACGAAAAGGTTTCGTCGGTTTTAATATATTGGCGGGGTGGAAACCATAACACCCCCTTATTTAGATTTTTAGTAGATATCTTTCCGAACTAAATCAACAGATTCGCAGCCGTATTGGAAAAAACACTTTCCTATGTTTCACAAATGATTTTTTCTACTATTGCTTCAAAAAGCAAAATAGATATCTAGGTATAGATAGTTTGTAAAAAAATAATAAATTACAAAATGCATAACTTAAGTAGGTTTCGTAGTTTTTTTCGCGGACTCTAGTTCTGTCGCTTATACATATGTAGGTACTTTTTGGTTAGGCACTAGCTTACATGTCTGAGACAAAGAATGATTCCCTATTGTCAAACTTTTGAAGAAATGGCAAAAGTACAACCTAGTTTATCAGTAGAAATGTAAAAAATTTAATTTCAACATTGCCTGGTAAAACGGCATAGTCATAAAACTACGTGATTTTAGAATAGCCAGTGTGGATAACAAAGGAGATGGGTCGTAAAGAATTTGGGAAAAGGTTTCCTACTTCGTAGAAATCACAATGACAAAGGTCGCAAAGTTCTACCTATTTGCATTTTTGATTATTACACACTTAAAGAGTTTGAAAAATATGTACCTTATACTTACTTAAGCTTATGTTTTACTCAAAACTGCTAACTTTTTTCAACGTTTAGTATTTATGCTGTTTTAGAGTGAGGTCATCCCAAGCATTTAAGGGTTAAATAAAATTATAAAGGAAACCGGCAAACCAGCCATTTTAATTCCCAAAAACTTTTTATGAAAACAAATTCTATGAAGACAGCTTTCTCCAAGTTTGGGTTTGGATTTTTGTCATTAATTCTCTGCTAATGAAAAGTAATAACAATTTAATAGATGTTACTTATCTAATAATTAAACTAGGTATTGATAATATTCCGTTTATCAGTGATCGGTGTATGCGCTTCTCCCTAAATGCTTTTTTAATTAGGTAAGAAAGGTGAATATATTTCGAGAAGGTTTTGCAAGTTTTATATTACCTATTTTTTAGATAGCAGATTTTGTTAAATTTGATATCTATTTAAGCTAATTCAAAAGACATTGAATAGATATAGAAAATCCATATCAAGTATACTTAAATTTAAACATGTTTATTAGTAAAAATTTAAAAGATTTTAATATATCATTTTTAGATAAATTTAAACCCAATTTAAGATATTTATTTAAGCTCACTATTTTATGTCGCAGATATATCACGTTAAAACATTATTTACAAGTATGGTTTACTAAGATCACATCGATCTTAATATTATCTAATTTTGTAATATTTAAACAAACCATCTAAAGAATATCTGCAAAACCTTATACTAAAGTCACATATATGAATGTGGCTTATTATATCACATTTAGATAATGCAGAGTTTAATAAACTCAGATGTGCTGCTAGGGTTTGTTTTTTGACTTTTCAATTTTAAACGCAGACTAAGATGTAGAACTTTTTTTTTTAAATGATTAGTCAAAAAATCGATTTTCTTCGACTATAACACGAAATTAATTGGCGACGCGTAATTTTTGATTTGGCCATCGAAATCGACACAAAAAAATAAGAGAAGCTGCAATAATAGCGATACCTTGCGAAAACAACGAAAATGGAACACACTGTAAAGTAAACATGCCCCTCGTACGGATCTCACATAAAAATAATTCGATGCAATAATGTACGTTGTGTACTGACCGCAGTTCGTAAAAAAGTTAATAAAACGAGGAATTAAATGGGAACGTCCTTTGTTTATTGTTGCGAGGTTCTCCTATAAGTTAGATCTAAATATGCTAGTTAAAAGGATTCCTTACAAAGAGCACATGCCGTTTAACTTTTTACAACCAGAGTGATACAAAGGGTAGTTCTCTCTGTTTTTCTTATTCGAGGGAAAACATGCGGTTCGCCGATCTCGTCTGTACTGTATAATTGCATTGGGCGGATGCGGCATTTGTTCCTGCTCTGGATCAAATAGGTATAGCGCGATGCTTTTTAAATCCTATTTATTATGAAATCATAAATGTACTCTAAAATTAATTGTGAAATATTCGAAATTAGACTTATCGTAATTTTCTCGCTTCGCTTCCGAGTGGGAGATCCAAAATTAAAATTTATTTGCTAATCTTCGTAATTTGCTTGTTTTGTTTGTCGGATACCGAGCAATACAGCATGGTTATTATCTGGCGATACGAAATATTATAATAATTGAATTTTTTGGAATTCCGGAATGTTCGATGTAATGGCGTTAAAAGAGATAAAAATCACGATTAAGTATAGATATTGGTCTATTACCTACGGGATGTGTTTTATGCGTGTGTATTTTATTCTGATGGGAAAAATTCGGTCGTTTTGAAACGACCTGTTTCATTAAATTACGGTAATTCTTCATCGTTTTGATTGTCAGCAACATTCATTCGTTCATTATTATTTTATTCCCTATCTTTTTTCGCGTGGAATCTTTTTGTGTCCGCCTACCTTCAAAAGAGTTTTAATTTCCATTGTTTCCATCGTAATTTGTGCAGGAGCCCCTAGCGAGTATCTCGCGTTGGTTAATTCTAACAATAAGTACTTACGTACCTACATATACCTAATGATACGTAGATTTGTAGGAATCGATTTCAATTAATAAAGCAGATAAATGCAAATTTGAATATCTATGTGAATGTCGTATATTGTATAAATAGTTCGATCATTGACCGCAATGCAGTTATGAAATATTATGAGGATTACAAAAAAATCGGCATCATAAAATGTACTACATATACTCGAATTGATGCATCACGTTTATATATTTATAATTAATTTACAACTAGTAGCAGCGATAGCTCGATATTTTGCATGTAGAAATCCCAAGTATTTACTAGGTCACCGTCACGATGTAGCAAAAGCCCGTAAAATATAATACCACGATATCTAAACCTGACGCGAGATAACAAGACCGTCGGAGATTAATAAATCAATTTAATAGTTATCCTAATGTCTATTTTTATATAAGTCATACCGAAAGACGTTAAAACGGCATTATTTGCATCTGCTACCCGGCTACGTTGTACTGCTATTCTTCATATTTTGAGAGAACGTGATTTACCGGCTTCATTTTATTACGAAGGTGCGGAAAGTTTGTTCATGAATTTTGAATGATTGCCCCCGCACACCTAATAAACAATATTTCAGCACTTCACGCAGATTAATACTTAAATTATTTTACACCGTGTTTTTAGAAGCGATATATTTATTAAGCAATTCGTCGGTCATAAAATAATACATAGATACGTCAGAACCTAATAAAAGTTACCATTTAGGATAAAGTTCCCTGAAATTACTACAGACAACAGTTGCGTCGCTTTTCATAAAATACTTATGTATGTAAAATTAACAACATACCGTAAGATAGAATGGATTTCTATCCACGTAATTTATCACGGTTAACTTTTTATATCCGGTAGTTGTTGGACATTTAAAAACCGATTTATTTTTGTGTCGGCTTTATGGATTTAATGTAATTTGGCGCGGGTCGACGCGCAAACTTTTCAGTCGGTTTTTAGTTTTAAATTCTCGCGCGAAAATGCCAAAACTGCTTTCCGCAAATTATCGAGATGCCTCCAAACTATGTTAACTCGACGGGGAATAGGCAAGACGGGGGCGGATGATTCTAAATTGTTCGTGTAGAGTTTGGGATGACAGATTTGCTCTCGCCCTTTACTAATTCAAATGCTCATTAATTTCGCAATGGTTTACAAAATTATAAAATAAGTAGTATTGCATTTATTTTACTTTTGGGGTATCTATGTACAGGGAGGGCCATAATCAAGTACCCGATTTGAAGCGTTCGTAATTGTTTTATCTGACAGCTTTTGTTTATTTTCTTTTGACATTTCTCCAGTGCACATATTCAAGTTTTATTATGAATCGATACATACTAGAGGAACGTGCAGAAATAGTAATTTTATTTATTAAAAACAATGAATCGGTTATTTCAACACAGCGAAATTTTCGCCGAAATTATCCTCACCGTCCTGCTCCAACTGGAAAGACAATACGCCGTTTATATCAACAATTTCGGCGTAGTGGGACAACGGCTGATGCAAAGCATATTGGACGACCACGAACAGGACGCTCAATTCAAAATATCCGGCGTGTAAGAGAAAGCATTGCAGAAGATCCAAGAACGTCGACAGGAAGACGCGCCACACAATTGGGCATGTCTCGGACGTCCCTGAGGCGAATTTTGAAGTTAGATTTGCACGCATTTCCATACAAAATCCAGGTGGCACAGCAGCTTCTTCCCAGAGACCATCAACAACGCCTGCAATACTGTCACAGTCTCCTAAACCTTAACGACAATATTGACGATTTTCCACATAAACTGATTATGACCGACGAAGCTCATTTTCACTTAAATGGATTTGTAAATAAGCAGAATTACCGCTACTGGGGTACAGAAAACCCTCGTATTCTTCAGGAAAGACCACTACACCCTTCACGAGTCACTGTTTGGTGCGGCGTCTTTGCTCAAGGTGTAATTGGTCCATATTTCTTTGAGGACGATGAAGGCACTACTGTTACGGTCAACGGAGAGCGCTATAGAGCAATGCTGAATAACTTTTTGTCACCTCAGTTGGAAGTCCTAGGACTGGAGGATATGTGGTTGCAACAGGACGGTGCGACTGCGCACACATCCAGAGAGACAATGGTCATCTTCCCTGCGCGATTAATTTCTCGATTTGGCGACTTAGCGTGGCCTTCGAGATCGCCAGATCTTTCGGTTCCTGATTTCTTCTTATGGGGCTATCTCAAAGGAAAGGTATACGCCAATAACCCTCAGACGCTACAGCAGCTGAAACATAATATCCGTCAACAAATAGAGGATCTAATGCCAAATGACTTGACTCGAGTTATGGAACATGCCGTAAAAAGAGCTCAGATGTGCATCACAGTTAGAGGCGGTCATTTGACTGACATCATCTTTAATTGAGTTTAGGCTTAAACTTTAAATACAAATAAATGTCCTACCCATATTTTTTTGCTTTTTATTTCCTTGCATTGTACACGGCCGCTACTTAAAATCGGGTACTCGATTATGGCCCTCCCTGTATATCTATCAAGTTTTGTTTGGTCGTACTTTGTCAACTAACACTTGCACTCTACCACCACGTACACCACATAGATTAATCCTTATCGATTGAAGTGTTTGTAGTTTGAGAGTGTGGTTGATGGTCATTATGTATTCCGCACGGTTATCGCGTTGTATCGTTTTTTTTCTTTTTTTTTAAATAAACATTATTTCGTTTTCAGCATTTATAAATAAGTACGTATAAAAAAGATCTTTAGTCGTTGGACAAACAAAAAATACTATTCGCTTGGTCAAAATAGCGGTAAAACAGTAATTTACCTGGCTACAAATATTTATTAAATAAAAATTACGCGGCTCCCACCGGCCCATAATTTAATGCTAATCTCGTTATTCGACTTTTATTTCGTTTATAATGTAAATATGGGACAAGAAAAACAGTTACGCAGCCGTTGCCGGGCAAATCTAATGTCAAATAAATTCCACGGACCACCGACCGTAAATCTTCAAAACACTTCTTCTGTAGTATGAAAAATTTAGTAGTTTGCCCAACGTTCAGTATTGGGTATAATGAATTAAGTACCTAAATATTAATTTAAGGTCGTGTAATTAATAACAATTTGATATATATAGAGAAAAAGAATTAAATCGTTGGCGGTCGTTTATCATCGATTGCCCGAACTGATTCCCGCTTCACGGCAATTTTCCTTTTATCTGCGCCCTTAATTTTTTGCGTAAATCATTTTAAACGTTAAACCGCGTCTAGCTTATACTGTAGGTACCTAGTATTTGTTTGGGTGGAGATAATGACAAGGTTTTAATGGTAAATGAAATTGATTACTTGCTTTATGAAATTTTGTTTTGTTCGAAAATTATTAAATTCAGGTCCGTTACGCGTTTTTTCTTCGTCAAAATTCGCTCCAAACTTGCGGAGCTAAAAAAAACGACGTTGCGAAAATAGATTTTCCCCTATCGCATTTCACGATATGCTTAACATTGAGTTTGCAAGATGACTTTACGGTTCCTTACCACCATTAATTTTCTTATCTTAAGGAAAACACCCCAGCGAGATGCTCGACATGGTTTTCTTTAAAACAGTCAGTACCTGGGTATTAAATTTAAGTGTTATTTCCATTGTTAACGTTATCTTTATTAAAAGAAATTCTTTAACAGGTGGGTAGTGTGTTAATAAAAATAAAATTTTATAATTTTAATTTGACCTGAAAATACGAAAATAACTTTCGGAAGTTATTTCTGACATCAATTTGTTCTGTATACGGAAGTATGCCCGGAATTTGGGATTAAAAGAAATAATTTTTTACATACTTATTAAATAGTACAAACTCTCAAATGCTCAACGTTAACTTTTTAGGCCGATTTCTGGATTCAAGCGTCATTTTTTATCGCCGAGAAGCACTCATTTTTATCTATGACCAGTACTTAAACGAAAACAGACCATTTTACTTTATTTGTCATAAAATATTGAACAAGTATTCGCCGGAAAGTCTACCTTGTTTTATATCAATGTTATTTTTTGTTGTTGAATAATTGAAAAAAACCGTTGCCTCTGAACATTTGATGTGCATTAATATACGTACCAAAACTTTTTATGGATTAATTTAAATATGTAAATACGTAGGTATCTACAATACAGATTTTGTTGTAGTTAAATACGCTTTTCGGTACAATAATCAAAGGAACCTGCGTAGTAATAACGTATTTATTAACTGTTTTATTTACGTTACAGAAATAAAACTCGCTTTTGTTATTGTAGTGCACAATACATTGAAATTAGGTACAATTTAATTTATAGTTCTGGAGAAGGAAAAATCGAATTAGCTACGAACGTAAACTACTAAATATTTACTGATAGTTAGGGTTACGTACGCTCTTATATAATTGGAGAGAATTGTAAGGTGTTAGTACGTATGTGGTTTAATTACGGAAGTGATGTTATTCTATAAAGGCGTTTGCCACAACATTTTCAAATAAATATTTATTCCTTTCTAAACTTTATAAATTCAATCATATTCACATTTTTTTTTCTTTTTCAGGTAAGCTTGCACATTACTTGGAAGCTAGCGGAATAAGAATTTCGTATTATACAAAATTGAATGTATCTAGAACGAGATGGGGTAAGCAAATATGAATGCCTATTTAAAATGTTCGGTCCTGTTTGAGTAAATCTTAAAATATTCTAAACATTTTGGTTAGTAAATCGCAGGAATAAGAATTTAAATACCCAACAATAAGTATTTAAACAACATTTCGACTAATCTTTTGTAATTATTTTTACAGTAATTTGTTTATATTAGTAAATGGTTGTGTATCAGGTCCATTAATATTATTGTTTCTATGGAAACTAACTTAAAACACAAATTAAAACGTCAAATGGGCAGAACAAATAATTATTATCTGTCATAAAAAATGACGAATACTTATAAAACACATTTATAAGGAAATTGCAATTTTCATAATTAAAATTACGCGTAAAACGGGCGCTTTAAACCTTTATTCGCATTGGACAACAATAACGGGTAGATGCGTAATGTTTATAGAAAATAACGTCACGTTTTAAATTTGCTAAGAATAAAGAAATTGGGTCCGCTATTTTACCTATTCATTTTTCAATAAATAATTGTTGACCAAGATTTTTTTAGATTCCATTAACAATCCCTTACAATTCGTACTGTAGAGTGCTCTTGTCTCTGTTTTTCCAAAGTGCCTACCTAATCTAATATATCGTCTTCTTTAGGTTAGAGACATTTATTATTTATATACGTATAATATCTATATTTTTTCAAAATTGAAGTTTTTCGGGGTCACATGGAAAGTGATCAAAATTTACTATCTTAAAATAAGCATACCCTTCTGCAACTGTGATTGAATACAAAAATATTTATCTTATTCCATTGCATTTTTACTAGCAGTACAAAGAAACATAGATAAAAATGTGCTGCGACAACTGATATAATCATACCAAATAAAATAGACACCTAGATAAAAACAACTTCTATTTTGCTGTTTATTGCCGTTTGCTTAAAAGTATGCTGTTCACTACATTGCCACGGATGTACACAGTTGTTGCATAACATTTTACCGAGTTATTAACGATTCTACCAATTATACCCATTCTTTTCCTATATATTTTTATTGGTTCTAACGATGTCAATGCGGTGCGAAAACGCATACGTTTCTCGATAAATTAAAATTGAAAAGGAACGTGATGTAAGTTTACCGTGTGTTCATCTTTAGTTGCTAGAAGTTTCTCAAGATTGTATAGATAGATACAAGTTATAAAACTTACGTAGAACATGTTTTGTAACTCAATATTGATCGATTAGGTATTTTCGTAATTTGAATATATCTTTATATATATATTAAATATATATGAATATATATTATAGGCTCTTTCTATACGATTGTGAGCGAATCAGATACAATATACTTTCATAGTCATAGAATAATACGGCTTATCGTTAGTTAATTTAAATCAATGTGAAATATTAAAATTTAATTAGAGAAGAGAAATGATTGTTCTTAATGCAATACATTATTAACATGTTAGGAACTATATTGTGGAAATGACAGCTTGTAAGAACTAATGTACTGAAGGTTATATATATATTTTCATAAAATAAGGTTCATACTATTACACACTTTCTCGTGATTTTGGGGAAAGTGTGTAATGAGTTGATATCTCGTTGTTAGTTTTATATTTATACTTACTTCAGTGGTTTGGTGGGCAATTTTCTGCATAAATGTCTTGCGCAATCGTCGAGAACGCTGCTGCGGTTGATTAGTCCGCGATCATTTTCTATAGAATTATACGTAAAAAGATAAGGCATGTGTGCAAAATTGCACAAAATCACAACAAACAAACGTAACGTGCTTTTCAGAGATGACTACTTCACTATGGACGTGACGTCTCCGCAATTACTCATTACCAAGTAAAATAAAACGAAACTTATTCATAAGCCACACAATATACTAGCTATTTCCAGAGTAGCACTGATTGTGAAATAAAACCACTTATGGTTCACTGCAATTATCTGTTTTCATTTATCCGCCGACTATTGTTGGCTAAAATGTTGAATCAAAGGCAGCACAGAACATATTATTATTGCGATTGTTCGTACAATTATACTTTATTTCGTTGCAATGTGTGTTTTGTTTATATATTCATTTGTTTCGTTGTTTTATTTACTTAGAAAAGCCCGTATAACCAATCTGCACATTTCCTTTCTGCGCTCGCGTTTTATTCGGTAATCCTGGAAGATATAACGATCGCGTGAGTGCTCGCGTGAAAATGGACCCTTTCTAAGACTCAATAAATTAGTCTACGATTATCAAACTCAACTAATTTTAACACGCACGCTGCTTATAGCAAGTGTTGCGTCTGTTAATCGTTATTACACATTATACGTACCTTATTATTGACGTTCAATAGTTATTTGCATCATTCTGTGATCGTGCGATTTTAATTTTAACAGAACCAACAGGCAAAATATAAAACAAAACTTACAGATCTTTCAGTTTAATTTTTCGACAGTCGCGACGCTTCACTTAATTTGATAATTAATTAATTAATGACATTGCGCGATCTCGGATATCAAACTGTAATCTTGGCTTACAAACATTATGAGACAAACTAATGACTCAATCACAATTAATTTGGGCCCATAGCATCGAAGCCTCGAGTCGTCAATCTAAAGCTTAGACAATTACGATACACTCTCGAAACTTAATTAATGCGTAAAAAATAATATCGATTTTCTAATATTAATTACCTACCTACGAAATTTTCATCTGGTCATGTCGCTAACAAAATTAATCATTTTTCCACGTCAAATTCTATGGATCACCGATATTACACGTCCTAGTTGTTCGTCCTCTGGATACGTCGCCGTCGCGTCGAGGCTAATGTTCGCGAGAATGATATTAATGAACACGTCGCGTCGTTGCTTAACGTGTTTTTTTCAACAGAATAAAAATTGTAAACTCCGAAAGTAGCAACGTAGCTACATCGAGCTTTCAGTAATATTAAAACTCAATAAAAGCGTAAACTTATTGACACAATTCTTTCCAAACTCGACGAGACAGGCGCCCTTTCTCCGCTTCATAGTTTATTTTGTCAAGAGAAAAAAAAAACAGTGGAAGTTACGCAGCGAAGTGTTTTATTAATTTAATTTTATGGATGTTCTTGGCGTGTACTTTTTAAAGAGTAGTTAACACGAGACTTATAGGAGGTTTATGACCGCTTTTCTATTAGTTTCCATTAAAAATGCCGCGGAAAGTGTGGAAGTTTTAAGTAAGAAAGTGCCAAGGTTTTTATGCGATTTATTTTAAAGGAGGCGCTGAAAGCATCGTTGTCCGTCCCATTTTGCGAGGAACCAAACTTTTATTTTGATGTAAACAAATTTTCCGAACTTAATAAAAGTCATCTGGGCCGCTTCGCATGCGGGAGCTTTAAATTATACATTTCAATTGATTCACATTTGCATCGGGCATAGGTAATTTAAAATGGTTGATTTATTTTCAAATTGAACTGTTGTGGAGCGCGGTTTTCGATTAGTAATTATTTTTAAAATTCAACACCGACGCGAGCATTTACTGCCGGAAAAGCGTCAGATAATAAATAGGAAACGCTTAGATTGTCGGGGAGCTTTGCAAATTTTACTTTGCAACGTTTCACTTTACGATGCGGTCTAAGAGATTTTTTAATATTTAAAAACATAAACGGTAGGCATTAGCATTTAAGGGAAAACTGAATTATTGATAATTACTTGTGATGTGTTGACATATGAAAAGTCAGTCAACCGAACATCTTTTTTTTAATTTTTTTGACCACGCGCAAATACCTACGTTTTTGCTGTTTGACGTAGCAATTCTACTTTTATAATCTCGTGCTAAATTATCGGCCAAATTGACAAGAATAATCCTATCGTATCTTTTTCATTTAATTTGTGGAGATTTCCGTGGTGCGCTTTACCGGGATATCGAGGTTAGGTCCTTTAAGTTTGTTCAAAGTTAATTCAGTTACCTTCCGCCGAAGATTTGAAGGTAGGACAACAGACGACCCGAACCATAAACGATTAATGTAATTATCAATCTAAGAATCTTTAGATTCCGATCTAAATGGAATTTGTCCTTATTTATAATAATTTAACTATTATTTTATTTATTTTTATACGAATACACAATTGTAAATTTCAATTCAAAGTAGATTTCGTTTTAACAACCGTTTTATAAAAATCAACGTTACGAATTTACACTTTCCCCTCCCCAAGTTAATCGGGAAGTATGAACTATTGACCTGAGACAGAATTTTCAATTTTAAATATAACAAAAAAATTACATACATTCTGTTCTGCCGTTTTAGAAAATGTCTGAAAGTTTCCGGATTAGGAAGCGGAATTACAACGCAAAAAAGTTGAATTATTGAAATTTTGGGTCGCACTTACTCCGACGCACCGACCCAATAATATTTTGGATTTCGTAATAAGTAGGTTCAAAACTAAAATTCCTACTTTCTTTTGCAGGGCGGTATTTAAACTTGAAAGTCTCTCCTTCCGGTTTCTTCTCAACTTCTATCACGCACAGTACGCTTGTCTGCGTCCGTCTATTTAATTTTTCTGTTACCGCAGCAGAATCTCGATAGAGAAATTTTTCTTAAAACAATTTAAAATGAACACAATTAATTTTCCTCGAAAATCTTTAGAGTCAGTCATTTACCTACATATTTTATGTACGCGTGCATCTGATTATTGAAGTAAATTAAAATCGTAATAGAGTGTTACTTCGCATTAAATTTGCCACAAAAAAGTTACTACGCCATCATGTAGGTAGCTGAATAATTGAAACATAAGCTCGTAATGTCGGCACGCACTTGAATTTAAATTTTAAATTGTTCGATGTAAAAATAATGCTTTTTTTTTGAGGAAATGTTGCAGGATTAAATTGTTTTACACTTCTAAATACGCATTAAACAACGCCAAAAACCATCGGGTTTTCTTATTAAAAATTTTAGATTCAGTTTTATTCCTATAAAAAAGCGGTTAGTCGTGAGCGAATAGATAAATTGAAAATCGATATGTCGTTTACTACAATTTTGTTGCCATTTGGGTCATAATTATTTTCTGACTCGACCTATTTTAAATGTATTTTGTAAATATGTCATCAAACAAAGCTTTATTTTTAAAGCACCCTTCGTAATACTTGGTTTCTGAATAAATTTGTAACGACATTCCCACAACAACGTTCGCATTCGCAGATAAAATCATAAAACTATTTATATTCTAAATAAGAAGGTTTTCTTTAAAGCCATAATAAAACAGGCCCCGCAAATGCTTTCACGATATCTTTTATGACGCACTGTGTTGTTTTAAAATATCGACAAATAAAAGTATTCAAATTAAAGCGCGAAATTTGCCCGATGCATTCAGAAACAAATAGATTTCAATATTTTTTATTTTTTAAAAAAAAACAAACATTTAATCGAGCACTGGATCATTTTTTTAAATGAAAAAGTTATTTAGGATATTGGAATAATTAATCAACCGTTCACTTCCACCATTTATTTTGTTTACGAAATATAAACTGGAGCAGTCGATGCCATGATTGCCAAAAGGCTTTGTCTACATTCATTTTCTATTAAAAAAAAAATATCACTGAACCAGAGAAACCAAGAAACTTTATCTTTTTCCGAATTTCTTTTTTCCAAATAAAGCTCGTTCGAGCGGAATAGATGGGAGATTGCCGAAGAAGCTAATCTAGAGTGCGAACAATAGTTGATACGACAGTCATCAATTTGAAAGTAGAATAATTGCAGTTAGATGAGTAGATCGTGTTGTTATATCGACGAATAGAGGATAATCGCGCGTTCTACTAGAGGGTGCTTTGTTGAATGGAACGTGCGCGATAAATAAAATTAAGCGAACCATAAAATATAATAATATTATTAGGTCGGGCGAATTAAATTAAATTTCCCGAACAATGCGAAGCAACTTTTATTGATAAATAATTTTCGCCCCTCCTATACGCGAGATAAAACGTCTCGATTATTTTCCAGGTGGTATAAATGTAATATCTAATCGTGATGGGTAACGAAACGATTTCCGGTTACGGAATTATAAATGAGGCTCGAAATCAGATTTGGCCATTTGTTTTTTAATTAGTCTGGACTTCCTGAAGTAACTAATTTTTTTTTTTTTAATTACCAGTGTTCGCGTTTATCTCGACATTTCGAATATTCGCTGGGCCTGATACGAAAGAAAAAACAACAGAAGATCCGCGAGTTTAAATTTCATCGCCGGATATTAATTTTACGAGTTCCTTATTTCGCGCGGGCGAATATAGTTACTAGAAAATGAAACGGTAACGTTACGTATTCTGACGTGAGACAACTGGAATAAGAAATCCTATCTTATAAGATATACATAGATTTCTTTATGTGTTTCAAAGTGGATATTGGTGGATGTGATTTGAATTTTGAATCTGTTTCTTATTTGGTTATATTTTAGAAGGGGACTATAATAGGGAAAAAGAAAGTTTTAACTGTATTTAAATGATTCGAGTTTGTTGGGTTTTGATTGAAACATTTTGTCGGCCGTTATATACATATATGCACTTTCTTTTACTCAACGTAAATTTCCGGTGAGCGTTCCTCGTATTTAAAAAAAAAAAACGCTATTAATGTTCGTTTCTTTTTATGCTAATATACGTTCTAATTTTAAACGCCTTAAAATTAGTTTATCGTCACAAATTCGATTAATCAAATTTCCGTGCTCCCTGCTTACCAGACAACACAATAATTTATTAAAATTGACTTACTCACATATACACTACCGATCATAAACGTTGGTCCAACATCATAAATTGTAAAATTAAAACTTTATTGTACAATCACAGAAAATGCTTTAAAATTTACCAAAACAATGCACAGTGGTTCAGAATTAATAAAAGTTGGCCAAAAGTAAAATTTAAAAATACTTTTCTATTACGTTCAAATTTTTGTATTATGTAAACAACTGTACAAACTTTCTTTTTGTAATTGTCCAACCCTATTATTTATGGTTATATACCTACTACGGCCCCTAGAAGATCCTTCTCAGTTCTGTTGTCGTGCGCATTACGCTCTATTACGGTCTGTAAATAAGAAGTTTTCGCTTATACTGTTAGTGCTGTTTTGATTAAAACTTAACTGCACATTGTCCAATCTAAGTACTTGCATGTTGTTAATTTGTAATCTGAAAAATTCGTTTGTTTATTTGGATTGAATATTATATGGAATGTGCGGCAATTTATTACACCTTTTTAGCACTAAATAGATGTACAAAAAATGTTCCGCAAGTACCGCATTTTTCCTTTTATTTATAAAATGTTCAAAGAGTGTTTAACAATATGTATAAAATTTATTTGCGACCGTTTGCGACTTTGTGAAATATTTAATGCTTATTTTATGACTGGTGTTAATTCACATACATAGGTACTTACCTATAAACAACTGTAATTAAGGATTAACACATTTTTTCTCTGAGCCTATGAGCGTTATTGCAAAGCTTTTATTTTGCTTTATAGAGCACAGTTAAAAATGCCAACAAGAGGTGAGCTTTTTCAAATTTTACGCGAGAAGGTCGGGGAAGGTAGACAAGCACAGATGGAATATTTACTATCTTACATGCTTAATGCTTATGATGTAGATAGATAATAATGAAGCAGCTCTAGAACAACTTACGAAAGCTACTAAACATTTGTGTAGTAATGTTTTTCTTAAATTAAATGGATGTGGAAGAAATAAAAAGAAATTTTTAAATAAACATGCTGACTGGCTCGCCACAGATTTTAATTATAAACAACTGGAAATCACATCCGAAAAACCTTGTACTTCTAGTACATCAACTTCTGGTCGCCCAAAATTAAGATTTGCAGAAAGTTCCAGAACAAAACGACGAAGAGGGGAAAAACTTAGAGAACATTATAAAACTGAAGAACTAACTTATGCAGCACAAATGGGACTACGGGCAGAAGGAAAAGACGCCGAAGCTAAAATTGTAACAGAAGCAACTTTGACTACTCCGACACGAGCGCAAAAAATACAAAAAGCATGGAAAAGTAACCAAAATGTTCCAGTTATTACATCATTTACTCCCGACGAAGTAGTAGTAGTAAGTAGTTGAAGCGCAACTAACTAAACACCAATATCTTCTTATCAGGGAACGCACAAAGCAAAACGTTGAGATATTTTTCCTTTATACCATAAAAGGCAAAAGCTAAATGTTATCCTCCATCAAATAAACAGGTAATCGCAGAAGTTTCTGCAGAAATTGAATTGTAATCTATATTTGACCATACTACATCCCGTATTCTGGAATCACAACAATCTGTTATCTCAATATTATCAAATGATGTACTAAAAAATGCTACATTACTAATAAAATGGGGTTACGATGGAAGCACTGGACATTCGCAATATAAACAACAAATTTCTGAAAATAATTCTACTGACAGTAACCTATTTCTCACATCTTTTGTTCCAATACAAATTTATTCTTATTCAACAGAGTCTGAAAAGATCATAATATGGCAAAACCCGCGTACATCTTCAACCAGGTTCTGCAGGCCCATTAGATTTCAATTTATAAAAGAAACAGCACAAATTTCACGACAAGAGAAGTCCTACATAGGAAATCAAATTGAAAAGTTGTTACCATTTAATTATGCTATTAACAATAAAAGTATCTGTATATCATATGTTTGTGTAATGACAATGATCAATGGAAAGGTATGTAATGCCATTACACAAACATTATCGTCTTAAAGTTGTTATATTTGCAACGTAAAGTCGACGGAAATGAATAACATCGACAGAGTGCTTCAAAAAAATATAAATGAAGATAGTCTTCCATTTGGTTTATCTATATTACATGCCTGGATAAGAACATATGAATGTATTCTTCACATTTCATACCGTTTAAGCATTAAAAAATGGCAAATTCGTGGAGAACATGACAAGAAGATTGTAGCAGCGAGAAAAATTACAATTCAAAATTTTTATTAGCACTTGTGCCTGTAATTAAAACTAGTCTTTAGACTAACCATTAATTTAACTCTAATAAATCTTAAACTATATACTTAACGACTATAGTCTATCCAATGATGTCTTCTAGGTTTCTTCTAAACTATTTATAATTCACTCGCGCACTGTGTTCTGCTTGGTACACAACACATTACACAAAATCAGCAGGTTTTCTTCTCTTCAATCTTCGGACTTGATGTTTGTTGTCCAACAGCTGAAGAGGCTCTACATTGACATGTAAGTGAAGCCTGGCTTCATGCTTCCTAGCGAATCTTTTGATCTCTTCCTTAACGGTTGGAATTTGGAGATCTCTGTGGATATCTGAGTTGCGTACATACCAGGGAGCATCTACTATGTTACGCAACACTTTGTTCTGGAACATTTGTATGCTCTTTATGTTGGAGTCACTAGCGCAGCCCCAAAGCTGAATGCCATATAACCACGCTGGTTTTAAAATCTGATTGTAGATTAGTACTTTATTGGAGATTGATAGTTTTGAATTTCTTCCTATCAGCCAATAATGTTGTTTGTATTTTAGGTTCAGTTCAGTTCTTTTCTTCTTTACATGCTCCTTCCATTAAGTTTGACGTCCAGATTCATGCCGAGGTATTTTGCAGTAGTCGAGTATGGTATAATTGTTCCATTAATATTTAGCAGATGTGACAATTCAAAATGAATTTAGAAATAGGTTAGGTTTATTAATAGATCAGCCAAAAAGTGGTGGAAGTTGAACCACAAACGACGGCAATACTGCTAGACGGTTCTTCAAGAATATTTCCGAATCGGCGTCTATAACTGGAGTTGATAAGAACCTTATTCGTCGACTTGCAATTATATTACAAACTTTGGCTTCTGGCCATCATATTAATGCAAATGCATTCAATGAGTATGCGTTAGAAACGGCAAAATTATTTGTGGAGAAGTATCCGTGATTTTGCATGCCTGCAAGCGTTCATAAGATACTTCTTCATGGATCCGTTATTATTGACGCAGCTTTATTGCCTATAGGGCAATTATCTGAGGAGGCCCAAGAGTCCAGAAATGAAGATTTAAAAAGCTTTAGAAAATCTTACACTCGCAAATCATCGCGAATAAATACCAATCAAGATTTGTTGAACAGGCTTTTAATATCTTCAGATCCCCTAATTTCATCATTGCGAAAATTGCCCTCAAAACCACGTTCGTAATTTAATTCAGAAATTATTAGTATGTTAAAAGAACCTAAATTGAGTTTAGTGGAAGAACCGCTTTTTTTAGTGATGATAGTGAAGACGATTAAGTTTTTATTGTTTATTGTGTTTTAGCTGTTTTTTTTTTAATTTTGTTCATTAACTTTATTGATAGTTATTAATTAATAGTTATAGTGTACCTATTTGTAATAAATACCGGATATAATTACTTCTTATAGTAAACAAACAATAACAATTATCTACGATATTTTACTGTGCGAGAAACTGCACCCTTCAAATGTCTTGGTTATTTTTTTTTTAAATTTATATTACTTATTATTTATCCTATTACGTAGAAATTATTTAAACACTATAATTTTTTATTGAATTAAATCAACATGCGAGTTTTGTATTTTGACCACCTTTTTCGGATTCTGGCCCACCGTGCAATGGTTTGCCTAATTTATTTACAAAAATAATTATGAATTTATCTAAATTTTGCCCTGAAGTGTTGTGGAAGACGTCGGGGCAGATTTTCGCGCCTGTCGGCGTAGTTCCTTCCGCAAAAGCTCGACAGAATTCAGTTCGGGGCTTTGCGGAGGCCATTTCATAATGACAATTTTTTTCTTCACAACATAATTACGGCACAGCTTGGAAATGTGTTTCGAATTGTTGCCTTGTTGGAAACACGAAGTGTTCGCCCGATTATGCGTGTTTCGGACGAAATGGATACTTTTAAAATTTCCCCCGTAACGTTCTTGTCTTAGTATGTCGTCAATTTTAACGAGATCGCCCTGCAGATGTATCGTCAAAACGACCCCAAACCATGTTTTACTGCGAGTGCAATACAGGATTAAGTAGGTATTCGTTCTCCCGCGGATCTTCGTTTTAAACCGAATATTTCGAATTTAGATTCGTTGTTCCAAAGCACTTTTTCCAATCTTCCAACGTCCAAGTCTTTGCGTTCTCTGTAACACAAATGAACTGTGACGCTTCAATTTTAGTTGATTATTTACGAATGAATAATTTTTTCAAATTTGGCCGCAGTCTCGGCTTACTTTGATAAAGTTTGAAGTAGACAAATGTCTTGTGAAATTGTACTTCGATATACCGACTTAAATCACAACAATAAATACAAAGTTGTCGTAAAAATAAACCACTTTTCCAAAATTGTTTAGATACCTTGCCTTAATATTTACTTATGTATATTTCGTGAATAGTGCCAAGCGCTTACGTATCCCGGATACCCAAATGAAAGGTGTTTGCGAAATTCTCGTTCGTAGATATTGACTGAACAATTTTCGTTCGTTTTGTCGTTTCCTGACGGGCCACCGCCTTGTATATTCCACGGAAGGGAAATTGAACCGGACTGGCGTTTCCCGCATTCGTCGACCACCTGCACGTTACTATAAATTCGTCCCGACTTGATTACAGCGTGGGCAGATCGATCTTATTTATTTATTTAGGTATTAATCGTTAAATCTGCGAAAATTATTGCGTAAAATTCGACAATACGTCTACTAATACTTCGTCGACCGCTTTCCCGATAGAATGGACCGGGATTTAGTTTCTATTAGTAAGTTTATACCGCATATATTCCTTCTCGATCTAGGGAATCTTCTTTTAACCTAGATTTTTCAATGGCGCCGTAAAAATTCGCCAAGTACACGATAATAACAATGCAACGAAATATGTTCGATAAGGTTAACAAAATAACTTGCAGCAATGCATTTCAATTCTCCCAAGACGCAATGTCGGATAATGGCGAGCTTTTAGTCGAAAATGGAACGCGGATTTTAAAGGTTTTAATATAGAGCGGGTTCTTTCGGTCGAGCTTGCTTTATATAATCGAACGTATCCTTGTCGTACGCGAAGAATTCATACATTTACATAAAGTAGCCCATTAAAACAGTTCTCGTTAGATGCTACAAATTCTACGAAAATCCTTTAGAAATCTTTCAAGCAAAAAGCAAATGTTTGCTTGTCGGAGTAGGCGAAAATGCGGTTGCATATATTGAGTTCTCCTAAAATCTCCGTATTATAGTTGGAATATTCCTAAGCCATTAGGAACATTGTTTGTAAACAAGAACAAAAGTGACATTGCGTATTATTTACACTTCGTTTACAACAGAGGCCGTATTCTTTGGGTGTCATATTTATAAGGATTTGTGAGGAGATTTTGTAACCAATCTCGGCTGCCACGTGAAAACATCATACGTAGAAACAAGGGAAGTGTTTCGGCCGTATCGTATCTTGCATTATTTAGGAATCGAAAAGGGGTCACTATAGTTGAGAGAGGCCCGTTATTCGCGTCGTTCGTTTATTGTACTAAAACATTTTATGCCGAAAAGTATCTTTAAAAAACAATTTATATTTCGTTATTGGTCAAATAAAACTTGATTTAAAAAAAAATTAAGTATACGATCGCGCGTTTTGGACAAAAATTAATTTATTTGATGGGGAAAAGTACAGACTTACCTACGAAAACTAGGTACATTTTCTAAAAACTAGTTAAAAAATAAGCATTATCTAAACGTTATTCACAATAAGTTTCAATTCACGTCGGCAACAGAATCTCGTATTTCTACAGTATTACTAATAACTTGTAGTGCAGGTAAATCAATCATCGTTAGAATACGCCACGTTCAAAACGTGCGGCTTTGTTACCCATTGCTGGAAATTTTACTTTGTAACATTGTAAAGGGTGTCCCAACAAGAGCGCCGGATTTAAATTTGCCGCCATTTTGTTAATATGAGTTGTACGGTGATTTTTTTTCGACAGTTGTCACGTACAGACCACGCGATTTAAGAATATGGAGAAGTATTCAAACGAACAACGTTTAATCATTGTAAAAACACATTACAAAAATGGTGAAAGTTTTGCGAAAACAGTTCGCCAATTACGTCAAGTTTTCGGTCGCAATAATGCGCCAAATGAATCGAGAGTGAGGCGTTTAATTAAAAAATTTGAGACCAAATTTACGCGGATGAATCAGAAGACCATTGTTCGTCGTCGCCCTTGTCGGTCACTCGAAAGTATAGCCACAGTAAGGGAATCTGTGGCCGAGAATCCAGGAACTTCCATTCGGCATCTTGGTCAAGAATTAAACATTTCCAGAAGCACTATGCAACGAATTTTGGTAAAAGATTTGCATTTGCACGCGTACGAGGTTCAATTGGTGCAAGAAATCAAGCCAAGGAACCATGGATTTGCTGATTGGGTGTTGAAACATCATCAAATTAATGCGGATTTTTCGAAGAAAATCATTTTTTCAGATGAGACACATTTTCAACTCGACGGATACGTAAATAAGCAAAACTGTCGGATTTGGGGTGCTGAAAATCCTCGTGTGATACTCGAAAAACCAATGCATCCACCGCGAGTAACTGTTTGGTGCGCATTTTGGGCCGTATTTCTTTGACGATGCGGCTGGAAATGCGCTAACTGTTAATGGTGTGCGGTATCGCGAAATGTTAACGGAGTTTTTGTGGCCCGAATTGGATGTGATTGATGTGGAGGACATGTTTTTCCAACAAGACGGTGCGACCTGACACACTGCACGTGAAACAATGGTGTTACTGCAGACCAAGTTTCCAGGCCGAGTCGTTTCTCGATTTGGCGATCAACATTGGCCACCAAGATCGTGCGATCTAACGCCGATGGACTTTTTTGGAAAAGGTGTATGCGAATAAGCCTGAAACAGTTGAACACATTAAAGAGGATATACGGAGCGTTATTGGTGAAATGCAGCCACGTTTATGCGAAAACGTTATTCAAAATTTCAACAAAAGAATAACCCCGTGCCAGAGGTTTCGTGGTGGCCATTTGCCTGATGTTGTATTTCACGTTTGATCGGAACTATTTTTCTTTATGTTGAAATAAAAATGTTTGCTTAATTAAAACAATAAAATTTTAAAAATTTTCTTTAAAATTAAATCTGGCGCTCTTGTTGGGACACCCTTTAGAATAAACGCAGAGAAAAATCTTCATTTTTATTTTAACACTATAATAATTAATAGGTACATAGAATTTCTGCGTGTGTTGTACGACGCCGTTTTGTTGTTTATGACGTGAAATAAAACGAGTACTTTGCGTCTCGACATTTTTTAAATTGCCACGTCAATTATTTTAGATATGCAGGTACATATTGCATTGTTTATGTACACACAGTCTATGCAAATTTAAACGTAACTCGAGTCTAACGCAAAGCTAATATTGTTAGTTGCATATTGCCTGCAAGGTAAAATAACATTGAAATTTCGATGTCTGTCTTTTCGATACGAAGTTGCAGGTATTCCATTTTACGTTTATCTGGCGAACGGATTTTTATCAGGTTACAAAACTTATATTTTCCGCAACGTGATTAATTTTATTTGAGTTCCAAGGATCGAATGCGATTGTTTTAGGAATCGGAGCCGTATTAGTGATAATAATTTAAAAATTTCGATTAACATTATTAGCATTTTGCTGTTTAAAATGTGAAATACAAATCATCGTCTGCTGTTAAACGGCCGTTTAGTTCTTTTTTTATAAAAAGTACCAACGATACCAACTCTAGTCGTTTCGAGTCGCATTTAAATTCGCGTAGACAGTACATATACCTGTACGAATTGAAAACAAAAAAAAGCGAGGGGTGCCGTTATACGTAGGTCTAAAGAGTTGAAATTTTTCTCGCGCTTAGATCAGTTTCGGTGCGTTTTTGCTCCGCAACGGTGCGAGCCGTTTAAGTAACTTTCAATTAAACGCGATGTCGGTGTCTTTTTCCGATTTCATACTCCGATCGTGACAGGTGCGTTATTTTCGCTTCGAAAATTGAAGACCGAAATTTCATTTGTCGCGATGCGCGACGGAAAGTTCTCGGGCGCGACGCTAATAGCAATAATAGGTTTCAGAAGTTTTTGGAGATGTACATAAAATGAACGTAGTGCGATAATTAAAATTCGTGGTTTCGGTGCGATGTCTTTCCTTTAAAATAAGTATATCCTTAGGTAGCTATTCGTTGTCGGAGGGATACAATTTAATTTTCTGACGGCGAGACAAATTTTAGATTATTATATTTTAACAATGACCAGTTTCTGAAACATGTTCAAAGTTCAAAATGTTCAAAAACCACGGTTGATCTTCGGCGTCTTAAAACTTAATTCCGATCATTCGGAAAGTTTACCATTACAACTAATAATTTTTAAATTGAATTACAAATCCCGTCGCTTCGTAAAATTGCTAAGTATTCGGGTTATCGTACTTTTGCTAGTAAACATTAAATTTCCCACCGAGCAAATCTACTGTCCGTCTTTATTTGCGTTGCAATATTCAATTATCTCCGGTTTCCCTCATTTAAATTTGTATGTGCAGAATGGTGCAATGATAACAAGACGATGTAGCAGCTTTATTTTGTTTAGTTGCACGTGAAACTAATGTAAAGTCTTGTGTAAATTCAACGAATAATGTTAATGAAATTCTGGAAAATGTGGTATTTATTAAAATCAGTAGGGCTGTAACATAACAACGCGACTTCGTCACAACATTTATTTTCTTCTAGGGATTATGTAATAAAACAAATTTACTTGCCATTTACAAAAAAAAAATTATTACATAGGTAGATGACAAATATTTGAAACGGAAAAATTAAACGCGCTCCCCAAAAAACACGTAGGCACACAAACACAGCAAATATATGTATTTACTTTTTAAATATTATAGATTACCATTTTTTTTTTACAAAACGTAAACGTCTGCAACGAATAAATATTTTAGCGCCCGTAAAAGGCGGATTCGTTTACAAAAATAAATATCGAACGTTAACGGACGCATTAATTTGTAAACGACTCATCGTTGTCTATATATATCGTCAAATTTAAAACGTGCACAAAGTCCACCGACAAATAAAACTAATGGGATTTACAGTTTGAACGTGAAAATTTTATTTGTCCTTAACGTGTGTGTATTTCGATCCCCCTTTTATCGCATATAGGTACCCACTATATTCTAGTACATAAAATTATATCGCCGATTTTACCGTAAGCGTTAAAAAAGCCAACATTAATTATTCTCGAGATATAAAACCCCACGGGAATGATTATTAAAACTTTGAGAGGGATTATTGACTTATTTTTATGTGTCGGAGCTTAATCGTCGAATTTTTACCTGAATCCGCAAATTAAGCTCGGTAATGCCAGCTTAAAGTTCGACCGCGTTATTAACTTCGACTTAAGTCGTGTGTTTGACAGCTGCTTTACTGTGAGGGGGCGCGTCTTTCTATCTTCTAGATAAACCGTTTGCAACAAAACAGATTTTACGAGTTTGGTAATCAGTCTAGTTGTTGTACGTATTGCTCACGCGGTCGAATCTCGTAAAATCGGGCTTAGTCCGAAATTTCCTTATTTCGTAATAAACTTAAATATAATTAATTACATACATTCATACATATGTACATACATAAATTTTACTTTCATCGATATTGTAGGAAAAAAATATAAATTGGTTTATCGCATGTCTAGATGTGTTATCTTTATGTTAACGTTAAAATCTTTACTAGCTTTTATAACAAATATTAAATCGTAAATAACTGTTGAATTATATATATACGTATGATCATAAAGCCAACTTGAATTTAAATAAAGTGTTCAATAATTCTACTAGAAACTATCGACGAGTGCCATATTTTTGTACTATTCCGAACACGTATGTAGTATAAGGTAACGTTTGATCTTCGGGTCTCGTGAATGTGATTCAGCGATTTACCTGTTGGTTTGCTCTGATATATTTAAGGTTAAACGGAACCCACTAAACGAAAAACTTAAAAATCTCGAAATAGGTAGTTTAAATTATAACGCAGCTACGTAATAATTTATGTACTAAAGTAAAAGGCGATCGATAACATCTTGCAGTGAACGATAAACTGCTGCGAACAAGAGAACATTGATCATTGTCGGTTTGGCGGGATTTTAAATATTTAAAGTTCAATATACAATTTATTAAAAAGCACCTATACAAAAATATCGCACTTTTTAACAGTAAATGTTTGATAATGCATTATTCTAATAACATAACTGTCCTTGAAAAACACAACACCATTAAATGCTCATAATTTTCATTGATAATCAAAATTAGAACAAAATTGTATATATATATATATATATAGGTTTATATAGGTATATAGGTATAGGTTATATATAGGTATATATAGGTTTTTATATATATAAGGTTTATTATCAATAATTATTAGAATCAGGGTTGAATAATAACAAATCTGAGTTTCTCCTGTAAAAAGAGTAATTTAATTTACTGTAAAGATAACTGTAAAAAGAGAAACGACATTAAATGTCAATTATTCACTATGCCCTTTCTCCAATTATAAATTTTAACAAACTAATATATAATAACTGTCATTAGTAATCACTGCTTAGTAATCTACCTTACCCACACTACGCAAGTGCGCGGGATAATTCAAAAAGTACAATGTACTTTACGTCTCCCCCTCCGGGACAAAAATTTCCAAAAAAAAATGTTTCTTTCGCTCCGCGGGCCACCCCGTCTTCTTCAGTCACTCGTCGTTTTTGAGGGCAGGGTATCAATTTTGTACTATGGAACAAATTTGACTATTTTCTTATGCCCAGTGTTTATCTTATAGATTGAATTGGATATTTTCTCCAGGATTTCGTAGGGACCAATCCTGAGTTCATCGAGTTTTTTCCTGTTCAACTTGTTTCCATTCTCTAATAATTTTCCCACTTGTTTTTCAATTTCTTTTTTATCTTCAATCGTACATCTGTACGGTCTTTTACTAGGATATTTTTCAATTAATAAGTCGATGTGGGCTTTATAATTTTTTACTGTCCCTACATCGTATTTATCTTTTGCAAAAGTTGCTCCGTATTTTTTTATTAAGTTATCAATCTCATCCTTTTCTTTATAGTTCAAGTGGTCTACATGTATTTTAAAATTTTCCTCATCAACGCGTTCGTTGAAAATACAATTAAATTTTCATGGCTTTTGGGGTTTTCAATTTTTGGTAAATTTTTATCAACTCTACTTGGAATATTCTTCTATGTGATTTTTAAATTTTCATCTTGGCATAAATTAAATTCTTTGATGCAATCTAAGCCAATCAGAATATCATGGTTAAAATATTCACTATTTATAATAATAACGTTTACTTTTTTTGCAATTTCAAAAATCTTCATTTTTATAGACATCAAACCATCTGCTTTCTTGACACCATTGATTGTTTTTATATTTGTCCTAAGCTTATTTTCCTCTCATTTACTTTGATCAATTTAGTATTTATTAGAGATATATTTGAACCCGAGTCATAAATACCATCTATT
The DNA here is from genome assembly GCA_036326145.1 of Rhagophthalmus giganteus. NCBI lineage: Eukaryota > Metazoa > Arthropoda > Insecta > Coleoptera > Rhagophthalmidae > Rhagophthalmus > Rhagophthalmus giganteus. The sequence goes on along the minus strand of JARFJA010000046.1, from coordinate 770,234 downwards.
TCAAGAGAATCGTTCAGCAATACCTTTATTTTTATCAATGGTGTCAAAATTAGTTTTTTTGATTCTTCTTTCAGTGCATCTTCCGGTACTGCGTTATTAATAAACTCTATTCTTTTCCTTTCTTCACTATCTTTCGGTTTAAACCAGCAATCAGCTTCTGAGTGAAAACGTGTGCCTTTGTTATTTGTTTGACAGTATTTGCATGGTGATTTTTTTATTTTTACTTCTGTCTTGCTTCCTCTTTTTTCTCCAAATTTCTTCCTATCAGTTAAATGCTCCAGTTTTCCCACCTCATTAAATAAATCTTCAACATTTTGAAGTGAGTTCCTGTCAATTCTATCTGATATGAAGTTTGCTAAACCTGTAGCTATGAGATCTATCAATGTGCCAGTATCAGTCTCTTTTCTAATTTCTAGGAGCAGTCTTTCTTTCCTTACAGCATATTCCAGAAGAGATCCTGTTTGGTATTTGTATGACATTGCATATCTAATTTGACTCCATCCTTTATTCGCATAAGTTTCAATAAATTTTTTTTTCCATATATCTCAATCTGAATTTATAGTTAGTTTTATCAACATACTGCCATACCAATCTAGACAGGATTTTTCTAGGAATATTTTGAAAATTTCAATTTTCTTTTCATCTCGGTTTACCTCAAAACGTTCACATTCATTTTCAAAGTCGTGTATCCATTGGTATGCATTAGAACTTTTTGTTGAGAATTTTTCCAATATAAACTTCTCTGATATTTTTTGCACATTTTGTTTTTCATTAATTTGTTGTTGAAGTATCAATTTTTCCAATAACTTTGACATGGAGTTTTCTTCACTTTCAATACCTTCACTTTTTGTTATTGTTTTTTCTTCTATTTCTTCTAAATAAAACTGCTCGAACATTAGGTTTTCTTCCTCATCCAGGTATATTTGTTTCAAATCTTCAGATAAAGTTATCCACACACTCCTTTTTTGATATCTTTTTCTTAGAGTGTTTCTTATTCTGACATAAGCCTTCGTTTTTTCAAGAATGGTATGTAGATTCATACTTTGGTATTGTAGTGGCATTATATAACATTTATTTTCTTGTGTCATAATTGAGGTTAGGAAAATTTTGTTAGTTTTCCCGTCCTCTGCCCCTTTCACCTCGAATCCAAATTTAAGCTTTTCAATAATTGAGTATTTGACGATAATGTCGTTTTATAAAGTTTATTATCAATAATTATTAGAATCAGGGTTGAATAATAACAAATCTGAGTTTCTCCTGTAAAAACAGTAATTTAATTTACTGTAAAGATAACTGTAAAAAGAGAAACGACATTAAATGTCAATTATTCACTATGCCTTTTCTCCAATTACAAATTTTAACAAACTAATCTATAATAACTGTCATTAGTAATCACTGCTTAGTAATCTACCTTACCCACGCTACGCAAGTGCGCGGGATAATTCAAAAAGTACAATGTACTTTACATATATATATAGTTTCCAAGAAACTAGTTAAAAATATGTATTTTTTATTGTTTTTTTTTGCAAATTACACAAAAGTCTAACGTGCGACTTTTTCAAAAACTTGCACTCACTCTCACTAGTTAATGTGAATTTTTTAAGAATTTTTTTCGGCACTTCAGTTTTACCTTAAAAAAAAGGTTTAATCGGATTTTATTTATACCTATCTATATACAGTCGATTTCAATATTGTATTTCACAAGTTTAAATCTAACAATTAAATTACCTCCAAAAGTTCGAGCTTTTTCATAATATTTCTTTGTTACTGTCACGCGTCGCGTATATCAAAAATATGTTCTTAAGTGTCGCATTTTAAGGATCGAAAAAATCAACTTTATTGACGAACTCGAGCATCGCCTCGCATGTAGCATAAGCTACATTTATTTGAAGACGTTAAACAAGTTATACCCGAAATGTATTTAATGATATATATATATGTTGTAATTGTACAGATGTTGCTCACAAAGCGAAAATGCGGGCGCTTTCTAGGAAACGGCAATTAACATCGTCTCGTTTATCACAGACTATAGTTTTCGCGAGCCGTTATCAAACAAATTCTTACGATATTACGATTCTTGCAAAACTACCTTACACATAACAAAAAGTAACAAAAAGCATCTGATGAAATTATCGTCCGTTGGTAAAGTGATTTATCGGGTTCAATTTATGCGGTAGCTTGTATAGTGCGAAATAAATTAGGCAATGCCGCGGACCACGTTCGGGACGAAATGTCCTATCCCAAAACCATAAAACCCGCATTCAAATAAATTTTCTAATGCCATAGAATTCGGGAATTACGCAGTTACGTATGCGATAAAGAATCAACGGACCCATCCGTAATTAGGATGTTTGTAAATTTATAAATTGTCTGCGGGGTCCCTTGCGTGACTTATTTGTTAGACCGGTTAACAGTTAGCTAGCATTACGTGTAACGAGTAGGTATTTGTTTTCAAATTTGCGAATGATTTTATTACTTAATTCGTGTCCAATTGGCACTCGATCTGCAAAGTGATTTACATTAATATAATGTGTACATATGTTATGTAACACTATGACTTTCTATTTTATTTAAATTTTTTTCTATAATGATTCTTATTTAATTTCATAATGTACGATCTAATGTTGTTTCTTTTAGGAACGGATCGCATCTTTTTGAACCCGATGTTGTTGTTAGGATGTCAGTTAATGAATTCCGTTGGTGTCGTCTTCTAATTATTTCATATTTCGGGAAGATGAATAGGAGATGGGTTTACTGTTAACGCGTTATGTTGCATACGTCACACATTGACTGTATTATTTTTTGCGTATGATCTATCCTCAGACGAACCGTACACACCTCCTCCTTTCGTGTTAATGCGTGGTGATTTTTTAAAAGTCAGCAGTGTGCTGTTTTATTAGCCTTAAATTTTTATGTTTATAAGAGATTTCTAGTAGGTATGTGTTCCAGAAATACATTTTCGTGCACTTCATTTACGGGGCACGGTTACACTGCGCAGATAACATTAAAAAATTATAGCCGTGGCGTTAAAATGATTGAGTATCACTTTACTTGAAATAAAATATCAGAATATGGTTTTGGTAACGATCAAGACAGTAGGTACGCGTGGCAAATGCTCGGGAGATTCGCCTCGCTAGATTTCGACCCATATAATATTAAAAATAACTAGCAACGCGATAAGGATCTTTTATTTATCAATTTTATTCATCTCTTCGTCCCTTCAGGAGTAAAATTTGGAAAAATCCTTTTTTTAGTGGGCGACCACATCATAAAATAAACGTATATTACAAATTTCACACGTTTTTAGAACCAGCGATTGAAACTGTACGTTGATTTGTCAATTTTTAAAAACATACTTTAACCTGTTTCATCCCCTTAGGAGTGAAATTTGGAAAAATCCATTTTTAGTGGGTGCCTACATCAAAAAATGAACGTATATGTCAAATTTTACGTTTCTAGAATTGGGCGTTGATTTACCTATCTAATTTTTGAAAAACATTCTTACCCCGATTAATTATTTTAGGGGTGGATTTATAAAATGTCCTATTTTTGTGGGAGCCTACGCCACAAAAGGAACATATCCTCCAAATATCACTTTTGTAGGACCAGTGGTTCAGTCAGTTACACTAAATTCACTATATATTATATATAGAAGAATGTACGAGGCGCGTTTTTTAAGTAAGTACCGTTTTGGAATTAAAAAAAGACGTGCAAAGATATCGCAATAATTTTATTTTTACATGAAAGCCTGTACCTTAATCTACTTTTCTACATAATTTCCGTGAATATTGAGGCACTTGTCATAACGTGGCACCAGTTTTTGAATACCCTCCTCATAAAATTCTGCCGCCTGACTTGTTAACCACTGTATCACAAATGTTTTGACTTCGTTATCGTCTTGAAGATGCTGACCACCCAGGTGTTTCTTCAAGTGCAGGAACAAATGGTAGTCGCTGGGCGCCAGATCAGGGCTGTATGGAGGATGATCTAGAGTTTCCCATTTAAAAGATTTGATGAGATCTTTGGTCCGATCATGTGCACAGTTTTTGGGACAGAAAAGGAGTATTGCTAGTGGAGTTTCTGCCTCGTAATGAGACAATCAATGCAGCGTCTTATTGTGAGACATTGAACAATCTGCGTCGTGCAATCCAGAACAAAAGACGTGGCAAGTTGAGTAAGGGTATCGTTTTGCTGCATGACAATGCCCGTCCACATGTGGCTAATCGGACCAAAGATCTCATCAAATCTTTTAAATGGGAAACTCTAGATCATCCTCCATACAGCCCTGATCTGGCGCCCAGCGACTACCATTTGTTCCTGCACTTGAAGAAACACCTGGGTGGTCAGCATCTTCAAGACGATAACGAAGTCAAAACATTTGTGATACAGTGGTTAACAAGTCAGGCGGCAGAATTTTATGAGGAGGGTATTCAAAAACTGGTGCCACGTTATGACAAGTGCCTCAATATTCACGGAAATTATGTAGAAAAGTAGATTAAGGTACAGGCTTTCATGTAAAAATAAAATTATTGCGATATCTTTGCACGTCTTTTTTTAATTCCAAAACGGTACTTACTTAAAAAACGCGCCTCGTATATATTCACTCCTAAAAAGGTGAGAGATAAAAATTAATTTTGTTTAAACAACACTTATTTTTTATTGAAATTTTATCATTTTTAGTTTATTTACATTCATTCTGAATGAAACTTTTCAAAACAGTTCACTTGATTTTTGATACCACCTTATTAAGGAAACCAAGGGTGCCCTACCCCTAAAAGTTTTACTTAAAAAAGTTCAGAGCAGCATTTTTTTAATTCTTCTCTTTAAAACCCAATATGCGTTACTCCATCTTATAATGAAGGACGAAATTAACGACGATCGACAAGGAATAAGAATACGTAGTTGATATTCCTGCTTAGTATACGTAAATGGATGGGATTGAGGGAGATCGAAACTAATTCCATTCGTGCAATAATTTTTGTAATTTTAAATCGAAAATAAAATATCTTTTGGTAGATAGATGTATTATATAAATAGTGAGAACAATTATTTAGTAGATACGCGAATTAACTTACGAACGTGCATCGATCGAATTATTCTGTGTAGATTGTAGTTTATCGCTCGGTTGCCCACGTTCGATTCAATGTCGTAGGTTTATACAGTGTGTTAGATTTTATGTGTCACAGCAAATATCTCGGCTATTGTATGAATTAGTAAAAAATGTTGTATGTGAAAGTTATTAGATTATTTATTCTTAATAATGTGTCAAAATCAGAAAAACAATTGAACATCAAATAATTCAGGTAAAGCAAATAAATTTAACATTTTAAATAGAACGTACCCAGTATTATTACATATTCTGAAACTACAATAATTTATCTTTACAACGATATATCACATGTTATACTTTTTCATTAATTAACTGGGCGTAATACACTAAATAACTGATCGTGTTGAAAACGTAGGCAGTATAAACAATGTGTTGATTAAAATAAACTCAATAACAGATTATTCAACATAAATACAACATTATGAACAAACCAATAGGTGAATAAGTAAGTTAATTATAAAATTGTATGTAATGCCTACCTAACATCTAAATTCTGTGTTCAAAGTGCTCCGCGTTGTTTGTAATACATTCCCGACATCTGCTTATTAAATTTCGTCGCACTTTTTGCAACATGTTTGGTGTTATTTGAGCACATGCCCTATGAATGCGATTTGTAAGATCCTCTAAATTTTGTGGACATGTAACGTAAACTTTTGATTTAACATATTCTCAAACAAAAAAGTCCAACACAGAGAGGTCTGGCGATCGTGCCGGCCAGTTTATAGGGCCACCATTTCCTATCCATTTCGCACCAAACTTTTCGTTTAAAATATCCTTGACGTTCCTTGCATTGTGAGGAGGTGCGCCATCCTGTTGTAACCACATATCACGACGCACTTGTTGGAGTATATCATCCAAATATTCTTCGAATTTTGTCGTAAGGAAATTAGCATACCGTTCAAAGTTAAGCGTTCCGCGATAAAAATAAGGACCTAGTATAGTATCACCTAATACACCAAGCCAGACATTAATAGAACATCCGTGTTGGAACCTGCATTCCCGAATTCGACGTGGATTCTCTGCATCCCAGAAATAATCATTTTTTCTGTTAGAAATTCCGTTATTGTTAAAATTAGATTCATCGCTCCAAAGAATAATATCCACTAAATGTTGATTACTGTTAAGCCAGTTACAAAATATTAGCCTATCAGAATCACCAGCTGTTAAACCGTGAACCAATTTAATTTTATAGGGGGTCATGTTATGTTTTTTTAGAATAGAAAATACTTTGTGATGACTTATACCTATGTCGGCTACTGCTTCATGGATTGAATTTCTCGGATGTGCTCTAAAATATGCCAACACCATAATATCTTCATCATGTGCTGCACGCTCATTTTTTGGTCTTCGCACTGTAACATTAAAACATCCATTTCTTCGTAAATTATGTTCAATTCTTGCAAACATGCGAGTATGTGGCTGTACCCTTTCTGGATACAAGGTTCGATACAATACAGAAGCTTCTTTAGGATAATCATTGCATCTGATGTACACTCTCAACATATCCATTTTTTCATTATTAGAATAATAACTATCCCTCATTATGTGTCACGAGATGAAAATTAACAATTAACAATTTACTTAGCCACTTTGACACGATAGCGATAACAAGTGAGCGCATATCACGGCCTCCCCGGCTCTACTTAATAGATCACATGCAAAGGTAAAAGTGTGTGTCGTCGATACATTGTTTACAGTGTACGTGTTGAACGCGTTCGGTTATTTATTCTATTACGCCTTTAATTAATGAAATAAGTATAACATGTGATATACCGTTGTAAAGATAAATTCTTGTAGTTTCAGAATATGTAATAATACTGGGTACGTTCCATTTAAAATGTTAAATTTATTTGCTTTATCTGAATTATTTGACGTTCAATTGTTTTTCTGATTTTGACACATTATTAAGAATAAATAATCTAATAACTTTCACATACAACATTTTTTACTAATACATACAATAGCCGAAATATTTGCCGTGACATATAAAATCTAACACACTGTATATAGTCCGAAAAATATTAATTATTTTTAAATGACTTATTCGATTTGACATTCCGCAATATTTTAAACGTTAGTAGAAGTTAAAATGAGCTGTTTTTATAAAATACGTAAGTTCATAAGTATGTTAGTCCTGTTACTTGTAAGAACTGTCCTACCAAATTGAATATGCCTTTAAAATTAACGGTTTGGTACAATAAAACTGTACAGAGTGCGAACAATACAATTTCTAGCTTGGTACGTAACACATCTCTTCACAGCAAATTTTCATAAAACTACTGTCGCCCGTCTGATGACGGAACCGATTGGAACTATTTTGGATTTTCTCAAATTTCTATTCCTAGATAACGAAAATATTGGTGGTTTATTTTTGGTTAATTTCAAACTTATTCTGTGACCAAAAATTTAAAAATTGATTTTAATTTTTTAACACAGAATGTTAAAGTTTATCGACTTTTTAAAGTTTTTTTTTATGCTTCTACCGATTGTGAGTTCTTAAATTTTTTAGGTGCTCTTAAAAAAAATAATTTTTTGTGATTACCTATTTAACGTTTTATAATTACATTCTAAGCTCGATCGTGGTAAAAATTAGTGATTTTTTGTTAGGTTTTTTTCCACCTTAGTCGAAAGGTTCCGGTTTTAACACGTTGCGTCGGCGTCGTGCCGTACCACAAATTCGCTTCCCGTCGTTTTTCCTGAGCATATCGAAAACTTAGGCTTTTTTTTTAACACGAAGCGTGTTAACAGATTAAGTTAAATTTTTTGAACGTACGCGATTACAAATCGAAGTTTAATATTATTACTTAAACAGAGAACGTCAAAGGAACCCACAATCCATTTTGAACATCGCAAAATTAATAATGCGAAAATCTTTGACAAAATATGACTTTTTAGTAACAAAGATGTTAAAAGAATTTTAAACATCAAACTGTATTATATGTAAATATAAAAATTTATATTCAAACTACCCACCCTATAGTTCAATAAACCTATTACAATAAACTAATCGATCAATAAAATGAATACGCGTTTAACCTCGTACTATTTTCCTAAAGGCAACTTTATGCTCGAAATGCGCGAAGTGACGAAACAAGGGAAGCTTCGATATTAACTAATTATGTCAACCGATAATTGAAAGGAAGGTAATAAATGTTTCATAATGTCAGCGAAAATTGTGTGCAAATTACTGAGATATTAAATATATTCGAGGACAATAGTCCGTCGTTCGACTATACCGTTCGGTTAATTGATGCCTACAAATACTTAACAATAATTAACTCGATCTCGATTTATTTTTTTTCTTTCTCGGGCTTCTAGGGCCGTTGTTTTGTTCCTTTTGCGTTAGTTGTTAATCGTTTCGTTTGTTGTTTGCTCTTAATCGAACATTTATAAAATTTCGGTCGATCGTAGACTGCTAAATTGTACATTTATAAAAACGATAAAATGTTTCCACGTAAATCTAATTGTACGCTAAGGAAAAAATAATAGGAAAAACGACTGTATCGGGTCAAATTTATGTGTTTTTATATTAATTTTTCAAAACGAATAAGAGGAATGGACGCGCCCGCAAGTTGTTTCTCGGTCTCCACTAGACGCTTTACATTGGAATCACGTCTCCGTGCAGTACGTCTTTGTTCCTTAAAAATGACAATCCCGTAGTTTATATAAGTTATTGTAAAACAGAAATAAGGTCAAGTAATATATGCATGAAGTTCTGATGCAAGGAGATAAATCTGCCCTACCGCAAATTGGCCAAATATGTATATTATATTATACAAGTTACTTGTTATAAGGACCTAAACTCGTCTCGAGTTGTCAGTTACGATAGTACCTATGTATAAAAGTTTTAAATTTGTCTCGAGTTTAAAAATTATTTCATCTAGACATATTGTTGTAAAGAAGACTTTAATACCGTTTAAATCTGTAATCAAGAATTAAACTTATTAATAAGTATAATACACTTCATAAACTACTCTAATCTCCCAGTACGTCGCGTCGGCAAGTTTCTTACAGTTCGTGGAGCATAAAATCACTTCGAAACTTCCCGTACGTTACCAGAAACTATCGATATTAATCCGCCATTTCGGTCGTTGGTTTCAACTAGGTAGCATTTGCGACGGGCGACTTTGATTTAATTTATAAAGAAAATAAGGTAAACTCGATTTCGGCTTATCAGCTCGGAATTGAGGCAACTACACTTCAGTAAACCATGTGTTTCGAACGTGCGCTGAATAAGTTACGGGCGGAGAGTGGCCTTTCGCAAAAATAACCATCAGGGAAACCCGTATTATTGCAAATAGCGTTGCACACGTAACTGACAGGACAAGATGTACGGCAAACTAATTTCTGTTTTGTTCATAAAATTTCGCCGAATGCGGTCACCAGAAAATTGAACGTGAAGCGCTAAGGCCTTAAATGAAGTTAAGCGGCCAAGAAAATGGTTTGGACGTACACGAAAACATGGTATTTTATCGTAAGCCATATTATATAATTTACGGTTATTAAAAAGCTGCTGCAGCTAATTATTAATACGGTCAATGTTAAAATGCGGGCAACCTTGTGAATTTTGTGTGGCGTTTTCGTTTTGGGTTTTGTAGGGGGGGTCGGTCGCGAGTGTAAAATCGAGTTTCCTTGACTGGGGATCTTGTCGTTAGGTCGTCATCTTCAAATTAAAGGTGTGCAACTAGTTTTTCATTTATCTCCGTAACCGTGAGTCGGACAAAAATTTCTCGAAAAGCAATTTCATAAATAATATAGTTATCTACAATTGAACCTATTTACTTTTTTTATTCGGTTATTTTTTTTATTGATTGTCGGCATTTCCTAGGGAAATAAGTTTTATTGAACTTGTGCTTTAGAATATTGCACCTACACACGACCAGTTCTTGGCTTACGACCACTTCGACTTACCCGAAAAATCGAGTTTAAACTGAAACCATTTTCGTTATATAATTTTAAAAACCCCAAGAGCCTTCGAGGGAACCGATAAGCCTAATTTACCGCTGCATTATCGTTGGGGTAAAAAGGCATGGATGACACAATTTCTTTTTCAATACTGTTCCGATAACTATTTTATTCCAGAAGTAAAGAAATATTATTATGATAAGAATAGTGCATTATTTAAAAATGATTTATTTTCATTGAGAGAATTTCGGAAAAATTACATCTGTCACGCAATAAAAATATCTCGGAAGGATGGTCCGACGTAACGACGTCATGTATTAACGGCATATGGAACAAATTTGCTCAACAACTTAATTTGGAAGTTGACAATGAATAGATACAATTTAATTTTTGGAAAATGACGTTCAGGAACTCACAAACCAAAACTTTATTTACATCGAGGGAAGAACGAGTTAAAGAAAAAAATTTAAAGGAGTTGAAAGAATCGGATAAACCCGAAGAATCGCCCGAAACATTTTGTGCCAAAAAATCAATGATGGAGTTCAACAACTTGAAAATATGAACTCACAAGGAAGGTTAGGTAGGTGGAAAATTCAGAAAAATTTGAAACTTTGCAGGATTGTAGTACTAGTCAATCCTAATCAAGAGCCGTATTTCCGTTCGTGCCCTTATTCGGTTTAAGAGGGTGAAATCCACCCTTGGAAATTTGAACTTTGTTCGATTTTGCTTATTATCTCTGGAACAGCAAGAGCTATCGCCAATAAACTATATATTTTTGTAAATGGCTATTCAAGACCTACATTATGATACAAAAATTAGGGATGAAAATTCTAAGGGGTGCCATCTCTGCCCCCAACTCTCAATTATTTTCAGTATTTTTTTTGTACACTGCAATGAATCTATAGATTATTAAAAGAGTTATTCATTAAAGTGTATCACTTTACATTTATTTATTTGTATTTGTGCAATTGCACCCTTTGGTAATAATATCCGAAGTCGCGTATCTCTTAAACAATAAGAAATATCGCCAACAAATTATATAGTTTTGTAAATAACTCTCCTAGACCTACATCATGATACAAAAATTAGACATAAAACGCCTAAGGGGTTTCATTCCTCCCAATTATTTTTAATATTTTTGTGTACGCTGCAATGCATTTTTATAACTTATAGGCATAATTATTCATTAAAATGTATCGCCTTAAATTAGTTGATTTGTATTTGATCAAAACCACCCTTTGTTAATATCTAATATCCAAAGTAACATTTCACCGAAACTTATTTCTTGAACAATAAGAAATTTGTGTTTTTCAAGTTTGTCTAACTAGTTTGTCATGAACTACATATAATAGTATCAATATAGAAAGGTCAAGCAAAAATTCGGGTAATTTCACCAGCAAGGAAGTGAAAAGGTGTACTAATTATTATTATAGTACTGAAATCTATATAGTGTAGATATGCTATTTTGTATTCCTGTAATTTAGTTTAGAACTGTTAATAGATAATAGATAATAATGTTAATAGATAATATATACATATAAATAAAATAACTAGAGAATAATTACCTACCTACTGACGTATGAAATATATATATATATATATATATATATATATATATATATATATATATATATATGTAATAAAACAACATATGCAACAAAATATCCTTAATAATAAGGATAATATAAAATAAGCCCTAAAATGTGCGAATAATTAGTAGGAATAATGAATGTTTCCTAGATTGACAAAAAGAAGTGAGATGGTGAATGTAACAGTTAGTTAATAAATATTATTTGCTGTATTTATGTATTTATATTTAATTGTATTTTAGTTATCCATATTATTATTGTAACAGCGGTTAATATATACACTACGACACCGTGAGTGTGCGATATTTCTTATTGTTCAAGAGATAAGTTTCGGTGAAATGTTACTTTGGATATTAGGTATTAACAAAGGGTGGTTTTGATCAAATACAAATCAACTAATTTAAGGTGATACATTTTAATGAATAATTATGCCTATAAGTTATAAAAATGCATTGCAGCGTACACAAAAATATTAAAAATAATTGGGAGGAATGAAACCCCTTAGGCGTTTTATGTCTAATTTTTGTATCATGATGTAGGTCTAGGAGAGTTATTTACAAAAATATATAATTTGTTGGTGATATTTTTTATTGTTTAAGAGATACGCGGCTACGGATATTATTACCAAAGGGTGCAATTGCACAAATACGAATAAATAAATGTAAGGTGATACACTTTAATGAATAACTCTTTTAATAATCTATCAATTTATTGCAGCGTACAAAAAAAATACTGAAAATAATTTAGGGTTGGGGGCAGAGATGGCACCCCTTAGAATTTTCATCCCTAATTTTTGTATCGTAATGTAGGTCTTGAATAGCCATTTACAAAAATATATAGTTTATTGGCGATAGCTCTTGCTGTTCCAGAGATAATAAGCAAAATCCAACAAGGTTCAAATTTTCAAGGGTGGATTTCACCCTCTTAAACCGAATAAGGGCACGAACGGAATACGGCTCTTGATTAGGGTTGACTACTACTACAATCCTGAAAAATTTCAAATTTTTCTGAATTTTCCACCTACCTAACCTTCCTTGTCAGACACCGATAGATCTTCGAAGGCACGTCGTCCTCGTTTAGTAAGCACTTGCCGGTTATGATAAAAGTTGTAAGGAAAAAAACAAGAGACTTTATAAACAAACCTGGACACGTGTTCTCAAAAATCAAAAATCTCGAGAGTCACCAACGGATATCAGTGGCACAGATGATGGAAACACTCCAGAATAATTGTTATAAATATATTATGTGTGAAATTCGACTTACGATCATATCGCCTTATGTCCAAGGTGACGAATCCCATCGTAAGTCGAGAACTGACTGTTAAAGGACCTTGAAACCGATTTAGTTACGCCGAAAAGTTATTGATAAAAATTGTAGAGAAAATGCTCTAGATATAAATTTTTTTGTCAATTACACAGTTAAGGAGATAAAAACTAATCGCGCCCTTATTTTTAAGATGCGACGACCGAACGACAACGCCCTCCCCCAGTCCCGAAACTCATTTTTACACTCGCCACCGACAATCTCGCAAATGCGGGATCGACTGTAGGTACTAAATTTCGTGTCCGATAAATTTGAAAAGTTGACTTCTAATTATTTCGTACGTTTTAGACGATCGAACGAGCAATTTAATTTCGGATAAAAGAAAAACACGACCCGAGAATTGATTACGTTTGTTACGTATATAACGTTTCATTATCGGTAAACATTCGATCGATGCAATCAAGCCGTCATGATTAATCGCCGCACGACCAAATATTTAATGTGTGAGTAAAACATCAGGTAATTACCTATAAACGGCCGAAGTGCTATTCCGGTTATTATGTTCTTTTGGCGTGGCTAGAGATGATTTCCACGTAAATGATTAAATTATCGAATAAACGATTTACCGAATATCGGATAAATATTTTGTTAAAATCTTTCAATCGCGCCGGAATAGGAATTATTCAAGTTTAGAAAATAAAACACACGAATATTTAAGTTCTTCGCTAGATTACGTTAATAATTAATTCGATTTTGGGTTTAATGTAGCTTTTATTTTGCTCCGGGGAAAAATACGTTTTTATATAATTACGTTATTCTAAAATAACTGAACTCGACTTTGTTATACGTTTCGGGAAATTACGTTAAAATATTAATAAACGTACAGTTAAATTCGGAGGTAAATTAACTAATTTAAGAGACCGTATTCCCGTGTTAATCGAATATTTCGACATTACATCGCGGCTTCGAGATTACTTCGTTTGTCCATTAGCAAAATAGTTACATATCAATTAGAATATTGCGGGAGATTCCGCAACCGCGGCAACGTTGTAATGAATCTATCGATCTGAGGGACGAGGTTTAGGTCTTTGCTAAGTCGTTCCGCTGACAAGTGCTCCAGGTCTCGACTGTAATCACCACAAGGCCGCATTCACGTGCTCGTTGCCCTACCGTCCTCCACCCCCATACTTTCCAACTTTAACTCGAACAGCTTCCCCAACGCCATCCGTCAACGTCATCCGTAGAGCTAGCCCAATCAGGAAACGTCCAAAAAACAAATGATTTCGCTTTTAACCTAGTATAATTATTTAGTTTTATAAGCAAGAGAAAACGGTAACAAGTCGACGGCGTCTGTTAAAGAAATTGAAATTGGCATTTCCGTAAATTGCTTCTACGTAAAGTAAGTAAATCGGATGTTGGAATTTTTAAATTTCCGTCAATAATTGTTATTTGAAATCGAAGAATAACCTACAGCTGTTTTTCCGTTAGGTAACAAAATTTTTAATTGACCGTTTATACTGATACCGATTTTTACGACTTTAGAAGTTGGAAAAGGCGTTTAAGAAAAGTTACGCGGGTTTATAAAAGTATTTAAAACTAATTTCGACGTGAAGCAAGACCACTTTTCGTATTTCGTAAGTTCATTCGGAAAACGTCAAAGCTAATGACTTTTCCCCCTACTATTTTATTTAGCGTATTATTCCGTCCGGCTTCATTTTTTTTTTTAGTAGATAATAACACGCATCGATTTTAATTCGTGTTTAAACGTAATCAAATAAAGTCTCATAAATTTCTGTTACTATTGTCCATCTGAGAACGTATTCCAATAATAATAACACGCTAATAATAATTTTCCCCGCGTCGCAATTTGTCATTTAGTCCACAAAAAAATCGCGGGCGACATCATAAATATTAAATCTGTCGCGTGTTCGAACCGTATACACATCCCGATAAATACTCGTTCGTCTTTGTACTTATAAAGTAACGCCTTTAGTGCAAATAATATCTACAGATTACAGAATACTGTTCATAGAGAAAGCAATATTGTTAGTAACCCACGTCAATGTCAACTACATAGTCGACGAAGCAATTGAAGTTTCGCAAAGGATTGACAAGCGGAGTTAAGGGTTATTGAACAACCAAGACTTCGTATCTAAAATATGTTGGCGAAACGGCCGTCCCTCTAATTTTTACAAATTTATCGAAAAATTTCCGGAAACTCGTTGCGAGTATAGAAATTATAATTAACCATTTGACCGTTGATGATTTATTTATTTTCTGCAAGTCTAGTTGCGGTTACAAATGCATTTGATGCGAGCGCATCTGTTCTATTATCTGGATTCTAAGGCTATTATTATACGTTCGCTAACGCATTAAAACGCGATCGATTGCTTCAATTCGGATGATCACGTGTTTCCTTTTTGTTTCGCTAACCGAAACAGAGGACCCTTAAACGCAACAAGATCGAAAGAAACAAATTAACGGCAATATTAATAGAAGAAACAAAAATTAATAGCGGAAGAGATTGATCTCCAACTTTTGATGGAAGAAGGATAAGCATAACGGAGAAAACTCTAACGTGACAACTTTGTGATTAATGAACAGATATATGGTGTATATATAGAAGATTAACAAGAACTTTACCGATTATCATCTTTTGTATGTACGTTGATCCTCGTTTTCAATTACACCAACGTCAAATTACAATTAAATGTTTGATTAAAAAGGACCAATCGTTTCAAATTCGTCCGAACTGTAACGTAAGTATTCGATTGCTACGATCCTAGTGGGTTAGTCTCGAATTTTGGACGTCGCCGTTTTCTCAAGTTTTTGCCCATCGAAATATTATTTTTTATTTTAAATTACTAGTGGACGCTCGGGAGCACGAATCGACTTTTAAAGAAGTTATTATACCCCTTGTATTGTTTTCGATCACGTTCCCTAAATCGCGAAAATAAGGATCGTTTAACTTACTCGACCGCGATCACAATTTTGATTCTAAGGGGGTTGAAATTTCGACAATTTATTGTCCTGTCGTTGCTCGTAAAAATTAACTCGTCCGTTTAACGTTAACGTGGTGGCCGATCAAAAATTTTAAACGCAATTATCTCCGTTAATAATTATCTGATCGTTATCATGAAATATATTAGTAGATACACGGCACCTTAATTTGATTCGCGGATTAATTAAAATGCCCGATTAAAATGATTCGCGGTTCAATCCGCGGATTGACCTAATTATTTCGCGGATTGCGCGGGTTACGCCGCGTTTTCGCGGTTTGAACCGCGAATCATTTTAATCGGGCATTTTAATTAATCCGCGAATCAAATTAAGGTGCCGTGTATCTACTTATATTCTACAATTCGTATACAATTTTCGATCAAACACCTTTCTATGTAATTTTCGACAAAATGCACCGTTTTCGGAATGTAACCTTGGAAATTCACTGCGTGAGAGGTTTCACAAAGTCGCTGAATTCGGGCGTTTACTTCGTAACGATAATTAAGGGCGTCTGTATTTTTATAAAAACGGGCCGATCAGCTGTGCACCACATAATGATCCTTCCAACAAGGGTACACCAGTGCGAAGTGACCTATTTTCAATTTTACGCAGGTGTACATTTACGTTATAACACTTCGGCTTTGATTAATGAAGGTTGCCTCTATCTATAATCCATATGTCAGCGATACGCCATAGAAATGCGCAAATGCAACGAAGCTGACACTGAAACGTAATTATTAATTTTTTTGCACCATGGCTGGTGCGGTTATTTTGATATTTTATAGATAATAAATGTGGTTTAACGATTTTTCCGTTTGATTTAAAAATATTTTTGGTCCGAAACCGGAATAAATGGCACACTTTAGTTTTGATTTTGATGTTGGAACGAAATAAAGTGTGTACCTACTTTTCGGCGTTTACACGGAAGTTTTCAATACAAAAAAAAAACTCGATACGAAACCGTAAAACGGGAGGGTCGGTTTCAAGTTTTGAAAACGATCTAAAAAGCGTTTAGGTTCCTACATGGGGGCATTGCAAACTAGAAACGTTTTCAAAACGGTTTCAAACCTGTATGTGAACGCAGTAATTTACTTGATTGAAGTTTTAGCATTTAATAGGCTTCACGCGTACAGGCAGTGACGGCAGAAATTAAGCGAAGTCTGGAGGTTGCAAAAGCAATTATTGCGCGAGCAATGCATTATTTATTTCGCCTTTGATGCGCCATATTTTATTTCCGTGTCGTTTTAGGCGTCCCTCACGGCAAAACGTCGTTTAAATAGCTTTATTAAGATAAAGAGCCGAATCATCTTCGAAGCGAGGCTGCTTTACATATATTTATATGGGGCCCATGTGCGATTTTTTGTGTCGAAGAACTAAAATTTTTCGCCATACAGCTAGCTATAATGTGGAATGTAAATAATTATATATATATATATATATATATATATATATATATATTGTATTTACTGTGTTTATGTTGGTAATGACGCTCACAATAAGCCTCCACGGTTGCAGGAGAATCTGAACCTTTTTATTACCAGCGGCCCTTTTTTATCGTTTATTTTTATATAAATTCATAAGGTGCAATGGGGTAAGCGAAAAAACGGGTAAAGTGAAACATGCGACATTATTAGGGCATAAAGTTCAAAAGCCATTTATTATTGTGACAACTATTCCGCGTTCCCGTCGAACAACAGCACAAATAGTAACTAAACTTAAACTGTACGTAATTGAAAATAATGTGAATGTTTCAATTTTCAAAAATACGGTCAAACGATGCGATAAAAACAATCGTTCTGCTTTTGGTTGTAAACGATGAAGGGAGGTTCTGTAATTTCCAAGCAGCGGTACCGATTAGCCAACACCAAGCTCATTATTTATTCGATTTTTCACTTGCCCTGTAAATTCGTTGTTCTGGGGCAAACGAAAAAGTCACGTTTCTACAATAACTGTAGTTACATTAAATTTCTATAAGAATAGTTGCTGAGTCTTTTGACTTGTTACGTATAGCAGCCTTTGTATCTTTATCAGATATCAAACGTCTATGCATTAAAGCTATTTTTCGAAACACGAGACAAACACTTTTAGGTGGAAAAGGTTTTTAATGTGGTTTGTACGGCTTGTACGTTGAAGTAACAATTCTATGACTTCTCACTCGAGTTGTTCACGTTGCACATGTTTTAAAACAATTTGTCATCCACTTTCTGTCTGATATCATTAGAAACACAATATCTTTATTATAATATGACAATAACAAACGTTCGAAATAACCTTTACATTTTCACGTGATCACTTATCCAACTGCAGTTCCTTCCATGCACCTCATAAATAAATCGAGAAATTTTATATATTAATACAGGTGTAATAGTCGCAAGATAATCGCGATTCAATTATTAATAATACTCGGAAATATTGGTAAACGTTAGAACGCGATAAAGTTCAAAATACACGGGAGATCGTAAATTAGTAGCTTAACAGGCAATAACTCATAGATTATTCTGAATAATAATTCAGGGCTCAACGAAACGAAACAAATGTCCATAATGATAATAACAGATTAAAATTAGAAAAAGAATTATTATTAATACAGGCGAATGATATAAAGAGAAACAAAAACAATTTGTATTTGGCTTTGGAAAGAAAAGTAATATCTCGCGACGAAACCGATCCGAACGGAACTACCGTTGTAACCGGATCCGCCACTTTTTTAATTTTAAATCTAAGTTATTTAAAGCAGACTATAAAAATAAACGGGAAACGATTTATCTGTTGTAAAAGGTATATCTGTAGGAAAAGCCGAAACCACTTATTCCGGGAATTTAATTTAAAAGATTGCCTTTTCCGAAAATTTAAAAGCGCTCACCATTTTTCCAACAATCACATACTTTTCTGTTCCCACGGTCGCATTTGTAACTATCCATTATCGGGGAATATGTGTGTACATCATCCATTAGTACCTATAAATATCGTGTACATAAATAGCTACCTATTGAATCCTTTGTTCGTAGTAAACGATTCTAACTTACTTGATTGTCCTGAAAGTTCAAATAGTTCTATACGTTTTTTTTCGAACATTGTTACTAACACATCAAAGAATTATTTTTACAATGGCACGAACTAAATATTAATTTAGCTGTGATATGAGTAGTCCGAACATTTTCCGTCGTAAGTGACATTGAAAACTGGAAATAGGAAATGACGGAGTTAAGACAGGTATATATATATATATATATCATACTATATATATATATATATATATATACTATATACTATATATATTACCTATATACCTATATATATATATACCTATATACCTATATATATATATATCCTATATATATATATAACCTATATACCTAATATATATATATACCTATATATATATATATATATATATATATATATATATATATATATATATATATATATATAGGGAAAATGAACAAGTTAACACACAAAACAACAATGCAGCAACATTTGTAATCAGAAAGTGAAGTTTATTTAACGCTATAAGAAGATGTATAAGAAAATAATGGAGTCGTTGCTTCTTATACTTTGAAGTGTATGGTAGTAAAAAGAAAAAATGTCACTTTCCCCATAGTAAAATGAAATATAATGGTTTACATATGGAGCAAAGCGAAACCAGGGGTCAGTTGCAAAACAGCCGATCACCGGTGAACCTCTGTCAATTACAACGCAAAGAAAGATAATTCTGTATCAGACCACCAAAACGTCTCCAGACCTCACTTCGTTAGATTCTCGATTATGAGGGGGGCGAGGGATAAAAGAATAACATGAAAACGAATAATTAATTTCGCGTATTGAACATTCAGTTTTGCGTTGCACGCTTCTGATTATTTGTTTTACGTGTTTTAGTTCATTTTTGACCTTTTTTTCTTAAATTTGGTGCCAAGGTTTTCGCGTTTTAGGTTATGTTCCAGCACGTGGCCTATTTTTGATTCTATCGTTCATCGTTTATACCATGTATTTAGCCTACTCATTCTTCTAAAATATCTCGTTTCAAAGGCCTATAACAATTTTATTTTTTATTTTCAATTCTAGATATTACTGGATACTGGACGTGTTTTTTTTTCATTATAAATTTTACTTATTTCCGCTATTTGCCTAAAGCTACTGTCCAAATAACATAATTTAAATGTTTGTATGAATACGTGATTCATATTTAACTGATGTGAAAAACTCTGATTCGGTAAAATCTGGATCTTCGGCTACTTTAACATTGATATGGGAAATCAAAATAGTTTAATGAGGTTCATGAAACTTGTATAGGTATCTATTGTAGTTCACGAAAAATAATTGACTTTCGAAAATTAATTCCTTACAAGAAAATTCGTTTTAAGCAAGAAATTAGAGGTTTCGTTCGCATTCGGATTATTCGTAATAAATAAATAGGCAAGTAAAGTAAATTAAACTAAAAGTTCTCGAGGCAAAATAGGGGCAAATTAACGATTCGTTTAAAGGAACGAAGACTAATGCACACGACAAATTTTGTAAGACTAACTTCTTGGTAGGAAGGACTTTTTATAAATTAAAGTCGTATTTCGGAAAATTAAAATCTCCCTATAAAGTTATCTAGAGGATATATAAAAAAAAAAACATTAAACGGTTATTTAAAAACGCATAATTTTTCAAATTTCACATTAGGTATTTCGACTAAAATTATAATTTTATGTTTTTTTTTTTGAAAGCTATATGTTTAACGCTTCAATCGCCGTTTCAGTAGTTGACGACTGTAATTAAGACAATAATTGCAAGTTTGTCGTTTCTGTTCTATTAAGTGGAAAATTGCATAACAATAAGTGTGCGAAAATTACCTCTCTACTCGAATTTTGTTTCGTGCAACGTAAATGACTGTAGGTATCGAAAATGTTTTATTTTACAATCGATGGCCGTGATTTATACGAACCGTCGGCGTCGATGTCGATTGAAATAATGAGATAAAAAGTTTAATGCGTAATTTATAAGTTAACTACACTGCGACAGTGTCGTTACGGCAACGTCTGACCTTTTTCCAGCGGTTTCCCTTTCATTTCTTATGCTAATAAAAAATAGAAGAAAAATTAATCTATTTGATGGCTATTGATGCTGACTTCGGGCCCCAAGTTTAACCTAGAAACGTCCATAGGAAATATATTCGAAGAATCGGAAACTACGAAACACACTACGAATTCTACTATCACTTTTAATGTTTACGTTACAGAAATTTTCGTTCTCCTCTCAGTTGTGTTTCCACTTCTGCTTCGTTTCATTCATCGAAGCAAATGTGGAGTTTTATTTTCGAATTTTCTAATTTAAATTTTCCACAATCTTATAACAGTAATTCCATTGTGATTTGCAACATCGGGAAGCGATAAATTAGGAAATATATAAATAAAAAAGTTTGATAGATGTTTTCGTAAGTAATGTGGTGACAAAATTTCGTTAAACTTTGGAAGTACATAGTTAGGTAAAAGATCGATGGCGATCGGGAAATTTATATTTCTCAATGGTGGAGTTGCATTATTCATTTTGTAGTTGTAAAAAATTTAAGTAACAAGGTGTAACATAAATCATTGCTAACGAGACTTCGAAGTAGGTTAGAGTTTAATCAAGATTAAAAGTTAAGCTATCCTAAGTAATCAGTCTAATCGCTCTGCAGAAGGATAAGAGAGAATTAGGGCGCCAGAGGATGTCAGATATCTTGGCGAGTTGCAGGGAACGCTGGCTTTGTTTGGGACAACACAATTCGCGACCAATCGATACCAGATGTTTGCGAAACAATACCGAAACCTAGACAGCTACACCATTGCCTTAGTTCAGTCGCTATACAATACAACCACTTATATCTATAGAATTTCCGCAATTAATTAGTCAACACATCGTGCCAGGGAAAGGTTCTGTTTAACCACAAACGAAAATTAAATGAAAACGTAGTTGACAAAAATATTATTTCGATATAGGTTAGGAGAATTGTGGGAGTTGTGCTTTTTTAAACGTATTTATTTATTATTTTCAAATTAATTCGAGCTAATATTTTAAATATGAAATCGAATTACGTCTTCGAAACATTTAAATTTGACATTTATACCGTAGGTACAGTCAAGGATTTATTTTGTATCGCAGACAACGCGAGCGCTTTTGCAACCAATAGTGCAACGAGGGAGAAGTAACGACACGTGTTCTCGGCTAGTTATTTAGTCTTTTCAAGCTGGGTTAGGTCGTGTCGGCATTGTTGTCGAGATGGTGCATTGTTGAAGTTTTCGTGCAGAATACAATTTTTTACAAAAAAATTATTATTTCGCATTAACTCTTAATAAATGATATTAAACCATTAAAACTATATAAGTAAACCATTTTCAAAAAAGCGTGTTATCGAAATTTTTTGTAAAACAATACAGATAGGTATTTATATTTTAAAATTGTCAGTTTATTATAATTTTTAGAATAACCTAAAATTTATCTACGGTTGTTATTTGGTTTTGGTTTTGGTTGGGTATAAAATCTTGCCTTAGGTACTAATGTTATTAGTTATTTATTGCCACCATAAAATTCACAGATTCGCACAAACAGTTGCCTTTAATGTTAGGGATTTATTTTTGATGCAGGTAAATAAATTACGGCTTACTTTCAATTAAGTAAGTAGTTTTAAACGATTCTTAATGTGCTGAAAAACATTAAATATCTATTAAATATGTATACATATACGATCTGGATTCGAATCTGGACTCGTCTTTACGAATATTTAATAAAATAAGTCATCGCGCCATCTCAACAACAATGCCGACCAACCTAACGGCAATAGATCAGGATTCGTAAACGAAACGACTAGATAACTAGTCGAGAACGCGTGTCGTTTTTACTTCTGCCTCGTTGCACTATTGGTTGCGCGCGCGCTCACGTTACCTACGACACAAAATAAATCCCCGACTGTACGTCGTCGTTTAAAAAGATACGGAAAAGTGGACCATTTAATAAACCCATTTTAAATGCTTTCAAGTTTTACTCAATCAAACTGACTAAACTTTTTGAGAAGTTGGATTAAAAGTAATTTCGGTTTTAAGTTAACGTTCGGAAATTTAACGATATTTAATTTTTCCTTTATATTCCTTATTCGTCGAATTACTTTACCTACCTAAAGAATATTTTTAATAGGAACGACTATAGAGCTGGAAACGAATTAGACTTTTGGATTTAGCTAAGCTGGGGGGTTAGTTAAATGGAGGATAAAAATGACAATTAAGATTACTTTTAATGTAACGAAGGAAAAACGGTTTGTTATTCAGTGTTTTTCTCAAACGAAGAACTCCGGAATTTTCCATTACTACGTCTGAATTTATTGGTTGTCGTAATTTATTCTGTATACTCAATTTAACAAAAACCAAATCAAAAATCGTCAGAATCTGTAAATTTCAAGCACGCTCACGTAGCAAGCTTAAAAATATTTGCACAATAACCGCAAAGCCCTTTCAATTTGAAACTTCAGTGGCGATATCGTCATATTTCACGGAATTGCAGCGAATACTTATTAAATTAATTATTTATATAACCAGTATTTTTTTAAGCACACAAAATTTGGCGAAAAATCCGAGTACCTCCCCAAACGATATATTCAAACATTACGCTAAACCCGTAGATTTTACGAGCTGCAGCTGAGCGCTGAATGTTTACAGAAGGTTAATGGAATATGTGGAACGGATGAAAATTTCATGACCGAACCTCGAAAGTGCGTACGCACTTCGAACATTACAAGAATTTCTTTTTTACGGTCGTAATTGTGATGCGGAAAGCCGTAATAACTAAAGCGAATAGCGATCGTGTCCGTAAATTGTTTATAGGTATTTTAGCCATTATTATGGCAAGAAAGCGGCATTTGTTACGTTCGACTAAACAAGAATTACAATAAGGGTTAACTTGGCAGCTTTTAGGATTTTAGAGGATCTCGGAAATCAATCACGTAGAACCTCAAAACGTAAAGTCGTAAACTAACTGAACAAAATTGATTTATCGCGTGCCCCTTATTCGCGGTACAAAGGTGATATTTTTTTTCAGTTTCGTTTAAAAATTATTTTTTAGACGTTCGTCCGCGCAATTAAATTAAATTGCAATTTAATCGTGCAGTAATCGACGCGGCGCGCATTTTTAATTAATTTATGCCCTTTCAGAATAAGCAAATCGAGGATAGATATGCATTTCATAAAATAATAATAAATTTCTGAAACGGCGTCTACAGAAAACAGATGGAATATCCAAAGGGATTCGGTAATTTTGTCCCTGGAGCCCGAAGTTGTACATTAATAATACACAAATTTAGTCGACGTAAATTAACTGAATGAGTACCATCATTAATTAGCGTTTACATTTAAATTGTTTGATGTGCATATGATTGTATGTAAGTATGTAGTGTGTCTATGCGTACCTAGAATAATTAATCTGTTAAGTGGGTACGTCTAAAGCTATTAGGTAATTTTAATTATGAATATTGTCGATACGTTCTTATTTTTTAATAGTTTGTTTTAACGTTCAGGCTTGTCTAATTTTTTTTTATAACGAATTTGATAAACTCGAGATTAAGACAAATACATAATTTGATACTTGACATTTAGCTTTAGGTAAATGATTATATAGAATGAGCTTTCTTGCTGATAAAATTTATGCAAATCAGAATTACTTAACCTACAAATTTCACCCTAACAATTTGAATAAATATTTTCACAACACCTCGCATAAAAACTTATGCAAATTATGACGTTTTGGTCGCTCGAGACGTATAATTACGAAAGAACCTTCGCCGCTATTGTATGATATAAGGGGTTTCGGGTCATGAACGAACAACTTCGAATTTAAGTAGTTTTATATCTAGTATTATGTAAGTGAAATAATAATATCAGGGTCTCAAATTGCTATCGCCGTATGCGCGGGGATAAAATAGGGGGTCAAAGGTAATAACTCGAGATATTGGGTTACTCAAATTAGAAAATCTCAGCCCGGCTTTTTCGAGACACTATAACAAAAAATATTTTTAAAATAAGCCTAATACAAAGAAAATCATATTTAGGAAAAGTTTTAACGATATTTATGCCGGGATTTATTCTTTAAATAATTTGGCAGAGTTTAAACGTCGACAATCGAAAACAATTGATTTGAGGGTACCTATAATGTTATATAAAATTTTCTAGAATGTTACAAGGAATTCGAAATTGTTAAAAAATTAGTGGGTTACTATTTGATAATTTGAGTTGATGTGGGCTCAAGTTTTGTGTGGCACCCTGTACAACAAAAGATGTTTTTAAAGTGAGCCCAGAAAAGAAATAACGAAGACCAAATTACGTGTCAAAGTGCCAATGAATATGGTATAATATAATAAGTAAATAAATAAAAACACGAGCCAAACGAGACTTTCATACGCTGTATATCATAGCGCATACAGTGAATTGAGCTAAAAAAAATTTTTGTGAATGTACTCGAGCCGCCCTATACGCTGATATACGACCCATTTTTGTTCGCCATATGACCCGAACGGGACAAAGGTTCAAGACAAAAATTAGCAGCAACAACTGGAATTTAGAGGTTAAGACGTAAACCCCGATCCCTTCCTTCTCGATCATCACCTTCCGCTAATTATTATTGTAAGCTGCCAATCATTCACGAATCTTGAGGTTTCCTCCTCTATAGCGCAGCTTATCGTCGGCATACTTTACTAATTATGTGTTTATCAATACGGAATCTAAACAAGACGTAAATATTGCTCTGTCAGTAAAGACGCTAATGAGTCTTTCAATTTATTAACGATTACCTTATTTTGTATGATAATTTACAAGAGCGTCGCATTTTCATAAATATAAACCTACCGGAATATTTAACAATTTACAAGGCAATGCGTGTCACATTTAAACGATAACCTTTCCAATTAAATTTTCGAACAATAAACAGATAACAGAAACCGGTCAGGACGTTAATGCGAAAATAAAAATAGACAATGTTAACGTAGATAAATTGTCTAGACTGGAAATTGAAATTAATCGTACCGATACCGAAACGCCATTAGATAAAGCGATCATTATTTAAAAGTGCTTAAAGGAATAAAAAAATAACTAATAACGAGTCGGTAGGTACCGTATATCTTCCAATAAACGCCCCCGGCGCGCAGTGGGGTATTCGAGGAATTTTTGGCTGACCAAAAGTTGATTTTACAAAGCGTATCCCATTATAAAATGTTTCCATTAATTAAAGGTATACTATAATGATTGTGCGAATATTAGCTGTAATCAGTTTTACGTATAAAACCGCCACACGCCGGCGCCGGACACCAATAAAAGTTGACGCTCATTTAACATTGAAAAAGCTTATCCGGAAGCTCCAGAACACGATTTGTGCTTTTATTTCATGTAGTTTCGATGTCATTTCATTAATTTAACAACCAGTGCATTTTTACAGTGTCTATACTTATTTGGCGTTTTCAAAATTGGAAAAGTTAGATACATTTCTAAGCCAAGCCAAGTCACGATTGTTATACATGTGATGAAAAAAAGCTTCAACTTTTCGAGGAAGCAAAATTCAAGCTGCGCATTTTTGCGAATTTAGGTTCTAAAATTTTTTAACGGAAAAAATCGAAAAGCAATCAATCTTTTATATCGAATATTGTAACTAAAATTTAGATTTTTATGTTATGTCCGTTGGGCTTCAAAATAAAAATTCTAATCGCCATTTTATAATATCATTCAGCAGAAAAAGGCTTCAAATGTTAACGAAAAGTAACCTTTAAACGGAAATCGTTTTAAAAATTCAAAAAAAAACGTCTAATAATTAGCCTAACGGTCGATTAATTTGCATATAAATTTTATTTGAAACGCTAATAGCGAGAAAATAATTTTGACCAGCTATAGATTCCTAAATACCCCACTGCGCGGCGTTTATTTGCAGAATTCGATGTCCGACTCGGCGTTTATTAGCTTGTTCGCCTCGCGTAAACTTAAATGTCACTTGTACCACTTTTCCGCTTAGTCCCCCCCCCCAGTCTAATTGTTTTTAAACATTCACTATAATATTTTATTTGACAAAAATTTCGCGTTACAATAAACTGATAACAAACTATAAGTATAGATTAGATTGATGTAATGCAAATAAAAGTGCTTTTGTCTACTTGTTCAGCGAGAGCAAGCAGCAAAATTTCAGTTGTGCCGACACAAACGCCCCGGATGGCCATGCATTATTCAGAAGGATGAGATTAATCGCTACACGAGCCGTGGGCGATTAATTAAAATTAATCGATCGACTAATTAATTCTTAAAATTCTACTTAATAAATACAGCATAAATTCAACAAAACAATTTCAGTGGTGGTGAAATGTATGTAAATACATTCGTTCTTATGGTTCTTTTGATTTAAATGTTCTCGAATAAAATTTAGTAAGCAAGTAGTAGTGTATTTAATGATTCTAAAATTCGTATCTTTACCTACGTTTTTCTTTTCGTTGTTTGATACACATAATAATATTATTAATATTTATTTTTTATTAATTTATTTGCCAAAAGTCCTCCTCCGTGTTATTAGAATAATACAAAAATATTTACTGTTTATTTGTTTGAAACGATCAATGAAAGCTTTTTCCATTATAATGTAAGTATACAACTTATATAAAGTTGTTTTCTATTTATCCCCGTTCTTTTCTTCTTTTTTTTTTAATAGGAACCGAGGGTAAACATATTTATTTTTGTACTAAAGTTCACGCTCGCATGCCTACATAACAGGAATAGGTATTAGCTTTATATTTTCAAAACATTAAAATTTATTTTCTTCGAAAAATTGCAGCATATTTTCATTGTTCACAATGTGATTCATAAAGAATTTTAAGATAAAATTCTGCTCTTTTTTTTCATTGGAAACGGTTATTGATGTAAGTACAAACTTACATTGATTTTTTTTTAATGTTATTAATACGATTGTGTTTTAATCTAAATTTAAAAAAATAAGTGCTCTAAAAGTAGATAATAATAATATGTATATAATAATCGTATGGTGCCCGAAGCCCCAAGCTCAGTTATGAGATGGGGCCCGTAAATGTCTTTTGCGAGACTTATTTCTTATCCGCTAAATAAGTGGATGTAAATATAAAATGTTTCATCTCGTGGGTTTTGAGCTCATAAATAATTTATCCAACACATTACTTTTATATTTTGACTTATACGTGCACAAAAGCACCACTAATTATTTATTCATTCGCGTTCGATGTCGACAAATACTTAATAATTTCGAGTTCGATGTTACGTTACAAAGTTACGTTATACCATTAATTTGTTTGGTAATTTTCCGACTTGCCTGAATATTTGACCGTTTCTTCTGCAACTTCTGAAGGTGTCCAATAAAGTTTCTTATGATCAGTAGCATAGTAATTCATTTACAATGACTAACAACGTTCGTTTATTGAACAATGACGTGTTAGACATGATTTTAGTAATTAGTGAATCAAATAGTGTTATTAATACAGTGAAACGTTTGTATTTAGGAAAATTTCCCGATAGGAGGCTACCAGGCGGAAAAACTATTCGGAATATTTTAAGAAGGTTTCGCGAATAGCTGTGCCATTCGTAACTGCATAAAATAATATTTCGTTGAATGTGTACACTTTCGGTCACACATCATCACTTGAATTTTACGATTCTTCTATCACTTGTGAATGACTAAACGTTACATGCTTACATTTCGTTAAATTTAATTGCGCGTGTCGTCGAATACAGTCGTACCAAAAACGAACACCGCTTAATAATTTTATTTCATTTTTATCGCGCCATTATTTTCTCTTTAAATCGAAATAACCTCTGAACGCTTCGGGTTTTTATTATGTTTTAGATGTTGGTGCGTAATGGATTAGGGCTAATCTGAATTCAAACAAATTTATTGGCAAACCGTTGGATCTGTAACTTAAATAAAAAAAGTCGTATCGATTAAATTTTCCATTTTCCATGTACTTCTCTAAATTCACTAAACTATTTACTTGATTACGGCCTTTCATATAAAAGGGATCGTTCGCTTATCTGCGAAATCAAATATTCCAATTGTTATCTCGGTTAACAAATAAAATACTACAAAGGAAACTGCGGCCACGCGGGAACCGGTTGACATTTATGTTTCTTCGGAGTCATTATAAGATCGAGTTCCATATTTCGAAGTGGTTTTCGCAATTTGCATGAATTACTTCCTTTTTTTTAGGTACTGATTATGATTGACTGACGATTGTCTTTTCCATTAGCGCGAAAAAGTCAATACTCGAGAATACTCGTCACCTCATCTCTGAAAACCGACTCCGCCAATAAAGTTTTCGCTTTTATTATTCAACGAAAGAAGTAATGGACGCGTTTCTATAGCTTCTTTTAAGAAAATGTTAGTTATTTTATTAATGGCCTTAGTACGACGAGTAAGATGTTTCGAGAAACGGCGCTATATTCGTAACCGGGGAGCTTCTTACATTCACCTTTTGTTAGCTCTTTCAAAAATATCTAGTTTCCATATTGGACTAGTGTTCGGTTGAAATATTGTATTTTTCGTCATATACCCGGGCTTTTACTGCACAAATGTTCGCTCGAAAAGCAAGCCAATGAAGCAACTGATATATAACTACACATTCGTTTTAAAAACTGTACTCGACAGCCGGCACGTTTTAGTTCTCCCCAGCGATGAAAGAATATTTTTAGACCATTAAACCCGACGGCGAGCGAGATTATATTGTAAACCGGTAAACTACATTTAAAATATTGCTTTTTTCTACGGATTTAATTGCCTTTCTATATCCAAACAATTGCAACGTGCAATTTTTGACTTTCGCAATCCGTTCACGCGACAGTAGTACTTATAACTGGCAGAACTTCTGCCGCGATTATATCGCAGTTGTGCCGTTTAACGTGCCTAATTTTATCGACGAAATCGCTCGATCTAAATTACTGTATCAAAATTCTTGGTTAACGCAATTCGGTTCTGCTCAATTTCCTTCACAGGATAAGTACCTCGCTTAAGATTTCAACGAAATTTGATCACAATTACGTTATCGCTCTGCCACGTTGCGCTCCCCCAAGCATCCTGTTTTTCCAAACCGCGGAATGATATACGACGAATTCGGTTTTGTTTTAGAGAGAGAGACCCGTCACATTCTCGTTATATTATTATACTTACGCTTTCCGATGGGTTTCGCGTAACTGTTGTTCGTAACATGTAAGTTGCTCGGTGTTCGGCAACGTACATAATTGTTTTCGTTAAAAGTATTGGCCGTCCGCTGTTTTAAGTGCGTGCCATGTAAAATACAGGTCGCGTATTAATGTCAGTTACATTCGCAATATCGCGACAAATTTATCTGTTCCGACCGCGCGATCCCCAACACGTTCGGCAAAATATTACATTAGAATTCGGAAGTCTAGTGGCGATGGTGCCGCGCGACCACGTCCCTAATTAATTTACATAAGCTTGTACTCCGAAAAACGCGAAACTGAGATTAAAACAAAATATATGGTTCGACCGACTCACACTTCCCTGTTAAACAAAGTATACGTACAATCCTTTTGTGTAAAAAAGGTAATTCGGTTTAAAATTATTACAGCATTAATTAAACGTAAGAGCCTTAAATGGCGTTATAAAATGCACCGACAGAATAAGGACGTTTTATAAATAAAGCGGCGTTAATATTCGCGACTAAACCTGTATAGGTACGCCGCAGTATAATAACCGATCCACTTCAAATTGGTACCACTTACTTTAATTTAGTAAATTAAAATAGGACGAACTCTAGAAATTCGGCAAGTTACCATCTACGCTCTCACGATTATTGTTAAGGGCGAGGGTGCGCCGCGGAAAGCGAAACGAAAATTATCTAGACTTCGTCGTAGATTTCTAACAGTAAAACAAAATTGCTTTGCTAGTAACTCCTCGGGGGGGAATTATAACGCTGTTACGTAACTATCGTTATAATTAGGTATTATTATTATTATAATTGCCGATTTTCCCACACTACTTGTGCTTTGTTACTTAATTTTCATATTTCACGGTATCCTTGTATCTCGATAGTGTTCTTGCGTAATCGGAAACTACCTAAGTTTGTGTTAAGATTTAATCGCTCGAATTTTAAATTTCATAAATATTTCGGGGCAATATAGCTGGGAAGCATAAATTTATTTTTTGCGCGAAAGAAACATACTGTGCGCGTAATCACAGATAAAATTCGGCCATATATTCTCTGATAAGCAACGCATTTTTCATAGTGCGGGATTGGTAACGCTGCGATAGCGGAGAAAAGTGGAGACGCGCGATCGTTCCCTGTTTTTCTGTGTTGTAAAAATGATAGGTGGGTACATTTTTCAGGTCGCGCCCCAATAAAAATATAATAAGGACGATTAGAAAATTTATTTTAAAATGCTTAAATATTACCACTTACTTTGTTGGTATTAATTGGTAGGTCGATGAAACATTTCGTGCAGAGCTCGTTTTATTTGCATTTCCGATTATTAAAAATAATTCTCGTCGTGTTTTGTAAATTGTTCGAATTCTGTTGGACCAAATCAATTTAGATATTACAAAAAGAAATTAGCTAAAATGACTGATTGATAACCTACTTTTTGATACGTAAATATTATATACATATTTAATAATAGTTTCTTTGGAACATTTATTTAAGCGAACAAACCTAACATAATAAACGAAAATTGTATTTATCGACACACAATTCATTAGTTAACCGACCGTTATTTGTTTATAATTAACAGACCGAAATATTTTACAAACAAGACGATTTAGATAAGGTATCCTAATTGCTGTCTATACCTTATTCGAGATAGGTTATCGCGTCATCAATAAAACCTCGTATTTTTACATTTACTAATAGATTGTAGTCTATCTTTCCCATGTGTGCAGGTAAATCGTCGGTAGAATATGCCACGTTTAATACTTTAAACTGAATATTATTACAATTATATACAATTTAGTAAACTTTTTATTCGTGACGTGCATTGGAACATTTCGCAAATAACGTACACCTACATGTTAAATAAATTGCAGGTCCAAAAGTCAAATAAGTTTCTTTTTTTTTATTTTTATTTTTTACCGAAACTGTTATTGTCCACGATATACAATCGACGTACTTCAATTTAAATATCAAGATAAATAAGCAAAAACGTATTAAAATAAAATACACTACTAAAGGGTGGGCCATCTATTGGTTTCTTTTTGAAATTGTTACTAAAACTACACCGTTCAATATTATTCAATGATTGTTGCTTTATTGAAGAGAGTACACCTTCCGATTATTTATGGAAAACAATTTCATTCAAATGGCTGCCGCGGCTAGCATGGCAGTAGCTCATCCTGTTAACCCAATTTTGTAGCACATTGTCGATTGTTTGTGGCTCTATTTCGCGAATAGCTCGATGGATGTTTTCCTTAAGTGCGTCAATTGTTTGTGGATCGTTGGAGTAACAACGGTCCTTAACATTTCCCCATAAAAAAAAGTTCAACGGCGTCAAATCGCAGCTGCGCGATGACAAATTAACGTCTCCAAAACGGCTGATAACACGGTTACCGAACTTAGTGCGCAAAAGATCGATCGTTTGACGGCTGGTGTGGCACGTTGCGCCATCCTGCTGGAACCAAAGCCCGTCTAAGTCTAAATCGTTCAATTGCGGCCACAAAAAATCAGTTATCATGTCTCTGTAGCGCACTCCGTTCACCCTAACGCTGTTGCCTGCTTCAGTTTGAAAGAAGTAGGGACCAATGATGCCACCACTCCAAAACCCACACCAAACAGTTACTCTTTGAGGATGCATTGGCTTCTCAATGACTACGTGTGGATTTTTGGAACCCCAAATCCTACAGTTTTGCTTGTTGACATAACCTCCGAGATGAAAATGGGCTTCGTCTGAAAAGATGATTTTGCGACCAAAATCGACGTCATTTTCCAACTCATTTACAACCCACACAGAGAAACGATAACGAAGCGGATGGTCATTGTGCTTCAACTCTTGAGTGAGTTGCACCTTGTAAGCAAATAATCCGAGGTTTTTATGCAATATTCTCCTCAGAGAAGTGCGACTGATGTTCAGTTGTTGAGTTCTGTGACGAGTTGACATTCTTGGGTTTTCACGCACACTTTGGGCAACAGCAGCAATTCTTTCGTTTGTGCGTACCGGACGAGCACGTGGATAGCATTTGTTATCCACAAGCATGCCAGTTGCACGAACTTTCTTTATGAATTTGCTTACACCAGCCGCTGAAGGGGCTTCGTTTGCTTCCAAAAATTCCTCTCAACTTTCGCACAGTTTCTGCAACACAACACTCACTTTGGAAATAATTTTTCAATATTTCCCAGCATTGTTCAAGCGTAAAACGATCCATTTCTTACAGCTGAGGTTTGACACTACATATCTATCAATATCAAGCGCGTCAGTGTTGCAAACTGTCGAAATAACACGCACTTCAAAAAGAAACCAACAGATGGCCCACCCTTTATAAGCAAGTCTTTTTTTTTCTTTTATTATAGCTGGCTCTGCAATAATGCAATACACGGCTTGGTTATTATTATAGTACAATTAATTAATTAAGTGCAAAACTACATACATGGTGTTAAATCCAATGGGGATTAACTGATAAATTTCACCTCTATCTTAAACATTGATTTGGGTTTATATACCATATTTAAATTAGGTCCTGTGGTAGTTTGCGCTCGAGACGCTTGTGAATCTTTTTTTGGCCTAGATTTAATTTAGTAGCACTTGAACACAAAATTAGGTTTTGGAAAAACTTCACTGCAGTTTTATTAATGAATTCTGTAATTAGGGGAACACTTAATTTTACTGTGAACTTGTTTATTACGCACAAACCAAGGGCAGTTGATGGCGATTCTGAGCACTTTATTTTGGATTGTTTGAAGTTTCTTCATGTTAGTTTTTGATGTGTTGCACCAAATTGGACATGCATACGTAAGAATTGGTCTGAGGATTCCTTTGTAGATAAGTACAGCACACTCAGGTCTGAGGTGGGATTTTCGGTTTATAAGTGGATACAAGGCACCCAGTCTGTTGTGGCACTCGTTGAGTTTTTTATTGATATGAAATCCCCAGTTCAATTTCGCGTCTAAGTGCACGCCTAAATATATAACAGCTGTGTCCTTTGGATTCCAATCTATTTCGTTATTATTTATTATTAATTTTGTAATTTGCTCATATCTCTTGAGTGTAAAAATTTTTGTTTGACATTTATCAGTATTTATTTTAATTTTCCATTTCTGAAACCATGCACATAACGTATCTATAGAGCTTTGGAGGAGTTCGATTGCTGTATCAAGACTGGAGTTCTGTGTAATAATTGCAGTATCGTCGGCATACATAGCCAGCGATGAGTTGAGATCTGTGGGTACGTCGTGAACGAACAGGTTGAATAGGGTGGGACCCAGAATACTACCCTGGGGTACTCCGGCCCGAATAGGTTTTGAACTAAATAAGGTTGAGCTGATCCGGACTCTAAAAGTTCTGTTAGTGAGAAAAGAGTGAATGATTTTGATTAGGTAATTTGAAGTATTTAATAATCTCATTTTATATAGAAGTCCATCGTGCCAGACCTTGTCGAAGGCTTTTTCCAAGTCAATAAATACAACCGCAGTGTATTCTTTCTTTTCGAATCCTCTTTCAATTGTTTCACTTATCTTGAGAAGCTGGTGAGAAGTCGAGTGATGGGTTCGGAAGCCAAATTGATGATGAGGAATAGTGTCGTTTATAAGCAAGTCTATGTTCGGCGTATATACTTGATTATTTAACGATAAAAACAATCAGACCGATTATTATGTACATCGAAAACGTTAAATATACGTTATGCTTTTCGAATATATTTTTTTTGATTCGGCCTTTAACACAATGTAGATAACTGTTTAGTTTAAATTACATTAGTGAAATAGCATAGTAATATAACCTTTGGAGAGCAGCAGCATCAGACCGAGTTAAATTGTGTTAAGTTGTGTTTGCGTTTATCCAAACAAAAGAATCGCTATAGACCGACGAGCTATTTATTGCAAACGCATTTTCAGCATCAAAAAATAACGTCAAAACATATTTACGTTTGAGGTAGTTCGTGTTTAAAACCGAAATGTTAAGCACTTTTAAATATTCAGATTCGTACGTACTAATACAATTTTTTTTTTAACGAAACCAGCCGGCTTTAAAATAACGAAGGGCGCAGCCGTCTATGATTAATTACATTTCAGTAAGAACATATGAAAGTGAAATGCGTAACCATGCCTCGGCAAAAAAAAATCACTACCTAGGTAATTCGCTAATTTATTTACGGTATATATTTTATTTATTTTATACAAATAAACCGCTCTTGTTTTCATCTTCGCCATAAAATAGGTTATATATAGGCTATCTCATCATAATCGGTCCTTGATAAATCAGTTATAATTAAATTAGGTCAACTAGAAACTTAAACTTTTAGGTTTTATGGCACAATTTAGATTATCGTTCGCGCAAAAACCATTTAAATTATTCAGTTAACTTTTGATTTAGGTGTCCTAGAAGTTTATTTTATAGATTTCTAATTTGGATTTTATATTGTTTCCGGCAATTCATGAAAATGTGCAAGCCATAAGTATCGGTTAAAAGCTTGCCTAATAATTTATGTAACCGTCGTCCGTGGAATTTCGGTCGAAGAAAACGACGCGCATTTAAAAGAATGCAACAACGTCGAGATTATGAAAAGAATTAAATTCATAAGGGAATTTTCGCCGGCTCGCCGAGTAAATTAAAATTAAAGACAGGACTCGAAAGTGAAATACAAACAAATTAATTTCTAATTTCATTTTCACTTGCGTAATCAAGCGCCTTTTTTCGAAATGCTAATTGAGGAAAACGAGCGGTCTCGCAAATTTGCTCGAGTCGTCCAACAAAGAGGCGGAAACAAAAACTACATCTATACAGGACGACTTAAAATTGAATAGCCAATGAAAATCGGCATTCTTTTCCTCTTCGACCGACAATTTTTGTGTTACAAATACTATAGATTCATTTGGATTCCAGGTATTATTTGGTTTATCGAATAAATTCAGATTTGTCGATGTTAGGGGTCTTTAAATGTCCTCCAAAGTCCTCTAGAACTTCGTTTAACTAGGGGAAAAATGTTGCTTTTAATTACGCGACGTCGGCACGGCATAAATCCGAAATACGTCATTGTAGGTAATTTATTTTTTGATTTTTTTACGACTAATTTCGCAAATTATTCAAGCATTTTCTTTAATTTACGGCGTTAATATGACAAGAGTAGCCATACGAGTTTTTAAATGGGCCGACAGAACGTTAAAAGCAAATTTTAAAAAGTTAAGAGCGAAAAAACATTCACAAATATTTTTTTAAATAATGCGGCTGCAATATTTTTTAGCTTTACGCCTTCAAATTTTATTTCAAATTATTTGGAGCCCTCAACGGTTCAACACTAAACGGTCCACTGTGCCACTGAACTTAAAGCAATGGAAATACCCAAAAATCACAAACAAAACAATTTAATCGGCAGCCACATTAAATAATCGATTAAATCGATTGTTTATGGTTTTTGGGTATTTTTATTGCCCTTAATAGTTTATGGATTATTTGAGAAAACATCGATTTTTATAGAAAGTTTGAGGAACGATTTCACCCTTAAAAGATTGGTGAAATCCCTCTTCGTGAAATTCGTAAATTACTACTGGTTACATACGTGTCAGCTATGCAAATTAAATAGTCGGTCGATTGAGCGTATAGCAAACAAAAAACGAATTGTAAGTTTCGAGATATATTGCAATTTAATGTAATATACTATACGCCACAGTTTTGTTACTTAAGTAATAATTTTTGTCTACGCTACTGAGACTTTCCAGACACGTTCGTGCGCGATCGGCCCGTCTCGG
Organism: Rhagophthalmus giganteus; assembly: GCA_036326145.1. NCBI lineage: Eukaryota > Metazoa > Arthropoda > Insecta > Coleoptera > Rhagophthalmidae > Rhagophthalmus > Rhagophthalmus giganteus. The sequence goes on along the minus strand of JARFJA010000046.1, from coordinate 733,465 downwards.
GCCCGAGCCGGTCGCAGCCATGTCAGTTGCGACGATTGCGTGTTGATGTTTATATCGTCTCACACAGCAGCCTTCGATTTTAACACATAAAAATCGAAAATATTTAAAATTATTCGTGAAATAATCGAAGGGCATGACGACTAGAAGTGTTCGAACTAAAATTAAAATGTCTCATCGGTATAATCGAAAGTTATCGCCAAATGAATAATTGGGAGACGTCTATCGGGTCATTGACGCTTCGGTGGTGGTGCGATCCCCGTATGTCGGATGTCAAAACAAATCATACGTATCGTAGTAATCAGTTCGCGTTTGTGTCTCGATCGATCGGGTTCGATTAATTGATTAATTATGTTCGTATGCGGAATTTTGGTCCAATTCCCAATAACGGCATCGCGATTCGTGTTCGTGAACAAACTGGATTTTTGTTTTTTAAACCCGGTATCGAACCGATGATTTTATGTAAGTGTCGCATCGATCGAACTGTTAAGACTTTACCATTGTTTACGACACGTTTTGGAATTAGAACTGGAATATTTAGAGCTTTATCTTCTCGGTATCGGGGTTGACGATCGCAACGGACGAGTTACAAATTGTAAGTTTCTAATTTTTTTAAAAATATTTATATGTAGAACGTATATAAATGTGTTTTCGATTCGTTTTATTAATAAAAACGTAAACCTTATTCTTTATACAATATGGTTCAAATTAAATGTCGCCTTATTGGTATACGTAGGGGAGACCGGGGTTGGTTGTCTCACGGGTTGGTTGTCACAGGGTTGATTTTTCTGTTGTTAGGCGCGCTAGGAGTTTACTAACTATGTTCAGACATGAACAAAGGATATGCTCAGTCAGTGAATATAGTTTGATGTCCCTGGGTATACAGAGTTTAATTATAGAAACAATTTTCGATTTTTTCGTGTGCTAAGTAACTTTTAGCGATGTCATCAAATGTTTTTTTCTTTACTAGCATGTTAAGCTAGGTTAGCTTTCAATTCATGTTCTTAATAGATGATAATTTGAAGTACAGGGTGGGGCAAAAGTAATGTCATAATGTGAATTGGCTGCCATTTTGTTAGAAATGAAAAAAATTGGGCTCTGTTTTCACGGAAAGTTTATTTGAAGGTGTAAAGTTGATGACGTTAAGTTGAAAAAATGATATCGGTCAAATGACCACCTCCTGAGTTGACGCACATTTGTGCTCGTTTTACGGCATTTTGAATTGTTGTTCGCAAAACATCTGGCTCCAAATTGGTGATTTCTTCTTCAATGTTGGCTTTCAAGACTTGCAAGGTTTGTGGTTTGTTGTGATAAACGCGAGATTTCAAAAAGCCCCACAGAAAGAAGTCTGGCGCCGTGAGATCTGGCGATCTGATCTGGCCAGTTCAAATCGCCAAAACGGGAGATCACGCGGCCCGGAAATTGGTGGTTCAAAATCTGTATCGTTGCCCGAGCTGTGTGAGCGGTTGCTCCGTCCTGCTGGAACCAACAATGCTGGAGACCCAATTCAGCAACTTGGGGAAAAAAAAAACTGGTTTAACATCTGTCTGTAGCGCTCACCAGTTACGGTTACGGTGGTGCCATCGGCGTCCTCAAAAAAATAAGGGCCAATCACTTTTTCACTGCAAATGCCGCACCAAACAGCCACTTTGAGGAGATGCAATGGCTCTTCGTGCATTTCATGTGGATTCTCCGTGCCCCAGAAACGCGAATTTTGTTTATTCACATAACCACTTAAGTGGAAATGGGCTTCGTCGCTCATTATGATTTTGGATACGAAATCATCCTCTTCTTGCACCAGGTTTAACAGAGCATGTGAGTAAGTTAACCTCACTTGACGGTCAGCAGGCAGCAATTGGTGAATGGTTTGCACTTTGTAAGGGAACATCCTCAGATCTTTCACCAAAATTCGATGGAACGAACGTCTGCTGATGCCAAATTATGTGCATCGTTGTCTCGTCGATGTTTGTGGACTCTCTCGGACGTCCTCGGCCACAGCAGCGATATTCTCGATCGAACGAGCAATACGAGGCCGGCCACTTCTTGCGACATCTCTAGTGGACCCACTTTGCACGAGACGCTCAGCCATACGCTTCATTGTTCGCGCACATGGTTCAGGACGATGAGGAAAACGACGACGAAATTCACGCTGCGTTAAAACAACAGACCGGAAATTGGTCAAATAAGCAGTAACAATAATTCCGCGTTCTTCAGGTGTGTATCGCTCCATTGCTTGTTGTCAACTAATTCTCTATCTGTTTACAACACAAATGTCACAGCACAATGACATTTGACGCCATTTGCAAAAATTATGGCGCATTCACATTATAACATTAATTTGCCCCACCCTGTATATTACCGTACGACCGGCGCATTATGAAAAATGGACATAGCTCGATGTATAAATTGTGGAACTGCGTTGTTAGCACACAGCTAAATCCCGACACCTATGGCCTATCCAAAGTTATATGCAATTCACGTCATCAACAAAAAGTTACTAGATTGTTTATTTGTAATTCGGTTTAAAGTTTGCCGAGTGACATATTCTATAAATGATTTACCTGCGCACACATTAGATGGTATAAAGAAAGATTACAATTTATTAGAACTGTCAAAATACGAAGTACGAGGTGACAGCACTCTGTGAAACGTCATCATCTAGTAACCTTTTATTGATGACGTGGATTGCATATAGGTTTGGACGAAGTGTATCTAAATATAGAATTTCTTGATATCAGCGAATAATTTCGAGTCGCCGATTTGTACAACTACGTAATTGTATAAAAAAATATTAGCAGTAATAAAATTATAAGGACAGTTTCGTGTTAATGGCAAACATACTTTTTAGTATGTCCAGAAAAACTCGTATGAACAATATGAATTTACTAATATCAATAAGCTGATCGTAATTAAAATTAATAAACACCATTCATACCGACGATTAACAATTATAACATTCTTTCCAAAGTAATTAAATTATTGTCAGCGTTGCTTTAATATAATAATTTGTTTTTTTGTAACACTTGAGCCAATCACACAAATTAATAATTAATATTTTAATATTTAACGTTCAATCTGTCTTATTGTAAGATCGTCGTCAGTATACACATGTCAGTTTTGCAATTATGATATTAACAAAACACAATAAATTGGCATAAACCCTAATAAATGAAAGTTTGAAATACTCCTAAATAAAGTTTATAGTTTTACGGAAAATAGCCTTTTTCGGGTACTTCTTAAATACTAGGAATCCCGACCAGTTTTCAAGTTAATCCGTTACACATAACATACAATTGTTATTATTATTGGCACTCAATCAAATGAGATGCAAATAATAAGTAATCGAAATTATAAAAATATATAAAATACGGATGTCAAAAGTAACCATTTTGGTTACATTATTTTTATTTTTAATAACGGCCCTAATTCTTCTAGGCATACATAGTGCTAGAAATATAAAACGTAAAACGGTAAAACGACTTAATCCAGCAAAAGTAAAAGGAAACGTTCCTTGGTGACGAATCACTAGATACTGATTAGGCCTCTGAAGACTCAAAGACGCTTGTTATGCCTATTTTGCGTATTTTGTAGTTATTTGTATTGACTTGTGACATAAATATATGTCATAATAGTGACATTGTAATATATAGAAAATTAACAGGTAAATAAATATATTTACTTATTAATTTTCTAGAATAACTCTGAAGATAAACAATTACACATACAGTAAAGTCCTGTTAATCCGAACGAATTAGGACTGAAACCTGTTTGAATTACCAGATTTTCAGATTAACCAAAATTATTCTTGTAATGCAGTAGCGAGTAGTAAATACAAAGTTTTTAGATTGCTGTAAGCTATAAGTTAACCAGCGTCTCTCTGACACGTTTAACATTTTCAACACTGCGACAAAAGAAACAATTACTGACTTTATTTATAAGCCAAACAATTCATTTATTAAGTACAGTATTTACGTATTTTATTTTTATCATTTTTATAACCGCAATAAATGCAATGTTTTCTATACATTGGTCTATTTTCACTTGGCCTCTGTAGTATTTTTCTAACTTACTTTTGTTTAGATTAACCGTATTTTCACAGTGGCGTGGTTCAGATTAACTGGACTCTACTGTATATTACAAACAGCACAACCAATTTTTAAATTTAATATTAATACACCTACTTAGATCCAACGGCATAAATGTAAACATAGACTTTAGACCTGTAGAAGTGTCGGTAACGTATTTAACGATTTATGTTTATGTCAGTAAATGCAAACGTCTCCACTTACATAGTTAAATATGCCTCGAAGAAAATGAAATACAGAGCTGTGTGTTAAATCTCGCTGTTTTAGACCACGCCCCCGTCCATTTGATAATGAGTCGGTTGTACATTCACAAACTCCCTACTTATAACGTTATGCTTGCTATGATCTTAGTTATTCAAAATGGCGTTGCGGGGTTGGTTGTCTCACAGGTTACGGGTATGGTTGTCACCGTCGTCTGCGTTGATTGTTGCCAGAGTTGCTTATAAGGTCTGTGCATAGCTAAAACAGCTGACCTGACAACTTGAATGGAAATAACAGATGTCGCTCGCGTCGGATATTAATGGTAACTGTAATGATTATTTGCAACTAGGATTATCATTTAAAGTGTGGAATTCACAGTAAATAATATGCAGCTAAAACATTGTTGTGTGCCTAATTGCACACAAATAAATAAAAATAAAATTAAAATGCACCGATTTCCTTCTGATATTACGTATAAAAACTTGTGGTGTAAAAAAATATTTAATGTAACAGGTAAATAATTGCGATTTCAATAATTCATTCTTACTTAACTCTTTATTACTACTTAATTATACATTTACAGGACACAATATTGAACCCAATTTGTATGATTGCGAAAAACATTTCGAAAAGATTTGTTACTATTCCAAAAAATTCTTTAAGTTCCCATTTTTCTTGTTACAATCATAAAAATTTAATCACAGACAACATTTTAACAAAGCTAATTAAACCATTATTTTCCAGTTACTGTAACACGCAAAATGATAAAGTAATTAATCAAAATGTATATTCAAAACCACAAACTAGAAAAATTTTAAAATTACAGTCTTTATAGATCAGTATCTAGCATTTTATTAAATATTTTCGCAATAATTTCTTGTTTACTTTACGAAAAATACATTAATTGCAGTTTTAATAGATGTAAAACGAAAACACAATTTTATTTTTCAATTTTAAAAAGTTACAACAAATAGTCAAGTTCTAAACCATACATAATAGATTTCATTAATATCTGACGCAAGCGCCTTTAATTGTAAATTAAAATCTATTGCACAGACCTTATAAGCACGAAAACAATCAACGCAGACTACGGTTGTCACATGTGACAATCATCAACATTTTGTAGAAAACACTAAATGTTCAAAGGAAAAACCATCTTTGATTGTGTTAGACAATCACGAGTCACATTTATCAATCGATGGGTTAAATTATGCAAAAGACGATGGAATTGTGTTGTTGTCGTTCTCACCGCATTGCTCTCATAAACTGCAACCGCTAGACAGGAGTGTCTACGGTTCGTTTAAAAAATATGTCATTAGCCAGATCGACAGTTGGATGGTAAATAATCCTAGAGGCACGATGACCATCTATGATATACCAGAAATTGTTGCTGTTGCTTAATTGTATTTCTAATTGATTTGTTTTGTTACGCTAATAGAAGAAAATATTGGTTGTTTGTTTTTTTTTTCAGTCATATGCAGGTTATTATATAGGGTTTAAGTATTTAGGTTAGCATTGCAAGGACTGGAATTATTATGCATTCTTCACTCTCATTTAAAACAGCTGTGACAACTAACCCCATAATGGGGAAGGTCACATGTTACACGTTTGTCAAAAAAGTTATATAAGTTCGATTACAATTAATATAAGAACGTTATTATTTTTTTAAAGGTGTTTGAAGAATAGAGTCTTAGAATAGCACGGTCAGAATCGTTGTAGTGCTTAAAATTGATGTGTAAAAATTTGAAAAGTAAAAAGTGTGACAACCAACCCCGGTCTCCCCTATAAGCAATAAGAATTGTCGATTCAATTATTATTTCGATCGAATTGCATTTTCTTAATAAATCACCCCTCTACACGTTATTTATATTGTAAGGTAAATTCGTCGATGGCTAGACGTTCAATTCTCCGGCCATTGAATTGGTCGGCGTGAATGATCTTGTAACAATTCGTGGTAGTGGTGAACATTTAGCAAAACAAAAATTAACAGTTGGTACGATTTAAAGTTACAACGATAAATCTCAAGTTCAAATTTTTTCCCCATTTGTTTCTAAGTTAATTAAGGGGAACTTTAAATTACGGTATCTCCATTACTAGTCTTTTCGTCCAGATCATTTTTACATAAGGTAATTCGGGGGGAGACGCCATAAAATAGGAGGTTTTGCTTAGTAGAGTCAAAATTGAAATGATAAGATAATGCAAAAAATACATCATGTTCTTCAATATTTAATTGGTTATTTATAGCCGAAGCCTGTGAAGGTCGCCTGCAAAATTAGATCGAATCCGAGTATAGCATCAAACGAAATACTAGATAGAAAGTAATGTTCCGTCAGTTATCGAAATTACTTTAAATCGTTATCACGTTTATTGCAAATATCTAGATGCAACAGTTTAACGCGACACCGTACAACCGAATTAACACGAACTAAATTTAATTCGCTGCTGGTAATCTCGCTTCATTTACAAAGAAAATCGCTTCCTATTTAGATTATTATCAAATGTTCCCGGCTTTAACGTCGACTATCAAGTTCTACGAAATGCTATTTTAATTATGATGCACAGTTCAAATTTACGTTACGTTTTAGAAATGTGTATTATCTTTATTAATCCACATCGTAATTTCAATTCGTTAAGTCGATAATCTTGCCGCGTTGTTCTATCATTCCAATTACTCGGTTATTTTCCATCGCGAGTGCCTTCGATTTTTAATGGAACATCAATTAATCGTAAAACAGACAAATCTTTTATTTTCATCGCGATCCCATCAAATAAGTTTTACAACGCCATAAATAATTAATATGGAACAACGGCCTAGGATTTACTTATTCCAGATTGGAGCTGGATCGATCTTATACTTGTTCTTCCATTATTCTCGTTAATTTACAATTCTTTTGTTTTCGGATTAAAATTTTAAGCAACAGATGGTTTTTCGAGGTTTTCAAGGCAGAAATTGCAAATCTGCGATTATCATAAAAGTCATTAAAATAAATCAAAGGTTTAAATTTAAAAATTAACGTTTTGGAATTTATGGTCTGTTAAGTATCATAACCGGTAAACGTAAAATCATAATAATATGGATTCCAATTTAAAACGTAATATTATTGGTAAATGGGGCGGATTAAAGTTTTATGTCACGTAAGTGATACACGTAATTTATATTTGCGAAAAACCAGCTACATTGATTTTCGCGTGTGTATAATTACGACACGTGACCAAAAACAACCGTATTTTAGGGAGCTTATTTTACGAGTGATCCAAATTTATATAATGTAAACAAGAAGGAAACGCCCAAATTTGTATTTTAGGAAAATAACAATTATCGTCGCTGAAAACTACCTATATCGATAAATAAAAAACTTGCCGCGGCAGAATCGACATTCGCACGACTAAAACTTCGGGGGGGATTGCTGGTATAATAAAAACAGTGATTTGGTTGCAGATGTAATTTATCGCGAACGCAAATTGTACACACGTTACCTGTGTCAAAGCCGACAGCAAAACCCACTTATCGCACGTAATTAAAATTAATTACCGAAAGGGCGCATTTACAAAAGTTTAGATAAAATTTCGCTTCAGATTAATTTTAAGCGGCACATTACTTTATATCTCAATTTTTAGGAAGTTTTACGACTTGAAAATTATACATATAGATAAGTATAATGAAAATATACACAGGTACATATACCTACGTAATATTATACATTTCAATTATATATTATATTCAGAATGTATATTAAAATTAGTTTAAAATGCAGGTTTTGTGTAGGTACATATCTATAAAGTTAATGTTTGGTTATTTCAGAAAATCGTAAATAACGGTTTCTGTTATTATTATTTACTTTTATGATCGTCATAAAGTTGAACTACGAATAAAAGATGCGCAAGGGCCGTTATCGGTTAATTTATTTTCTAAAAGATTTTTCATCCATACAAGAAAAAACATAAAATCGCGTTATTAATTACTTTTCGCATAATAGGTGGCATATAAATGAGAGTCTAAACATCCCGACCGGATCAGTATTCGAAAGAACAATGATAAAAGCGCCTATGGACTGTAGCTATAGTATAAATTAGTGCAGATGGGGTCAGTTTAGGTTGGTGTGGATGAGGCAAGTTTAGACTAGTGCTCATCTACACTAACCTAAATTTACCTCGGTTGCACTAGAATATAAACTTGCCTCATCTAGGTGTAGATTACTTATTATATTTACTTGATCATAAAATAAAAATTGAAGGTGAAAATAAGGCTTAAATTAATTTTTTTTCAAGTAAGCGTCGTACCGATAAGCAATCGCAATAGACGGCGACAACCTCACCTCGGAACAAAACACTGTATGTTTTGAAATGCATTTTTTATTATAAAATTTTTAGGTAGGTACCTATAAGTAATATATGCCCAGTAAACATTTTGTCGGAACACTTTGATCATAAAAAATAGTAATTTCGGAGCTTGACTAGTTTTGAATTTTTTTTTGGTTTATAAATAATATGTAATTCAAATCTGCGAATTCTAATGCTCGAATTCTTTTCATCATTCTGTTTTAATTATTTAATTTTTCTGCATCGAAGCGCGCACAAGCATCAAGATAAACTCGATTTTCAGATTACTGTGCTTTTAAAATTCAACTAAGAATTTCTCGATTGTTGTTGTAATTGGCCGTGTTTTATCGTCGTATCGTTAATTGTTCCGTCTAATTCTGAGGCATATTCCTTCTATTTTCCCGAACAGATAATTATTAAAAAACCGCCGTCTTCCTTTGTTCATGACCGAATCGCGATAAGAAAATTTTTAGGTGGTTCTGTTTTGATTTATATTTTTGTTCATCGGTTACGTACACATTATAAACTTGAATTCAGGTTTTACGAATCTAGTCGATAATCGGAACATTCTTCTTTAGTTGTTCTCTGAGAAAAACCTGTACAGTTAACTATATCTACTGTTTACTTTTTTAAAAGGACTAGACGTCTACATTCAAAACATTAGAATGTTTTTATTTTTATTTTTTCGTTATACCACTTCGTTTACAACGTAACATGCTATTTTAACTTAATTAAAGTTATAAATATAAATAGCGGAACTTGTCTCGTCTGCTTGAATAATCATAAATGATTAAGCTTTCCTCGAGAAATGAGATCTACAATTTCTCAACACGTATTGAAGCAGTTAACTTGTTTCATCGTCCTATTATTATAGTGGTGGCGCAGTCTGCGCAATTAATTTTTAATTTAATTAAACGCAAAATTTACTAAAGTAATTTTAAAGTAATTTTTGAGCAACCGTGCAGAGTGCTACTACACGGGCACAATTTCACCCTTTGAACCAAAACAAAAATGCGTGTTACATGAATAAACAATAATAGTTATGGGTAGGTAGGCATATATTTTAGATATCTACATAGATAAACAGTTTGTAGTGGTCTACCTAGATAATTAAAATATTATTTACGAATTTCCAACAATAAACTCGTTAGCCTCGTTCGGTGCAACGTACGGTTACTTGTGTTTCAATAAATAAATAGGTATTTTTGACGGGTTCAACTTTCAATCGTTATTTTGGTCCGGTAAAGATCAAAACCAAAAAAACGTCGAGAACATTTTTAAAAATTATGTAGATAATCTCAAAACTGCGTTTGTCAGTTTCTTCAGTAAAGTTTTAAATTATGCAACTTAAATCGAACTGCCGTTCAAAATATTAAAAATCGCCATTATCGCTGCGAGCTTTCAAAATTAAAAGGTAGCCGTTGTAAAGTGAACTTTTATCTACTTCTAATACTGACCTGCTTACGTTAGTAAAAACATCCTATCTGCAAAATTATAGATTCGAGACAAATGCGTTATAGTCCAGTCAAATTGTCAAAAATGGTTGCAAAAATTCGCGTACTGGTTTTGATTTTGGGATATTATATGGGTTGGGATTTTGAATAAAAATCTAAGTTTTTGGGCTTCACAAATCGCCGGCGGCGCGCAATCTTTAAAAAAAACTAGGAAATTTTCGGACTTTTTTAGGACTAATTTAGGCGAGATTGTCAAGTTATATTCGGTACGTTACATTGTTCGCCTAAATAAAGAACTGACAAATAAATGCGCTCTAAAATATTAAGCCTTGGTGTGGCTAAATGGCCAATAAAGGAAACGCGAAACGCTTTAAGTATAACAAGTAGTATTGAATATTCAACGATGCCAACTTGTTGCATAATAATAAGCTCCATAGTGCATACATACACTTATGTTGCAAATGGGGTTTTAATAAAAACGTTTTCATTATGTCTACGGCGACGCCCAGTCACGTACATACAACGGCGTTAGGTAGTAGGTACTTAATTATGTTGCGAAAGATATCATTTAAGTGCTTTTGGAACTGAAAGACACCTGTTCTCGTAATAAAAAAAAAATAAATTCTGTACCGCCGGCGCTGTTTAGTTTTAACTATTTAACAAACAAAGTTTTATTTTGTTTTAATTTTGATCTTATGATAAATTATTTGGCTATGTCCGGATCTATGGATCGAAATAAGTTGAAAACCGATAAAGTTATTGCCTAGATGTGAATTTTTATGGGCTTACGTGATACTTAACGATAATTTTGTTCGGTATTTGGTATACGTACTTACCATCAGCAACAAATTTTTGTTTCCTATTTATTCTTATTTTCCTTCACCTTTTTGCATTAAAAATTCATTCAATTTTATTGTTTTACCTAATCTCGATGTGTCGCGTGTCGATTTTTCTAAAAATGTTTTGAGCAGGTGTAGGCATATTGCAATAAAAACATCAGGCAGAAATTTTAACCAAAAAATGTCGGATTCACTTATTGTTAGATATCAAAAGTAGCTTGTGCAACTGTTTATTAATGTAAAACAACTTAATCGATCGATAGAGTGGAACATAAATCATTTGGGTACCAGGTCTAGATAAAATCACAACAATTGCGTCGAAGATTTACGACTTGTAATAAAATTTATAATAGCACATATGGGAGAGAGGACGTACGGACGCTTAATTCATTCATGATATTAAATAATGAAAAAGAACACCGTAAGGAAATTTTATTGTTTTCAAACAAAATTATAGTCGACGAAATTAGGGCGCCGCAAAAACCGAAAGCGATAAAACGATTTTTCGGTGCAGATATTCGTTCAAATTTCGAAAACGAGTTTTATTTTAATTTTTACCTATACGTTTAAGTGCGTGTAATTTAACCTGATACGAAACGACAGTTTTGAATAGAACGAAACACACTTAAACCTTTTTTTTTCGTTTTATCTATAAACATAAAAATTAATAAATAAACATTTATATTTTATTCATTTCGTAAAAAGTTCTCTTCGATGCTCGATCGTTCTTGTTGTGAACTAACAACGCCCCACACTCGTTTGAATAATATGTATGACGCATATCGACGTGGAAATTTCACGTCCTTTACTGCACTTTGCGTACTTGGAAACTTAGTAATTTGAGCTTGAACAAGGCTATTATCGGGCCGAAATTTACCCACATGTCTTTCGTTTGAGGTCACCATAATATGACTCACTTACGAGCTAGATTGCAGATTATCCAGAAGAATATGTTGTACGTTGCAATAAATGTTCTCGGATAAGAGGGTAATAATGATGGTTTTAAATGGAAGCAATAAAATATGAGACAAGATGCATAATAATCATATTTACAACTGATATACGTCCAACAAGTCCAACAACAATCAATAATTCTTGCTATTTACCGAGGTAGAGTTGAGTTACCCTACTCTTCGCTCGCCCCATTCTTCATTAGGTGTTTTTCGATAGGTGTCTTCGCGGCCGGGACAAGTAAACATTTTCATCAGATTTTTTTGAGGGTTGCTTTTTAGTTTTCAATTTTTTTCGAATGAAGTCTTTGTCAATTGCTTTTCTTTTCCTTTATTTTTGCGATGAAACGAGTCAAATATTTTACCAATTACAGGGTGCGTCCAAGAAGTTTCCGGAATGAGGCTATAAAACACGATTTATTGCAAATAAAGCGTACAACTGTTCAAAATTCTTCAAAGTAGTCCCCATCGGCATCGTAGCACCTCTGCCACCGAATTTTCCAATCTTCATACGCGCCCTTGAAGTCGTTTCCTGACATGCGTGTTGAGTTGCTTCGTCACAGCCTTTTGAACCGCATCGGTGGTCCCAAAATGAGTTCCCTTGAGTGTTCTTTTCAGCTTGGGGAACAGGTAGAAGTCGCTTAGAGCCACATCCGGACTATAGGGGGTTGGGGAAGCATTGTCACACCGTACTTGATCAACAGCTCAGTCACGAGAAGGCATGTGTGGCTGGGCGCGTTGTCATGATGGAGAACCCAGGTGGCGATCTCCGGGCGGATGCGGGTGACCTTTTTTCTTAGACGCTCGATGACTCCTTTGTAAAAAACTCCGTTTACCGTCTGCTCGGGAATCGTCTTGGACGTCTTCTCGGCCGTCTTTAAACTTTTTAAACCACTCGTACACACTTGATTGCTTCATTGCTTCGTCCCCGTAAGCTGTCCGAAGCATTTGTAAAGTTTCACCAGCAGTCTTTCCAAGTTTAACGCAAAACTTGATGTTCACACGCTGTTCAACATTTCGCTGCATCGTGAGTCGTGACGCGTCACCCGAACAGGGTCTCGCTGTACAAGCAATCCACACTCTCCGGCGGTTCGGAGGCAACTGAATATTTTTTCCCGTTGCCTGAGAACCCCCACCACCAATCCCGACAGGAGCGGCCGCCTGCTCGCGCTTCGCTTGGGCGGTAAAAAATAATTCCGGAAATTTCTTGGACGCACCCTGTATGTATGTCACTCCGCAATTCAGTTTCAACCGCATTCTGAAAAATCTAATTCTCTAGCAACTCGACGTTTCGACGTCCCCAGTTTGAAGCAGATGTAAATAGTAGTAATTATTGTTTGGAAAATTTCATGTGCGATTGCGTTTTTACGTTAATAATTTCTGTAAAGATACCTTTAATAAGCATAATATGGTGTATATTGCATCTTCTTTCGACCACCAAAAGATTTGACTCGTCAACGTCGTGATTATTAAACAAGGAACGAGTTAAACGTGAGTAGTTGAAAGTGTCGATTTTTTATTAACAAAGCATTGGTGATGATCCTGTCGATGCAGTTCGACGAGTAGACAACACATTACGCAACACGCATGATTTTATTCACAAACACTCATCACAGCAAAACCACACTGTCTCCGTATGTTTGGTTCTCTGAGTACATCTTCATTGCGAATAGGTGACTTTGCACGTGCCTACGAAATATTAAAAAATTACCAATGCGTACTTTTATCAGACCCCTACTTTTGGCCCCGTTCAACCAACGATTGCTACCAACATGTAGGTCTTGGTTCTTTTTTAAACAACTTGAAAATGTTGCGCCTACAAAATAAAAGCAAGGACCTTTCCTTATATGTAGGTACCTAATTTAACCTTTGAAGGCCCACATACTGAAACACTCTTCCAAACATATCCACCTTATGGTATTTTGATGTAAGGAATATGAATATGATACTCAAAAAGTTTCATCTTGGTATCTTCAATATTCAATGAAATGTGGCATGTTCCATTTTTGGAACGTTGGGACCTTCGAGGTGTGAAATTAATAGTAATTGCAAAAATATATGTAAATTGTTGCCATGTTCAAATCTATACAAAACTTGATCAAAATATATTTTTATTCTCAAAACATTTCACATGAAGAAAAAATGAAGCACACTAGACAAATTTAGTCAGATTTTTTCAAACATTGTGGAACAATGGGAAGCAGCGCTCATGAAGACGTTTTCCACAAAATTCGCACCACTTTGTTGTATTCTTGGAACAAACACTGCAACGGCCCTGTGAAATGTTGGACAAAAAGTGGTTTGCACTGGAAGCTCGCACATCAGCACTGACAGCAGCAGTAGGCCCACCCCGTCTTTGGCGAAGTGTGCTCAAAGTGTGTAATTCTCTGTTGCAATTTTTTCTGTCTCTTTCGGCGTGGTTCCTCCAACAAGTCAGCTAATACTTCATCACCACTACTTTCTCCAGAATCTGGTGCCATCTTGGTAGTTCGCACCTCAAGTTCTCCGGTTCTATAGGGTCGAAGTCATTATCATCGATATCTTCAACATCCGATGCTTCCAGATTATCAACAGGTGGAAGAATAGCAATCTCAGCTTCTTGGATTTCTGGATCAGCTTCGATTCTCTCAACAACTTCCTGCACAGTTAAATAACGACGAACTGACTTTCTAACAAGAAAATTATCTGAAAAAATCAAAAATTAAAACTTCGAACTCTGAAGGGCCCAATGTTCCAAAAATGGAACATGGACATTCAAACATGCATAACTCATGAACGAAATCATTCTGTAAAATAATAAAAATAGATATGCATAGCCCAAACATGTGGGAACAAAATGAAACAATGAAAAAAGTAAATATTTTATTTCAATACAAAATAAATGCAATGATATGAAATCCATTGAAATTTCATAAAAATGCAGAATTATAAAACAAAACAACCACAAATGCAGAAAAGATATCATCATGAGTATTGACAGGGTCAAAGTTTAACATCTCCACCATACATATTCAAAATATCAAATCAATTGATTAGATCCAACTCCAGCAGTGTTGTTTTAAAGATATGTTCCATTTTTGGAACATTGGGCCATCAAAGGTTAAGCGATTTCCAGTAGTAACTTTAACACAATGTAATTCATCAGCTTCTTTTCGCTTTTATATGAACAATTGGCGTGCCGTAGAACATCGCGTATATTATGTCATAATTTATAGAATTAAATATTAAATTATTGTTAATGAGAAAATTGCCTGATAACGTCGTTCCGTTAATATTCAAAGAACGCTCACAATTCACAAATAATATTTATAATAAATGCCGTTAGGTAATGCGAGCGATGAGCGTTCACGTGTACGAGGGTTTCCTTTGGTCTTTAATAGCTTGTTGTTGTTTTCCCCTGACCATTTCTTGAACGTACCTAACTCGGACAGCTGCTGTAATTACTTGTTGTAGCGTGTCGAGCGAAATTAAGCTCATTTTCCAGTAGGCGCTTACTTAAATAATATTTTCAAATGGACCATTATACGTAAAATAATAACCAACCGCGTTCTTCTTAATTGGCGCTGCAGGTAGTTAAAAATAATTTATTTAAATTTTCATATTTAAGTGGAGAAGTAACGTTATACTTAACGCAACGGTTCGGGGATGTTCCCGTTTTCGCGAATTAATACCGACCTTTATTACAAAAGAGCATAATCTTTGCTTTACTTTTCATTACTTATTCAAATTACATTTTCTCCATTCCTAAGAGACAACAGACTATACCGCTCTTATAAGTTATGTAGATGATACTATCGTTTTAGTAGGCGACAAAAACAGCTCGATTCAAATGCAAACGTGTTTCGCTGAAGTTAAGAGCAACTAACAATTTAAATAATTTATGGGATAAGGAGTTGAACGGTAAAATTTAACTTTATCGGTTTCGTTTGTCTTCTTTTGTTTATTTTACGTCACTTACGCGTTTACGTTTTAAATATCCTTGGTAATCCTTCAATTTTATTTATTAATTATTGATTGATTCTAATATGAAAGGACTCTTATTATACTAATGCGTTTATTGTCACGGTCGCATAGATAAAATGGTCACGAACCCCACATTTTTACGATATAATTAATGAAAGCGTAGCGTTATAATTTATGACGAGTAGGTAGAAATTAATGCTGTATTAGATGAAAGTTGATAACCAAACATTCCGTATTGACAATAAGACGACTATTCTCGGTGCGACATAAAACTGGTCTTCTTTAGAGATGGTCGCCAGGGAGAGTGACAAAATAAAACATAAAAATATGTCGACAATTTCTTATTTTATTAAACAAACGACATTAAAACATACACTTTTAATAATAAACGTAGACGTATTACATAGATCAAAATTATTAATGTAGTACCTACTTACATATTTTCGTTAAATACTGGTGAAGCATTGTTTGACGACCCCTTAATTATTTTTCGGTTTAAAACCTCTTTTTCTAAAATAAATAAAATGAAGATAAGATAGAAAAAATTGATTATTTATTTTTTTACAATGCATTTAGTGTGAGCGACTCACGTTTTTATTTTTATTCATTTCAATTAAAAGTTTTGTCAAAATTACTGAAGTAGGCTGTTTACTAACCTACCGTAGACCTGTCAATTTAATTAAAATTTTCACTTATCTAGTTGAATTTTTGACTAGAATAACGAAAATTTTCAAATAACCCGTAACTAATGAAAATATGAATGCTATAAAGACGCTTTTGTTTAAATAAAATAAGTTTTTATACAGTAAAGAAATTCGTCATATAACCTTAAGAGCTTTAAGGTGTCGCCGCCTTAAGTAATAAACTGTTACAAAAGATGTTCGATATATTGATTATTTTAAGTTTTTTTTTCTTAATCAGTGTTTAGCGTATCTCAAAAATTTCAGGGAGTGACCCACGTATCAACCCACGTCCGATGGTTGTTTGAACTAAAAGCTGATAGGGTAAAAATAAGTTTGAAACACGACTACGATTATTTACGATAGCTTTAATTTGAGTTTCCGCTTAATAAAAGAAGCGGTTTTTGATGTACCCACTACAATAGTGCGAGCTCGCGATGCACACTTGATTCGCCCTTTGGCATGTCGTCTTTGTTTCGGTTTTAATTAATATTTTCCATATGTTGCTCTTGTTGCTAATGTTGCTAATTTATTATTCGCCGCCTCTTTTGTCATAATTTCCTTTATCTGTAGTATAATCCCGAGGAAGTGTTCGTTTTCTTATGGACCTTGTCCTCGTTTCGTAGATAAAACCTATTCGAATTTTTTTTCTGTGGAAATTCTCACGTTGCCGTTGGAAGAGTCGATTCAACGCGTTAATCGATACATTATTCTGTTTGTCACGTGGAAACTAATTAGAGGCGCGTTATAATTAATCATTTAGTGTTCACCAAGTTCAATTACGGCTTAAATCCGAACTATGTATGCAGTATATAAGCAATTCGATTTTGTTGGCGAGCCGAATAAGGTTATTGAAACTCATAAAAGGGTAAAACTCATTGAAAGGCTGTGTTTTTTTACGATATTTTATTTTAACGTTTTGTGCGGGGGTTTTTAAACATTCGAAAGCGGGCCTGGGCGCAGTTGAATTTATATGTACGTATAATTACACATAATCTAATATGCATACATTCTCCTATTTCTGGCATTCGTTATAACATTTGATAGTTGCCGCCGTCGCTACTCCAATTAAAACCGTCATTCGTGACGAGCGCGATACTAATTTGTACGGCAGAGTATTATTGAACAGGCACAATGTGTTAACTAGATAACTAGATAATATTCTGACAAGATGGATATGATTTAACAAATGCAACGGTGCCTGGTAGCGACCGGTAAATAACTCCCTTAAAGCTCGCAGTACGTGCACAACAAAATTACGGTATCATTTCGAAATCCCTAATTAACGCAATTAAATCGCTGCAGCGTAATTAAAACTGTATTCTGTACACTAATCAATCTGATGCACTTACAATATGAATCGATTCGTATTTGTGGATCTGATTCGGAACTCGAATCTTTTAGTTGCGTGTATTCAAATTTGCTCGGATGTTCACTTGATAATTAGATAGGGTTAGCAAATTACGTTGTGGATATATCTATTATCCCTAAAACGAAGTATTCAAATTGGAATAATTTTGTTATCGTAAATGAATATATAGTGCAAGAGAGTTTTGAATTGGAGTGTACTTTTTTGGAATCAAGTCGGTGCAATTTCGATAAAACAGGATTATAAAAAAGATTTACCTAATTAAATCTACGAAACAATAAAATATAGGTAGATATGTTATTTCGATGACGTTTTGACAAACGTGCTCGTCATAGTAAGCACTTTGCTGTGCTTACGGTCCGTCAGCTGGTATTCAGCCTGCGCTTACACGTGGCACTGAACTGCGACATACGTCCAATCACCATCACCACAAAAAACAAATTACGAAACTTGGTTACGGTACGTTACATTATCCATAAGGAAGTTGTGTGTCTAACCACCCAAAACAACAAACGCGTAGGACTTACGATGTCCTGTCATCGTATCTCGTTCAAGAATAGTATCTGACCTCTGTACAACTCCGATTTTCATTTTCATTTCAGTGACTCCATCGTATAGTTTATCCAAACTTATATGATGTTCACGTCATCAATACAAGGTTACCTAGATGATGACGTTTCACATAGTGCTGTCACCTTGTACCTCGTATTTTGACAGTTCTAATAAATTGTAGTCTTTCTTTATGCCATCTAATATGTGCGCAAGTAAATAATCTATAGAATATGTCACTTTCTAAACTTTAAATCGAATTACAAATAAACAATCTAGTAACTTTTTGTTGATGACGTGAATATCATATAGGTTTGGATAAGTTATAGAATAAATACGTTATTTGATACAAACGGGCCCCGAATTACTTATACACGCGGTTTCCAGGAGGCATTTGCTTATAGATAAGCTACAACCAAAAATTTGCGCTCTAGTAAAATTTGTTTTTTGTCGCTTACGACGTTTTGTCAAAACGCCATCGATTTCTTTATACTTTTATTTCTGTAAATGGCCATTCACGTACTAAAGTCAAAAATTGTTGGTTATATTAATTGAAAAAATAATTTCTGTAAATACGATAATAAAGCGAGACTTAAACGTTTTTATTGTATAGGGTTGCTTCAAATGTTTTCGACTTCATAATCTGTGCGTTAACTAAATTTAGTTACATTAGTTAATTAATAAAATAAAAGAGCACCACTCTTCGATAATTACCACCTGTACGTTATCTACAAAAAACTAGCAAATTTTAGAAAATCACAATAGAGATAAACAGCGTTCACGAATGAAAGCTTGTAACGTAGAATAACGATAGTCGTGGATCTAGATTCTTGTCGAACATTAAATACGGAACATGTATGAATAACATACAATGTTCGTTTTTATTACTTTCGAAAAATAGGTAAATTAGCGCAGATACGACGATCTAAATCTCTCGTTTATGCATTATGTTTGTGCGGCAATAAAAGTGTATCTAAAACGAGTTATTTGACGAGGTTCAGTTTGCAAACTCGAAAAAAAAACATTTAAAAATCGATCGAACCTTACGGAAAATTGTGTTAAAAGTTTGAGATAGTTTGTTACTGTTTAATGTGAAAGTTGAATTTTTTTTTGAACTTGAACTTCAAAACGAACTAATTTTAAGAGCGAACGTTTATTTTGATTATTTTGAATTCAATATTCTATATCACGATACGATGATCGGTTTCACTTCAAAATTATTCATGTCGGAAAACTGATTTTCAATCTAACCTAATAACACAGAGTTCAAAGTCCACGGCCGAGTAAGCATCGGAAATGTGCCTTTGTTCGGATTTCGTTAATTTTTTTTCTCAAAGGTCAATTTCGATACAACTTTAACTCAATATTAAAATATTAGCTCCCAAAAATTCGTACATTCCGAAAAAAAATTATTTTAAAAACTTATCGCGAATCTGCGGTACTTGTATGATATTGTAGAGGTACTAATGGGATAATCATCAGTTGTGCTTTTTTTGGTGACTCTCCATGTTACAGCAAATGCGAAAAATACGAGGAATAAAAATGTTATTGAAAAAAAATGATTTTTATTTTTCAAGTACCGCAGATTCGCGATAAGTTTCTGAAACGAAATTTTTTTCGGAAAGTACGAATTTTTGGGAGTTAATATTTTGCTAAAGATCAAGTTACATCAAAATGAACTTTTAAGAAAAAAATTAGCCAAATCCGAGCAAAGACGCGAGTATTTCCAATACTTGCGCGGTTATGGCCTTTGCGAAAATAAATGGAAACTCCCTTTTTGCACCGTACGCATTCAACGACCACGTTTCTTCGAAAACTTTTTTCAAATTAACTGCGACCGCATTTCAAAAAATTCGTTAATTCTTATAGTAATCTGAGTAGATAATTATTTACCTAGTTCGGCACGGTGCTCTAAAATATGAAATTTTAATCATTTTAATAAGGGCACTGTAAACATTACAAATCAACATCCAACTCATGTTTACGTTTAATTGTATTAAAAATGCATCACATAAATGATGCTTCTAAATTTATAACATATGCAATTGAGTGAAAATTGAATCAAGGTTGCTTAATATATTTCTGTCTTTAGATTTTATTGCGGTTCGGTATCAATTAAGTATAGCTAACACGTGTACAGATAAAGTTGTTGCGGGCATTGTAGACTCGTTTATCTGCCGGCACAGGCGGTACCGGCCAGTACTTACGTTATCGCGGTGGGCTACGCGTCGGCCGTTCTGTCCTCGGATACCGGAATAATTAAAAATTGAACTTAATAGAACTTTGTAAAGGGTGTCGCAGACGCTAATTATTATTTGAAAACCAATCCGGGCGGCGTTGATTTTCTACGGTTAAAGCTGGTGTCTTGCGAGAGTAAAACTTCTTTGTCGGTCGTCGATTTTGCGATGTTTATCGACAACGTTTCGTTAACGCGGATATCGATATAATTTTAGAACTAAACGGATTGTTAAATTTTATAATCGTGTAAAATTTTCGTGTGTAAAGAAAGATGACTGCGACGTTCAACTTGCGTAACTACGCGTGAGTCAGTACGCAGATGTCTGACAATGTGGAACGAGGCTGCGTTACATCGCCGCATATTTTCATTATTAAACAGGTATTTGATAATCCTTGTTTGAATATTTGAATTCAAAAAGAGCCTTGGATCGTTCCATGGCGACGGTCGGGACAATTTGACTCATTTTGTTTTGACAAACTCTGTTGTTATAGACTGTTTACGTAAAGTAAATAAGTATTAGTTTGACTAAATAACTGTTTCACACATTATTAATTAGCAAACGTAAATTTCCGATGTTAATTATGTTAAATTCGCATATGAGTAAGTGCGACAGGTAGGGCAGTAATTAATCTAGGCTATAGAAATTCAGACAAACTAATAATCCTCTAAAATATGCATTTTTTTTGTATTTGACACCTAAAACTAGTGTCGTTATTATCTTCTTAAAAAGATTAACTTGGAAAGTAGAACCAATTTCTTGTTGTGAATTTATTTATAATGAGTTTCTTATGTATTTCTTACGTTTACGGTCATTGTTAACAAGTACTAGTAACGTAACTTAATTTTTTTAAGTTGTACTTACCACGCGATCGATTTTTGATGATAAATACTTGTACACTAACGATAAATTACGATATGTAAGAAGTAATGTAATAGTTCTTCGAGTGAGAAATAATATTTAGCCATTCAGTAAATAATTAAAAAAATTAGTCGCATTGTGCTGCGTTGCGTTGCAATAAGTGAGTAAACCTATTTGCAAAATATCTTTATCTCGATCTTCCTAGTTTATTAAATAAAATTAATGGAAACAGTTGCGTTAAACAAGGCAACTTTCTCGTAATTTATTTCAGTAACATTCGAGTTACTGTTTGCACATTCTGTTTATGGTCGCCGCACATACATGTTACGTCGAACAAAAGTGCTAATTCCGTGTAATTGCCCAACATTGCTTGATTAAATCGTAGGAGAGACGCAATTATTAAACGCCAGTGTTTAGTGATTTTCTGACACGTTCGACTTTTTTCTAGCCAAATTCCGATATTTTGAAATTTTGCTAAAAAAATCCCAAGAATTTTTTCAGATCGATTTCGAACGTTTAGATTTGGATTTAGCATTTAGTTAATAGATTTATTAGTCGAGTCAAATTAGACCTAAAATGACTATGAATTAGCGGACGTGACTTGGAACATTTTGGAAATTTGGGGATTTGTTCGTTCAACGTCCAAAAGAATATTCTAAATTTTGCGGGTCGTGCGCGTTACGTTCGCCGAGTGGGAATAGCGGAACGGCGCTTCAAAACGGGTTTTTGGCTGTAACTGGAAAATAGAGTTTAGGGTAAAAAATGTTGCCTGTTAAGTTTTCTACAAGAAAGGTTCAATACGGTTTTTCGATAGAACTTATAGTTTTTTCCGTAAACGAGGTTAGAAAAACACGAGCAATATTACGAACATATTCCCAAATTTTCAAAATTTTCCAGGTTATGTCCGCTAATTTTCTTTATTTAACTGGGTTATATCGCCCATGTATAATTTTACACGGCACAGTTATAATAAGATCATCTTAATAAAGGACCACGCACACTTTATATGGAAAAATAGGAACCACTCAAATCGATTTTTTTTTATATTAATCGACTCGTCTTAATGTGAGGAATAATTATTATCATTGCGCCAATTTTGTTAATTTATAAATAAAGCCGCAATCTTTAATTAACGCTCTTATGAGAATTTCGTGAGAGCAAAAGAGAAGCTACTAAAATCAAATTTGTTTGAGTTCATAAATCAACTTTGTTATTTATTGCGGGGTACTTAACAACGACGGGTCGGTACGTACCTACTTAAACTGGCCTGAGATTTAAAACGATTGAAATAATTCTTTAAATAGGTATTGGCTTTGTGCACATTAAAAATGTATACTTAACTAAAAGATTATTTGTACCTATCTGTAAAAAGATAATATCGATGGCGTTTTGTCAAAAGGGCGTAGCCCACACTTTCTGTTAAAATGAATTATTGAATTAAATGAAAAGACATAATCTGTTAAAATCTGATAACAATATTTCGATTTTTTTCACCGGGAAAATCGATCTGTATTTCCGCCAAACGTATCTTCTTATAGCTACACGACGACACAATATGTGCTCTCCGGCAAAATTTACTTTTTGTGGGTTACGTCCTTCTGGAAAATCTGCGTCGATATTTATATCAACTTGCTTTTTACAATTGCTGTTATAATATAGTTGTTGTTGCTGTTTTACTCTATTTCCAATTATTAGCGTTAACAGCAACATTAACAAACAATTCAAATAAAAAACAAAACACATTCACGAATAACAAATCAATAAAAAAAATAATTCTTCAATATTCAAAATTGTGAATCAAATAAATAAATAATTCTTCAATATTCAAAATTGTGAATCGAATAAATAAATAATAAAATAATCCAATATAAGACAAAAATACACATAATGTAGCTGTTTATTTTTCTACCTCTATTAAAAATGTTCACCATAAAATATCTATAGGTAAATTGCTTATAGGTTTGGATAAAGTGTAACTAACAAAACCTATTAGTTTTTAGGTAATTCTTTTATTCCAGGTCTTAAGCTCGCTTACAGTAGGTACCCTCCTAATTCTATTCTAACAACTCTAAAATAGTAGGATTGAATTCAGAATTTGAATTCAATATGAATACGGGTTTAAAATCCTTAATTACAACAAGGAATCGAACAATATAATACTCTATGAGCACTATTTTACTGTTTTCTACCTGCTACTTACATTTGTGTCGTTTCTTAGAAACGTATTTACCATGACCCCTCCATAAATAACGAGCGACAGATTTATTAACTTCCGACATAATTTAAAGCCCAAATTTTTTCAATGAATTGTTCATTAACGGGTTTAATAATGAAGTTACAGATTTGGCGCAATGGTAATAATTATTCCTCACATTAAGACGCGTCAATTGATATAAAAAAAATCGATTTGAGTGGTTCCTATTTTTCCATATAAAGTGTGCGTGGTCCTTTCTCGATTTTTTTTGTTTTTAATTTTTTAATCTTGTTTCGGTGTTTTGAATTTTTAATGATTAAGTTAGTTAATTACTTAAATTTAAAATTTAATTTTAATTTAATTTAGCGTCAAAAGATTGTGCAGTTTGATTTTAAATTGAACTTTATTTCTAGTCTTTTTTTTGTATTTATTTTACGAACCAATACGAGCATAGTAGGCTTATAACCATCGATGCTCTCAAAATTGAATTTGTATGCAAGTAAATCTCCATGTAATGATACAGACTAATTTCACCATCTTGTCTGAAATGCCTAGGATTTCCTTAAACGATTATAGAACATTAATTGGTTTTTGTTGTCGCCGAACCGAGGGTATCCAACGAGAATTTGTTGGGCAACAATATTGTCATTTATCTTACAAATACATACTACATAGGTGGTGGAGTTTGCAGAACAAACTTCGTACTAAACAATTCTTGATTTTTTTCTTTTAGCAAACCGTAGACAATCAAATTATAAATATTTAATTAAAGCACGAGAAAAACGAGCAGATTTCTGGCGAAAGTTTCTAACGGCAATCGATGTACGACAAAAAAATATAAATTAAAAATGGCAAAAACTTTGTTTGTCATAAAAACGACAAAAACTGCGAAACGACAAGGGAATAAGCGGATCTTTCGAAAGTTCGCCGTTCTTTTAATGCTCGATAAAAAGTTATCTCACGAAAATAATTACATCGGAAAGAAATATAAAACTACCTACGAAACTTTCAAAATATGATCCCGGTCACTTACATTTTGATAAAATTTCGCGCGCGGCCGATTGTTTCGCACGGCGTGTCGTTAGGTAATTTTCCGGACGTCTCTTTGCGCGCAGTTGTTTTCTAACAAGAAGGACGACGCTAAAATTCGATAAACAAAATTAATCCCGAAAGTTTTAAAAGTCGCGGGAAAGATCTTAAATTTTATTATCCTAGCAAGTTACTTCCCATTAATGCAGAAAACTAACCGATTCATTTTTAAATTGGCGATCTATCGATCGGCTACTATACAGTTAGACGTCGATATTTCCAATAAAAACGCAACAGAACCACGATTAATACCCGAAACAAGTTTTGTTGTTTTTATTACTTCGAGATTAATTTATCTTTCTTTAGATTGCTGGAAGTTCGGTTAGTTGAAAGGCGCCTCGACAGTGCAATATTTCAATTACAAGTATTATATTACATTTATCTGTCAAAACGAAGCCCGTCGTTGATCATCTTGTCACTTCAGTCGGATACGATGTATTTAAACCCGTATTAATCGAATAATAATCCATCGAGTTAGATAAATCACGACGTAGAAGTTGATAGTCGTAAATGTCAATTTTTATGTTCAAGTAAATAGGATAAATGGCCGGTTTATTCGGAAGTTGCTAAATTAATATTAATTTACAACTTGAAAAGTTTACCTAATACGATTACCTGGTTAAAATTTTAACACAAAGGTCCGCGCGAGAGTTTGTGCAAATTAAAGTCGAAAACAATACAGTATATACGAAACTCGAATTAAAAGTTATAAACGTTTTATACGTCTAACAATAATTTATGGTTAATTTTACAACTTGCGGAGTTCTTTCAGAAGTTCCGATGCACGCGTTCAATTTTCTTTTAAAATGCATTGTTTAAAAGTTTTCCCGGTTCTTTGCGTTTATTTTTTGGAGTCACGGAAGCGTAATAACACATTAGGGAATTAAGATCTAAACTTTAGCGTTGAATCGGACCCCGTTTTAATATAAATTTAGAGTCTCGCAAGGGAAACTTGAACTTCTCGTTTTATATAAATACCAATATTACTACTTCACTTTACAATGTACGAACTACAACGGTCGATCGACCGCACGCCTGAATCGATCGATTATTTTATACTTTCTTTAGTTAAGCGAGAACACCGGAATGGGCCGCGCATTAATAATCCGGGAATTAGCTGTTCGCTTGTAATCCGCACACCTATTTTTTAAGCTTTAACGGAAGATAGATGGAGTAAGTTTTTGAAGGCGGGAATTTCGTTCTTCCGTAGTCGATACGATAGTTTCCGAGAGGCCCGTGTAGTATAGGTATTTGAACCGTTTCTTATTTTTCGATAATTATGGTACGTAAAGGAATCGAGGGAATGATTAACAAAGCAAAACAATAGCGCGTTCGATGTATTAACAGTTCAGTAGGGCCGAAATATCCTAAAATTCGTTAAGGCCGCCTTCGAAAACGCCAGTGCAAATTCGTAGTGAGCAATTATGGCAGCTTTCGTTACGCATTGGACTCGACCGAACTCGATCATTCAATAGGTTTGTGTAACTGCTAGTAATTGAACTTCTGTTCGTTAGAGTGTATTATTCAAAATAAAAATAACTCCTCACAAATAAACACAGTTTCGTAAAAACATTATGACGCTCTTTACGATAAACATTGAGTGTTGTATCGTATTACATACTACATCCAACATACGAGTCAATTTGTCAGAATTCAAGAAGTTTATTTAAGTTATTTACATTTTTTTACATTGATAAGGTTGATGTTATTTAGTTATATTCGGCTAAACTTTTATAAAAATATTTATTTTATATCAAACGGAAACCTCCAAGAAACAAAAAATTTTGTTGGTCCCCCCAGAATAATCTCGACTGTGTTTTACCAGAAGGACGTAATCCACATTTTTTGAGATTCGATTTTTTTGGTGGAAAAAATCGGAATATTGTTACCAGATTTTAAAAGATGAGGTATTTGCTTTAGATGCATAAGATCCACCAAAAAAAAATCGGCTTGTGCTTAGGCTATGGACGACACCAAATGTGCGCTCCTGCAAAATTTACTTCTTGTGAATTACGTCATTCTGTAAAAATGCCGTCTACATTTTTAACAAGCCGAAGCGGATCCTTTATAACGCGGAAGCGGAACGTAAATTACGGTCCCAATGGGCACAAAATTAGGAATTTAAACCTGTTAATGCTGAATTCGGATATCTAATATAAGACCTTTACTTAGTAATCCGTAATTATTGGAACTCTTCATAAGACATTGACAACTTATTTTACCTATTTGTATTTTTTCAACAAATTAAAGTAGAATTTATTTCAAGAATTTTCTAGATTATGACATCATAGCCGCATAACGAGTTTACATTCTGGCCGAAACTGCACATAATCTCAATTGCACGTCGTAAGCGATTAATTAGTGTCATAATAAATGTATAAACTTTGATATAAATTATATAAGTGTAAATATTTTTTTAATTTTAAACAATGATTGTTGTATAATCGGGCGTTCCAATTAAATCACAACGAAATAAAAACTGTTGTCCCGGGATCGATTTAAAATTTATGTACAATTTAAATATCTTTATTGTAATTAATACGGCAAAACAGAATGAACTAAATGGCAGAATAATAATGAATGTTTCTACCGTCGCCAACACTTTTTATGATTTTTGAAGAAAGGGGTGGCAAGGTTTTTGTGGAAAAATATCTGTAATCAGCCTGTACAGGAATTGTTGAAGTTAATTGATTCTCAGAAAAATAGTTTCCTGCCAGACCGGCTAAAATATTAGTATCTAACAAAACTTACATTTTCATTATTTTCCTATAATAAAAAGAACCGCCTCACATACAATCTATCGAGTTTGTCTCATAAAAATGTAGCGGGAAAACTTAATTTCTGTAAAAAATTCGGTAGTACACTGCGTAGTGTAAATACATTTTACCAAAAATGATTACGAACAATCCTACATATTGAAAAAAAAGTAATGACAAATTATAAAGAATAAACTAATATTAAAACAAGACACCGTTCCATTTTTGAAAATTATCCAATTATGTACGTTAAGAGATGAAAATTCAACAATAAATATAATAAAATATAATTAAGGTGATAGGTGATCAGCGTGAATTAAGTAAAGATTTGTTTAGAAATATCACTATCAGCTATAACGATGAAAACAATGTTTTTTGTTATTCGGATATGGAAAACGACTTTTTAACCCTTTATTTTTGCTCAAAGGTACCCAATATATGTATTAATAACAAAAAATGCACAAGCGATACTCGTATTACAACGGTAATGCACGCAGGTGCTGATAAGGATTTAACATATATAGGTAGTTGTGACGTCACGCATTCGACTTCGAATGCTAAACGATAGAAAAAAAAAACAAATTTGAACTGTTATGATACGCCATGTTACGATACCTGTTATGATACCTACCATAGTAGATTACTGTACGACAAATAGGTAAAAATTATTCTAACTTACTCTAACGCTCCCTTTTACACAAAAGCTGAATTAAGAATATAATTTCTTGCAAATAACCGCGAAATTTCAGGATAATTTCCGTTTACTTAGAGATTTAAAAACTATATCTTCAAACCGTTACTTTTTGTTAGTTTTAACATCACAAAACTTGGCGCAAGAAGTTGACAAAGTTTTATGGCAATATGTTTAGAAATAATAAGTTTATTATGAAAAAATATTTAAATTTTAAATCTGAAAATTTTGTCCTGTGATAGTAGTACTTGTTCTGAATAATATTTGTTAATGGCAAATGTTTATAAAATCAATACTTTTTTTGTTATTATGTTAATGCTAATTATAATTTTTAGGCAACACAGTATACACTTCAAACGCAACCTTAAGGAAAACTTTCAGTACGTATACGTAAAGTAGTAAAATAAAAAATGCAGCACATCTGCGACGAACTCAAAAATTGCATACATTTTAAATTACGTTCCATTAACTTGCGTAGGTAGGTGTATTACGTTGTCGCACGTAACACAATAAATTACCTACGAACAAGTGAAAAACTGATTACTTTTTTAATATATCACGTCGCTAGAATAAAACAATAACAGATTGATTGGAGGTCGGTTGGCAGCTCTCGAAAATACAGAGAACTCTATCCGGATCATTGACTCACGTACCTATGGGGCTATCAATTCAATAAAAATTTAATGAACGTATAAGCATTCCGATAATATAATAAAAATGTCGGTTGCTTTCGCAACAACTGGAATAAAAATTTTTTCGAAAATGAAAATGTGAGCCGAATAAAATTGAATTGTCGTGCAAAATCGATAGGTAGCATATTTACTGCATCTGTAATTTCGTTGTTTGTTATAAATATTAACGCGAACTTAGCAAGTTTATTGGGTTATCGGTTTTCAATTGTTTCTGCTTTGTTTCTAGATTTTACAAGTATGAGATAAACTATATTCTTGGAATAACTACTACGGAAACGTTACGTTAAGATAATTGTTTCAGTGGAAATTATTCTGAAAATAGCTTTATCTGGTAGTTGTAAAACCATCCCTAAGCGATTTAAAGGTCTGCCTTTCCATGCTTCTTTTTATTCGATGCTTCAACGTGTTTTTTGTAATTCTACCTCTTCTAATCTATATACAGTGAGTTTCAAAAAGTTCTTTCCATATGGAAAACATTTTTATTATTAGTTTGTCGACAATTTCATTCTCGATAAAAATTGGCGCATCCTCTAAAACTAATAATGAACCCCCATCACCTTGGTTAGTATCGAATCCGTTCTGATATGTTGCGGTTATAGTAGGTTTATGGGTACCGTTGTTGATGTTGAACTACCAAAACGTTGTCGCGCTTACTTTTTTACTCGTTGTAAACGTTTGATTACTGTAACGCCTCTTGCGAATTGGGTTGCTATTTTTTACAAATAACGTTGTTGATGTTGCCATATAAGGTCGATCCTTGACCACACATTTCTTGACAGTTTCAATTGACAGATGAGCAATATATAACTCAAAATTAACGAAAATCAATGTTTTTTAATAACTTTTTTTTGCTATTGTACCGATTCCTTTTTTTTTAATTTACTAGAATCGACAGTTTAATAGCTTCATAAAAAAGTTTCAAAATATTGTCTTTCCAATTCAATGCGTAAATTAATTCTTCTTCAAAAATTTAATGCAAGCAAATTTTTAAAGGTTTTTTTTTCTTTCGAATGTGGCTTATTTTAATCGTGATAAGCAAAAGAGCATTGTAAGATTTTTTGATGTTCCTTAATTGTGTGCCATCAAACTTTAGAAAAAATTTCAAATAAAAAAGTTCTCTGTCTTTATACGAAAGTCAAACGCAGTGTAGGCCCTTCGACATTAGGGAATTTACGCCAAATTTGCAACAATAATGCTAATGAACATTAGCGATAAGCGTGTCAAATTTTAAGGGAATCGGTAGAAAGTTATAGAAAGTAACTTCGTCGTTATTTTTGAGTTTTCGGTTAAATGTTATAGAAATTTGTGACATTAATTTTTCGAGTAAAATCCCCCTCCCCAAGTTTTTTACTGATCTTTCCGGACACCTTGGAAAACAAAAGTAGGTATTTATTTGTTAAATTGTAGTGAAAGTTGAATTTTCCTATAGCGAAATATTTTTTACACTTTCAAAAGTCGGTGACTTTTTTCGGAAATTCTTTGGACACCTCGCTATAGGCCAGGGGCCGAGGTGCATTCAGGGGATACCTATCTGTATCAAATATAAATAATTCACAGATGCACTTATCACGTAACATATTTATAAAACTAACTGCCTGGAATTAGATTTATCGTTAATTAATCAGATATATCACGGCCAAATAACATGGAGTGAAGCATACGGTTCTTACGATAAAAATCAATTCAATTACAATTTAGTCTCAATATAATAAAATACCTAGGGTATATAAACATAAAAAAAAAACAAGATTCACGTTCTTTAAGGGGTATTTCTACTTTGTTGGGTCGAAAAAACTGAATTGTTTTTTTACATTTTCTAAAAGATTGAAGTCTTGAAAATCTGTGGTTAAAATTTTAAATCAAAACTCGTAAAATTTACAGAGTTATAAGCCATTAGACAATCGAAAGTCAGTTATTATAGAATTCGGAACGCGCTGGAAAGGAACCGAGTCTTTTTCTCTTTTCATGTATTGTTAGTTTTGAAGCCTGAATGGGTCGGTGTTTTGTTTCAAATTTAACTGACTACATTTTAGTATATTCCAAACCGTTTACGGTAAAGGACATACTTGTGAGTTCTCAAACTTTATCATTATGTATAAGAACAAGAGATTTTCCAAAGTGGATAATAAACGCCCAGGACGTACATGTAAAAAAAGAAAATTTTATGGTAACCGGTATACTAATAAAACAGACGTGTCGTTTGCGAGTACATCGGCAGAAATACTGAAAAGTAAAGACGATTTCGAAGTTACTGTTGATCTAATGCACGGGTACCGGATTATACACTTTTTATTTGTGTTTAACATACTCAGTACGATATTGAAGTGTAAGGAATGTGATAATAATGTGGAATTTAAAATAAAAGGGGGAACAAGGCTTGGGATTCAAACTTCTTGTCAAATGTGATTGTGGCTCAAATGAAATCGATTCCTGCCCAAAAATAAACAATAAGGCATTTGAAATTGATCGAAGAATAGTTTTTGCTATGCGTGTACTGGGAATCGGTTTACAAGGAATAAATATTTTCTGTGGGCCGACGGACTTAGGGCAAGGACTGTCCACTAACGTATATTATTCATGCTTAGAAAATATACGGATCGTCGCTAAAGCCGCGTTTGGAATCGTTACACGAAAGGCTGTATTAGAAGAAAAAGCGAAAAATGCCGAAGCGGGAAATGAACATTCACATCTGGGCGTTTCAAGTAATGGAACTTGGAGCAAGAGAGGCTTTTCGTCATTGTTTGGAATAGTCAATCTAATTGGAAAGCATTCTACTAAGCTGATTGACTTGATTGTCAAGTTCAGTTTTTGCCAAGCTTGTAACAACTGGAGAAGCAAAAACGATATTACTGACGACGAATTTCAACAGTGGTATGAATATCACAAAAAAAATTGTGCGTGTAATCATTCTGGGAGCGCTAGTAAAATGGAAATAGACGGCATCATCGAAATGTTTACCCGATCGGAGGAGCTGCATAACGTTAAATACATTAATTACATCGGCGATGGTGACACAAAAACTTTTAAAACATTATTAGAAAATCAACCATATGGAGATCGGCTTATTGTGAAAGAAAAAGAATGCGTCGGATACGTCAAAAAACGCATGGGTTCTCGATGGAGAGCCGCAAAGAAAAATAATAAGGGAATCGGCGGTAAAGGCCCCGGAAAATTAACTGATAGCTTAATTAAAGATTTGACAATTTATTACGGCTTGGCAATAATCCGAAATAGTAGTTCCGTTAATGCCGTGAAAGATGCAATATGGGCAACTTTTTATCACAAGTGCTCAACCGACGAGAATCCGCAGCATGAAAAGTGTCCACCCGGTGCTGACTCATGGTGTAAATGGAAATAAACAATATGCTCTCTGAATATAAACACCCACCACCACTCACATAAAAAGTTCAAGAAGTTCTTCGGCCTATTTACGACGATTTATCATCCAATGATTTATTGGAGCGATGTTTGGGTGGCCACACACAAAACAATAATGAGAGCTTTAATGCACTGCTGTGGAATATGGCTCCAAAACACATTTTTAGCTCAGCAAAAATCATTCAAATTTCGTTGTTTCTGGCAACATGTGTTTTTAATGAAGGCTTCACTCCTCTGCTTCAAATAATGGAAGGAATGGGAGTAAAAATTGGGATTAATGCGAAGATTATGGGTGATAAACGAGACAACAAAAGGCTCAGAATTGTTGAGAAACGAGCTACTGCCGCATCGAAAGAGGCTCGTTTGACTTGTCGTATGGAAGAATCTGCCAAAAACGAATTATACGAGGAAGAAGAGGGAATATTATATGGTCCTGGGATAGCTGACTAATGCCCTATTTCTTCACACCTCGAAATCTGACAGTTATCTGTTGGATACAGTTATCCAGAACTTATCTAGAGGTGAAGAAATCGGGCATATATGTAAGTATTAACTTTTACTCTGAAAAACTTTCGCTTAACTTTAAACGCGGTTTTCTCGAAAGCATATTTTTCAAGTTGATGGAAGTTTTGTACAATCCCCTAATTGAGCAGTTTTAATGAATTTTTTTTTTAAATGTGCAGAAAGGTCGTCTCCATGGCTGGAACTAGAATAATAAAAAAATATTGCAACAATTTTTTTTATAACTAAAAAACTAAGCAAATTTTTTGCGAAAAAGTAATTTTTTCTTTGACAAGGCACCATTCTTACAAAAATTCATATATTTCTTTTATTCTAGTTCCAACTATGCGCAAACATCTACAGATTAAGAATCTGATCGATTTTTATGTTTCAAATAATTTGCCGAGGATCGGGAACTTCCACCACCTACTCATCTCGACGCGACATTTTGACTTTACGCCCTTCTGCCCACCACCACTTCCTATTCGAAATTATTAATTTTCCATATTTTTGTTATACTAAATAAAAATGTATTTAAACGTATATCAAGTTTCATTATTCTATCTTTAACAGTTACTTTACAACAAATTCTTCAAAAATTGCCTATTTTCGTGTCCCACAAAGTAGAAATCCCCCTTAAATAATAATAAACCCGTCATATCGACGTAACTGTACATTGTAAAATACTTATGATATAAAATAAAAGTAAAATAAAATAAGAAGAGAACCTAATTAATGTTGAAATGAAAAAAAAATTACTTCGCTAATAAGAGGCCTCCTAAAAAATTGATATAACAGAAATTAAAGTTAGGTACAAAAACGACACGACGACGAGGGAACGGATAATAATTAGGTTGTAGTTTGGACAACGTGGCGTAAAAATGCGTCCTTGCTAAACTTGCCGTTATGGAAATAAAGGACGCCGAAAGAACAATACCTTCTTGCAAATTAGTAGCTTCGGAGTTCTGCGACAATTATTATTGTCGCAAAGGATTTCAACGAAAATCGGAAATATAAAGGACTAACAAAAATAAACAAATACCAAAGTGAAGGTAAGAAGAAAAAAAAACGCACGTAATTAAAAGCCTCCGAATGCTTTGATCATCAAAAATAATAACGAAAACAAAATGGAAGAGAAATTAAATTTTAGAAGTCAGGACGTAATTTATTTTCTTTGGTCGTTTAAATATTACTTTTACGGGCGATTATTATTATTATGATTAATTTGAAGATTGGAAAGGATTTTTGTGATTGCCATAGATAGAAATCGTTATGGCATTCGCAAAATGAAAGTGCGAGAGAATGGTAGTGCTCTATTCTCCTTCCATTTGGGGTTGTACCGAATATTATTTAGACTAGAGCAGGGAAGTGGAGTGTTCTTCAAGGCAATATTAAACCTGTTAGGTGATCGACTTCCATACGGCCGTAAATACGCCCGAGAACGAAGTGCAATATCCTACGTAAGTAGAAAGCGTTTCGCAGTACCACTAGCAATAACTCGCAGGATTTGTGCGCCAGCCGATGTTGCGCTATTAATCGTTCCGTTGTTTTAATTGCACGTTCGAACACCTTACTACCGACATTTTAATGGATAATATTAATTATCGGAATGGCGTTTGATTAAATGTGCGACAACGAAATATTTGTAATTAACGAAAAGATGCACAACGTAACGAGAAATGTATAGGTTTTTATCGTTTTGATGTTCGAGAAAATTTCTCGTTTCTTTCTTGGCGAGCTGTCAAACTGAGTGATTTTTGGGTTGACGTTGACAGCAACATATTCTTTAGATACTTATATAGGCTTTGAAGTGGATTCTTGCTAACTTTTCATTATGTTACAAAAAAAACAGACCTTTTCCATTTTTCGAATTTTCAACAATACAGTTATTCAATTCGGGACGTTTAAAATTCGCAGTTTTAAGAAAATCCGATTGTCGAAAACGATTCCGTTTTCAGAAAACTAGCCGTAACAATATCGACGACCGTTGAAAGACGATTTAAAATAAAACAATCCAGAAAAAGTAACGGGCGTCCAAAAAGTCTTTCAGGTATTATTGGTTGGCCGTGGAATGCGTGTCTCGCAATTAGCTTAAATCATGTCGTAACAGTAATAAAATTGCTTAAACCGGGACATTTTTTTATCTTTCCACAACTAACCAAGTCTGAAAGATTTTTTGGACGCCAATTCTGATGACGAAAACTACGTAAATGTCATTAGGACACGCGGCCACTTATTATTATGGAAAAATCGCGGCCAGTTTACCTGTAATTTTCTCTCGATTCGCCCTATATGCATTTACGCATATGGAGCTCAGAGACGATTCTGAATTTCTGAAAAAAATCGACAATTTCGATTTCACAATTCGCACATGACCGAAGTCGTCACGTACGAAACGGATCTTAAAACACTTATGATCGATCTCGATGATCTTAACGTCGGTTTCTGTTCGCTTTATCTTCAAATTTATTACGCCATAACCGTACTAGGGACATCCATATAATAAAAATAATAATTTTTATGATTATGTTTTTTATTATACCTTGTATAGGTACCTACCTATAAACATAAACATGTTAACCTTAAAATCAGATGTGCGTCAATTGCTGTACAGCTTCTACTCTATACGTATTTGTTTTTGATAAACACCTGACCGTTCGATATGTTTCGAATTATTAAGAACTTGAATGTGGACGGTACAGGCAGTTCTCGATTTACGAACGAGTTTCGTTTTTGGAAGTGGTTCGTTATGTGTTTTTGTTCGTTATGCATCAAAACATCTAAATACCGATGCGATCCTATGCATACGAATCCGAAGCACAAAGAATCGTAATCGTAATTGTAAGATGACAAAATATCCGACTTCCATTTGTGAACGATTATAAACTCGATGACCTAATTTTCTTTTGTTTATAGGCGAATTGGCCCGTTTTTGATAAATGTGTGTTATTTTATGATCTCGGGATCGCTGCCCATTGATCACAGACTTTTATTTATATGTTTAGATATAGGTTAGTATGGGCTATGATTAATTAACGTTCAACAAACGTTCACGGGTTGCAGCGGTATTCGAACCCGCAGCCGTGACGGCACTAGAAGGCCAGTTAGGTAACTAACTCTGCGCCTCCACGTCTCCTTATTCAAATATAGGTAGGGGAAGGTCGGGTAGCCCCGGACACTTAAATGAAGTAGAAATATAAATAGAAATATATTGTATTTTAGCATTAAAATAGAGTAAGGAACTTTGTTAATCGTACTAATGAAAAAAAAGAGGATATCTTAATTATTGTAACTAAAATATTGAAGAAAAATTTAAGCTCCCAATTTGCGGTAATATAAAAGTCGGCGGGTAACCCCGTACAGATATCAATAGTGGCCTAAACGTGTTTTGGCCTTACAAACGTCACAAATGTAGTAAAAATCTGAAGCGTCAATGTTAACACATGCTTAGTGGGCTCAATCTTTGCAGTCATGACACTGAATCCAATTTTCTTTAAACGTTTCGCCACATATGGTACACGCTGTCTCTTCAACTTGATGGGAACCACCTTAAATAGTTGTTGTTTTCAATTTTTTGCCACCTCCACCTTTTTGTTTTTCCTCTAGGTCTTGTTTGTATCGAGAAGATGTTAAAATCTCACTCTTTTGTGTCTTTCGAGCCCGCCTCACCAAGCGTTTGTAAGATGCGTCAGGAAAAGGTGACAACTGCTGTAATAAATTTGTTGTGGTCGAAGGCACTAGTGCAGCGGCAGGCTCAGATGCACGACTAGTGGAGGGCATATTCAAATTAATCTCGGGCGATCGGGTATGGCTAGCTGAAGAAAGATTAACAATACTGTCCGTATGAGCAGCTTCTTGTGCAATGTCCGTCATCATAGATGGTAAAAAGTCCAGATCACTGAAAACATCACGGTCGAATGGAACAATTCCTGTGCAACTAAACCCATTTTGGGCTATATCAAGTCTAGATGTCTTACCGAAGGCATCGTTCACAAGTGTAGCAATATCATAATCGGTAATTCTAGCTCCAGTATTTCGTCGCATCCATACGGCACTTGCAGATGAAAATGCAGTCTTAAAAGGCTTAAAAAATGTTCAATCTAATGGCTGTAATTTGTGTGTAGTGTGTAGCGCTGTGCTAAACATATGAATGTAATTATGACGTGCATACTCTATAACTGCTAACTCTTTATGACTAGCATGGCCATCCAAGATTAATAAGACGAGTTTTTCTTCTGTTGGTTGTACATGGTGTTTAAAATGTTGCATTCATTGCAAAAATATATTACCGTTCATCCATCCACTCTCATGTGGAATAGCGATACTTTCCGCTGGAGCTCCTATCATCAATCGACCATTTTTTGCGAGGAAATATGAAAAGTGGTGGTACAAACTGACCAGTAACATTCATTGCAAACATTAGTGTAATATTTCGACCTCTTTCTGCAGAAGTTAACTTGCCAATTTGCCTTTTCCCTTTTATCGAAATGACTTTATCATTTTTATGCACATTTGATACCCCCGTCTCATCACCATTGTAAATTCTAGAGGGAGAAAACTTATATTTTTGTTGAAGATAATCCAGCTGGTCATAAAACCGTTGAACTTGTGGTTTATTAAACTCAACAGCCCATGCAATACTCGTTGCCTCGGGAGTTCTTATTACAAGGTCTGGATATTTTGTTCTAAAATTGTAAAAAAAATCTTTTCCCGCCATTCCCTTCTCTTTATTAAATCGATGAGCAATTTTGAGATTCTCCGCCAAATCAAATGTTAATTTTAAAAACTCTAGTTTAGTCAGGGGCATTAAACGGTTCTTTAACGTGATTATACAGTTGCTTAGAAAAGTTCTCAGAAAACGCGGGTTCAAATCGTCCTAACTTTGGACGAAACGTGATCTCTTTGTGAGTATTCACTGCTTTTAGACGGTCCTGAAGGGAACTTCTTGGCACATCATACCTTTTTGCAGATAGTCTTATTGATAACTTGTCTTCTTTAACACATTTCACTGCTGCTTTCATTTTATTTTCGTCCCATTTACCTCTATTAGTTGTTGGTCCCTTAAATTTAGGCATGTTGTATAAGTTCCTGCAATACAAAAAGTATAATCTAATGTACTAACCGCAGAGAAGCGCATTATTCTAACAAAATATAATAAATTGAATCATTATATTTGTTGAAAATATAATAAATTGAAATTGAAATATGAAATTCAACATTTATAATGGTGTCCGGGGGTACCCGACGTTTTCGTGTTCGGGGTTACCCGATCGCTATCATTCGATGTTGTTGCACATAGGTCTTAAATTGTATATGGAATGAAACGAATACTAATACATTCATAAACTATATTAAATGTATTACAACTCTAAAAAATAGACAAGGCGGCATACTAACTAACTTTTTGCACTTGATAATCTGCAATGAAATTCGACAGGGGCGATGAGAAATGTTTGGCAGGAACAAACACTCACTGTAGCTTGTCAATCAATCTGTGCTCATGCATTGACTAAGTTGCATATGCGTACAAACTCTATGGGGGGGCCCCTAAACTATGTTTTGGTTTTCCAACGTGTTTACTTACTTAGTAATTGTACTGTCCGGGGCTACCCGACCTTCCCCTACTTTTATTTCTACTAAGATTGAATGCTAATACGGTTTCAATTCACATATAAGAAACTTTTAAGCGAAAACGTACTTAAAGCTTATTTTTGAGAAAAGTAGGCGTCGCAGGAAGACGGGGTTTGTTTGTAAAATCGTCAAAAAAATCGGCGCATATAGGAAAAATAGGGAGAATCGGGTGGGGGCGGCGGGCGAGCGGCGGCGGCGAGATTCGTGTCGTCGCGCGGGTTTGGGAATTTTTTCCGGCCGAACCGAGACCGATATCGAAAATCCGTCCGTCAAATTTTTAGACAATTTCGTCGGCTTTCCGACGCCGCCTCGCACGATGCGATAGCTCGACGTTTGGGACACGTTTTTTTCCTTCGCGCGCGGGGCGGCGCGGCTTCGTCGAAACTTTAACCGCCCGTAGCTCGAAAACGGAAAAGAAATTTCTGACGCGCTAAACGCCGTCCGACGCGGCGCGAGCCGCGCTTTCTCCCGCACCTCGCGAAAATTCGACGTCGCGACGCACCGCGCCGCGGTGCCCGCTAAAGTAGGTTCGCGGGGGGTTTTTCGCTCGCGGTTTCGCGACGCCGGGCGGGGCGGCGGCGCGGTCGCGTCGGAGGGTGCGCGGGGACGTCCGGGATGCGGGGTTAAGAGGGCGCGGCCGCGCGACGTCCGGGGGCGGCGCGGAGGGCGAAAAACCGGATTTTACCCGCGTTTTTCGAGCTTTCGGAATTTTTTTTGCGAAAACGGCGACCGCCAAAAATACGCCGATTACCGCGAGTCGAGGGCCGACGACGGCCGCCTCGAACTGCCGAGCCGAATCCGACGCCGGCGTCGCGACGGCGGCGCGGCGCGGCTCGGAACTTTTTTCGCCTTCCAAAATCGAAAACTTTAAACGGCCGTAAGTTGCGGGCGGGCGACTTTGCGGGGACGCGGAACGCGGCGTCGGAAGCGGCCCGACGCCGGGCGTCGTCGAATGGCGCGACACGCCGCCGCCGTCGCGGAGGCGGGCGTGGTGAACGGAAAAGTCGGTCGAAATTACCTCGAAAAGCGTCGGCAATTTGTTTGGACCGTCGACGGGAGGCGGCGGGCGCCCGTTTTCGGGCAGGTGCCGTGGAACTGGCCGAGGCGCCGCGCGCAGCGTGGGGATCGGTGCGGGAAGCGGCGTCGACGTCGCGACGCCGATTTTCGCAAAAATCGTCGATTTTTTACCCCGTTTTTGACCAATAACTTTTACGATTCAGGGGCGCGGGGAAGCGGACCGGGCGCGTAGCGTGGAGCAAGTCGAGGCGCGTCTTTTGCGACCGAAAACGCAACTCTACGCCTGGAGGCGGCCGCACGGCGGCGGTTTAAAAATTCGCGTTTTTCGGCGTTCGACTTTTGGAATTTTTTTTCCGGCACGAGCGACAAGTTGGCGTCGATAACGATTACGCCCCCGCGTTCCCCGGTTATTTTTCCGTAGGAAATCGAATTTTGGTCTGCAGCTTTGGGGGGCGGCGCGGCCGCGGTATCGTCCGACACGCGAAACGGAGACGTTTTTCGAGTTTGGGGCCGTTTCGCTCCGCTCTCGACGAGTATTTTGGATCGGCGGCCGCGGCACCTAAACGGCCGTTTATCTGGCTCTCGATTCCGCTCACACGCGTTTTTGTCGGTGGTTTCGTCTTTGCGAAAAAAAAACTTTCCCGCGACGAGGCGCGGAACCGACGAACGGGAGAAATTGCCGATTTCGCATTTTCGAACGTTCGGGCTCGATTAGGTGCGAGACGGGAGGGTCGCAGGGGCGCGAGAGCGGGGGCGCTGGACGCGGGAAACTCACCGCTATCCGAGGGTGGCGGCGGGCGGCGTCTGCGACGAAAGGCGGCGGCGCGCGTCGCCGATAACCGCGATTTTGGCGTTTTTTCGACGTTCGAAAATTCGAAATTCGAAAGCCCTAGGTGGCGTGCGAACGAAATCGCCAGGGCGCGTTGCCCGAGGGCGGGGGCGTTTGACGCGAGCGTCGCGGGGACGGCGTCGGCGAGGCGTCGGGAGCGGGAGCGTTCGAAATGCGAAGCGTCGACTTTGCGGTCGACCAAAGTTCGACTGTGGGCTTCTGGATTCGACGACGATTCGAGGACCGTGCTCCCCATCTTTTCCCCCGTAATCTTACGAATCCGTCGCGACGTCGGCGGCGTCCGTGGGACGCTCGGGGCGGCGTTCGTGAACGTTTTTATGAGCAAAAGTGCGGGACGCGCCGAAAATTCCGGAATTTTTTTGGGGTAGTTCTAAATTTGCGGGGGTGGAAATTTTCGGTGCAAGTAGGTTCTCGAATGCCCCTTTTTCGATTTCCGGCAAAAAATCGCGAAATTTTCGACTTTGGCCGTTTCGCCAAAATCGACGGGCGGATGCACGGCGATTATTTTGGCTCCATAAGAGCCTGTAAGATAACACGCGACGGCAGATCATAGGAATTACGTGCGTCAGACTGCGAGGTGCGATATAGATTTCAGATTCGAGCTCCGTTTATCTAAAATTTTTGAAAAAAGACATGGGCGAATGCCGCTTCCTGGAAAGTGTCCGGGATGATAAAGGGATGGAAAAACATCCACGACAGTGGCGGAGGTCGCGTTATTTTGCCCGCGGGGACTCGAAATGTAAAAAATCGTAAAGTTTCTGTATTTTACGCCTCTGTAACTCGAACGGGGTGCGAGATGGGAATAAAATCGTAAGAGTCTTTTTTGTAGGTCGTTAGTGGTTGTATCTGTGGATTTATAAATAGTGGCGCTACGATGTCGGCGTCGCTTTTTGAACAGTTAAAGGGAGATGCGACGATTTGGACATATTCTTCCAGTTTTTTTGTGTAACTTTTGAACGCGACGGAAAAGAGCTTTTTCGCTTAAGGTATAGTCTTCCCGTGAGTTTTGCGAACAGATTACGATGGCAGGGGTATTCGTAGAACGATCGAGGTGGCGTTTATGAACGCTTTTATGTGCAAAAGCGCGTGTCGCGCCGAAAATTCCAGTATTTTTTTTAGGGTAGTTTGAAAATTGGGGGGGTGGAAATTTTCGGCGTAGGTAGGTTCTCAAGTGTCCTTTTTTCGTTTTCCGGCATAAAATCGCCAAATTTCGGACTTTGGCCGTTTCGCCAAAATCGACGGGCTGATGCACGGCGATTATTTTGGCTCCATAAGAGCCTGTAAGATAACACGCGACGGTAGATCATAGGAATTACGTGCGTCGGACTGCGAGGTGCGATATAGATTTCAGATTCGAGCTCCGTTTATCTAAAATTTTTGAAAAAAGACATGGGCGAATGCCGCTTCCTGGAAAGTGTCCGGGATGATAAAGGGATGGAAAAACATCCACGACAGTGGCGGAGGTCGCGTTATTTTGCCCGCGGGGACTCGAAATGTAAAAAATCGTAAAGTTTCTGTATTTTACGCCTCTATAACTCGAACGGGGTGCGAGATGGGAATAAAAACGTAACGATCTTTTTTTGTAGGCCGTTAGTGGTTGCATCTGTCGATTTACAAATTGTGGCGCTACGACGTCGGCGTCGCCTTCCGAACGGTTAAAGGGAGATTCGACGATTTTGACATTTACTTCCAGTTTTTTGTTTTTCTTTCGGACGCGTCGGTTAAGGGTTGTTGCGCTTACGCATCTTCTTCCCGTAACTTTTGCAAACAGATCGCGACGTCGGCGGCGTCCGTGGGACGCTCGGGGCAGCGATTATGAACGCGTTTATGTGCAAAAGTG
Organism: Rhagophthalmus giganteus; assembly: GCA_036326145.1. Lineage (NCBI taxonomy): Eukaryota > Metazoa > Arthropoda > Insecta > Coleoptera > Rhagophthalmidae > Rhagophthalmus > Rhagophthalmus giganteus. Next base: position 691,321 of record JARFJA010000046.1, on the reverse strand, counting down.
CGTGTCGCGCCGAAAATTCAGAAATTTCTTTAGGGTAGTTGGAAAATTGCGGGGGTGGAAATTTTCGCCGTAGATAGGTTCTCGAGTGCCCCTTTTTCGATTTCCGGCAAAAAATCGCGAAATTTCCGACTTTGGCCGTTTCGCCAAAATCGACGGGCTGATGCACGGCGATTATTTTCGCTCCATAAGAGCCTGTAAGATAACACGCGACGGCAAATCATAGGAATTACGTGCGTCAGACTGCGAGGTGCGATATAGATTTCAGATTCGAACTCCGTTTATCTAAAATTTTTAGAAAAAAGACATGGGCGAATGCCGCTTCCTGGAAAGTGTCCGGGACGATAAAGGGATGAAAAAACATCCACGACAGTGGCGGAGGTCGCGTTATTTTGCCCGCGGGGACTCGAAATGTAAAAAATCTTAAAGTTTCTGTATTTTACGCCTCTATAACTCGAACGGGGTGCGAGATGGGAATAAAAACGTAACGATCTTTTTTGTAGGCCGTTAGTGGTTGCATCTGTCGATTTATAAATTGTGGCGCTACGACGTCGGCGTCGTCTTCCGAACGGTCAAAGGAAGATTCGAAGATTTTGACATTTACTTCCAGTTTTTTGTTTTTCTTTCGGACGCGTCGGTTAAGGGTTGTTTCGCTTATGGTGTCGTCTTCCCGTAACTTTTAAAAACAGATCGCGACGGCGGCGGCGACCGTGGGACGCTCGGGGCGTCGTTTATGAACGGCTTTTATGTGCAAAAGCGGGTGTCGCGTCGAAAATTCCAGAATTTTTTTAGGGTAGTTGGAAAATTGCGGGCGTGGAAATTTTCGGCGCGAGTAGGTTCTCGAGTGCCCTTTTTTCGTTTTCCGGCATAAAATCGCCAAATTTTCGACTTTGGCCGTTTCGCCAAAATCGACGGGCTGATGCACGGCGATTATTTTGGCTCCATAAGAGCCTGTAAGATAACACGCGACGGTAGATCATAGGAATTACGTGCGTCGGACTGCGAGGGGATATGTAGATTTCAGATTCGAGCTCCGTTTATCTAAAATTTTTGAAAAAAGACATGGGCGAATGCCGCTTCCTGGAAAGTGTCCGGGATGATAAAGGGATGGAAAAACATCCACGACAGTGGCGGAGGTCGCGTTATTTTGCCCGCGGGGACTCGAAATGTAAAAAATCTTAAAGTTTCTGTATTTTACGCCTCTGTAACTCGAACGGGGTGCGAGATGGAAATAAAATTGTTACGGCCTTTTTTGTAGGCCGTTAATGGTTGCATCTGTCGATTTATAAATTGTGGCGCTACGACGTCGGCGTCGCCATCCGATCGCTTAAAGGATGATATGACGATTTTGCCATTTTGTTCATGTTTTCTGTGTAACTTTCGGACGCATCGGAAAAGGGATGTTTCACTTACGGCGTCGTCTTCCCGGAAGTTTTGCGAACAGACGGCGACGACATGGGCATCGGTAGGACGCTCGGGGCGGCGATTATGAACGTTTTTATGTGCAAAAGCGCGGGACGCGCCGAAAATTCCGGAATTTTTTTGGGGTAGTTGAAAATTTGCGGGGGTGGAAATTTTCGGCGCAAGTACGTTCTCGAGTGCCCCTTTTTCGATTTCCGGCAAAAAATCGCGAAATTTCCGACTTTGGCCGTTTCGCCAAAATCGACGGGCTGATGCACGGCGATTATTTTCGCTCCATAAGAGCCTGTAAGATAACACGCGACGGTAGATCATAGGAATTACCTGCGTCGGACTGCGAGGGGATATGTAGATTTCATATTCGAGCTCCGTTTATCTAAAATTTTGGAAAAAAGACATGGGCGAATGCCGCTTCCTGGAAAGTGTCCGGGATGATAAAGGGATGGAAAAACATCCACGACAGTGGCGGAGGTCGCGTTATTTTGCCCGCGGGGACTCGCAGTGCAAAAATTGTAAAGTTTCTGTATTTTGCACCTCTATAACTCGAACGGGGTGCGAGATGGAAATAAAATTATTACGGCCTTTTTTGTAGTACGTGAAATGGTCCATCCGAAAATGTTTAGTTTGTATGCGTCGCGACATCGACGTCGTTTATAATTCGTTCGAAATGTGTTTCGAACGTTGCAAACGGTAACTTTTTGGTCCTTTACGACCCTTATAATTCGTGCAAGATTTCCATAGAGAAAAAAATCTTACGAGCCGTTTTTGATGAACATCGATTGCTCTATCTACCGATTTATAATTCTTTACGCTACGACGCACATCGTCGTCGTCGCATAAGCGCTTAAAAAGGAAACAACGATTTTGCCATTTCCTTGCAGTTTTTTTTTGTAAATCTAAAATAAAGGTCAAAAGGTTCTTTTCGTTTAGGACATCGTATTCCCGCGATTTTCACGAACAGATGGCGACGTCGATGATGTTTGTACGACGCTTTAGACGTCAACTGTAGCGGTTTTTGTGACGAAAAGGGTGCGCGCCGAAAATTCCAGAATTTTTTTAGGATATTTAGAAAATTGCGATTATGGAAATTTTCGGCGTAAGTAGGTTCTCGAGTGCCCTTTTTTCGTTGTCCGGCATAAAATCGCGAAATTTCCAACTTTGGCCGTTTCGCCAAAATCGACGGGCGGACGCACGGCGATTATTTTCGCTCCATAAGAGCCTGTAAGATAACACGCGACGGCAGATCATAGGAATTACGTGCATCGAACTGCGAGGGGCGATATAGATTTCAGATTCGAGCTCCGTTTATCTAAAATTTTTGAAAAAGGAGATGGACGAATGGCGTTTTCTGGAAAGTGTCCGGGACGATAAAGAGATGAATAAATATGTACGACAGTGGCGGAGGTCGCGTTATTTTGCCCGCGGGGACTCGAAATGTAAAAAATTGTAAAGTTTCTGCACTTTACGCCTCTGTAACTCGAACGGGGTGCGAGATGGAAATAAAAACGTAATGTTCTTTTTTGTAGGCCGTTAGTGGTTGCATCTGTCGATTTATAAATTGTGGCGCTACGACGTCGGCGTCGCCTTCCGAACGGTTAAAGGGAGATTCGACGATTTTGACATTTACTTCCAGTTTTTTATTTTTCTTTCGGACGCGTCGGTTAAGGGTTGTTTCGCTTATGGCGCCGTCGTCCCGTAACTTTTGCAAACAGATCACAACGGCGGCGGCGTCCGTGGGACGCTCGGGGCGGCGATTATGAACGTTTCTATGTGCAAAATTGCGGGACGCGCCGAAAATTCCTGAATTTTTTAGGGTAGTTTCAAAATTGCGGGGGTGGAAATTTGCGGCGCAAAGAGGTTCTCGAGTGTCCCTTCTTCGATTTCCGGCGAAAAATCGCGAAATTTCCGACTTCGGCCTTTTCGCCAAAATCGACGGGCGGATGCACGGCGATTATTTTCTCTCCATAAGAGCCTGTAAGATAACACGCGACGGCAGATCATAGGAATTACGTGCGTCGGACTGCGAGGGGAGATGTAGATTTTTGATTCGGGCTTCGTTTTTCTAAAATTTTTGAAAAAAGAGATGGACGACTGCCGTTTTCTGGAAAGTGTTCGGGACGATAAAGGGATGGAAAAATATCTACAACAGTGGCGGAGGTCGCGTTATTTTGCCCGCGGGAACTCGAACTGTAAAAAATCGTAAAGTTTCTGTATTTTACGCCACTATAACTAGAACGGGGTGCGAGATGGAAATAAAATCGTAATGGTCTTTTTTGTAGGCCGTTAGTGGTTGCATCTGTCGATTTATAAATTGTGGCGCTACGACGTCGGCGTCGCCTTCCGAACGTTTAAAGGGAGATTCGACGATTTTGACATTTACTTCCAGTTTTTTGTTTTTCTTTCGGACGCGTCGGTTAAGGGTTGTTGCGCTTATGGCGTCGTCTTCCAGTAACATTTCCAAACAGATCGCAACGGCGGCGGCGTCCGTTGGACGCTCGGGGCGTCGTTTATGAACGCGTTTACGTACAAAAGTGCTGGACGCGTCGAAAATTCCAGCATTTTTTTAGGGTAGTTGGAAATTTGCGGGAGTGGAAATTTCCGGCGTAAATAGGTTCTCGAGTGCCCCTTTTTCGATTTCCGGCAAAAAATCGCGAAATTTCCGACTTTGGCCGTTCCACCACAATCGACGGGCGGACGCACGGCGATTATTTTACTTCCATAAGAGCCTGTAAGATAACACGCGACGGCAGATCATGGGAATTACGTGCGTCGGATTGCGAGGGGAGATGTAGATTTCAGATTCGGCTCCGTTTATCTAAAATTTTTGAAAATAGGGATGGGCGAATGCCGGTTTCTGGAATGTGTCCGGGACGATAAAGGGATGAAAAAACATCTACGACAGTGGCGGAGGTCGCGTTATTTTGCCCGCGGAACTCCAAATGTAAAAATCTTAAAGTTTCTGTACTTTACGCCACTATGTCTAGAACGGGGTACGAGATGGAAATAAAATCGTAATGGTCTTTTTTGTAGTACGTGAAATGGTCCATCCGAAAATGTACAGTTTGTATGCGTCCCGTCATCAACATCGTCCATAGTTCGTTCGAAACACGTTTCGAATAACAATGCATCGTGTTTCGCCAATTGTTTTAATAGACACGCATTTAAATTTTTACGTTAGGCTAACATCCCTTTTAGACTACCGTGCGGTAAATAAAGGCGTCGCGACGCTTTTTTTGCTTCGTCTTTATGGGAAAGGTAAAAGATTGTTCGTTTTCGGTGGAACTTTTTACAATAAAGCTGACAAAAATTTATTAATACGCTTAATACGATTTACTGCTATATACGGGGTGTTTATCGAGTACAGAGTGTAGACGCATTAAGAGGCAGGCAACTGCAAAATAACCTCCCGGGTTAACGCCCTTTGATAACGATTTCGTCTCAAATCGATTCACGAGTCTCATTAGCGATACCTAAAAAGTTGCCGAAGCAATTTCACAAATTCAAAATGGCGGACGCAAGATGATCTGCCACGTCGCTGTTTATCTACCGAACGTGACCAAACTATATATGTGGGGCATTTAGATGTTGCTCGAAAGTGTGCTGCGAGAATTTGTAAGATTCTAAATGGCCGACGCAAAAAGTTCACTTCGCTATTGTCGAAGCCAAGGTCCTACTAGATAACGTTAAAAGCGATAGCGATTTCTTTGATGAAAAAAAAAGATGGGTAGGTTCGCGACGACCGACTTTGAAAACGACCGCCGGTAACCGTAATAGTTCGGGTAGCGAAACCAACGTCGCGCAGCGGCCCATCGTCGCGCAGCGGCCCATTGTCGCGCAGCGACCCATTGTCGCGCAGCGACTCATTGTCGCGTAGCGACCTATTGTCGCGCAGCGACCCATTGTCGCGCAGCGACCCATTGTCGCGTAGCGACTCATTGTCGCGCAGCGACCCATTGTCGCGTAGCGACTCTCAGACTCGCGAAGCGAGTCAAAGGAGGGACGCGGCGGCCGGAGGCCGCCAAGGCCCGACTGGTTCGGTGATTAAGAATTTTGTAGTAACCATATGACTGGTAATAACTTTTAAATCACTTAAAAAAAACTATCTACACAACGATTTATTGTGTCTATACATTTAATGCTTCAGAAGCTTATTTTAAGTTCACAAATTACGATCGAACACGTAGAAAAATTTAAACCATTTTAACATGAGCGCGTTATAATGTGTCGTTCGACTTATGAATGAATTTCAAACAGGCGTTGTAACGTCTTGTAACGCCTATATCATAAAACCGACTAAACACCATTATTTTCTGTAAATTTCTCTAGAGGAAAATAACACAGAAATACATACATAGTACCTACTTTTATTTCCCAGTCCCAGGTAAGGTCGGATGTTATGGATGAAATAATATGCTGGCCAGGTAATTAGGGGTTGTTTAACAAAGCTAATTTTTGAACTTCTATACTTTGTTAACGTTGTCTGGCGTGGGCGTGCCTACTTGTTAATAATAACAAGATGTTATTTTCGTGGCGTAATCAACTCTAACTGAAAATACTCGCGAAAACGGAATTTACGTTATCCTCGCATTTCCGTTTAGATTAAATTATGTTGCTAATAATCCTTATTAAGTTTCCCAACGCCGCGCCGGCGTCGCCGTAGAAATTAAAGTATAGGCGATCGTAACTTAAGCGATTGAAACGGGAAATTCGAAACTCCCTATAAGAACGCATACATCATATGCGGAATAGGCCCGTTTGTAAATATGTGCAATTAGTTGGCAAGAATACGGAGGCTTTTGCTGTAGTCTTAAAGCTAATTGAAGTAAATCCAATTAAGCTTTATCCGGTTACTCCATTATGTGAGATACGTTACTCATGAGGAACAGGGAACGAAGGGACCAAGAAAATTGATTTATAATCCTCAGACGTGGAGGTAGGCCATTAGCTTGTAAGTTAATGTCGTCAAAGTTAACAAAATCCCTTTATAAGTCATCACGTAACATCTGCGATCCGAGCGTGGACGCATTTAAAAATCCCGCTTCGGAAACTCTTCCGATTACTCCTTTAATAAATGCCACGAGGCGTACACGTATATTTCGAGCATCGTCGTATAACCCATTCGTTATCGGAATAACAAAATGCAGCTGTCTAATTCATTAGACAGCTGGAAGGCGAACACGCCAACTAAAGAAATTTTATGTGTAGACTCTGCAACTAAATATCTACCATTATCATTTAGGTATATGCTTTATATAGTGTAATTTCCTGCTAAAACATTTCAACAAAGCGAACGTTTAAGGTAGCTGAATAGCCATACTTAAAGCTTTATTTCCTGCAATGCGTTAAATTGCGCTTCAATTATAATCGTAAATAAAGTTAAAATTCGTTGACAGTTAGTTTCACATCAGTTTAGTTTTTTTAAACCTTTATTAAATCCCTTTTGTATACTAAACAATATATCAAGAAAATAGCTTTTTAGAGAACAAATATATACAAAGTATTACGTGTAGTAGGTACATACATATAAAATATTCATTTCCATTCTTATTACTTAAAACGTCACGTCTTTGTTAATCGATAGGCTTTCTGTTCGACTTCTTCAATATTACCTACCATATAAAACGCCTGCTCGGGAACGTCGTCGTATTCGCCGTTCAAAATCTTTTGAAATCCGCTAATCGTTTCTTCGAGAGGAACGAATTTCCCGGGATGCCCGGTGAATATTTCGGCGACGTGAAACGGTTGCGACAGAAATCGTTGTATTTTTCGCGCCCTCGCGACTGTGGTCCGATCTTTTTCGGACAACTCCTCCAATCCCATGATGGCTATTATATCTTGCAGCGATTTGTAGGTGTTAAGTACCGTTTGTGTTCGTTCTTGCCGTATTATAATGAGTCTTGCCTACAATCACCGGGTCCATTAAACGGGAGGTGGAATCCAACGGATCTACTGCGGGATAAATTCCTAATTCTGCAATCGCCCGCGAAAGGACCGTGGTGGCGTCTAAGTGGGTGAAAGTTGTGGCCGGTGCTGCGTCCGTGAGGTCGTCTGCCGGCACGTAAACGGCCTGGACCGACGTGATCGAGCCTCTGAGGGTGGTAGTGATGCGTTCTTGCAAGGAAGCCATGTCCGTGGCAAGAGTCGGTTGATAACCCATCGCCGAAGGCATGCGTCCTAATAAGGCCGACACCTCCGATCCGGCTTGAGAAAATCTGAATACGTTGTCCACGAACAGTAAAACATCTTGACGTTCTTCGTCCCTGAAATGTTCGGCCAAAGTCAAACCGGTAAGTGCCACTCGGGCACGGGCGCCCGGTGGCTCGTTCATTTGTCCATATACGAGGGCCACTTTCGATTTGTTATCGTCGATCGATATCACGCCCGATTCTATCATTTCGTGATATAAATCGTTACCTTCTCGGGTCCTTTCTCCTACTCCGGCAAATACCGAGTAACCACCGTGAGCTTTAGCTATATTATTGATTAGTTCCATTATAATTACTGTTTTTCCAACTCCGGCACCACCGAATAATCCTATTTTGCTACCTTTTGCATATGGCGCTAATAAATCTATAACTTTTATTCCAGTTTCTAAAATATCTTGTTTGACGTTCATATCTATGAGTTCTGGTGCTTCGGCATGTATAGGTGCCAAAGTGTCGCTATTTATGGGACCTCTGTTGTCGATTGGTTCTCCAATTACGTTCATTATGCGTCCCAGTGTTTGTACACCAACGGGCACTCGAATGGGGTGGCCGGTATCTACAACTGTTAAGCCCCTTACCAGCCCTTCAGTTCCATCCATCGCGACCGTACGCACTGTCGTTTTGCCTAAATGTTGCGCCACTTCAAGTATCAACTTGTTTGGCCGCCCCAACACCTCGAGGGCGTTAAGCAGGGGCGGCAGATGGCCGCCGTAGAACTTCACGTCGATTACGGCACCGATGATCGCCACGATTCTTCCCCCTGTTATCTTCTTCTCACTATCACCTTCTTTCGTTCGGTCCGAAGACACCTTCGGACTACATGGGGGTTGCTTTTTTGGTGGACCGCAAATACTTGCCGACCTTAATTGCCACGTATGTTGTAACTTGAAAATCAAAAAATTACGAGTTGCGCATCCAAATACACTCAGCATAATCTGTTAAAGTTTAGTTCGTCTGAATGACATCTGTTGGCTGTCAAAATAGGAAATTATCTAAGACGTCGTGATTTTTCTTATTTTTTTTTGTTAATGATTTGGACGATAAAGGGGCGTTCTTTGACGCTTGCTAAAATTGGATCGTAAAAAAGAAATTAGAAATATGTAACACAAGATTTTTAAATCGAATCGAATGTGTTTTGATGGCTTATAAAGTAGATGTGCTTGATTAAATTGATCTACCTTGCTATCTGTCTGGAGTAGGTATCGATAATTTTTTCTCAAAAGAAAAGAGTACTATATCTTATAGGTATGATTTTTGTTTTATTTTGAGAAATATGGAAAATTCTTTTCGTTTTTAATCATTAGTAGAGTCAGGGTACTTCCGGCGCCGACTTGGATTTTATTTGCGGTTTAATTGGATCAAATAATTTAATCCGCGTTTTAATTAGATTAATTCACGGCTTAATTACGCAGAATAGAGAATTGATTCGCGTAATTCGTTAATCGACCTCCGCGAAATCGCGAAATTAGTCGCAAATTAATCTAATGAAAACGCGAATTAAACTATCACGATTTGGGGTGGTTTGTTACAAGTGGAAATAATGTTTTTAAACAAGATTTATGTCCATATTTTTTTAAGAAACGAAATGTTGATATTTGACATAAATTCGGGTTATAATTGCAACTTGAAACATTTAAACGTAAACTAAAAAAATTATAAGTAATATGCTGTTTAATTAAATGGAAATTGTAAAGTTGGGTTTACATTTGTCGCTTATTAAAAAAAACCTTTAAATTGTGCCTTTTTCTAAAAAGGCATATTTGAAACCTGCGAAGTAACAAAGTCTTTAAAATTTTCCGTTTTTCATGGATTAAACATCCTACATAGAATTTTTGTTAACGTCTTAAACAGACGGCATATCGCGTGATAGAGGTACTGAACAAAAAAATTAAAAACATATACCGTGATTTTTGTGCTACTAGATCTTTAATTAGAACCTATTACTGGAAAGTTCGATTAAAATTTAAATTGAAAGGGCCAAATTAAAAATGAAAGCTTCAAATTTGTGTTTCGTTTTATTTCTAATATTTTAACAATCGCTTTCTGCTTTTAATTCGCCCTTTTTCGTCTCTATGGACTTACTTCGGAAATTTTTGGGTTATTCCGACGTCATCTGCTATCGATTAGCGGAACTACCGATCCCTTACTTGCCATTTAGCTATCGGGAATTCGAGACTAAAGAATTAACCCATTTTCCCGAACGTCGGGATGCATATATTTGGAAGTAAAGTTTGATTTCAATTGAAATTAAACCAAATCGAAGCGAACCTTCCATTTCATTTTTATTTGCCACTCCATTAAAGCTTCTGTTTTATTTTACACGAGGCGCTGTATCAATTCAGATATAGCTTCGGGATAAAACGAATTTTTCTGCATTGCCATTGGTTATACATATTCAGTTGAATATTCAAGCGCATGCAGCAGTCGTCGACAATCCCTACACCCGGAAGCAATCGTTATTTTAATGGGTCATAGCATTGTATAAATCTGATTTATGTAAGAAGTGCCGCGCGAGCTTTGATAACTTATATTTAAACCTTTTAAACGTAATGGAAAAGTGTGCGCAAGAATATTTATTCGATGAAAAATAAACACGTTTTACTACCGAAATAAAAGGTTCCTTTAAATAAAAACCGCCATTACGTTAATACTTGCAACAATTAAATTTACAACTGTACCTGCCATTATAAACAAAAATATTATGACTACATCTAAAATGTAACGACAACAATTAGGTATTATCGCGGAGCAAATTGAAAGATCTATTTATTTTTAATTTCTAGGGTATATTTATAATTTCCTTCATTTACCTATCCAAAACGGAATTTATAAAATTCTTTTAAAATTTATAGTTGAAATTGGCTCCGCGCGTTTAACGTCGAACGATACCTAATATACTAGTTCCTTCAATATTAAAGCTTTTATAACGAAAACGGCATAAACTAAAGTTACATACCGTTAAATACTTGTTACGCCAACTCAAATAAGGGAGCCATGCATCATAAAACTGAAATATGAGAAAATCCCCATGATAATGGTTGCTTTAATGTGGTGTTTCAAATTAAAGCTTGCTCTCATCTCATGTTTATTTCCATATTTAAGTAAGTTCTCGTAAAGCGTTTGAAATCTAGAAATTCAACACCACGGCCTACCTTCTCCCCCATCACTTTAAGCGGCGCTTGCTAATAAATGCGTCTGTTTTTGCACTACATATATAAATTAAACATAAAACCGAGCGAGCCCTCCGCGATTTTTTCGTATCGCACATGTAGTTTCGTTAATTTGCATGGCTACTCGAAATTTATTTGTACCGATAACGGGGCCCGAAAATATTTTTTTTAATTCTATGCAAAGTGAGGGCCTCCATAAATTTTAACGGCTAAACGGTTCCTAAAAGTCTAAATTAGTTGCAAGTTCTCTATAGAGTTCGAGGGTTTTAAACGTGACACTCGACTTATTTTTGATGCGCACAGAGTATGGAAGTGGATATATCTCGTCTTTAACATTTTGCTTTAAATTTACTTTTACGTTTATGATATCGTACGCTCGTTCGGTCTTTGTAGCCCGTTTCGATTTTGCCGGGTGGCGTTAAAATCGTTGAACTGTATGCTACTAAATATCGATGGCGTTTTGGCAAAACGTCGTAAGCTACAAAAGGCAAATTTTACAGGAACGCACATTTTGCGTTGTAGCTCAACTATCGGCAAATATCTCGAGGAAATCGCGTATATAGGTAGTTCGGGGCACGTTTGTAGCAAATGACGTATTTATTCTACGAATGCAGTCACTGGGAGTCTATTCCAATTCAGATTTCTACTTGTTGAAATTATTCACGTAGCCATCTATCGGTAGTGGCGGAAACAGTGATCTGACGTCATTACATTGCGACTTGTTGAAATTAATTTCAAATTTCGACTCGAAATAATTGCGACTTGTTAAAATTAACTACGTAGTCATCTATTGGTAGTAACCAAATCAGTGTTCGACGTCATTAAATTGCGACTGTTGAATTTGAGTTGGCGAAATTGTGACAGTTTGTTGGTGAAATAGAGGTTATGTTACATCAGATTATTTGAGAGATACGTTAACCTCTGTGTCTAACGTAGAATAGTTATTATTATAGCCTTATTATTAGTCTTCTTTAGTATATTATTAATCTTCTTCATTTTATTTAGTCTTCTTGATTTTAGGTATTATCGTCTTGAGATTCTGTTTAAGTTTCCGTTAGTGTATTTTAGTCGTTTTAGTTACTAATTGTAGGTATATAGTAAGTATCAATAATAAAACTATCCAAAAATTGATAGATTAGTTTGATAGGAAAACGTAGAAGTAAAGCCATGGCATATTTGTATGCTCAGCTGCAGGTTATCGAGGATATAGAAAGGCATGAACGGCGACGCCACGTCCGATTTTTTAAACGCGCAGTTAGGGATGCCCAAGATCCCTTCTGCATACCAGAATCAGATTTTATTAAGCACTTTCGCTTAAGTAAAGAAGTGTGTCGGGAGTTATTGCGCGCTGTAGAACCCCACATGAATGTTGGGAGTTATAGGTCCAGAGTACCTAGTGTATTTAGAGTAAGTATGGTAAAATACAGAATTGTGGACAGTATTGTAGTACAAACAAAAACAAATTTTTAATTTAGGTGTTTGCAATGTTAACTTTGTCGCTACTGGGAGCTACCAACGCAGTATTGCTAGCAATGTTCTAGCATGTTGCAGTCAGTCGGTAGTCTCCCGTAGTATTAAGGAAGTTAAAGATATTCTAGTGCGACACTTATTACACCGATGGATACGTTTTCTACGAAATGACAATGAAAAAAATTCAATAAAAGCAAGGTAATGATAAACATTGATTGTTAACTATTTAGTGACAATGTTATATGCAGATTTGTTAGGCAACATAATATGGAACATATTCTTGGTATTGTTGATGGTACCCATGTCGCAATTGTTGCATTTTGCTGCATTGATTAAGTGTAGAAGTGTGGTAGAACGCTGCATCGGATTATTAAAAGGGCGTTTTCGATGCTTGTTGAAGGACCGCACTTTGCATTATACGCCACGTGCAGCAGCACGAATTATTCTTGCTTGTACAGTTTTGCACAATATGGCCATCCACTACACGGCACGGGATCCTGTTCTTCAACGGGATGACATTGATCTGCAAGCTGACCCAGTAGGAATTTCTGATGGCAGTGGCAGACAGGATACTGTTGATAGGGAGTTAGGTCAACACTATTGACAGCAATATATTGCCACTTATTTCCATGAATAGGTGACCGTATGCACTACCATTCCAATGTCCATAATTTCAATTAGCTCTTTGTAGAATGGAGTCATGGAAAAGTTTATTTAAACAAGTTATTCTTCTTATTATTCTGTATATAGCTATTTGGATTTCTACGAGATGGAACGACTTGCTCTAAATGTATTCTGAAATAATCGTGAAAACCTCAGTTTAGGATACTGTTCACACGAACAGAAATGTGAACATGTATTTTGATAATGCGCTAATTAGTTCACGTAACAATTAATTTGTTTCTTGCTTTTCCTTCACTATGTCCTCGAGCACAGTTACTATATTGCCCACCTGTACATTTAATGCTGAGCTCATCTGAACAAAGTCATGTGCTACCTCGTCAACTGTCATTTTGAGTTGAGTACGTTTGCGCTTTTTATTACTTCCTGAAACAGTACACAAATACACAGTGCACAAATGGCTATATAATACACATACTAGCTGGAGGTGTTGTGGTACTTGTCCCATCCGATTCATGGATCACTTCAAATATTGGGGAGTTCAAGTGCGGTAGTGTCTGGAAACATTGTATTGCTTACTCTTCTTTCCGTCTACTTAGAGTGTATTAGTGTTATATGCTCTGTACCTGCATGTACTCAGAGTCCTCGTAACTTGTAGTAGTCGAGGATACTCCACTAGTTTGTAATGGTCTAGTTGGTGGTTCCACAGATAGCGGTTCGGCACTATCTAATGGTAATCCTGCTATACCATCCAAACCGTGAACTGCCTCATGGCTTAACAATGCCACCACCCTCTCCTCAAAATCGGTCAAGTGACTGGTTCCCTGAGGGCCCCCACCTGTCTGGTTCCGATGGCGATAGATATCTGCAGCCTTTTTCTTTATTTTGTTTTTTAAATCAACCCATACCTATAATATGTTTCTTATCACCACGTGTTTATCATATGATAAACTCACTCGTTGCCATTTTATGGTTGATTTTGTGGGACCAGTACACTCATTTACTAAATGTGCTAACTGGTTCCACATAGCTTCTTGGTTTGTCGACCTGTGGCGCCCAACAACTTACCCCTTGCAAAGTCATCATGCTCCTCCATAAATTGGAGGAGCATCTCTTTCTGGTCGGACGTTACTTTTACTCTAGTGGCCATCCTTTATGATTTCACAGATGCGTACAACCGAGTACTGCTACTCTGCATACAACACACCAAAGACAACCAATACCTAAACTAATATGTACAAGTTTGAAACACAGACATATTTACACCGGAACATATAAATGTACGGGAATAACATAGGTTTTATATCTTACACGTATGCGATACTTTACAAATGGTAGAATGAGTGCCGTCATTAAATGTCCTTCATATTCCGATTTTACCTATTTAAATTATCCGCAAATATTTTAAGGACTTATATTAAACTTGCCGCTCCCGTTTAGTTATGAAAACCATATAAAACATTATCGCCAACGTCATTTCTTTTATAATACCAACCTAACGTTCCGACATGTTTCTGTTTCCGCTATTAGTCGAAATCTTTAGAATCGCTCGCCTGCTGTCGAGTCGCTTTGACGTCATCAAATTTCGACCAAAATCAGTCGAAATGAATTAAAATAGACCCCCTGATTTAAGTGAAAAACGGAGTTGTACGTAGGTTAGATATTATTCTTGAACGAGATACGATAAACAAGTTATCGTAAGTATTACGCGTTTGTTGTTTTGAATGGTTAGACACGCGATTTCCTTACATATAACGTAACGTACCCTAACCACGTTTCGTAATTCCACCTCAGGCACTGGTTATATGGTTGATTTTCCATGATTTTCGCACTTTGTTTTTTGGGGTGATGGCGATTGGACATATGGCAACGTGTCACAGTTCGTTGTGCAGTGGCAGCGCGTGCTGAATACCAACTGGTGGGAACGCCGAATGCACGGCAAATTACTTACGTGTGGGCACAGTTTCCACGTACTTACAAAAATACAAATCGATGTTTCTGGTGGAACAAATCGAAATGTTTTATTACCAGATTTTACCAAATTATGTCTTTGTCTTGGACGCATAATGTAGTCAGATCAACTTGTTTTCGATAAAAAAGTCGGGCTTACGGTATTCTACCAAAACGTCATCGTTATCGTTATTTAATTTATTAAATATTTTATTGGTCGTTCTAAACGAAATTCGATAATAATGTTTTTTTTTTATTTAATTTCAGGTGAGTACCCATCAAAGTTGTTCGCGTTGCTGTTGCGTTTAGCGATCAGGTGAATATTTTATATTTATAGTACTGTAAGTGTGCTTTCAAATTACTGCGTTTTATGTAAATTATTGTGTTCCCGTTTATTTAATAATAAATAAGTAATTAATTTATGATGACGTTGAGTTGACGCATGATTGCGTATACGGTACAGGTGCCTGACAAATAATCGGAGTAATACTTATATTTTACTATGTCTTTTCGTGGTTATTACAATTAAACCCACAACTTCTACACCTCGAAATCAGTAGATGTGGTAAAATGTTTATTACGTTCGTTATAAAACAGTTAAATTACAAGTACGGTCGGATCTTCTACAAATTGCTAACAATTCCCTGTAGATAATAATATACTAACCATATTCGCTTTTACATAATTTTACAAAAAAGTGTAGAAAACAGTTGCTTCTTATTCTATCATTCAACTTCAGGTCAAATTTCAGGTGACATTATATTCGATATAAATCAGCAACGACTACAATAAAATCTATAAGACACTCTAAATTTAGTATCGACGAATAAATTTAAAGGTAAGATATGTTATTTTAAGGAACAACGTCATCAATATTCAGTCGAGGTACGCCCACAACTTAATTCCATATATTGAAGTCTTCTGCTGTTTACTTTTATTCTATTGTCTTATACGCACTTTCCTCTTTCGTGCTGTACTTCTACCAGCAACCATTTTTGGAGATAACGTTTGATGTACTGCCGTTTTATTTTTTTAACCATCAATTTCTCGTAGATCTTTGGAGATGGATTTTCAAAAAGTGTCCGATTGAGTCTGTTTGAGTTAGTGATCGATTTTTAGCCTTTTTCTTAGGGAATTTGGCGCGGTAATTTTTTCTTGTTGCGCAATCGGATTTTAAAATTCATCTGCTCGCAGATTTCCAGATATTTTCCTAATTTCTTTGTACATAATTGTCTAATTTGGTCAGTTTTGTGGAAAACAAAGTTATGATGAAATAATGTTATTGTTTTTTTTTTTAATTTAATTTAATGCATAGGAAGTTGTTTTCAAAACAATCTGAGAAAAATGCTCGCGTATAACGTAGATGCGTAAGGCGCGTATCGAATAAAACGCTCGTTGTTGTTAGGAAAAGTGTTAAATTGAGAATTAAAATTTCATTGCGAACGTTTTCCTTTTTGTTTATCCTCGAGTTAACGAGTGTCTTTCGTAATTAACCTAAAATTACATTTCTTTTCATGACTAAAACTCTACTACTTATTGTTAGATTTCAAAACTCGTTTGAGCTTGAAATTTAAAATTTTTCACGATACCCGGACGCCCCCGAAAATTGCGTCGTTCCCGCTCGGACAGAAACAAACCGTAACCAATAACGGTTCCTGTTAACGACTTAACAGTTTCTCGAGCGACTTGAAACGGTTTTAATCCGGTGGTCAGCGATCTTACGAAGTTTTATATTTCCCGAAGGCTTTCGGGCCGGTTGGAGACAACAGGCTAACTCCCTGCTTTTGTTTCGGCACGGACTTCACTATCGCATTTCGAAGTTTATGGTTAGGTTCGATTAGTTGTTTGTTGTTACTTCCAGCTTTGCATGATAGTTAATGAATTTGTAAAATTTCGATTCCGTTCGAAAATAAACGGGAGCTTTATTCCGAAACGCGAACGCGTAAAGTCTTGTTCGAAGTCATTTTTGTATACAACACCTGTTCGGTTTAGGCCCGGCCTTGATTTATGCCTTGCCCCACGTTGACTGTAAATCTGGCAGTAGTATAGCTGTTCAGGGGGATCCCCTGGCTTCCCGTCAATCGGTATAACCTTTCTAACGGCATAACCGTGGAAACAATCTTGTAGTGATATATGAACTGTAGGGAGGACTTAAAAAGTTATTTATTTCTTATGTACCCACGTCATTCGATATTTTCGGAATATTCTCAACGTAAAGAAGCCCCTGTAAAATTCGGCGACGAATGCATCTTAAATTAAGTACTGGATTTTCTCGCCTTTCACTTTGATAGAGATAAATTTACATATATATGTACGTACATTCCGACCGCATTAATTTCGAAACTGCTCCTATCTCGTTTAAATGTCCAAATGTGCGCAATTTATCGGCACTCACTTTCAATATATACACAGGCATATTAATTAGCGTAATTTTGGAGATTTCGATTATTCGAAAGGCGAATCGGGGCCAAGGCGAAAAATATTTGTATAACGAAACGAAAACTTAATTCGGCGTAGAAAAATTATAGAGTAATATTATTCTCAATAGTATCATAAAATACTATGGGTAATTCTCTCTAAAAAGGCTTATTTTATATGCGAAGGAAGCCATTTGGGACTATCAACGGACGTTTAAAGAAACCGTTAAGCTATATATCACGTTTTTATGACGGAATATTATTAAAAAAAAACGCTTCGAACGTAGCACGCATGCGTATGGGCATGTCAAATTTTCGTTGATTATAAGGCCGAAAGTTTTGAAATTTTATTTCCTTTAAAAAATTTGTTAAATTAAATTTTAAAATCCGGGGGAAAAAACCCCTTTTTAAAAAAATTAAACCTTTTGAAAAAATTTTTTAAAAAAGGGTTTTCCCATTTTTTAAAATTAAAATTTTTTTTTGAAAAAATTTTTTTAGTTTAACATTTTAATCTAAGTTTTAAATGCATTGTTTATAATTTCCATTTTAATAAAATGAAATCCTGATTAAACTAATTTAACTTTTCTCATCTTTTAAGTTTAGTGATTTTTTTTAATTTTAAGGTTTTAAGTTAAATTTCCTGCCCTACAATTAACTTGCGATCCTTATTTCGGTTTAAACGTAAACTTAATAAATTATGACTTTTTATTTTGTTTGATATTAGGACCCGGAAGTTAAAAGTTAGGAAAAGAACAGTTTTAAATCCTAATTTATTTTATTTATTAATAACCTAAATCATTATAAAATTAAAAAATCTTCATTATCTAAAAATTGCTTGTAAAATTTTCTGGCTTAATTTAAAGATTTTAAAAACTTCTAAAACTTATTTAGAGATTATTAATAAACACTTAAGAGTCAAATTAAATTTACAGGAAATTATTAAAATAATTTCTAAAATGGATGATTTAATCAATTTACATTCTAACTTTTAATTTTTGGTTTATCGTGATTTTTACTTTTAAACCTTTAGGCTAAATATTATTTTACACCAAATACCTGATTAGCCGTTATTAAAAACTAATTTCCATACAATTCTACATTAATTTATATTAAAATAAGTTCTAAATTTATGTAACTGTTTTAATCTTTATTTTACTTTTTAAAATCGCCATATTCAGCTAAAGGATAAAAAGTTTAAACTTAATAATTTAAAAATTAATAAATAATGGCCTTTGTTAAAACACTACAAAATTTAAAAAAAGGAAATAACTTAGTTACAAATTAATGTTGGTAAATGTTTATAAAAATTTTTTAACGGGTTCGAAATGAAAACAAATTCTATCCGTGAAATATATTTTATTAGGTAATTGGTGTTATTTAAATTTATATTTTTGAACCTTAAAAGGGAAAATGAGTATAATTTTTTGGATTAAATTAATTGGTTAATAATTACCTAAAACATTGGTTAGTTTTTGAATTCAGTTTACTTTCTTAACCAAAAATTTTTTTAAATTTTAAAAAGTTTATAATTTTGATTTACAACTTTGGTTAAAAACCGTTAATTCAATAAACTGGGTTAAATATGACTTTATGTAGTTTATTGGGATTTTTTTCGAATTAAATGTAACAAAATGTTCGTAAGTTTCTTTAAAGTCATTGTTCTTAAGTTGCAATTTAAATATTTATTATGATTTTAGTATTTGTACTTTTAATTGGATAATTTTATGTACTCCTTAAAAAAGGATAAATATGGTTAGGTTTTGTTCTTTCGATTCTAGTCGTCAACATATAGCTTAAAAATTTTTTTGAACAATCCTTTAGTTTTATTTAAATTGCAACCAGATTTTTTAAAAAATTGATTTAATTAAAATTTTTTGTATTTTGTAATCCTTAAAAGGTTATTTATAGTGTAACCGGGATAAAGGGCAAATTGGGTTACGTATTTTTCATTTTAGTTTACGTTAAATGTGGATGCTTTTAGTTGCATTTAAATTCCAAACCTTAATTTAATTTTTTTTAAATATTTTTTTTCGTTTGGATCTTTACAAATGTTTAAAATCAGTCGTAAAGCGTAAAAGCTTTGGACAATTTTTTTGATTCATCAATTAAGGGTTAAAATTTGAATTTTTTTTTTTATCAAAAGCATTTTTAATCGATTAAAAATTTAAAATTTTTTACGGTATAAATTTTTTCAGAATAACAAAAGTCCAAAATTTACAAAAATAAACCTTCATAATTAAATAGTGATTTACAATATAATTAAAATTTTAACGGTTTAATCTAAACCAATTTTAAGAGCAACTTCAAAATTAAGCTTTTCGCTATTAAAATTTGTTTGGGTGCTTAAAAAATTTTTAAAGAAGTTTATATTCCCCATCGGCTTCTTTACCTTATCTATTAATTCATTAAAAATATCTAATTAAAAACCATTCAAAATGTTAATTGTTAATAAATAGGAGTTATATATTAAAATTTTATCCAGAAATACTTCAACCTTTGGCCAATGGTTTGCTTAAGGATTCCATCTTTTAATCCAAATTGTCTCTTCCAAATTTTATATTTTCCATGTTTAATTCCAAAGTTTTTTTGCCTTTATATTCAATAAATTTTCGGATTACTTTCAAATATTTTAAATGCCTTTTGTTACATAATTGTTAACAATTTTTATCTTCAATCACATCCGGAATTTATAATTCTTGGTCTTCATTGAAGGATTCTCTATTTCGTTCTTGCGTGTCGATTTCCCGTTGTTTATAAAGCCTTCGGCAATTCGGATAATTGTGTGACTTTAGGATTTTTCGTAAAAATTGACTTATAAATTATGTTCCTTTTCCAAATTTTTAAAAGGTTGTTGCTAAATTTTCATGATTTATCATTCAAAAGTATTTTAAATTAAAAATTTCTTCCAAGTTTTTAGTTAACTTTCAGTATTCAATTTGGAAATTTTATTTGTTTGTTAATTTTAATATATTAAAATTTTGCTTACAATCCCCATTTAAGCCGTCAAGTTTTTTGAAACCTTTTCCAATTCAAATTCGTTTTAAAAATGCGGAGATTAGATCAGTTCTTGGTTTTCCGGAATTAACTGATTTACATTGAGTTTACCCGTCATAATTAAAATTTTGGCATAATTCCGAAAGATCCAATGCAAAGTTTGTTTTTAAACCAATATAAAGCCAGTTTTTGATTTTCAAACGGTATGGTTTTTATTAGTCCTAACCTTAATTTGTATATTTTAAATTAAATAACCCTTTAAATGAAGAATTTCTTAGAATTCCTTCGGTTTCTTTTAACATTAATCTTTCAAAATTTCAATAAACTTTTGGTTTAAATCTTTAACATTTAAATTTAATTGCAAAGTTATTCTCCTTTTCCGAAACTAGTTTCGAACTGTAATTTCTTTTATTTTCCCAATTTAAAAATTTTTCATCATTAATTTTATTTATCCAGGATTTATGGCCAATTTTTAAATTCGAATCTTAATTTTTCAGGAATTTTAATAATTCCATTTAATTTATTAAATCAAATTTAAAATTTTTTTCGTTTTTTAACTGTATTTACATTAAGTCCTAGGTTTAAATGTTTTCGAATTTTTTATCATTAAATATTGTTATCCTAAAAATTAGACAAATAACTTTTAAAACTTTAAATTTGAAATATTTATAATTAGTTACCATTTCACCATTTAATATTCCGTGAAATTTTGATTTGCAAAAACTAATTAAAATTAAGTTAAGCCATGAAAATTTAAAAGAAATTAAAGGTTTTAAGTTAATTTTTGCAAAAATTGGAAATATAAAATTAAAAAATTTTGCGTTAACCTTTAAGCCTGAATTCGAAAAGAGTATTAAAAGGCGAACGTTTTCTTAAGTGCCATTAAGATTATGGATTAAAATTGTATAATTTTAGGTTAAAAGCAATTTAATTTAAGGCGTATAAAATTTAAACAAACCTTTAAAGGAGTGATTAATTTAATTAAGCCACCTTCTTTTCATCTTGAAATTAAAGATTCAATTATTAAATTAATCGTTCAAGTAAACAATTACTTTTAAGAAACTGAATTACATATGAAGTTATAAATAATTTTTTAAATTGCTCTAGATTATATTTAATGAATTTGTTAATTCCTTTAACTTTTAAAGTAATTCCAATTCATTTTAATTATTTCTTTAGCCTTGGATAAGTAATAAATAACTTTAAAAAATTGTTTTGAATTAAAATTATGATTTTAAATTTTGACCATTGTTATTCATTAAAATCAATATAACTAACTTTAAAAGCGCTTTAAATAAATATTTTATTTATTTTAACTTAATCCAAATTAAACTTAAATTGTTAACCGGAATATATTTACAATAGTTATAGCTTGAAAGTTTAAATAATATTTTAAACTTTTTAATTCTCTAATTTAATAATGTAAATGTTAAGCCAAAATTAATTTCAAAATGTTAAAGAGGATTACATTTAAATATTAAACTTTCATTTTAATTGTAAATCTAATAAAATTCAATTTCAAATGCTTTTTTTTAAATGAATTAAGGAAGAAAAAGGCCTTATTTCAAATTTTGAATCAATTTAATTAAACCAATTAAAAAATTTTCCGCCCATCTATGTATATCCTTAAAAAAGAATTATCAAGTTCAGTTTAAAAGGGAATTAGAAAGTTATTGTTTTAAACAGAAAATTTCATTAAACAAACTGAAAACCCCACACCACTGAAGTCATTTTAATGAATTCAAAAATTAATTTTATTATGAAACATATCAAGCCGTTCAAATAAAATAACGCTTATTTAAAACTGGTAACGTAAACGCCCAAAATTTCAAATTTACACTATTTTCCAAACCTTTAATAAAATTCCACTATTCAACTATTGTAATTAAAAAAATGACGTTAGGTTCTGGTGTAATTTGCAATTTCCCGGAACGTTCGCCGGCAAAGCCGGCCCAATTGATCCTAAACCTCCACCTTTATCGGGTAAATCTAAACATTATCGATGGGCCATATCCTTAAAATTTTGCAATTGAATTACAAAGGAACGTTAATGCCCTTCAGTATTAGTTGGTTAATTAATTTAATTAAATTTGCCCGCTTCCTAAAGTTTTATTTCTAAATAATAATTTAAATTATTATTAGGTACGAAATTAAATTAATAATTTATTCACTTAATGTTAATAACAAATTTTAAGTTATTAATTTCATATTTTTGTTTTAAATTAATTTTGCCTAATTTAAGGAATATAAAATATTTTAAATGTTTCTAATCAATAAAATTTAATTTTTCTTGAAATTTTTATTATAAGTTAATATCCAATAATTTAATACTCATTTTTTTTTTTTTCCTTATTGGTGTAGATATTATCTACTCTTTAATATAAATGTGTTTACCTTTTTTTGATGGCCAAGAAAAAATTTTTATCTAACATTTTTTCGAAACGGTTATTATTTGGTTAAATTGTACAAAAGTTTTTAACATATAATGGTTTTTAAAATCTTAAATTTAAATTTAAAAAAACTATTTTATTTAGAATTTAAGACAAAATTAAAATTTTAGAAATTTTGAAGTTGGAATTTGAAAAAAAAATTTTTGAAAAAAAAAAGGTCAAACAAATTAAAAAAAATAAAGAAGAAATTGAACAATGCAATGAAGTATTTGAAACAAAGAATGAAGAAAAGAAAAATTAGAAAGGGCATAAAAATTGACTTTCACTGGTCAATAAAGGATAAAAAAAGGTACTGTAACTTGTCAACAGTATGAAAAGTGCTGACAAATATGAAAAATAATACCCAGCGTCAGTTGGTTATTAACGCTAGACGTGATGCAAAATAAACAAATACAGATTTCCGTTATGCAGGTACCCAGCTGATGTACCAGAGTGCCCAAACATGTTCGGAATTATAACAGTTCATAACTTTTTTATTATCCAACTTTTAGTTAGGTGTTTTACTGTCTATCGCCATATTTTGCTCTGTCAAACCACCCCTTAAAAATATGATCCTAAGTTTGGAAACACCCTGTATAACATACCGTTTTATATATATATATATATATATATATATATATATATATATATGTATAAATAAGTTGCGGAAAACGCAAAGTAGCTATAACATCAAATTATTACAATATAAACGACGCGCGGCACTGGATTTTTTAACCGGTCAGCATAAAAATATTGTGGGGATTTTTATAAAATTCGTTGCCAACTATTTTTTATTTTATGGATCACATGGTACATTTGTATTTTGTTAAAAATGTTACGGAATAATATGTATACTGTTTCACCAACTACTGATAATAATACGTAACTAACAAAAATGTGAAGTGTCAGTTAAGGTAGTTAAGCTTTTCAAAATGGACTGGATCGATCATATCACGTTAACATTATAACGATGACATCAACACAAGAAAATTGTGAATACTTTTACGAACTCTTTATTAGTTCTTAGTTTCTTAGTTTTTATTTTATAATTTCTTATGTCTTACGCCCACCGTGAACAAGCACTTATATGTATATATGTATAACTTGAGGTTATACATCTAATGCTTAATGTACACTTTAGATGACAATAAAGCTCCTCTAAACGAAGTAGAAAGCTTTGTTCTTTACGGCAAGGGCGGCTTAATGTTGAATAATTAGTTTCCAAGTATGCGAATATGACAACGATAATAGGCTAATTTCAAACACAAAGCAACTAGTTAGGGTCTCAATTTGTATACTTTCTTATCGTTAATAGCCTAAATTTTCGGGCTTTACGAGGATCGGTTTCAGAATTAAACGCTGTCGCGAAATGTTCGTCGACCTTCCAATAAACGAATCGATCAAAATTTCGTCACGTCGAGAGCTCTAACAAATTGCTAGATAATAAACTAAAAAAAAAGTTTCGACACAAAAAAGCTCTTTGCGATAATAATTTTTAGATAGAGACTGAAGTGTACGACTGAGTGCGACATATTTCAAGCTAGATTCTCAATTCCAATTTTCTGTTGGATATAATGGCAGGTGGCGAACAATATATTGCAGTTAAGTGCAAGTAGAATATATGGCGGTCTTAGAGGATCAGCCACTGACCAATGGAAAGGTAAATACACCTTAATAAATAGGACCGAACGGCACTGCATCACCGGTAAAACCGAACGGATTTTGTGTGTTTCCGGGTCACGGACTATCGCTTGGGATAACGTTACCGATACAAACTTGACATCCAGTACAGGTGGTAACTCACAAATTATATAAAGTTAATGGGGTTGTGTTTGCTTGCCAGCTCGCAAATACGTATATTGACGTTTAGGTGGAAATTAAACGTTCGCGTTTCGCGTTAGATGGTAATTTTGCACTGAATTTATGTTTACAAATTAATGACCCATAAAATAATAATAGACAAAGTCATTTTATCGCGACGTTTAATAAATATTTAGGGTCAATTTCGAATTTGCATATAAAAATGTTTTAGCCATCGAATTTCCATATCGTCCACGAATCGGTTTGAAATTTTAATCGATAAATAATAATTAATAGCCAGCCAACGTGCAGTGAGCTGCGCAAAGTTACACAAAACATTTCGTACGGTAATTTGAAAATACATATATAACATTTGAAAATTAAAAATTTCCGATTAAATTTTTCGTCCGATGCGCAAGTTTTTACATTTTACAAACCCATGTTTTAGAGAATTGAAACTTTTGTTATATTTTTTAATTCGCGCCATAAACGAAAATTTCTTGGAAGCGATTTTTTTCGTTTTAATTTTTATTGTGTTGACGTAACGTTTTAATTGCGGATTTGCAACATGCCCAAATAATGCAGTGTTGCGAAACTTGTACACCTTTTCAATTAATAAATTTTGAAAAAAATGAGAATTTCGCTTTAAAAGCTAATTTTTGCGTTTAATAAATTCGATCGTTGAAATAATCCAGTTGACGCCGTTAAACATTTTGTATAACTAGGTACTTAAATGTTTTGCACGTCGATTGAAATATTTAATTTTTCGATAGATAACAATTACAGTATAATAAAATTTCGTTAATTTTAATACAATATGCTTTCTATATTTTACTATTCAAAGACTATACGAATTGCGTATTATCAACGACATTGAAATGCCTTTTGTATCGGCACATTTTATATTTTTGGCGCAAACAGATAAGATTCTCTGCGTTGCTTTTCTCTCACGTTTTAATTTTTTTTTACTTTGACTTTAATAGCTCGTTTAGATTTAAGAGATTTAATAGCTTTCGTTTTTATTTAACAATAATATCCATTACGTAATTAATTAGGGACTTTAATTTTCGTTTAAAATAATAACCGTCGAGTAAAGTAATAATCTTTTCAAAAATAAGTTTTTAAGAAATTCCCTAACACGTCTTGCTATATTTTTGGATACCTACCGTTTCGTAAGGACTTCGTAATTTTAATCTAACCCGTTTACAAACGGGATCTATTTTTAATAATGTGGGGTATAATTGGCGCGTTACGTCGTAAAATCTATAGCTTCCGCTGTTATTGTTCCCCAATAATATCCCGCATAATTCAATAAGGTGAGGTTGGGCAAATATCGAACAAGCTCCATTAATCTTAATGTACTTCCTTTGTTTTTAAACAGCAATCAAACTTCAAATACACGTTTATGCGAAAATCGTACACCTATTAACTGTTTCGAATTAATATTTTATTCGTCGAAAAACGCGTACGACCGTTTTATTGTGGTTTTTAAAACTCTTACTGGTTTTTCGATTTTAGACCATAAACGTGGTTTCGTTGTTCGTTTTTCTAAAATATTACTTAAGTACATCTTTCTAGTTCTATGCATTTTTAGAATACATAATATAGGTACCTATAGGTTATACGTATCTCGTTTTATCTGATGGTGCGT
The DNA here is from genome assembly GCA_036326145.1 of Rhagophthalmus giganteus. NCBI lineage: Eukaryota > Metazoa > Arthropoda > Insecta > Coleoptera > Rhagophthalmidae > Rhagophthalmus > Rhagophthalmus giganteus. The sequence goes on along the minus strand of JARFJA010000046.1, from coordinate 665,197 downwards.
ATTTTCTTCTGTATCTATCAAAATTTTGTTTCAGTTAATTAATAGTAGCTAAGTAAATAACTCTCCAGATTTAAAAATAATTTGTAATATCTAACTCCCTTTAACGTTTTTTTCCTCGAGTATTAAATGAAAATAAAAAAAATTATATAGTGCCCCAACTTGAGTAGTATACCATGGGTATTTTTCTTATTATTAAAGAACAAACACATGTTTCATGTCGCATGTTTGCATGATTAAATAGAATGTTTTCTTCTGTTTTCAAAGATATATAACGATATATGTTTAAGTAAAAAATTACTTAATACATTAATTGTTTTTATTTTAAATCGAGTAGGTAGTGAAATTGTGAGAATTATTTCATAAATTGTTGAAAATGGTCAATGTAGGCTAGTAATATTTAATTGTTTTGTTTCTAATTCATTTGTTACCAAAATAAAATTCGCGTTGATTATTTAAAATAAAAATAACTAATATTTTGAGTAATTTTTTGCTCAAACGTAATAATGTTGTTATACATCGTTGAAAAGATAAGAAACAATTCTATGATTAAAATCCCAATATTTAAACCGCCGTCTTAAATTTTATTATGACTTTGTTTTTAAGTTTACTACTTCATGAAATCAAGTAACTTTGTATTAAACATCTTTTCGTGTCTATTATAATTACGAAGGTATTTGTCTTTTTAGAAAATCGCAATTTTCAGTTTTTTTTTGGAAAACTTCTAAACTGTTCGGAATTTTAAATTTTTCTAAACGTAATCTGAATCAGCACTCAAAACTGCACAACATCGTTCATTTAACCTTTCTAAGCTTTAATAATAAGAAAGATACCCATGGTATACTACCTACTCAATTTGGTACACATTGTACATTTAATTTTATTTTTAATGGTCTTGACAGAACTACTTGGTCGGTCAAGTTGGCTACGGGTTGAGTCCTAGTTAGGTGTAAAAATTTAATTGAAGTTTCTTTGGGCGAAAACCAAGCAATTAACCAAAATGTTTCCTTGGAATGATACAGGGCGTTAAAGAAAAACATTATTCTTGATTTATAATTATCTGATTAATTTGAAAACACGTGCACTGCATGTTGTTAAAAAATTATGTAGGTACAAAACTTTATATGACATGACATACTTAGATAAAAATATCAAAATTTGTCCAACAAAAATTCTATTTAGAACGCCAAAAGATTAAACTTTCGAAACGAAATTTAAATACATCTGCGCCTCCTCCTGTTCAAACGTTACGTTGAATTATTATTTTTCGACGTTAGATAAGCATTGTCGATGAAATGCCATAGGCGACGAGAGTCGGCCGTCCCCAACCACGATATTAGCCCGAAATTTATAAACGTAATCCTCGTTCATTTTAAAACGTTTCAGTTAACATTTTTCACACCGATAATTTATTGTTTTAATATTCATGGTGCTAATGTTTATTTATCGGCGGTTAAAGATTATCGGCGGCAGTTTCCTAAATTTTCAAGTTTGCCCCGCAATTAGGTCGTGACTTTCAAGTTACCGCAACGCAGACCCGAACGGTTGAAATTAATTATTGATTATCAATAACCTTTGGAAAAATTAGCTGCGAAGATAGTTGTTTTTTTTTTATTATCTAATTCAGTGTCACTTAGGTTCATTTTCTAGGAAAAAATAACAGAAAATATAGGCACACCTGGCCACTTCATTTACTTAATTAAAATATTCAAAATAGGTTCGGTAGTAATTAGGGCTTATGTTTTAACAGAAAATTATTTAAGTACTGTTATCGACGCCTTAGTTTTGATTTATTTGTATTGATAACCTTACAATTAATTAATTTAGAAATTCCTATGTGTGAAGGTTTCGAGAGACCATTTTCTCTTTTAAATAACTGCGATTTTTTTTAGATACCTAATTTTATTTCGCTTAATGGCGGTTTTGTGTAACGCCACTAATTTATGGCTGCCGTTACTGCCGCCTAATGCAGTGCATTTAAGTATAAATGATGGTTTTATTGTGTAGAAGCAAAAATATACCTACATACCACCGACGAAAAACGCGACTGCGTCGCGCCGCAACCGAAATGAAAAATTAGCTACTGCTTTTCGAAAGTACGTAATTCGATTTCTGTTGGCATTCGCATGGAAACTGACATGTCAAGTGATGTTGTTGCAGTTGAATAATTTGATAAAAAATTGCCCCCCTAGTCGCGTAGTCGAACAACTAAAAATATTATCGAAACACAATTTCGTTCGTACCGAAATAGCACGCACGAAAGCTTCGCATGTTACAATTTTGCATGCTAACTACGCGAAGTCTGTTTACTAATGTCAATTTCTCAATTATACCGTGGGCTTGATGCAATGCTTCGCGTTTTCATCGGAGAGAAAGGGTGCTCGAAACTGCTGAAACTAATGCAGCCAATATTCCATAAAATTCCACTATTCAATAAGGAATTGAACCGATTCAGGATTTTCTGACAACAAAAGTGTTATTTGCTGTAAACTTGTAGTGATGTGTAGCAGGAATCAGAAAAGGTTTAGGTATTTCACGCTTGCGAAAATTCAGCTGTGAAGGTGGGATTCTTAAAGACGATGTGTGCCGACACTTTCTGCTTTTAAAATATTAAACTTCGATGCTTACTAACGGTCTTGTACCATAGAAAACTTCAAAGGAAATTACCTACGTAATTCCCAAAATATTTACAATTCGACGTTTTTGTGTCGGCAAATAAAAAAAATACAACAATAAAGAGAGAGGGAGACCCGCCCCAAATCCGTACCTATAAGTGCAGACGAAATCATATCGCTTATTCAAGCCGCAGAGTTTCTATCCGCGCTCTTAATGTATTTAATTTTCTTAATGCATGCACTTCAAATGTGAGAAATAAATCGCCACATAGCGACATAAATCTTATTTCGTCGTCGTTATCCTCGAGCTGTTTCGAACTTACAACATGCCAAGGGAAATTCAATTTCATTCTCTCTAATTACACTTTGGAGAGTGGCTACGAAATAGTGAACTTTTTAGTGAACTTAGTGAACTTCGTCGAACGAATGGGTTTTTCGCATTAAAAAGGATTGTAATTGAAGAAGATCGAGTTATCGATTGAGAACTTTCGTTAATAATTATTTAGGAATGTTAGCTGTTGTTGACGTACCTGATTAGCTTATACCTACATTCGTTTGTCGTGTTGATTTTACTTATTTACCCGGATCCTAATAAACTTTATTATTGCAAATTTTAGTATTGTATTATTAATTACATTATTTTGAATTCAAGGACACGTTTAACGGAATAATCTTGTAGACGACGTAATTAATTATTAGCGTTTACCAACATTTTAAGCGATGCCCTGGTTTTTCCTTGCGTATTTGATAATATTTTTTTAGCAAAGTTTGAACGAGTTCCATCAGTTAAGCGGTATCCGCGTATTATCAATTTGATTAGTATTCGTAGCTGCGTTGTTTTCTTTTTTTTTGACCGAATACCCTGCCATTTATTGCGGTATCTTCAATTTTATTTTGTTCGGTTGGTTACGCATGTATTTTATAGACCTCATTCATAATTTAAAAACGGATAGGAATAAGAATTTTTACTTTCGCGCGCAGTGTAGAGGTGCCTACGTTATACTTTGACGCCTAATTTCGGAAACGTTATGTACATTAGAAAGAGAAATTATTTAATTTTGAATTTAAATTAAAGGAATTAACAGCTTTTTGTACATAATATGGTTAATAATAATAATCTACGGTTAATAATATAGGCACTTAATTAACAACGACAATGTGGTGCTTAAAAAAAACCTCTATTAATACTGTTAATTCTAACTTAAAAGCGCTATTAGTACAAGAGACAAAACAAAATCGACAAATAAATGTTCGAAAGCAACGTTTACGCCTCGTACAGAAATAGTGTCCCGGTCGGTCTGTTCGAAAATTTAACATATCAAAACACGTTAAAATATGCATTATCCCTTTGTGCAAGGAAAGCTGCCTAAGTACTATATTACACCATTGTTGTCGGTTAGCATGTTATTATGCTACTAGACAAAGTTTCCTAGTAGAATGTTGTCTAGAGTAAATATTAAGCCTTATACCCATAATTTCATCACCAGTAAAATGGTATAATATTCTACTTTGATGGTAATGTAGACGTAAACGAATTCCAGTAATCGTACTTATAATATACCTAATAATTGCAAGTTTGTTGCCCCCCAAACCGAAAATGTCATCTATTGATAGTAACTTTAAATATTGCTAACATTTAGGGGCTATTTTGCTTTTACACGAAAATGACTATTTTAACTTGCCATAAATCGTTATAGTGAAATAAATAGTATTAAGAGTTGATTATGTATTTGATAAAGTCTCGAAACACGTTTATTTATAATGAACGTACAAGGTGTGCCACATAGAACTCTCAGGGCGAATATTTCTGAAACCAAAAAAAGTGATTTAATTTTAGTAAAAGTCGTTTAGTAGCCTATTGAATTTAGCTTCAAATTTCAGCGATTTGGAATTTTTCGTCGCGCTTAACCAACGTGACGTCAAAAGGTGAAATATTTTTTCGATTCCGGTAACTTTAGAACGTGACGCATTCGATCGAATGCCAAATTATAAACAATTTTTTAAGAATGATGTTTTTTTCATAAAGTCGAGGTTGTGTGGAACTTCCTTTCTGGCTTTAACAGTAGTATAAATACATAATGACACGGAAGTCTGCATAAAATGAAATGAAATTGTAAGAAGTTCGTCTTGTATAATAAGTCCTATTACATTTTAACAACTAACGTCGGAATAACAAGATTTTAAAGTTATTTAAGGTTAACATTTTTTTAGATCCAAAAAGGCCAGTACATGTATATGAAACCTGCAACAAAAATGTTTTCTTCATTTTCCTCTCAAATAATAAAACCTTCACAATGTAAAAATCTATTTCATAAGAACAACGGCGAACAAAATGTTTTCTTTCATATTTTTTACTAGAAGTTATAGTTGGTACGATTTTGTTTAGTGGAAGTAATTAATTAATTTTTTAGATTTTTTAACATCGTCTCTAAACTCCTATAGGTATCTAATTAAACCTTGGCATCCTTTATGTTGACGTAAGCGTCTTATAACCGGCCGTATTTCATATAATCACAGTCCATAGACTGTTCCTGACAGATATTACAGTGTTAAATCAATACATAGCGCACCTCCTTTTCGTGCAAGTTGACAGCTAAAGAAGTAGTAGAGAAAGTAAATAAGGAGCCAAGCTCCAACTTCTTAACGCAAGCTAATAAAATCGCATATTCTATACAAAATTCGCAGCTATATAGCGACAATAACCTCAACATTATCCGCGGCATTTTAAACAAGATAAATTCTAACGTTAAATTCTAGAAGAATGCCCATGTCATAACATTCTGGGGCTTTGTATATTTTGAAGAAACCGAGCTCGTAAATGTAAAAGTTCGTAAAATCTTAAGGCTGGTCCGTAGACTATTTTTTTATAAGAAACTATCTAATGCAAGTACTTGTCTACTTGTTTACAAACTGTAGATATCTATTCTCAAATGATTTTTCTAAAGGGAGCCATGCATTCCAATATCACATTTACAAAATTAAATTAAACCGCTTTTTGTAAAATTTTCCTGCCGCACTCATAATATTTTATTAGAATTTTTCTCGTAGCCCTCCTTCTAAAAGGGCCTTTATTAGAAAATCTAAATATTTATCATACTTTAACGAAACATCAAAATATAAATTTCTTTTAAGCCGACACCATAACCTCGCATCTTACACTAAAGCTTTCGTAAATGGCATTAGTTTTAATAAATGTTGCTTTATTTTCTACGAATTTTAATGAGGTGTTGATTAGTCGCTCGGGATTACTTACTTTTCTCAAACGGTATCGCGTACGTATCTCATACACGCTGAAAGGGATTTATTTTCTTGGAGTTACGAAACCGGTTAATTGAATTTGCTGCCTTTGCGCCCCTACGTGACACTTGCTCGGTACTGCGTTATCTTTACTTTTATCACAGTTTTAAACATAAAACGGGCAAGATAAACGGATTATCTGGTACGATTTTCTTACCTCTTTCGTTTTGGTGTGTTAAAGGGACTCCCGAAACAACGACCATTTTATTTCGAGCGGGTACCGAACGACTGAAACGAGCTTTTCCTGAAATCGCTATTTTTATATATATATATATATATATATATATATATATATATATATAAACAATGGTCGCTTTCGTTTTTATGGGAGAAAATCGAGATCTAACTCGATGAAAATTTAAAATGGCGAAGAATGAAAATTTTTAACAAAAGCTTCGACTAAATAAACTGTATGTGTAAGGTATGTTTGGATATATACCAACATATTTATACGAGCGAAACTTATGAGTAAACTTTACGGAAACTTCGGGGAAATAAAAGAATTGTTAAATTTACGGTAAAAATGTGTTTTAGTTGAGTTGTTAACTTTTCGAACACGTGCCTCATAACTTTCTGCGCGAACTTCCAAAAAAGCTCGTTAATCGTGAGCATATTAATTTAATGACCTTGAGGATTAAAAAATAATAATTGAGAGGTTGTATGTATGTTCACCTACAATCACTCAGTTAGTATTTTACGTTTTCGTTTACATTTAAAAACTAATGCACAACAATACCTAACAATTAATGTGTACTATATGTATAAGTAAACGGTAGTCTAAATAACTTTTGAGGGTCTTGTCTTGAACTCGTTACCAGTAGATATATTATAAATTCAGCCCTTGTATTTTAATTGCGACACTGAAAGCGTAAACGTGTTCTAAAAAGTTTGAAGTACTTACCTATTCAATAAATTAATGCGAAAACATATTATGGGCTTTGTGTGCGTTAAATAGCGGACTCGACGTTCGATAAACGTGTATACGTGATATGAGCTTCGACAAAACTTTTAATGAATCCTCGCCGCTAACGAATAGCTTTTACGTTTATATTTCTATTAACGGCGTTCGGTTAGATAGTTGAAAAACAAAATAATATTCCCTATACACTGAAACTGTGTTAATATTATGTTTTATTTATGTAGGTAGATTTATGAAGGTCGCCCAATTACATTTGTACGAGGGTTTTTATTTTTATTGTAACCTGGAAATAAACGGGGGAAAATAAGAGCAGAACGTCCTCGTTTTTTTTTCGTCGTTTTTTTACGGCTCTTAACTAATTTACGTTTTAAAACTTGGAGATTGACTGATTTTTTTTTAGTTGAACATTTCACGCGACGTCTGCCCTCCATACGCAACCGGTCAGCGATTTTTCTCTTAAAAATGAACAGTGCATTTTTTTAATGCAACGCATTTATGGCATTTTTCGATTTACACTGTTCAAAAATTGTTAATAATAAGTAGTCCGGTCAAACCGGCGTTAAAAAGTGGAGCATTTTGGGTAGGCGGCGATTTTATTTTGAGTTTTGCGGAGGGGTGGGTTGTAAGTGTAAAATCGAGTTTCCGAGGCTGGGGTGTTGTCATTTTTTGTTGTCATTTGTCAAATTTTTTTAAAGAGCATTACCGCAATTAAACCTATTTACTTTTTTTATTCGGTTTATTTTTATTGATTTTCCTACGTTTTCAAGGGATAAGTTTTATGAAACGTGCGCTTTAGAAAATTGCAGGTACTTGGAAAATGCACTGCAGATGAAAACTGTGTGTGATGAGAATGTACTTTCGAATGTGCATTAATGGTGACGCGAATCGATAGAGGGTCTTAAAACCGATTTAGGAACAGAAGCAGTTTTTCCTAGTTTTTTTAATTATTAATGTCACGCCGAAAAGTCATTAATAAAAATTGGAGAGAATCGTATTATCTACAAAAATGTTCTTTATAACATTTTTGTCAGACTCGCGGTTACGCCGATAAAAACTAATCGCGCCCTTATTTTCAAGATGACGATCGAACGATAACACCCCCAGTCCCGGAAACTTACGTTTACACTCGCTACCGATTCCATTAAAAAAGCAAAGAAAAAAAGTCGCTGCCTACCCAAAATGTAAAAATAAAGCTGCACATTTTTCACAATATCTAATTTAAAATTTTAATAATTTAATACCTAGGTATATCGTGCGTATACCTATATACACCCATACCTCGCTTTACGGCCTAGATACGTTCCACGAAACTTGGCCGCAAAGCGAAAAGCCGTATAAGGAATCAATTATTCTAATACAAATTCATACAAATTCAATGGGATCGGTTCCAAATTTGTTAAATATGTAACATGGTTTATAATTCAAAATGCATTTTATCTTTTTATTTCATTTAAATAAAAAATACATACATAACAAGTACATAAAATAATAACAGACTCCAAAAACCAACAATAATCTATAAACAAAAATGAAACAACTTCATGTTACATAAAATATGTGTATGTATAAATACATATTTTTTTTTATAAAATGGCTTTAATCTGAAGACGATGAAGAAATGGTAACTTGCAGATCACTGTCGTCATCATTTTTCGCTGGTAAGGATGGGCCTGGCTTTAAAAAATTGTCCAACGTTGTTTGTCTTGCCTTCTTGCCTATTTCGTTCTTCAGTGATTTATAACAGCTAATGGCTGAGTTAATTCCTCGAGAAACATTAGCGCTACGTTCGATGTCAGGATCATTTTCAAGGAGGATGTTTATTCCTTGTTCGAAATAGGAAATAGCTTTGAACAAATTTTTTGATGTTAGCTGTTTGGATACAACAGGCTCTGTCTCTTCATCAAATGCCGGTTCTGCTTGCAACTGAATGAGTTCCTCATATGAAAGGGATTCCCTATCAGCTTCAAGTAGATCAAGCACATCACGTTCGTTCAAACCTTCAAAGCCGAGATCATGTGCTGGATCCAAAATGTTTTGCCTAATTTCAGGGAGGAAATTAGCTTCTGTATCAGTACTTTTTACACATTCTGGCCATATTTTTTTCCAAACATGGTTCATTGTTGTTCATTTTAATTCCTTCCATGATTCACTGATGCTGTCAACAACATCCTTGATGTTATAGTTTTTCTAAAATGTTTTAATTGAAGATTTACCATCGGTTTCCCTTAGAAGTTGTCGGAAAGTTCGGCGTAGGTAATATGCCTTAAAAGTGGCTATTGCACCCTGATCCATTGGTTGGATCAGAGCTGTTGTATTTTTCGGAAGGTACTCGATCATGACATCTTCAGATAGTTCGGATAAATTAGTAGGATGCCCTGGTGCATTCTCCAAAATTAGCAAAGCCTTGTTGCTTAAGTTATTGTCTCGCAAATATTTTTTCACTTCTTTACAAAAGTGATTTTTGAACCAATCCTCAAAGGTAGCTTTAGTCATCCAAGCTTTCTTGTTGGATCTCCATATGACGGGTAATTGATTTTTATTTAGTCCTTTAAGAGGCCTTGGATTTTCGGACAAATATATTAAAAGTGGTTTTAGCTTAAAATCACCCGCGGCATTTGCACCAAGTAGCAAAGTTAATCGTTCTTTAGACACCTTATAACCAGGCGCAGATTTTTCGGTTTTTGAAATGTACGTGCGATTAGGCATTCGCTTCCAATAAAGCCCTGTTTCGTCTACGTTAAACACTTGTTCAGGTTTATAACCACCTCTTTCAATAATTCCCTTTAAAATGTTTGGATATTCCTTAGATGCGGCCTCATCGGCGCTAGCTGCTTCACCTTTCATTTTCATATTATGCAAATTAAATCTATTTTTAAATTTTTCAAACCATCCTCGGCTTGCTTGGAATGTGACATCTATAGCAGATTCATCGGTATCTCCATTCTTCAAATTTTCGAAAATACTTAAAGCTTTTTCCTGGATAGTCATTTGACTCATTGGCATTCTTCGTTTGTTATTGTCCTCAATCCATATAATCAATAGTTTTTCCATTTTTTCCATAATCCAGTTTCTTTGGCGTGTTAATCTCGAGACATTTAAAGGTGCGGCAGATTGCAAATATGTTTTAATGTCTTCTTTTTTATCACGAATAGTTTGAACTGTAGATTTCGCAAGTCCCATTGCCTTGCAAATTTCAACAATTTTCTCTCCAGCTTCTATACGACGTAATACTTCTAGTTTAGTTCCTAGCGTGACTGATTTTCGGCATCTCTTTTTATCAGTCTCCGAAGTCGATAATTGTTTCGATGGCATTTTGTCTAAAAAATAATGAACTATAAAATAAGTTTAATAAAAAAATACATATTAAAAATTTTTAATTTGTACATGTATTTATATGTACTTAAGTACCAAAAATGTCCCTAATTGTTTAAAATTTTTTCAGTAAATGTGTAACAATTAGTAATAAATATGTATATAAAACACTCACAGACAAGTCTAAGCCAGCCGCTTTACGAGCACACACTGAATAACATTCGTAAACAAGAAGAAATAGAAAAGAGTGTGCATCGAGATTGCGCTTGCGCAAGATTGGCAACATGTAGATATATCGACATCGAAAAAAAGTTTTTTTGCCGTTATAGCGAAACATTTTAGGCCGTAAATCGAAAACGTGCCTTAATTGAAGAGGGCCGTTATAGCGAAATGCCGTATAAAGAGCGGCAGTATAGCGAGGTATGGGTGTATTTTATTAGGTACCTACCTTACATTTTATTTCTGCATTGTAAATTAACTTGTGAATGCAAAATACTTAAAAATTTAATTGCGCAGTATAATACATTTTAAAACATTTAACAACGAAAACACGTGAACGTATCGAGCTAGTCACGTAAGAGGGGTTGTTAAATAAAAGACGACACCGACTTCTTTCTCCACGTGCTTACGCACGAGTTATACAGAGGTTCGATTATTAGTTGTCTATACGTTACCATGTAAAGCAAGTTACTTCTTAAGGGGTAATTAAAAATATTTCAACAATTTTATAGAAGCCTTAATTTCGTTTCAGCCGCATTGTTGGAATTGCAACGTAATTGAAATAAAACGCCATTTCAATTAAACTGAAATAATTGTCGTTTAATGTAACAACTGTATTTTACATGTGAGCGGTCGTGTGGCCTGCTATTCGTTATCCAATTATTATCTAAACTATGCGCTTGTGGTCTATGTTATATTTTAACATCGAAATACGTTGGAAAATCTGTTCTTTTTTTTGACATTTTATTAAAGAGTAATATACATATTTACATTAGATATTTTAACCGCCATAAAGGAGTGCAAATAACTGAACTTTTAAAAATATCCGCTACACGCCGGATGAGATATCTTTGACTTGTAACCTTTTAACGTTAATTATGCAACCAAACTTGAAAGTTTGATTAACTTATCATCAATATTACTTATACTTTTTGTAATTCGTCGTTAATTTCAAATATATATTTGGTCAAATCTGTTGGTAATTTTTCCATAAATTTAATTGAACAATAAAGTTGTGTCTGAAGCCGCAGCATTTACATTTATCAAGTAGCTTGAAGCAGGTCGACTTGAAAGAGGTTGATAAATACCTATAAACACTTTTTCAAGTTGTTGCAAGTGGCTCTTGAATTCCAGCTTTAAATTGAATTCAATGGTCAAGTAAAATAGAGTCTACTTTTCTCGAAACTTGAATATCAATCGAAGTGAACAGGCATCATTCTAAGATAATTTTTTATAAGCTTCTGGATTTTCTAATGCTAATACTCTCTAAAAAAGAATTCCGCCAATTGATCCAATCTCTTCCTTTAGTTATAAAGGAGGAAATTAGAAGAAGAAGTTTAGTTTAGTTATATATGTTTTCTAACATATTGAATCAGTATGTTGCATAAAACAGGAATAACTGAACGAACCACGTCCAGCACCGCACTCGAAGTCATTTTGTTATTCACTTGAATGCTCAATAAAATTAATTTTTATTTGAAAATATGTAAACGCAAAATAACGTTTCAAGTCGACTTGTTTCAAACTACTTGATAAACGTAAATGCGGCTTAACACAAACTCGCAGTTAAACGCTAAAAACGCCAAAAATATTAAAAAGAAAATATTCGGTTACACTATACTTCTCAACTACTTAGTTAAACTGAAAAAATCAATGCACGTATTCAAAACAAACGCGTTAATTTGTATGTAAAGCGTAAATAATAATGGCCGCTGTAGCGTTTCGAGGTACAGTTTTGACACAGTTTCGATTCGCATTCGCATTGAATAATTTTCCTCCCATCCATATTCCGGGTAGTATCCCTTACAAAACCCAATTATCGTAACTGTGTCCAGTTCTGGCGCCTGTCAGAAATTTGCAATTGAACCCCCACAAAGCGGGAATCGGATTAATGCCCTTGCTGACAAGCTCGGGGCCTAGATTGCAAAATTAAAGTCTTACTACGAACGTATATCGCCCGCTTACACCTGAAAGTCGGATTATCGAGTTTCTTGGCGCCCTACTAATTTTATTTCCAAATTAAATTTTTGTCGCAGCGCCCGTTTCTAACGTTCACAAAAGAACTATTCGTCACGATTCACAATGTAAAATACGTCGAAGGCAATAAGTTAGTTAATCTGCATATTTTATTCGTTGAACGGCCGGCACCACGCCACGGTTAATAAATTGATCAAATTCCTCCCTTTAGAGAAGGTAAAATACATATTTAACACGTATTACGTAGGTAGCGAAAATATAAAATTATATTAGTTATCTAACCTAAACCTGTTTAGAGTAACTTCAATTAAGTTTTAATTAAACCTAATAAAATTTTATCGGTACCTACATTTGTTTTATTATTTAATAAATTTTAATGTAAAGTATAAGCGGGATAATGAAAATTTATTAAATGATGCCTACTCAACTTCCATTTAATTACGATTTGTTGGTCTTGCTCCTGTTCCGTTTTGGTTTTCGATACGTGTATCTCGCCCAAATTTAATATAACATCATTTATTTTCATCAACAAAATTTCATTTTATTGGAGCGTGTAGCGGAGATCTATCTATTCTTAGAATTAAATATAAATCGGTGTAACCCGTGCGTTTGTTGTTGTGTTGCCGATTGCAAAAAGAAATATGTATCTTAACTACTCCCTCTGTCCGAAAATATGGTATACATTTGAAAGAAAATCTTAGATTATCTAGAGTTTCGAAAGCAACTCATTATATTGGTATTGTTTACATTGATAGCTAAATAATCTGACATATTTGACAGGCGTTGCTTTTGAGTTAAGTTGGAATTTGAAGACCAAAAATTAGTTTTTTTAAGAAAAATAAAATAGTCACCGCTGTAATTTGAAAATGAAAATTTCAACTCAAACAACGTGAACTTACAAAGAAGAGATGCCAAATCGAAGCAATTAACTAATGAGCAACGACATGGTATCTTGCAACAGCTATTATAGTATATGAAGAACAAAGAAAAATTAGAACACGGTGCTATTAATAAAGTTGCAGCTGTATTCCACGTATTCCCGTCTGACCGTAACTAGAATCTGGCATACAGCACAAGCTCAGTACAGAGAAGGTAAAATTTGTGCCAATGTTTCTTCAAAAAAGAAGGAAAACTGCGGAAGAAAACGAAAAGATTATTCTGCCAATTTGGCCGAAATAAAGAATATACCATTAAATGGTCGAGGAACGATTCGTAGTCTTTCTTTCGCAATTGATATTCCAAAATCAACACTGTTTGATATCTTTAAACAGCGAAAGTATTTTAAACGAATATCTTCTATAGTTAAACCTACTTTAACAGGTAAAACAAATTGGAAAGATTACAGTTTTGCTCGTCAAAGGTTTAAATATTACCATAATTGAGGTTTTTTTATGGTTTAAAGTTATTCATAATTTGAGAAGAAAAGGTTTACTCAAAAGAAACGGTTTATTAAATAATGTTTAGGCGAGGGACCCGTAGAAACTCAAAAGCAAATTTTTTACTAAAATTGGTTTATGGCCCTTTGTATTCGAACCCGGCTAAAGAAACCAAAATCAAAGGAATTTTTAACGGAAAATTGGAAATCCCTTTGAATAAGAAAAGGTAAAAAATTCCAAAAATAAAACCTAAAAATATTAAAAACAAAAAATTTCCGTTACAGCAAGATAAGAAAAAATTTGATTGTAAGAAAATTGTTATTCTAACAATTAAATTCAAAATTTCCCCCAAAAGTTATTTAAACAAAACCAATTTACTACAACAAGAAATTGCCAAAACCACAATTTTGATAATTGATTAAGTTTCAAATGCATTTAATAAATTGGGAAATATTCTTTAAGTTTTAAACCAACCAAACGTTTGGAATTTAAAGTTCGAGGGTTTTAAAATCTATTTAAATAAAAAACTTCGCCAAACCAATTGTGAAAAGATTAATTGTTCAAAGAAGCTTTAAAAGGAAAATCTCCTTTAACTTTTTATTAACATTAAAATTATTTGGAATCATTATTGTTGACAAAAAATTTTAAAATTTTAATTTAAATTTAAGGTTTAAAATTTCGCAAAGGGTTCCAATTTTCGGAAAAAATATTTAAAAGAACCTTTTCAACAAGGGGTAAATTTTCATTTAAATAAAAACAAAATTTTGTTTCGTTAGGCTAGATCCGCCCGGGTATAAATTTTCAAAAAAGGAAACCGGTTTTCAAAGGAAATCGTGGCTTCGCACCATCACGAATCAAATTTTCCGAAACGAATAAAACGCTTTAAGAAAACGGCCAACCTTCTCCGCGTCAACCGACGAGGTGTACGCACAAGACTTATCCGTGTAAAGACAAATGTTCGCAATTTAGCAGATGATACCATTAGGGGACGTCGGGCACTTTTCTTTTGGTCCGGCGCAATAAAATTAGTCGACGACGATTTTCTTCGACCATAAACACGTCCTCCGTGGAGGAAGAAAATTTGTTTACTTGCGCTTCGGAATATTTTTAATTTATTAGGCGATTCGGTTACCGCAATATATTACGGCGAGTGGTACCGAAATATTAAACATTAGTGCTCGGACGATTTATCTCGCGCAAAACTGCCAACGCAAACTAAATACGACGATGTAGCTATTAATCCAGCATTAAATCTTTCAAAATTCAAGTGAAACACAAATTTATCGCGTGAGAGTTTTCGGATTCGAAATTCGTTAGTTCCGAGTTTACGCAACATAAAACTTATTATTTATTTTGCAACCCGCCTGTACGCTAACTTTTTATTTAGGAACGGCACTTTTTCTCATCTAAGTTAGAAGTTCTAACCAAGTTAGCTGTAAATGTCATAACTTCCTGTTTTTGAGGACTGTTATCTTCAACGTACATTATTCAACTGTCTGCAAACTTATCAGCGTGTCTCAGGGATGTCGTTAGCATACTCCAGGGTAGTTACAAACTTTTACATTACTTCCACTTTATAATTAACTTAAACAAAGTAGCGCATATTTTGCGAAAGATCGCCCGTAACCTTGAAAGTAACAATTTGGGAGCGTTTACAAACACGACGCTTCCCCCTATTTTATTGACTCATCAGGTAATCGCCCGTTTATGTTTAGTGCGCTCCAAAACAAGGACGACCGACATTCTCTTATAGTGTAGTTTAGTGAATAAGCTCGTTAAAGAGAAAACAGTATTTATCTAAATTATGGAGGAGATTAACTGAAATTACGCTCACAATCGACTATACATACTTTCGGTGTTTGCTCATTACGTAGCTTCAGCGCCAAACAACTATTTATTACGGAAGATAATTATTATCGAATTTTCAACGAAATTTTGTTCGAATCCCAACAATAGTCTATAATTAACTATACGCGGGGAGAACCCGTGTATTTTTTAATAATAAAACTCCATTAGGAAAGGTAATCTTAACTATGAATAAGAAATAGGTGCCTTATTTACGGCTACCCGCGCATTAATATTAAGGTAGGCTTTGTGAGATTTGTGGCTTTAAGGGAACAAAGTTCCTAAATAGTTTAACACATTTTCATGTTGTTTTAAAAAGAAATTGTTAGCTGAACACGTTGCGCGAACTCATTTTCTTTTAGATACTCTCGGCGAGCCCGCTCGTTTCGTTTGAATTTTTAGTCTCATCTTACGTCACGCTTATTTCTCGTTTTTCCTACGAAAACTTTAAAAAGTCCCGTTCGTAATTATCGCGGAATTGCGCAATTATCGATTTCCTTTTAAGACAATTAATCGACGATATACCCTACTTGGGATCTGAAGCGATACGAACTCGAGGTTTCGATTTTCTTTGGCGTCATCGTTTTTCTCTTTGGCCGACACTTGCCAACTCCTTATTGAAAAGGTCCTCGGTTTTTCACAGAAAGCGCAACTGTTTTTTTTGGTAGGTTAATGTTTAAAGTAAATGAAAATAATATCTCGTTATTTTTCATTCGTTTAACTAATTAGGGGAGACCGGGGCGTAACGGAACACTTAAGAGGGGGCTGGAAAAATCAGCTTCTACCATGTTTCCGCTAGTAACGCCACAGCAGTATTATTCTAATTATTTTAACTCATATCAAACGGTTTAATCGTAAGATGGCGCGATTTTGGCATCAGCTATTTAAACGTTAATTCCTGTTTTCTTGTACTAAATAGTTTCTACAGAGTGCGCTTTTTCATTGATGCATTGGCATCTAATTTATTATGTTTACGTTGTAAACTTTGCTAGCGTTTCTAGGATATAAAGTTACAGAATATAAAGAATGGGCGTTTTGATGAGAGACACAAAAATAATGAAATGCAAGTTAACAAGCTTAAAAAAATTATTTAACTTGCAATCCGAAAAGTTACCAAGTTATGGGAGCGGAAAATTCAAAATATTTCTCTTCAAGAAAGTCACAATAATAATGATTATTGATTTTTAAAATTTATTTTTTGTGTAATATGTGAGAGAAGTGCCATTATTAATATAAAATAAAAATTGTAACAATAGGAAATCCAATATTACTGATATATGCACATATGTAATTACTTATGTATATATTTCAGAATAATAATTATTATAGCATGCCATTAATTGCATTAAAAATTAAATAGTTACAGATTCGTTCTCAAATACATGTAGCTATACGTTATTCACGATAGGTTCCAATGCACGCAGCCATGCACAAAAGTTACTAAATTGTATATTTATAATATTCAGATTAAAGTTTTGAACATGGCACTCCGATGTCTACCGATGATTTACCTGCACACACATGACATGGCAAAATAGACTAAAATCTATTAATACTGTAAAAATACAAGGTTTTATTGATGACGTGTTGGGACCTATCGCGAATAACGTATGTATACATATCTAATTATTTATGGGAAACGTCCGCCGCATTCTCAGCATTTCTCAGTAATTCACAGAAATCATAAACAACAACACACCGAAATGCAAAATAATTATGCTTATTATCTAAAAACAAATCGAATGAGATTCTATATTTTATAGAATGAAAACTTGTAAATAAATAAAACTGTAGGTATGGCAAATGTACCTACATACATACTTAATTTTAATTGTAATTTTGAAATTAGACCTTTTAATACAATATTATAAATCACGTAAACGTACGTATTTGTAGAAATGGTTGGAATTTCACTATTTAGAGTATAAGAAAATACGGGAGTTCAATTTTGATTTTAGTTTATATGTATAAGAATTACGAGTTCATTTTCGGTATAGGTACGTTGACTATAAATATTTCCACAACGAAATATGCCACCTATGCAGTTTGATGTTTGTTTATCAAACGGGAGATTAATGTCCACGAATCAGCCGGCAAATAAAAAAAATACCACTATAGTATTTTTACAGCACCATCTATTCAATAATAGTTGGACAATTTTGTTAGACAAATTCTTCGAAATCAAGTAGGTATCTGTAAGATAGCTTTATACTTGAAAATGACGATTTTTCAGAAAACGGTTTACGAATTCCAGGAACAATTACACCCTGTACTTTCGTATACGTATTCACCGAACCTTCTTCTAGTTGCTCCTTATAATATTTTAGTCATGTAGTAGCTAAATATCTTATAATTTGAAGTATTCGGAAGCACGTGTACAACTTAGCAAAACAGTTCCTTTAACTTTTTTAGGATAAAAATATAGGGAGCAACTAGGTAATTGAATTAGTATTTATTGCCAATTACATTTTTTTAATAAAATTTAATAGTTTTATAATATCGTTTCCTGAAGTGAATCTACCATAGCGACATCTGTTGATTCTCACTTATCAAACCCCCCCTCTTAAATGAAACGTTATTGCCGTCTTTCTCAAATCAGAAACTAAAAGTTACCTACTGGCAAAATTCTCAAATTAGAAAGTTACAAACACTTGCCATCTTCTTCGTCGACATCATTTCCCTCGCTAGAAGTTTTTTATTGAGCTTTTTTCTACTGCTTTAGCGAATTTTCATTAAAAAATAAAGCTATTGTAGCCTGTCTGATGACGGGATCCAGAGGTGCCGCTTTGGATTTTCTTCCATTACGCCCCGGTCTCTCCTGTTCATCGGCAATGTTCAGTGTAGTTGTAGATTAAACATTCGTTATGCACGTATAGGTGATAAATTGTGATTTCGTGCCACGTTTCAAAAATAAAACAGAAACGACCAGCTTAATTGGCCTAAACATTTGCCAGACCTAAATCCAACTGAAAATCTGTATAGTGTTCCGAGGAAGCACAACAACAATGTAAATTTTATTAGTAGGTATATGTAAAAGTATAAGTACTAATACATAGTTACGGTGCGACGCCGTGGCGTAGTAAATTTTGCGTCAATATATTTATATCAGAACCAAGAAATTTCATATTCAATTCACAGACAACGGCCCCGGTATATTAGGACGAACCGAATGAAATTCAGGAAATATGCACCGCATTTGTTTAGAATAAATTTCCATTAAGTGCGCAATAACTTTCCGTGCAAGAACAAAATAATAATAACGGAGAGAATTAAAAGAATAGAACATTAAGGCGCATCACATCATTCCGAAATGTCTCCTCGCTAATATCGACGTTTTTTCGGGCGTGCCTCGCGCGCTATCACCGGCGGCCGTATCCTCGGCTTTATAAATTGACGTTACATAGTTTTCAAATAACCTCTCTTTCATCATATTCGATCTTTTCTGGGTCCGAAACCTATTAGAGTCTTTGTATTCTCCAGTCTACCGGGGAACCTGATAAGTAACTTGATCGTGTTTACAGAAAGGTCGCTATTTCCTATTGGAGCGGTAGATCGATTCGTCTAGGCTTACATTAATTTCGTATGGATTTGTATGGTCTCGAAAGGCGTTTCGTTGTACGAGGGACGCGTCGCGTCGTCGATGATAAATGATTTATTAGAGACGTTTAAATTCAAACGGGAATTAGGAAAGGGCCGCTTTATTTCATTCGTTTGGCCACTAAAATCGCTTTACTTATCTAAATATGAGATAAAATCCACCGTAGGGATTTTTAATTTGGAGGAATATGATTGCTAATTTTTGGAACTGCCTTTCCAGCGTATGTTACTTATAAAATATTAATTCTACCGGAATAAACAAAAACACCTACCTACTTATCATAAATTTATTTTTCGTTATTTGTAATTCAAATCAAAATAAACAGTACGAGAATAAAGAGTACGACAAACTATGTTTATCATTATTTGTTAGTACACTTCATTTTCTATTGATTAAATATAAATTTAAATATTCAGTAAAATTCAGTTATTTAAATTAATTTTATTATAAATTAAGTTGTTAAGGTTATGAAATATGTTTGAACGGTTTTAAACTTTAAATATCGCATTTCAATAAGCGTGTAGTTTTCCATGTACGTATCTGTATACTGTTAAGAAACCACCCTCGAACGACTTAAATCCTTATCGTGTGACGAGTTAAATATAAAATAAAATGAACGATTCTAACTTTACGGTTCTTATATAATATCTACGTTATTCCGTTCGTAAACTGTTTACCATTCAAAAAGAAAATATTTATATTTAGAATATAGCGAATTGTTTCAAATGCTGGGGCCTGATATACAGTATGTCCACGGATGACTAACTGATGGTGTACGTGTAATTGACCAAAAATTTTCGAATTTAATTTTAGTATTCTGGATTTAAATTCTGCTTGTCCTCAAACAGTGTTTTAGCGAAAACGAGTTTAATCATTTACAGGACGATTTAAAGGCCAATTTCTAAAAAAATACAAAAGAAAATTTGAATTTGGGCCTATCTTTTAATTCTAAACAACTTATTTCAAATACACGTTTTTGTATCGTTTCAAATAAGACCAGTTTTCTCTTGTCTTTTTTTAGAAATTTGCTTTAAACGCCTTGTATATGAATAATCGAACTCGTTTTCACTATAACACTATTTGAAGACAATCAGGAGCTAAATCCAGAATATCAAAATTTAATTTGAAAATTTTCGGTCAAATACATGTTTAAGTACTATCACTTTATCGGTGGGGACACCGTATAAGTACTTACTATATTTTTCTAAAATATACTATAATTCGTTCGCGATAAGTTTGTTTCCGTTGGTACTATAATAAAAAATAAATACAGAAATGAAAGAAATCAATTTTCAAGTGTCAGCTTTAAAAATTAAAATGCCCTGACATTTAAATGGAAGCAATTTAAAAACTGTAAACGTTTGAATTTATTTTATTAAAAAAAAAAACAAATAAACGAAAATAGACGACAGGAGGCATTTCGTTGTTGAATAAAATAGTCTTTACTCTCTCTCTCTCTCTCTCTCACTCTTGCACTTTTTGTTTTTTTGTTTTGTTTCTTTGTTTCCCTCAATCCAACGGGGATTGCGCTCAACCCACCGGCGTACCTACACTGTGCTGTTAAACAGACCAACCAGATAAATAATGACTTTATTTGAAGAAGAATTTTATTTTAGAACTTTGAGAAGAACATTTCCTTGCAAGAGACAACAACAAACTTAAATTCCTTTAAAATTCTACAAATTGAAAACTGAGAAACATATTGATCGAAACAACCACGACAAAAATGTTGAGATTTGGGAAGCTGCTCTCGCTATAATTACCAATACCTTGTTTTATCCTTGTTCGGTTTGTTAGTTTTTGTTTTGTTCCGTTTTTGATCCTTGACATAATCAAATTAGTTAAATTTTTATTTCGAGCCTTAAGCGATAGAATATCACACAAAAATTCGAGCTGCTTCCCTCGCACCGAATTTAATTTTCAATGTTAATTACTTAATTTTTTTTCTAAAATTAGACTGGTGTTTACAGTCGGGTGCAAAATTAATGTCGCGAAGAACGAGCATTGGGCGAACTTAAAATATTTTAGTCAAAATTCGTTCGTTGTGACGTAAGTGCCCGCACAATGCTCGCGATCAGCGACATTAACTTTACACCCGACTGTACCTAGCACTGATTTTTCATTTTCTTATGAATTTTTTTTATTACGGTGTCACAAATTGTTTTTTTTTCAAAATTACAATAATTTATACCATCTAAATAGAACAAGAAGTGGATAGTGTTATCAACTGGTTTTTTTTTATGATTAAAAAACTTAACTATTGAATAATTAGGAACCAACCAAATTACGTAAAAGTAGAATTACTTTCAGTATTTACTTCTAAACAATTTTAGTAGAAACTGGAAGTTTACAAATGTTTAATCATTTACCTACAATTAAGGACGTTGTAAAAACAACTTATTTACCTTATTTACCAAAAACCGAAAACTTTATAAGAATAAAGAAGGAATTTTTTGTTTTTAAGCGAATAACTGTAATATGTTTACGATTTTTTTCGAGGAATTTATTCAATTAGATCGACTTGTGATGTTTTTCTTTTATATTCCAAATTGGGAAGTTATTAAGATGATTGTTTTGCGTTTTTACCTTGACGAATGAATAACGTGTTTTGAATTCGATGATTTGGGTACCGAGTTAAAATGATAAGGAAGTCGCCATCGACTTATAGGTCTACACGAATCCCTAATTAAATTTAATAAATGTTTAATTGCCTACTTATTATTATTATTTTAATAGCAGTTAACTAGTATAGTTACGTGAACTTACTTTTTATAGGTGATAATTTAAGATTAACTTATGTGAATAATCATACTTTGTTATGTTCTATAAATTTTTTTAAT
Organism: Rhagophthalmus giganteus; assembly: GCA_036326145.1. NCBI lineage: Eukaryota > Metazoa > Arthropoda > Insecta > Coleoptera > Rhagophthalmidae > Rhagophthalmus > Rhagophthalmus giganteus. The sequence goes on along the minus strand of JARFJA010000046.1, from coordinate 643,202 downwards.
ACGATAGAATAGATTTTTGGAACGAGTATTTTTTGAGCATTAAGGAGAAACCCCTAGCTCGATCTATTATTAGGTACCTATACCTACCATCAGTTTAATTAATTTCTTTGCCGAGAGCTATAAAATTGTAATGAAAGTTTAAATACTTATCCAATAATGACATTTATATTTGCTTGATTAGTACTAAACTGAAATTGGACGTTTCAACGCGAAAACGTATCGACACTAAGGATATTAGAAAAATTGAAAATATGCTAATATGCTTTATTACAGTAAATATTAATTCAGGTTAGACTCTAGTGCAGACGAGGTCAGTTTAGGTTAGTGCAGTGGAAAATCAATAATTAGTGCGTACCGAGAAAAATGAAATCCATCACATAAATAGGTTTGTTATATACAATGTCTAGTTTAAAAAATTTTGCATCGAAACGTTCTCGCATCAAAATGGGTTCACGTCGAAAAGTCTTGCGTTGAAACGGTCGCGTCGAAACGTCCTAAACCCACCACTAACATAATTATTGGTTTCGGACGAATATTTGCCAACATTCAATTTAATTCGCAATTTTTCTAGCGGATAATTATTATATAATTTATTTAGTATCGAAAATATTAAATAATATGTTTTACTTCGACATTTGATAACGATAATTTTATTTCAATTGTCGAATTTTTAGTAATCTAAAATTAAACGAGATATTAACAGAAAGTTACCAAACCATAAACGTAAAATCCAATAGGCTTTACCCGCTACCCTAATTAACAGTCTCTTTGTGAGATAATAGAACGATCGCAATATTTCTGATACAACTTGGATGGTCCCGAAAGTCCTTTTGTGTGAGGGTTGTTAGCATTGTCTATTAAGGGTGGGTCTCGATCTCCTGTAGCACCGTTTCAAAGCTCTTTCGGCAGACTTTTTGTCTTGGGAAATAACAAAAAGTTACACGGAATAAAATCAAACAAATATTTTATAACGGCGCGTAGAGGGGGTCGCGAGATTCCATCGTTTGTGCTTAATTTCTTTAGTTGCTCGCAAATTATTATTCTATTAGTAAGCCTTAAAGGCGTTTACTTTTTTAAATTTGAAATGGCCGTAGTCATAATAACTTTGCAAACTATCGACCACACGAGTATATGTATAGTGTTGATATTTTGAATCAACATAAAATCTTCGACATTTCGTTACGCAAAAAATATACAAAGTACTAATGTTCTAAAATGATCAAAAGCGATGCACATAAATTAAATCACGAATCGTTTGGTGACGCTCCGTGCCGATGCTCGACATCGACATTGTCATTTTTTTTAAGCGTTTGTACCGCACTTCACCAAATAAATGTATTTTTTTGAATACTAAAAGACGTTTTCAGACTGCATTAATTTATTTGCATTAAACCCGATGATCTCGAACGACTTCTTCTGGATTCGTATCTCTAAATCGTTCCGTGAAATTTTCAATCGATCCCGTAATTTCACAGAGAGGACTTTACGCGCCGAATGAAAATAAAATCATCGTAAATTTTATTATTCGGGACCCGGAATTAGCTACATTTCCGTTAATATTAATTCCTGACGCGTTTTTATCCGTTTAAAATCTAAGGGACGCACGTAACCTAAATTAAATCCGTAACGCTAACTACTTAAAGCTGAATTTTTTCGCATTTTACTCGAGCGCAACCTATAGGCGTTTGTGTACAAGTTCCCCGGTTTTAATTAGTCCATGAAGGGTTAGCTTCGTATAAGAAGTGAAGAGGTCAGCGCAAGTACGCGTCTCGGGGCATTGCTAGTTAGGAGAGATAAGCACTTCCCTGGGGTTTGCATCCCGTTAACGTTCCCGGAGCTTCTCGCCGATGAACGTGCGCGTCGTTTTTAAGCAGGTGTATCAACGATATTAAAACAATTCGTTCGCGTTTATCGTGCAAGTGCGCGACGCGAGTTTGATATAAAATATGAAATAAAAATGGAATTGGGGGGGAAAATAAGAGATTTCCGCCAGATGGTGTACCAATCTGTCTTAATTCATAAAGATTAAATAAGTTTTATGTAGGGGTTGAAGCTTTTGATTGATGTCATACACTTTGCCCCCGACGCTGTTTTAAAAAAAAACCTTAGATAATTTTTAAATTTCCCCAGAATGACTTATAACGTGCCCGTCATTTTTTTTTTTTTGGTTAGGTGCCTACCCACTATTCAAATTTTACGTTGTTTAACCACGAGACGAAGTTTATTCTAATGCTCACCTTAATTTGAATGTTTTAAGAACAGGAAGATAATAAGGGTAAAATATTAAAGAACTTCTATGTGGGGCTTCTTAAATACAGATTTTGCGAGGAAGGTTTAATCTCCTGGCGCTTATAGTAGCTAAACAATATCCTACTACTGCCGTAGTTGTTGTGGTAATGACTATAATGTTACAATTAATTATTTACATTAAATCTCGAGGCGCATCGTTAGATATTAAGATTTATATTTCATTGATAAATTCGGAAAACGCGTTTCACGGTTATTTCTAAATTTTATTCGAAAAACGCCCAACAATTTTAATTTAATTTCCGCTTAATAAGTTATTTAATAACTTTGGGATGCCTAGCCTAGTTACTGTATAAATCACTAAACACCTACCGTCTACCCGAGATTTAGACAATTTATGCGCTCTCGGTCGGTATCCTTGGCAGGCGAGGAACTTATAGAAAGTTTAATTTGTTTTAAATCGGAGCAACGTTAAATTTTAAAAATTCTTATCCGGAGCGACGGTATGTTATAATAAGAACATTAACCCGTTATGGTTCGTAATAAGAATGGAAATTAAAATTCTCGAAACTGCCGCCCTTACATATATATTTTTTTCAATCGTTTTAATCGTTATCGCATATCTCGAACAATACCATTTTGTATGTATTTAGGTACACGAAAATTTATCGTAAAAGATATAAAATACGAAAACGCGCCAACAACAGGTGTATTAAACCTGCCAAATTAAAGGCGTCGAAGAAAACCAAAGAAACTTAACCGAACAGCGATTACGGCGGAATTTATGAGCGGCAGTGGTAAACGGCAATTGTCGGCTTCCGATTTGGACACCTGTGAACAATTCGCGTGTCGATTACTTTATTTTAATCATGCAACATCTTAATACTTCCTTTTTGTTTTAATACTGTAGGTCGAATTAGGACATTTGGGGATTAGGCTTATATATAGTTAATTAGTCCTTTTTTAAATTCGTTTCTTTAGCTGGCGCCGTAAGGTAACGGTCCACATTATTAGACGCGAATTGCGCAAACGTTGCGATTTCTATTATTTTCAAATATATGTAGGTGGAAAACACAATTTTTTTTGTATTTAATGGTTACTTCTGCATAAAATGAACTGAAATTCATTGTTTTTTGTGTAATTGAAGTTTAAAATAAGGGAGAATGGGCATTTAAAAGAGGTCGTCTCCGTGACCCTATTTAGTAGACACTCCGAAGGCATATGTCATAGTGTCTCATAGTATATGTCCCTCTTAAGAGACAGTTAAAAAATCATTGAAATTAATTTTTTTGACAAGTTTTTTTTATTATAAACATATTTGAAACATATAACATGTTATTAATAACATTTTTTAATACGCAGTAATAAATTTTTTATAAATTGAACAAAAACTATTTTTCTTCTTTTATTCTTTTTTGCAGCTCTTTCACTTGCTCCATTAGTTTTTTTTTGTCTTCTTGCATTTTCTTAATATTTTTCTGCTTTTCTTCTTTAATTTTTTTTAAATTTTCTTTATCCATTTGAAGCTTTAACCGTGCTTCTGATGTCCCCACAGATGGTAACTTGGGCTTTCCTGATTTTTCAACTTTCATTTTCTTTTTCTTTGGCAGAAATTCTATTGGCAAAGTATATATTTCTTTTAAAGGTAAATTTTCTTGACTAGCAGCTAAAAATAAAAATCATTTGTTACTTTATTTAAGCAATTATTTGATAAAAAATTATATATTAAGATAATTTAACTTTACCTTTGTCAATATTTTCGGCAGTTTCATTATTTTCTTGATTTGAAGCAGTCTCTGTAGGTTCTGAAAAGATGTGAAAATTAGATTGGCTCTCATCGAACGAAAATATTGAATTTTATATCTACGTACCTGTTTGATCTTGATTTGATGTGGTATGTAATAGGTCAGTTGCATCATTAGATGATAAATCCTGATTATTGTCATGATTTTGTTGTAATTCTAATCCAACAAGATACGTTACTTCGCTAACAATATTTCAAGTATTATCGACTAGAATTGTAGCTCCAAATAATTCTTCATTATTTATGAAATCAATTGGTTCGATATATAAAGGAAAAACTTCTTGGTCATTCGAAGAGACAAGATCCGCAGAAGAAGTATTCAAATCAGCATTGTTGGGTGCATAGAGTTGATTAAAGTCAATATTATCTTGTGGAACAATAATAATATTATGATTATTAAGATTTTCAATTTGCTTGATTACTGGCTTTCGATTAATTGGATTAACTGAAAATTTTGAATTAAATAATTTTAAATAAGAGTATAAACTTTATATGTGCATGGTTAATAGTTGTGAATTAAAATTATATTATTTTATATATTAAATACCTGTAGATTTCTTATGTTCCTCAAACCAGAAATTAAACAATGACTTATCTTCCAAATCACCGGTCCATGATCCACTTATTGCTGCTTCTTTGAATTTACAAAGCTTATCTGCTGGTAACCTTTTTTCAATAGTTTGTAAGAATTTCTGTTGTTCTTCAATCTCTAAATTATCATTCTGTTTTTCAACAATATGTTTCGACTTTTTGCCTTTTCTTAAAATATCATAATCTATCATTTTAGGATTAAATGGATAAAGTCCTGATGCTTTAAATCCACTTATGATAATATTTCTTTCTTCTCTCATGCTGTCGAGAGTGCATTTCAGCACATGAGGGAAATCTTCTTTTTTTATACGCATGATGCTTTGTTAACTTTTCCATTTAGGCACACATTTTTTCTAATGCCACTTTAAAGGGATGAAAAAATGCTATATCCAAAGGTTGCATGATGTGAATGGAATTGGGAGCCAACATGATCAGTTCTATTTGTTTTTCTCTGCAAAAAGTTACTAGTGGTAAATTTAGATGACAGGAGCGGTTATCCATAAAAATAACAACAGGAAATTCAATATTTTCTTTCAGTAGCCATGGATAGAATATATTAGTAATGTATTCGTAGAACGTCTCTGTTGTCATCCAGCCACTGTCGGATACTCCAATACCTCAGCCTGTAGGAGTATTATCCACGATTCTGTTTGGTAGATCTTTTTTAAAAGGGTACATGAGCATCGGTGGAGCACGTGTACCATTAGCACTATACATGAATAGAACTGTTAATGCTTCTCTCCCACCATCAATTATTTTATATACTGTACGAGACCCTTTCTCGGCCAATACTCTTTCAGCATCAGGACATAGCATTAAAACTAGTTTCATCACAATTAAAATATCTTGCAGAAGAAATATCTAACAAGTTTCTATTTTCTAAATACTTTCCTATTTCTGTAAACCACTCTTGTAGCTCTTCACGACTCACAGTCGCTCTACTGGAACTTAAATGCTGTGGTTTTCTAATACATAAGTTTGGATGGCGCTTTTTGAATCCTTCGTACCAGTGTCGACTTGGACGATCATTTGTGAAGGGAGTCTTTATTTTCATAGTTTCTACTAATTTTTGCACACAATCGAATAACTCCGATTTTGAGACAGGTGCTCCTACTTGTGATCTATACAGTACCCACTTGACAATATCATCCTCTTCGTTCAGTGGGATGACTGTTCCTGTTCCTGATTGTTTTCTCTGTCTTTCAGGATCAAGATGTTTTTTTTTCCGTGTAACGCCGATGCAGGTACACCGTAGGCAGCAGCTGCTTTTCTCACAGAAAGTCCACTCTCCCGCATTGTTTTTAAAGCATTCTTCATGCTTTCAGGGCAATAGTTCAATCTTTTAAGGGGGTATTCTGGTGAAACGGCCCGAAAAATGACGCGTCTTTGACCGCGCATAAGAAAACAACAAGACCACTTAGAACATTAGGGTTTTCTTTATTGTTTAGTTGCCAGTTTTTACAAAAAGTATGTCTCGGTCCGAAATATCTGAGCTTCCCCATTATCCCGGCAGGCGACGCGGCGGTAGACATCTTTACAAAATTCACATCGTTTTGTGTACACGATAGAGTACAAGTTGTTCATCTGAAATTGAAAAAAAAAAAGGAATGAGTAAAGGATACGTGTGGCTATGCATTGACGAGGGTGATTTTAAAAATTTTTGTTACAATTAACTTGGCGTGCCCGGGAAGTTAGAAGTCGAAAAAAAAAACGTTTTTTTTGCCATATTATCCTTCATGAACCATGCAAAAAAATGTAAATCAAAAAAAGCCCTCGTCAATGCAGAGGAAACATATTAATAAATAAAATGAGCCCTAGAAAGCCCAAATCGGTTCACCCGTTCTCTCGCAATCGTGTACACAAAATCGTAAAGACCGGTTCCGAGAAAATCGATGTTAAAGTTTCCACCAACGATTTCTGTACGAAAAAACGGCATAATTTTTATATTTCGACGAACTTACTAGTCGCAATCGATTCCTGGTCCGTACAACAGCCTTTCCATTTGTTCGTACTCTTCCTCTATTGCTGATTTTTGTGTTCGCTCATCGACTTTTCTTTTTTTCTCCTCGTATGAGCTGCGCTGATCGGTTCTTGCGGTGCGCTCTCGATCTCGTTCGGCGGCGAAGCTATACGCGGCCTTGCCAATATCAATTCCGAGTCCGTCCATGACTCGTAAGATTGGTGATAAGCCCTCATTGAATACCATAGCGGCCAGTCGAGCCGAAATTTCAGTAGTCATTTTTCCGTGGAAAATGTGTTTGGGGACGAGCTGCCAAATTGTGGAGTTGAAACTCTCATTGTTATTTTGAGTGTTATTCCCCAAACACCGCAAAAGAAGATCTTTATGTGTCAAATCTTCATAAATTTTTTTCACATACTTCTGCACCAGGGGATCCAAGGGTGGTTTGTGTTCGTACGCAACACCTGAACAATGGGATTGTAAATATTTACACCAGCTTACATCGCATAGATGATGCTGCGGATGAGAGTTCGTTGAGATTTTGTGGAAATATCCAGCCCAAATCTCCTTCTCCATTTTTTCTAACGAATCTGGATTTCGCTGTATGGCCAAACTGTAAAACGTCGACATTTCACGTATCAACTTGCCGGTCAATTTCGCGGTTTTCTCGGGAACGATTGCAAGCATTTCCATTTCCTTCTTTGTTTTTTTGGCGAGCTTCGGAGCTTTTTTAGCGGCCACTTCTGAGATGACTGTTTTCAGAGGTATTTTGACATCGAGTTGTTGTTCTTTGAGAAGCTTCTGTTCCTGTATGATGGATTTTTTTGCCTCCATTAGCCGCCTGAACATACGCTTGCCTACATGCAGTACGCATTCAAGTTTTTTCACTTGCGTATCATCTCCGTACACCTTATCATCGATAAGGGCGTTGAAGGTCTTAGAGTCTCCATCACCAATATAATTAACGTACTTTACACCGTATAATGACTCTGATCTCATAAACATTTCACGCACCCCGTCCACCTCCATTTTTCCACGCTGCCGTCATGTTTTCCACCGTATAGTTCTCCTCTACCACAACTCATCAGGAATTAATTTGGCAGTAAGAAACTCAGAAAGCAAAAGAAAGAATTAATTTGCCAATTTTTAAAAAAAGGAAAGGGAAGAAAACGAAAATTATTCTCCAATTTGGCCGAAAAAATTAATTAAATGGAAACACTAGTTTTTTCGAACCAAAAATTTTTATTAACGAAGTATTCAATTCAAAATTTAAGTACCAAAAATTAAAGTTTAAATTTTTCTAAAGTTAAACCTTTACTGTTAAAGGAAAACCATAGGAATTAAATTTAAGGTTTTTCCATAAAGTAAAGTTCTCATAATGTTGCCAGCTTGAATAAGAAGATTTTATAAAATTAGGTTGGACCTTGTATTCACTGAAGTTGAACGTTCAAATGAAAGATTTTTAAGAAAGGAAGACCGAATAGAAAGGAAAAAATTAAAAATTACTAACAATAAGAAAATGAATTTAGACAAAAATTTAAAAGTACAAACATTCTCATAAAGATAAAACAAAAATTTACGTACAGGAAAAAACATTTAAATTCGAACCAACGAATATTCAGGGTTAACCAAAATCAGTTGAAAATCAATTGTAATTATAAAAAGTGAATTAGAAGCTTAAAAATTGATTGGAAATTTCAATCATTAATTTTTAAAAACAAATTATAAAATTTTAGGAAATTTAAATATTTAAATAAAAAATTCTAGTTTATAAATAAAAATATGGAAATTGTTAAAGGTAATTCATAAAAATTCATAAATTAATAAATTTGTTAAGGTATTTAATTTAATTTTTAATTTAATTTAAAATTTTTTAAAGAAATTATTTTCAAAAAAATTAAATTAAATTTTGAAAGGGTATTTTTGAAATAAAAAAAATGCTTCCCAAATTGTATTATTTTAAATGGTTAAATATTTCAAAAAATAAATTTTGAAATTAAAACAATTTCGGTAAACGGGATAAAACTTATAAAAACAATGTTCTTGGCAAAATGGGTTTTCAAGGAACCTTAAAATTCCATTTTTACAAAAACTCTTCCGGGGAAGTAAATTTATTGGCCGCAAAATTTTCAACAATTGCACACTAATGTTAGCAAGCAAATATTTGGCCAATTTTTTATTGGGAGCAGCATTAAATGGTAGTAATAATAATTATTCAGTACGAAATTTATCGCTAATTTCGGGAAAATTTTATTTTCGATTCAATAAAATTAATTTTTGCTGGTTTTCATTAGGAATTTTTCCGAATATTCAAAATACTAATTATATCTTTGCAAGGCGGTTAATTTTCAACGATTAATTAACGTAACTTAAATTAGTGCAAATTCGCTTTAAGGGATTCAAATTTATTCCAAGTTTAACAACAAGCTTTAGATCGGCATACCCCGGTAAACGGTACTTTTTAATCTTAGACCATTTTTGCTCACAAATGGTTACTAAAGTCCTTAAAAACGAACTTCCTTTTTTTTTAGGGCCGTTATTTAGCGTACACAAATTCTTGTTAAAATAACTCGTTAGGAAAAATTCTTACTTCGGGTGTATTCCAATTAATTACCCATTTTATTACGAGTTACCCAAATTTAACTTTTCGAAAGTATCTAATTAAATTAACAAATTTTTATTCCCAAACAGATCTATCCCTTAATATGCAAACGATAATACGCTATTTAGAGTATTAACAGGAAAATTTTCTTATAGGTACAGTTTAAAAAGTGTTTAAGTTTTTAAAAAATTTTCTAAATTGGGAATTCATTTAGAAATAAACTTCGGATTTTTTTAGCTACTCCGCGACCATTTCGTTTATTTTACCATTTATCATTATTTCGCCAACGAAATCATAATTAAATTCGGAACCTTATTGGAATTTCTTAAGACAATTAATCATTGGTATTGGATCGCTTTTCCGGTCGCATTATTTATAAGGGTTGTTTTCAAAGAACTTCTTATTTTTAAAATTTCTTTTTCTTTAAAAAGGAATTTTCGAAGGAACCTTAAAGTAAAATATTTCCTTTCGCTTTCGCTTCTTTAATTTTTGACTAATCTAATCACGTTTTTGATGGGTTTTGGAAACGCTTTAAAACGTTAATAGCGATTTGCCAATTTTCATCCTTTTGTTTATGATATAACTTAATTGTTGAAACGTTTACTCGGTTTATGTTGATTAACAATGTTTTTTTGGACATTGAAATCAATTTCAAGGTTTTGTATTACGAAAAAATCGAAAGAATTTTTATTAAAAGTTAAAAATGAATTAAAAATTTTTTTTAGAAAATTAAAAAAACCTAAAAGAAAAATACTAATTAGAAAAAATTTATTTTGTTAAATTAAACAATTAATCAAAATTTAACATAGAAACGTTTAATCTGACATATGCACATATTAATTGGCTAAATTTATAAAATTTGGCATATTAATTGTTAATTTTTATGTTACTTAATTGCTAAAATAACAAATTTTAATAGTTAATAGCGTTTTAAAGTTACAATTAATAATGAAAATTCAGTTATTAAATCCCTTTGCTTCCGAAAAGACCAAATAAATAAATTCAAATATTCTCTAAAATCAAATTAATAAGTTTTATTTTATATTTTGTTAATTTTTTTGGAAAACCTAATTACATTTAAATTGAATTACATAAAAATTAACCGAATTATGCAAAGTAATTTTTTATTGAATATTCAAATTATAGATCTTATTTATGGAAATTAAAATAACTTGACAAATACATGAGTATACGAATTAATGTAGAATCAGCCATAAAAAATCACTAATTTTAACCTTATTTAAGTTAAAATGGATAAATTCTACGATCAATTTTTTTTAAATGTAGGAAAATACGTAAAATTTATTAAAATACTTATTACTATTTTTTCGTTTCTTCAATAGGTTTAATTGTAACTAAATTTAAAAAATGGCATTAAATTTACAGCTTTAACTTTAAAAATTGGCCAAAGAAATTTCAATCAATATTATTTTAATTAATAGTTTAATTCTTTTAGAAAAACGTTTTAATAAACTTAAACAATTTAGGCATACAACTTATTTTAATTAAATTTTAATTCCTTTATAACATTGTATACTAAATAATTTTGAAGGTGGCTTTCCATTTTAGCATTTAGAAAATAAGGAAATTTTATTGTTTTAGATTACGGGATTTTCTTATATTTTAAAGTTATATAAATTAACCGAAGTGGATAATTGATTGTGAATTTAAAAAAAAGCCAACCTAATGCAAACTTAAAAACCTTAATCAATCGAAAAGTACCTAATTCAACAAATTGAAATTTTTAAATTGAAAGTTACTAAAATGTTATGATTATATTTTTTCGTTAATATTTAAATAGAAAAATTCTTATTAATCAAGAACACCCATAATAGTTAGGACAATAAATTCGAATATGCACAATGTTCGTTTTTAATTAAATTTGATTAAAATATTTGGAGCAAATTAATTGAAATTTAAAATTAAAACATTTTCTAAATATTAGTTACTAATATCGTGTTTAAGTGTCCCATACGACAACCTTTAAATTACTTAAATTTATAAATAATTTTTCAATTAAAGTTCTGGGTCAAATTTAAATTTTAACAGACAAACTGATATTGCACGGTAAAATCTATTTTAAGGAGTAAATAGGTTTTACGATTAGTTTAATAATTCCATAATGTATGTTAAGACAAATTTAAGGCCGCGGATTAAATTTAAGACTTAAAACGATAACCCATTCAAATTTGCCATAAAACTTTTTAACGGATAAATCAAGGTTTAATTTTAAAATTAAAGAAAACCTAATTTAAACTTCGACTATCAAATTTAATTCTTGGACTTAATTAATATATTAAATAACTTTAATCATATTTAAACAGAAACGTAAAATTGTAATTATTGTTAGAAATTTAAAGTTTAATTTAATTTAAAACGGTATTAAAAATACCGGGTAATAATATAATTTATAGGAAGTTTAAATTAAATTTCAAAGGGTTTTCCGTCTGATTATATTAAAACTAAAACTTAAAATTAAATGCGTATACGTTAATTTTAAATTTGACGATTAATATACGTTTTTCGCGTCTAAAAAATCACGGAATATTTTTAAAAACTTTCATAATTTTATCATTTTTTAACATAATTACTTTGTAACTATAAAATTGTCAATGTATAATTTTTATCAAAATTCTGTTTAACAATTACGGAAAACATTATTATTAAAATTTAAATGAATTTTAAATTCAAAAAGTTTGTTTTACTTAAAAACTTTTTCATTACGTGTTTAATATTTTAAATAAATCAATTTCGGAAATTAAAACTTTAAACTTCTTTATTAAATCTTTTATTAAATTAGAAACCAGGTAAAATTAATTTAGAATTATTGCAATTTTCATTTGGTAATAAATTTTATCAATACGTTAATCCTAATTTCAAAATTTATTTCGGTTACTTGTTTTCAAATTTATAAAAACAATTTAAATACAACGATTTATTTTTCTTAATTAAAAATAAAATTTAATATCTTAAATTCTTAAATTTATTAATTTATTACTTTAAATGAAATTTCGTTTCTTAATCTTTAATGCTAATTTTTTATTGACTTTTTTTTTCACTTCCTTAATTAACGGGATTAATAAAAAAAGCTAAACGTTTAAAATTAACGGAAAATTTCTTATTTTATTCATTTATCGTTACCCCGTATTAATACCTTTTCAATTCTAAATTATAAATTGTCCAAGAAAATGTTGTTATGTAAATTAAAATTTGATTTATTCATTTTAAAATTCGTTTAAAACATTAAGGCATTTAAACATTTCAGACTAAATTTAAACATTAAAAATATAAAGAAATTTAAACAAAATACAAACAATGGTAATAATTCAATTACACTTTTTCGTTAAATATTTTTGTTTTTTGTTTTTCTTGCCCGAACAAGTGGTCGCACAACTTAGGTCCTCATGATTTTAATCAGAAACCAAAAATTTAATTTATAAAATAAACGGTTTAAATTTTTCGATAAAACAATAAATTAGGTAAACAATTAAAATTATTTAAATATTTAATGAAAACATTAAAGTTGAATAATTTCGTTATCAATAAAATTACAAAGAAAACTTTTAGTTTGGGCTTTACATTAAAATGGAAATTTACTGGAAAATTAAAAAATTTTGGGGTTTGGGTTTTTTATTTAAAACCAAAATCCCGGGCCCAAAAATTTTTGGGGAAAAATGCTTTAAATTTTTCTTCTTTTTTGTTTTTTTTTTCCCCCCAAGGGTTTTTACCCTTAGGGTTTTTTTAAAAATTTGTTTTTTTAAAAAAATTTTTTTGAACTGAAAAATTTTTTAAAAAATTAATTTTTAAATTTTTAAAATTTAAAAATTTGAAAAAAAGGGGGTTTAAATTTAATTTAAATTAAATTTTTTAAAAATTTTTCCTTTTTAAAAGGGTTTTTTTTTTTGGCATAAAAATTTTTTTTTTTAAAATTTAAAAAAATTACGTTTGGGATTTTTTTAATTTCAAAATTTTAAATTTTAAAATTTTTGGGCGTTTTTACTTAAAAAATTAATTCGGAAAAAAAATTAAAAATTGGGATAATGATGACTGGGGTCATATTCTTTTTACCGACGAGTCGAGATTTTGTTTAAGATCTGCGGATGGCCGTCAAAGTGTATGGCGCAGGACCGGAGAAAGATTCGCCCAATATAATATTGTGTCAAAGCTTAGTTTTGGTGGTGGTGGTACAATCATGGTATTGGGAGGTATTAGCATGGAAGCTCCCAACGAATTAGTAGTAGTAAATGGAGGGACGATGACTGCTGACAGGTACATTAGAGACATTATAGAACCACATGTCGTACCTTTCGGCCCATTTATTGGTGACAACTTTATGCTAATGTATGATAATGCCCGTCCGCATGTTGCCCGAATTGTTTGCGAGTACTTGAGAGAAGTAACAATCCACCGTATAATGTGGCCTGCAAGAAGTCCCGATCTAAATCCGATCGAACATGTTTGGGACATGGCGGGGAGACGAGTTCATTGCCGAGTTCCTGCTCCTTCTAACTTGCGAGAATTAAGTGTAGCAGTAGTCCAAGAATGGGACGAAATTAGCCAAGATTACCTTATTGAGGGTATGCCGAGGCGAATGAAGCTGTAATTCGAGCACGGGGAGCTACTACACGCTACTGATTTTTTGTTTTTTCGTTTTTTTTTTTACTTGTTATGTACAATAAATGTTGTTTACTGTTTTATCTAGTTATGAGATGTTGCCGTATTTTTGTTGTTAGAGCAATAAAAATGTTTCCTTCGGTTTAGTTACATTGGATTGAATTTTGTGCCGGTGAGTGTATATATATATATATATATATTTATTTATTTATTTATTGATATATATATATACACATACAAACCACCTTTATGAAGCCCAAAACAGTGTATTGTGCAGATGATACGAAGCCCTTTTTGTTTTTACGAAGCCCAAAACGGGCTTCCTAAAAACAAACGTGTATAAAAGCACAGTTTGATAAGTGCTGTTACCTATTGCAATATAAAAAAAATTAACATGGACTCGTAAATCGGTATAATATATCAATTTATACACCTTTAGTTTATCATATCTTACACCAGAGGGCAAACGAGTTTTACTGTATATACTTTGAATATGTTTAACGGATTTTAAGAGCCAAACATGTTTCGCGGTTTATAGGAAACCCGTAAATTTGGCAACAATGTTCGCTCAGATTTTATCACACTTCAAGTAAAACTCGAACATTCTTATTAGTTCAGTAACTTTAGCCAAAAAAATGATGTTTGTTCGAAATAATTTTAAGCCAAGGTTTTTTTCACCTGATGCTTTGTTACGTCATTCTAAATAATATCTCAAAAGTTCCCGACATCCTGCTGTACGTTTCTCCCTTTTTTGTGGGGTAGAAAATCGTAACCTGGGCAAGTGGGGTCTCGATTTCTATGTATTTTTGCATGTTGAATACTTACTTCTGAATTCTTTCTTCTTTTACTCTTATCTAGTATTCTAATGAAATTGTTGAAATAATTATAAAAATCGGTCGTTTTAAAGATTATAATTATGTATGTAGAAAAAATATTATAAACTTCAATTCAAAAAATATTGAACAAAACAAATAAACAACTTATGTACCTACGTTTAAAAAAATAAAAAGTTATTTATGTAAATACAGTATAGAAAGAAGGAAATGATTGTAATTTTTAATTTAAAAAACAAGTGTTACACTTTCTAAAAAAATTTAAAATTATTTCGCGATTTCACGGGCTTGATTGCCGTGTTACGCGCGATTCCGCGGATTAATTAGATCAATCAATTCGCGGAACCGCGAATTAACCCGCGGAATCGCGCGTAACACGGCAATCAATTCCGCGAAATCGCGAAATAATTGCGTAACACGGTAATCAAACCGCGAAATAATTAGGCCGATCCGCGATCAAACCGCGAATCATTTTTAATTGAGCACTTTAATTAAACCGCGAATCAATTTAATTCGCGGTTTGATATAAAAAGTGGAGGGGCGAGCTGGATCCCTTCTACTGATATGTTACGAGATTGAGAGTTTCCCCACAAACATTCGTTTGATGTGTTTGAAAAAGTAATCACATCTATCTGCCCAGAAACTATTCCAGATGCAGTTGATTTCACAATAGGTGGTTGTGTCAGCATTGATACATGTAAACCAGTCGGCTCTGATTCAGGTAAAGTAGACGATTCCAATATACTAACATTCATACAATTAGATTGAGGGATCACTGACTTGGACTTACAAGCACAGCATGTTCAGACTTATTGTTGAAAAGTTGAGTAACTTGCATTTTCTCAGAAACAACCGCTAACTTATTCTCAATAGCCAATCTTAGCAAAAATTTACTTCGATTCATTTTATAACACAGAATTATTATTATTATGTATTTACGGTATTTAGTATTCGCGAGGCAATGATCGCAGTATGTGCTAAAAAACGAATAAATTGAAGAGTTTAGAATAGAGGAATAGAGAGTTTAGGGTATAAGTGTGTCTTTTTTGTGATAATGCATTTGCTGCAAGTTCATACACATATTTTTGGTTTAATAAAGAGATGTTGAGGATAAAGGTAAAAAGGATTATTGAGATCATTAATGGTATATCTAGTTTCTAGTAAAAAGAACGAAAAAGAGCAGCTCAACAAAAAATAAGGGGAGGAAAACAAACATGCGGCTGCTACCACGTCGAATGATATTCGTGGTTATTCCCTAACTTCAAATCAAATCGAAATGACAAAAATCAATTTCGAATCAAAATCATTTTTACACAATTCAAAATTGTTTAATTCATGTTCGAATTCGTCTTCGATCATCAGCTAAAACATTTGAAATGATATCGACGATGAGAGAATTCTTTTAATCATTTTGAAAAATAGTATGATAGGTACCAATGGCCTATCCAAGCGTATAAGCGATTTACGTCATCAATAAAAGGTCACTAGATGATAACGTTTTACGCAGTGCTGTCACCTCGTACCTCGTATTTTTACAGTTCTAATCTACAGTTTTATAGTTGTAGTCTTTCTTTATACCATTCAATATGTGTGCAGGTAAATCATCTATACTTGTCACTCTATCTATGTCACTTTCCAAACTTTAAACCGAATTAAAAATAAATAATCTAGTAACTTTTTACTGAGACGTGAATCGCTTATACGCTTGGATAGGCCGTAGTACGATTATTAAGATCACATTAAATTTCGATTTGATCAATATATTTCGACCGGAGTTAGAGAATAAGAGTGAATGATACTCAAATGATACTCAGATTCTGGATTTGATATAAATGTAGTGCAATAACAAACTCTGTGAAATTATCGAATAATACCTGCATGTTTTTAAATTGCTATTTTTTTGTAATTCAGAGGGTTTATATATTCCTTGGCCAAACGCTTTTATTATCGATTTGGTTTTTATGGAATTCAAAAGATAATATAAAATTATTAAAATAAGGTTATTTTCTTTTAAGTTGATAAAATCTACCGTTTGATCAGAAATTGGTTACAAAAATGTTAAGATTCACTGGCTTATACTCATTGTCAGTTGTTAATAATCAAAGTGCATTTTTTCTTAGATATGAAAAAATCAAGACAAAACAAATAGGATAAAACTAAGAAATAAAATCTTAAAGCAAGCGATTTGTAATCAAACTGTAAATTTTAACAACTTAAAAAAAAGATAATCTTATTTTAATACATACATAATTGTATTATCTTTTAAATTCCATAAAAAACAAATCGATTATAAAACAAAAAATAACTTAGGTGTAAATAAAATTTTGGATTTGAGTTAAGTGACAAGATATCTCAATTATTTTTGCTTCGAAATGTGAGGTTACTTATAATACTTATTGTTAGTAGTATATTTATCCAATATATCCATAAACGTCGTTAACATTAAAAAAAATTGACAAAAGTAAGAAATTTTAAAATGCAACTTTGATGGTACATAACTTGGGAACTTGTATTAGTATTATTTTGATCTGAAAAATCAAGTGTCTGCGTTTGGTCTAGGCATATTGTCCGCATAATGTACATACGTCAACATTACTCATTAGGTTAGATTAGGTGGGGTTAAGGCAGGTTAGTGTAGAGGGGTAGGTTAGGATCGATTAGAGACCCGATTGCAATAGCAAAAAGCAATGAAAAATATCGGCTAATAACGACATTAACCGACGATTATTTCTATTCTACCATTTCAATATTATATTAAAACCCAATATCTAGTTTATTGGCAACACCGCTGGGCTTCCTAAAATTCGCGTGCTATATGATGTATATACACTCGGGCTTCGTATAGAGCGTCTTACTTAAGAGGACTCGCATAAACTGGCAAGTATAATTAAAACTGTATGTTAAGTTAGCTTACCCCTCTCATCGATCTCACTATTTTGTTCAATTATAATGCGTAGAAATGTCAAATATACAGCCTTATTTGTGATTTAAACCCGGGCTTCTTATGGCCTTTAGTGTTTACTGGGCTTCGTATCCTTCATGAGGCATGTTATATATATATATATATATATATATATATATATATATATATATATATATATATAATCAATTCCTTGTGGACACGATTTCGGTCGCAATTTTGATCGTAGGAGACAAAGCAAAGGACAAGTTCGTTAACCAGCCAAATCGACCGACCCGTTTCAAAACAGTGGCCGTTCAAAAAAATATTAAAAAATTCGAATCTCCGTTATTACTCTTCGGATCGGAATGTGAAATGTGTTTTGGAATCGGCTTAAAATTCTCTACCGATCATGTCTCTTTATAATTTTCGATAGGATGCACCGTTTTCGAAATAATCGAAAAAAAGTGATAAGGTTTTTTTTTTAATTCTTATAAATTTCTCTCGTAAATATTATTTTTCAAAAAATGTATTTCTTTCGAGAGAAATTTTAAAAAAATGAGTTATTTGACGTGCGACATGAAAATTCGATACCAAGGCTTGCGAATTTTTAAATAAGGAAACTTCTCATTTTCATATGAAGTAATCGATAAATATCTATCTATATTTCTTAACAAACACAATTTTTATTATAATCGTTTTATGTAAGTACAAGTATATCTATAAGTATGTAAATATAAATCAGTTTAGTATTTTACGACGTACAGCTCTGGTTGTTCGCTTATCGCCGAACCTCAAGAAATGTTGGATTTTCCTAAATCCACATAGTCTTGTCATTTCCCGAACGCGATTCTCTTATTGAGAAAATTTATTTCTATATCAGCTATATAAGGTTATAGCTTGTAGAAATTTTAGGTCGTTCATGGTCCACATCTTATCACTCCATTTGATGTCAGAAGATAAAGAATCGTTGTCGTGACATTTGGGTTTCAAGTTTGATTTATTGGACCTCCGCTTTACTCTTTAGCTCTTGAACGAGCATAATTTTCTCTGGAAATAAATATTTCAAAAAAGTAAGGCGCACCGAGAAGTTCCACCCATAGAATTACAAAATGCAAATTTGTACTTAAACGTTATATCGCTTTATTGTTTAATCTCTTTACTTTGTAAAAACTTGTAACGCTCATACTACCGTGGAGTCACTGAAGACTCCACATGCTCTTTGGAATAGTCAAAATTTGACCATCCGCTTGATCGCGGGTCGCTTAATAAACACTTGCGATCGTCGGAAAAGTATTGTGCATAAGAGACCATTTACGCGATCAGTTCGGTCTTCAGTTTTAGTGCAACCGAACTGAACGCTTCTGTTTTTATTAGTCGGTACAGTTTTCAGCTTACGTTTGCTATATGTTGAACCATCGCGTTTCGTTTCAGTTTCGGTTGCAATTTTAGGTATCAGGCCTCTAACACGCGACGATTAAGTGTAATTAAATCATTCGGCTTCGTCTCGTGGCTCAAACTATAGTACTTGCGCGAAATATCCGCCTTTCATCATTACTTATACAATATGCACTATTTCAAAAGTCTGGAGAGCTTCTTTACCTTACCTGTACCTGTTCTTATACGAAACTTTATAAAATACAACGCAATCCAATCAAGGCTGTTCGGAATCTTATTTTTAAATAACTGATTAAAAGTTTGAAAAATAAAAATTCCAGTGTAGTAGTAAATGAAAAACAAGTTTAGTATATATAAGGGAGGTATTGTAATATTATATTTTGTAAAAAGTTTAGAGACAGTAATTGAAAATCCGGTAAACTTTCAGATCGATTTACATAATTTTAATTTAAAAACTTCCGCACAAGCCCTAAATTAAGTTTATACATTGCTGCCTTGTAAATATAATAATTTGCGGTTTTTTTTAAGTTGAAAATCTTGCGCGTTTCGTTGTTTGTTTTTCATTTGGCAGCCGCTAGCGGTGATTAAAAGTGCATTTATAGGCATAAGCACGCAAACGTCGATAAATGCGGTTAAATACGGAAATGACCATTTCACTTGCATAATTTTAAATGGTCGCAAATAACGCTTTTCAAATTAAAATTCGCATTGCATAATAGCAAAGGCCGGGATTTTATTGAAACTCGTGGTTGTAACGATGTGGCTTCGAAAAATTACCGCAGGACGTCATGCTGGACATTACACAAAGCTTTTAGCTCGAAAATTTTCCAGTTTCGCTTAATTCCGATTGATTAGGTAAAAATATCATTGATTACTTTACACTTTATTATAAGTAAACACCTAATATCTATTTAATAGGTACGTTTTAAAAAAAATGAAGACATACAATAATTATATTTTGTTATAATATCCATTAATTTTTGTAGATTAATGTTGTTGATATCGAAATGTTTATATCGATACAGAGCGCTGAAAGGTCCCACATTCGCTTTATTAATTTGAAAGGCACATAAATCATTCGATATAAAAAAATCTGTATTATATAGAGATGCTAAACGGCTTTCAGTTAAACGTGGTCCAATATAATTTTATCACGGTTCGTTCCAAGCGTTTTTATAATTATTATCAGTAGGTAAAATACATCGGGGTCATTCCATGTCGAATCATCACAATTTATAATATTTCTTTACCTCGCCTACTTAGATTTTGATAAAATTTTGCATACTCAACGATTCTAATGCAGTTATGACAGAAATGCATTAGTTTTTATTGTTAAACTCGCAAGGGAAAAATATATTTAAGGTTAAATTTTCAGAATTTTATTAAAAAATGGCCTACCAGTGATACTTTAAATAGCTGTAAATTATCCACTATTTAAGGTATGGAGCTGAAAGTGGCCTCGTTTCAAAGCTCCTTTAATGGACTTTTATATAATATACGACACAATAGGGTTATATTAAAAACAAAAAATTTTAAGATCAACCGAAAATTTCAAAATTACCTAACGAAAACGTACCTATCGACATATTATGTTCTATGTAAAGTGAACCCAGTAACACTAATTTGACCGCGTACATACATTATCTGTGCTCAATAAGTCCAAAAAGCTATTCAGGACTTCCATCAGTTCACTAGCTCAAGAAAATACTGATTGAATCGCTTATTATTATTATTTTACTAGTTTTGAGAAAAACAGAAAAATGTTAGTAGCTTCCAAATATAAAATTCTTTTATATAGTTCATATATTTAATTAAATAATGAAATAACAAAACTCGAATACAGCGAAACCCGGTTATAACAGGCACGGGTTTAACGTGAGCATTTAAAATTGTATTCACTCACACACACAGTATTTATCTTTGCGCTCGACGGTATTAAGTGTGGGACGTTTCGCTCGCGCTCGACCCCCGATTTTAGCTTATAAAAATCAAACCAATGGTCAAAATTGATTAAAATTCGCCACGGACGTACCTTTGTCTATGAGAAACACGGTGACGGCTTATTCGACGTAGCAAATTTCATTAAATTACGACTTTAGATTGATTTTTACAAGCAAAAATCGGGGACGAGCGAAACACGTCTTATATTTTTTTACAAGAAAAAGTAAGCAATTTCTCGCAGCGGCTCTCGCGAAATTAAGACGGGAACGTAATGTTCTTCAATTACGTTTAAAAATATTGCGAGTATTTACTAAACTAAACGACCTCGAGGGGCTCTTGCACAATATGCTTCTAACGTGACGAATTATCACTTCTGACAATAAAAACATCAGGCTGCGAATTTTCGGGCCGCACGCAATATTAAACCGGGGCGGAGATGAGAATCGTAAACCCGAATGTACGGGAAAAAGTTTAGTTAACTTCTTTTAATATTAATTTGAATGTAATAAAGTTTTTATGCGCGATTACCGGCAGACGTGGCTTTCAAATTGGTGTCTTTCATCTTCCCGGAAACTTTAATGTATTCAGTGATTCCGACGACCTGCCTTTTAGACTTTAAAATATTAAACATAGAGACAGTCTCGTAACATATATATACGGCTTAATATCATGATAACATTGACAAAGTTCCTTTGAGATTTTAAACCGTATCGTTTAGGGTTTCGTTGAAAAATGAATGCAAGAAAAACTCGATAAGAATAGCGATGAAGGTTGATGGTTGATGGTTTCTTTGAAAACGTCGGGGCGCTGTCGTGCCGAGTTTTTCGAGAAACGTTTCAGTTTCACGTATGATTTCTACGATGATGAAAAGAGTAAAACCCACCGCCGAGACCAAAATGAGTCTGTAGAGGATGCAATTTCCCTCTATTGAATTCGAGTTAGTAGAAATGAGGGCTCAGGCTGACGGCGCTTATTGAGTAAAAGCACCTGTCACCGCAGGGAAGCTAACGACCGCCATCCCACGTGTCAAGTAAACCACGAAAAATATCCGTAATGCTGCAGTTGCGGGATTCTAAAGAATAATTGAATTTTTATATGATGCAAACGAATCCACTTCGGCTCGAGGCAGATGTAACGTCCCTTTTGTTCCCGACGTTACTTCCGAGCTTTTAAACCTTTCCTTCTAATAGAATCGAGAAGGTGATCTTATTATCTTTATTTGCGGTTAGGCCATTATTTCCATGCTCTTTTAAAGAAGTATCGATCAGCGTTTTTTTTTTTTTAATTAAAGATGTCCGCATCACGAGAACAGTTCGAATCGATAATTGAGCATCGGTTCGTAATTAAATTAATATTTCTACTGCACGAAAGGCTCATCAGAAAAGTTATTTTCTTCCTATTGAACCTTTTGAAAAGATAAATTCTAGTAAAGCGAAAAGTCTTTTATACTTAAAAATATATTTATCTGAAACCTTTGAAGCGATATTTATGCTTCATTTGTCGAGAGAATCCAAAGGATAAAAAACGTTAGTTTGTATTAGTTTCGCCCATTTATTTTTATATATTAGAAAATTTTAAAATGCGGCGGCTCCAAGTTAACACTTGATGGACAATCGCGACAGTGCCGCCGGTCGTGTGATTTTCCGCATAGAGCTACTTACGTATATAAATTTATTTTCGCGACTCCGCGTCATCGACGGCCAACAACAAGTTTGAAATTACAAAACAAATTACCCACCTGCATGTTTATAATTTAAATTTTACATTTTCGGATCGAAGCGCCGTAAGTTATAAAACAATAGCGTCGGGTTTTATGTGTTTCGAATTTCGTAAGTTACACAGGAAAAGTTGATTCCAGCACTAGCGTGCGTATTATTCGGTTCAGAAAATATCAAGCAATGCGAAAGGTAAATCGGGAGAAAGCTGTAAGGCAATAAAGGAGCTTCTTGAACATTATTTTTTCTGACAGAATTTAATTTGCGAAAAGGCAGTAGTAGGGGAAAATGCTAAAGATAAAGTTCTTATATTAAAATTACAAATATTTAATTTTCTAAGTATTGCGTTTATATATATATAACGAATATAAAATATAGAAGTTTACTTAAAGTGCCCTCGCCCGCCTTTACAAATCGGCTACAATGCTGCGAACCTGTTTTACGTAAAAATAAATAAAACATGACTTTAGGGAGAAAAAGAAACTTTTTAACACTGTGTAGAAGCTGAATCAAACTTCCTGCACATGTTGAAATAAATATATCTAAACAAAAAAAAAGTCTTTTAGGTCAGCTAGACCATGTTTTCGTAGGTCTACGACGACGACATTTTTTTGCGCAAACATTAAATTGTCAAAAATTCAACTACCTATAGGCACCTGTCCTTCGAATTCGGGACGATAATTACATTTGTATCTTATTGATTTAATGGCAAATCGAATTACAGTAAGGCACTGTAAATTATCAATTTTCACCTTGATTTTGTATAGAAAACGAAGAGTGTACAGTTTTTATAGCCGCCGATTTACTCCGACGTTTTCTCATAACGAAACCGGATTTTACGAAAATAAAATAATGAAAAATTCGCAACATGTGCAACAAATTTAATAAGGAATTAACTGAACACTTAGGTGTTGCGCACAAAACGTTTTCGAGGTGTCGGTGTTCCGTTGCGATTTTTATCTGTCAAAAGTTTGCCATAACGTCCATCATTTATATCGCGCCCTTCGAACTCGTTACGAGGAGAATAATTGCACCTTATAAGCGGGCGTTTTTCATCGAAATAAAAAAAAAACAAATCGAATCGGCAGGAATTCTGCGATTTTTCATGAAAAGCGTTTTACGATTTCGGACGAAGAGGGATAATCAATCTCGAACGAGACGTATGAGCGTTATAAATGTTTCGGGAGCGCTGCCAAAACTCTATTTTACAGCTTTTATAGATGTGACGGTTGTGTCGTTTTAAATTTACATGTATTAACTGTCAATGGTGAACTAGCAGCTAATTTTTATTTTATTTTTTTCATTTTCGCACATATCGCGTTTAGCTCGTACGTGCGAACAATTCCAGGTTCGTTAGCAAACTGATATAAGAACAATTTTATTGAAGTATTTCAAAATGTATTTAATTTTTCTCAAATTGCAATTCGATATACAGGGTGTTTGGTTCACCGACGTATATCCGAAAGGGGTTGGTAGGTGAGTCGGTTTGGAACTTATTTAACCAAAAATATCTTTATACAAAGTGTCACGGTTTCTGAGATAAAGCCAACTTTGTGATTTTATTAAATATTTTGTTTTATCACATGTAGAGCGTATCAAGTGATTTTATTTGATAGAACAGATATCAAAGACTACTAAAATAAAAGTTACAAGAAATTAAAAGTTTGCAGTTGTGTCTAATTAAAATTAATCATACTAAAACTGCAGTAATTTAATAAAATCACAAAGTTGGCTTTATCTCAGAAACCGTGACACTTTGTATAAAGGTATTTTTGGTTAAATAAGTTCCAAACCGACTCACCTACCACCTCCTTTCGGATATACGTCGGTGAACCAAACACCCTGTATAAACAAATAAAATAAAACTTTAGGTAGAATTATGCATTTAGACAACGACTGATAGCCGAACAATGCGCGCGTCATCTTATAAACTATTCGAACGCTTGCCCGCACGTATCTTGGTTGTCGTAAGGCCACACGTATTTATTGCTTGATAAAATACACACTTTCGTTTTAAATAAAGCATTTATTTGTATAACACGCCGATTAGTAATTTTTAAAAATTCCTTTCAGTTCCGCGTTGTCTTTCGAAGTAGTCGGGAGTGCGTGCGTGTCCTTTAAACTTGGATTTTATGTGATTACCGCTTTTATTTGTGCAAATCTTGGTTTTAACGGAGGAATTTTTGGAATCGTACATCGCCTACGTGGGATATTAATACAACAAAAAGGTCAGGATTTTGTTAATTTTTGAAAAATAATAACATTAAGAAATTGCTAATTAAACAGCGTATTTTTTCTTATTTTTCTACTCTTAAAATGTGTTAATATAACGTTTTTCATTATTTTTTAATTTAATACCTACCATATTTTTACATAAAGCGTAGATCGGGCCGTTTTATGAAAATTTTCTTTCTTGAAAATGTTAACGCATTAAAATTTTTATATATGGTCATGTATTCGCAATAATAAAATCTATAAAAATGAGGGATTTCCATTTAAAAAAAAATCGACGACGACCTCGTTTACAAGAAAAACTAATTACGGTCAATAATTTGGATTTGTCACCGAAACACGTATTTTACTGACACGTTCCGGGATTTTTATCAAAGATTATTCCGTTGAATTTTGATAATGTAGAATAAATAAAATTTAAACATATCACGGTAGCGTAGTTCGGTCGATCGATTTTGTTTTAATTAGGCGCGAACAAATGCGACCTAGACATTCTTTTATACGGACGTTTGAAGCTTTCAAGTTTAGAACTGCTATTTTTCTTTCCCTTTCTGAATACGTTTTTTAGTTTCTCTAATGGTGCTCGGAAACTTATTATTTTAACGGCCCTCGAATCTCCGGCATCTTCGTGAAATATCTAAGTCAAATAGCTAAAATTCGTGGCAGCTTTTGTGAACCCAATAAAGGAAATTTTGAAGGATTCGTATAGGTAGACAAAATACAGTTCATTTTTGTTTTTGCGTAGGCGATGAAAGCGCGCAGTCACTCGCTCATTTTACATTAAGTATTTTAGAAGAAGCAGTTAAAAAATGTATTTATTGAGATAATCCTGACATAAACAGTAAGCAATTTGGTGTTATTCATAC